>CM054146.1:43081817-43096817 GCA_028751875.1 Rapana venosa | reverse complement strand
GTTTTAAAATCAATACTAACATTAATCCCACCACTAATTCATGAACAATCACCACCCATTCTCTTGTTTTACATTTGAAAATGTATCTATTTTCTATTCAATAAACTTGAATCTCACTAACCATGTATTTAGCTATGCTGCCTAATCTGGTTATTCCTGATTAATCATTTTCACATTTACTGTCTCCAGTTTTTTGCATTGTTGCAATGATTAACCATATATATATATATATATTTTTAAATATATATATATGCACCGCCAACCTTTACACACGCACATACACACACACACACACACAGACACAAAATCAGACAAATAGATAAGCATACACACCTGCTAGATCTGTCAGGTCTCCTTTCACAACAGTAATTCTGTCCGACACTCCCAGTCTTTTAGCATTTTCTTCAGTAAGATCACAAGCTTCAGGTGTAATGTCCACAGCAACACCCTGTAGCTGAAAAAGACGTTCAAAGGAGAGTACAGAAAATGATTTAACCTTACTGATGTTTTGTAAAGTATCCTTACAATTGGCTCAGATTTTGGACATCAATCAGAAGATTCCCGAAGCTAAAATGCAGCCCTATCTTAAAGATGGAAAAAAAATTGGTCGCAGAGACAAAACTCTCACCATAGGTGAACCATGGAGCTCTAGCCAAGAAACAATAAATCCCCAGTTGAACCTGAATTTTTCCCTGGTCCAGCGGACCTTTACTGGTGCTCTGGGTGCTAGTCTTTCATGAGAGACGATAAACTGATGTCCCCCATACAGCACAAATTTCATGCATGTAAAAGTGCCCATTAGTATGAAAAGAGTTGTCCCGGCAAAATTCTGTAGGAAAAAAAATACTATCTCTTAGGCAAAACAAATCAACATACAGACAGGAGAGAAAAATGGTTTATAAAATGATCATGGGTGGTGCTGCTCTTGTGGCAACACATTCTCCTCATGGAGAGTAGTCCAAGTATTTCAAGCCAAGAAAATCACAAACACAACACAGAGTAAGATTTCCATTATATAAGCAATGAAATTAAAACAAATCTCTCAAAGAGAAATATTACTTGACACATTCATCATCATCATTAACCATTACACCCAGTGGCGCATAGGGCAGCAACAAAGCGCTTCCACTCCTGCCTATCCTGGGCCAACCTAGTCACTGATCCCCAAGAGTGCTGCATGGCCTTCATCTCACTTTCTACAGTTCTCCTCCTCCACACATTATACAGGCAATAACATGTGACACTTTCCCATGAAAGGCATAAAATAATTATGGTGTATGCCGTACCAGAGGAAATCTGCGGAGAAGGGACAGGGTTATGGCCCCTGAACCACAGCACACCTCCAGAAGACGTCCAGCAGCAGGTGACTGTCTGCTTTCCAGCACCTGGATTGCCCGGTCCACCAGCTCCTGCAAACCAAACTACATACTGTATGTAGTGTGAGTGTGTGTGTTTGTCAGTGTGGTTGTCTGAGCCTGGTGTATTTGTGTGCATACAGCATTACAGCAGCAAGGGGAATCGGGCAGTGTGAGTGAACATTAAAGATAAAAAGGGCTCTCTGTCTGTCTGTCTGTCTGTCTGTCTGTCTGTCTGTCTGTCGTCTCTCTCCTCTCTCTCTCTCTCTCTCTTCTCTCTCCTCTCTCTCTCTCTCTCTCTCTCTCCTCTATCTATCTATCTATCTATCTATCTATCTCTGTCTCTTGTGGAATACAAATAGCTTCAATACAACTGATTTACTTGCATCATTTTACCACAGTGATGCAGGGAGCTCTTACAACATAATTATCATCCCTGCCTTTTTAAAGTACTGGAATTTCCCACATTTCTACCACTACTGTCATTTCTTGAGTACTGAGGATATGTGTATTGTCTTACACAAAAATACATCCAGTATATATATTTATAAACACATCAAATCTTTTCAACCCTCTGTTGGCTCTATCTTTTGAACCCAATCTGAATTTATGGTCCCAAAATATATTTTATGTTAAAGATGAGTTCCATTATTTAAGAGAAATATGTTTTTCCATGTGCTTCTATTACAAGAAGTATATCTTATGTTGAAAATTCAACACTTACCTCTGTCTCTGGTCGAGGAATGAAGACGGGAGGTTTCATCTTTAGTTCTATGTCATGGAAATCCCACTCCCCCAGAATGTACTGTACAGGTTTACTGTCCACAAAGTGAATTATACATGAAAGAGAGCTATGTAGGCACACACATACATGCATGCACGTACACACAAGCATGCACACACAACAAAGAAGCACACACACACACATTGTGCAATACAAATGTGCAGTTTATGGTTATTTTAGTCATAAAATATTCAGTTAAATAACTTTTTTTTCTCCTAAAAACTGTCAGATTTAATTAACTCATTGTGATATTACCATGACCCTATGCATAGTATTTCAATACTATAGTAATGATGTGTCAGTATATTATATTATGTGGGCATTGTTTACCAAATTTCAGTCAATCTTTTTCAGTTTCTGTAGTCAGAACAAGCCTGGTTTAAATCAGGTTTTTTTCCTGGGGTCAGAGCATGGATTTTTAAAGTATTCATGTTCATAAACAGGGGGGAAATGTTGATACTTACTGTTGAAGTCTTTCCTGACACATTGTGTCCACTTTTTCTATTTGCTGTTGATCCAGTCTCTGAGTACCGGCAATGCCATGCATCTGAAACATAACTGTCATAAGTGTTGAAAATTGAAACAGAGTTTGAAAAGTGTGTGTGTGTGTGTGTGTGTGTGTGTGTGTGTGTGTGTGTGTGTGGTGTGTGTGTGTGTGTGTGTGATACACTTAAGATTACAACCTCCCCCCCCCCCCCCAATTTTTATATTTAATTTATATATATATGTATGATATGTACATAGTATGCATGCATGTCTGTGAGAATGCATTACACACACACACACACACACACACACACACACACACACACACACACACAGTTAACTTTAAATACTTGATCACAATAGGGGGCTTACAGTTTTTCTCCCCAGGACATGAGCAATGATATACCCCACGCTCACTCCAGCTTCAGGTATGTTGTTCTTCTCCAACACCTCTGTCCAGCCTTTACACACCGTTTCTACAGTTTTGTTCTCGCGGCCGTGCTGGTTTTGATCAGATTTTGATTCTGTCAGACACCTTACGAAATCCCAGATATATTTCAACCGTGACTTTTGCTCATGCAGACTCTTGCTGTACGTTGTGTTAGTGGCGAAGCGTTTTGGAAACCTTGGTGATGATGGACATCTTAGCTCCAATTCCAGCAGTTTCGATTTTCCCTGGGCGAGATGCACGTTCATGAAGCGTGCCCAGTTTGGAAACATTTTCAATTGATTTGCGCAGAACAAGTGTCCGTAATGTAGAGCCATTTTTGCAGCCGTAGTCAATTCGAATCAAAGTACACTGGTTAAAAACATTAGCACTGTTTAGATTCTTCGAAGTCTACTCAAAATTTGGATGATCGGCCAAAACGATCAGTGTCGTCTGCTACAGGGGTAACCGGAAGAGGAGTTGATTAATACACTCCACACTTGTAAATATGTAGGTCCTACAGCTTTGGTGCATGTAGTAGCTTTTCGTTGTTCTTGGTGAGAGCCATTCCAACGTTTTCTATTTATTTATTTATTCTTTTATATCGAGGATAATGGAATAAGCACTCATGTGCTTTTTTACATCCAGTCCCCGTGTGTATGCAGTTTTGTCAATTTTGTCATCTGTTTCCACCGGCACACAATGACCTACTCTTCCGAAAAGCGGAACAGGATTTAACGTGTGCGCAAGATGTTCTGCATACGTTCGAACACGGGGCCTCGGTTTATAGTCTCATCCGAAGGACACATCCGAGGTGTGTGTGTGTGTGTGTGTGTGTGTGTGTGTGTGTGTGTGTGTGTGTGTGTGTTGTGTGTGTGTGTGTGTGTGTGTGTGTGTGTGTGTGTGTGTGTGTGTGTGTGTTGTGTGTGTGTGTGTGTGTGTGTGTGTGTGTGTGTTTGTGTGTGTGTGCGTGCGTGTGCGTGCGTGCGTGCGTGCGTGCGTGTAAATTCGATGAAGTTTAAAACATGCATATCTGTATAGATTTATGTTCGGAATACAAGATTATGCCAGCAAGGAATCTTTTAGAAAACTGGAAAATGAACCTCTTGCCAATCTTCGTTTCTACAAATTAATCATATCATAAGCAAATGAGATAAAGACTAGAAATGAAATGAAACCAGTTATTATAATCATGTACCACCAACAGTGAAGATGGTGGAATAAAACCGTCAGATACGCTAAAATTCTCACTTCTAGTAAACCTCGGAGATCCAGCTGAGGAAAAAGAAGCATGCACAAGATGTCTGCGTTCATTCGTACATAGGACCTCGGTTTACAGTCTCATCCCAAGGACTTGCAGGGTGATGGAGTTGGTCACCAGCTCAATGCTCTAACCACAAGGCTATCTCCTCTCCCCCCCCCCCCCCCCCTCCCCTCCTCTTTATCTAGAGAGGGGATCATCCATGAATAAGCAGTGATTCATAAAACACACATGAAGTCAAGACTCATCTCATAAACGAGATGCCACCTAACCCATAATTGATTGTTCTACAATATTCCGTTATGGAGTCATTTAGCTTTTTGTGAAATATTTCCTCATAATAAGAGTTTTACTTACTCGTTGATTATGGTTTTGTCATTACATGACCTAGTAGCTGCTATGTTTTGTCTTTAGGTACACTTATCCAAAATAGAAAAGAGCATTTTTCCACTACTTTATCCTACCTATGCTGTACATTGAAAGAAGAAATGTACTTAGGCGTCTGGACTGTAGCCACATAGAGGACACGGTGAATGCGTGGGCGTGGCGGGTTGGACCCATCTGTAAACGCGGTTGTTTTTTTAGGATCCTCGGCAATCTGAGTCAGTATCCTATAACTTGAACAAAAGTTCTTATTTTGTAAAGGATATCTGCCTCTGTGTGTGTGTTTGTTTGTTTGTTTGTTTGTGTGTGTGTGTGTGTGCGCGCGTGCGTGCGTGTGTGTGTGTGTGTGTCAGACAGACAGAAAGACAGAGAGTTGATGCCTCCTTGCAAGCAAGTCACTGCGTCTGTCCGTATGTACATCATAGTATATATATATCCTCTTTGTCCTGATCATAAACCAGTCATTGTTAATAACGTAACAGACACACTGACAAACTAACCAACCAACCAACCAACCAACCAAACAGATGCTACAGATGACTGGTTCTGAACCCTCTTACATCAACAATCAGCCCATGAAAGTCCTGGTTTGTGATTAAAACAAAACAAACACCACCACCAACACCACCAACACCCACCCCCAAAGTAGAAGAAGAAGAAAACATAGTTATTCAAGGGAGTACACCTAAACTGAAACAGCTGGGAACACAAGCCTTTCTCTTCTTGGTTTTGGCAGCATAGACTGGCTGTATAGAGAGGGATGGAGGGAGTAGTCTAGAGGGAAGACAGGCAGACCAGTGATGCGAGGTAGAGACAGACTGGGCAAGCACAGTGTAGTGCTGGTCCTACTATAGGATACCTACTATCCAAGGATGATACTGATAGAGATACTTCAGGTCGGTTACACAGGCACGAAGAGGGTTGCTATCTATCATCATCAGACTGAGAGAGAGAGAGAGAATACTGCGCTTCTTTTGGTTGTCTGTCTGTCTGTATCACTGTCTGTCTTTCTGTGCTTGTCTGTTCCTGTTTCTCTCTGTCTCTGTCTCTCTTTCTATTTGTCTCTCTCTTTCTGCCTGCCTGCTTGTCTGTCTGTCTCTCTCTGTGCCTGCCTACTTTCTCTCTCTCTCTCTCTCTCTCTCTCTACTCTCTCTCCTCTCTCCTCTCTCCTCTCTCATCTCTCTCTCTCTCCCATCTCTCTCTCTCTCTCTCTCTCTCTCCTGCCTGCCTGCCTGCCTACCTACCTGCCTGTCTCCTTATCTGTCTGTCTGTCTGTCTGTCTGTCTGTCTGTCCTGTCTGTCTCTCTCTCTCTCTCTCTCCTCTCTCCCCTCTCTCTCTCTCTCCTCCTCTCTCCTCTCAACTCTCTCTCTCTCCTCTCTCTCTCTCTCTCTCCTCTCTCTCTCTCTCTCTCTCTCTCTCTCTCTCTCTCTCTGGGGGACGGGATAGTCCTAAGTGGTCAGAACATTGCGCTCGCAATCTGACGACCCGGATTCGATTCCCGTTCAAGGAGAATATTAATTTTTCCCCTGGAGTTAACATCAGCGCAGACTCCACTCTCCCCAAAAGTCCTTCGGATGAGACTATAAACCGAGGTCCCGTGTTCAAACGCACGCAAAACATCTTGCGTACACGTTAAATCCTGTTCCGCTTTTCGTAAGAGTAGGCCATCGTGCGCCGGTGGGAACAGATGACAGAATTGACAAAACCGCATACTCACGGGGACTGGATGTAAAAAAAAGCACGTCAGTGCTTATTCCATTAGAATAAAATAAATAAATATATAAATTTCCCTCTCTGTCTGCCTGCCTGCCTATCTGCTTGTCTGTCTGTCTGTCTGTCTGTCTGTCTGTCTGTCTGTCTGTCTGTCTGTCTGTCTCTCTCTCTCCTCTCTCTCTCTCTCTCTCTCTCTCTCTCTCTCTTCTCTTCTCTTCTCTTCTCTTATTTTTTCTTTTGTCTGTCTCTCGTCTCTCCCTGTCTCTTTCTGTCTCTCTCATTCTCCCTCTCTCTCTTTCACTCACTCACTCACTTTCTCTCTCAACAGGCCTTGTAGCAGGCTAATATTAGATCTTCTGAAGTGGCAGATCAGAAGCAATCAGTATTTTTACATTACTAATATCATCTGTTTCTCCTTTCCCTGAAGTATAATGTCAGTTGGAATCACGTGAAATCTTCATTTCTGTTTATGAATTCTGACAGTTCCAAACCGCCCATTCTTGGAGTGTTCAGATCAGCTCAGCATCAAAAGTAACACCAAAAGAAGCAAACAAACAAAACCCGAACAGAACACGTAAACAATCATTTCCCTGTGAGTTAGGACAGTTGTTCTCAGCTAGACATCTTTTCTTTTTCTCGCCTCCAAAATGAGATAGGTAGGCACAAAGACACACACACAAAACACACACACACACACACGCAACGCCGCACGCACGCACACACAACACACCACACACACACACACACTAACACACATCAACACACATATAAACGCGCGCGCACACACACACACACATAGGCACACACTCACGCACGCACACACACACACACACACACACACACACACACACACACACACACACACACACACACAACAACACAGATAGACACGCAGGGAGGATTCACTACGACAACGATATGATGAAAAATTAATGAGGATGATGATGACGAGGATGATGAAGATGATGATGATGCGCTTTTTCAAGCCGATAATAGATAAGCGTTCGTGTGCATGTCAGTGTGTGAACGTGTGCGCACGCGCGCGCCTACTTTCGCAGTGGCCAGTATGTGCCGCGTGTGTGTGTGGTGCGTGTGCGTGCGAGAGCGTGCGTGTTTGTGTGGATAAATGTAATTTTAATCGGGCAGTGCTTCTATAATCATATGCATTTGTTGATACAAAAGTCAAGACTGACACGAGTGTGTTCTTATAGGGTTTTTTTTTAATCTTGTACCGTATAGTCACTAGCGGTCGGTTCAAAACCAAAACCAACCCCAAAAAACCAAAACCAGACAGACAGAAACGGAACAAGAAAGAAAAGGAAAATGCCGACAGTTGCTCTCCGAAATTCCAGAGACACGATTCCTAGTCTGACTGAATTCTGTTCTGGTATTTGGCCTTCATGTCTCTCTCGCTATCAAACTCCCTCTGTGTGTGTGTGTGTGTGTGTGTGTGTGTGTGTGTGTGTGTGTGTGTGTGTGTGTGTGTGTGTGTGTGTGTGTGTGTGTGTGTGTGTGTGTGTGTGTGTGTTGCTTTCCTATCGCACTATCAAGCTTTCTCCACGTGTTTTGTGTGTGTGTGTGTGTGTGTGGTGTGTGGTGTGTGTGTGTGTTGTGTGTGTTGGCTTTCCTATCGCACTATCAAGCTTTCTCCCCTGTGTTGTGTGTGTGTGTGTGTGTGTGTGTGTGTGTGTGTGTGTGTGTGTGTGTGTGTGTGTGTGTGTGTGTGTTTGGCTTTCCTATCGCACTATCAAGCTTTCTCCCCCTGTGTGTGTGTGTGTGTGGTTGTGTGTTGTGTGTGTTGTTGTGTGTGGTGTGTGGTGTGTGTGTGTGGTGTTTGGCTTTCCTTCGCACTATCAACTTCTCCCCCCTGTGTGTGTGTGTGTGTGTGTGTGTGCCTTCCACCCAATAGCTCGATGCCCTGTGTCGGTGCTGCGTGCTGCTGTCTCTCTGCGTCTCTACTGCACTTGTAAGGCTGTTTTGTGGTATGGTGTGTGTGTGTTGTGTGTGTGTGTGTGTTGGCCTGTGTGCAGTCATCACGCAAAGCCGAGCAGCTAAGCGAGTCTGACCAATCTACCCTCTTCCATTCTTCTGTTCTATTTCTCTCCTGCTATACTGTTTAAAACAGAATAGCCTAGAGCTGGCGATGCGTTGCGCGGTACACGCGTTGCGTTTCTGAGTCAAGTTTTGTTCGTTTCGTCTGTGCTTTGTATCTGTTGTGATGCTGTGCGTTGTCCTCTGTCTGTTTGTCTGTTGTCGCTGTTGGTCTTGTTGTCTTGTCATCTGTCTCTGGCGTCTGTCGTCGTCTCTTCGTCTCTCTCTCTCTCTCTCCTCTCCTCTCTCTCTCTCTCCTCTCTTTCCTCTCTCCCTCTCACTCATTCAAAACATGATCATTACTAAAATGCTCCTTTGTGCAGTATCCCTCTTGACCGTCCTATGCGAATAAACTTACAAGAGTCTGTAGCATTAAACCAGTTCGAGATCTCTCCGTTACCCCCCCCCCCCCCCCCCACCCCCCACCCCACCCCAACACACACACACACACACACACACACACACACATACATCTCTCTCTCTCTCTCTCTCTCTCTCTCTCTCTCTCTCTCTCTCTCTCTCTCACATAGTTGACTCTACAAACAGGACGTGTAGACAACACGTTAGAAGAATAAGATGACTATTTAGAAATTAATGTTCTCTAGCTAAAATCAGATCATCGATTAAAAACAGAAAAGCCTGAACATTTCTGAAGATTTGTAGTGGAGTCTCTGAGATGAAGATGGCTAGAGCTTCGAGGTTCACAAAAGGTGAGGTATTGGGTATGGGACCCTGTAGCCGCCAGTAAGGTAACTGCATTCCGATTTCGGGGGTAATGTCTAAACACGACACCAGTGTTCACGCGTTTTGTCTTTTTTATTTTTGTTGTCATATGATCCTAGTGGTGCGCAATAGCCTACTTTCCCCAAAGGCGGAACGGGTTTTAACGTTTGCATAAAATGTTGTGCGTGCGTTTGTACACGGTCACTGGGTTTATAGTCTCATGTTGAGGACTTGTGGATGAGTCAAGCCGGTACTGATGGTAACTCCAGGAGGGAACAATGATCTCCTGGAAAGTGTGTCCCACTGGTGGCTCGATCGAACCCGGGCTGTCTTATCGCGAGTTCAGCCTTCTAACCACTAGGCTGTTCTGCCCACCCAACCCCTCGCCCCCAAGACATACATAGAGTCGGCTGCTAACACTGCGTAGAAGAAAACTGGAAAGAATCCAACAGGATGGCGTACTGGGATACCCCTTGCCGACGGATTTGTTGTCATAGTTGCCTTTGTTATGTACTGCTTGTTGTTGTCAGCTGTTGTTGTTGTTGTTGTTAAGGTTGTTCTTGCTGCTGCTGCTGCTGCTGCTGCTGCTGCTGCTGCTGCTGCTGCTGCTGCTGCTGCTGCTGCTTCTGCTGCTCCTGCGACGGATTTGTTGTCATAGTTGCCTTTGTTATGTACTGCTTGTTGTTGTCAGCTGTTGTTGTTGTTGTTGTTGTTGGTAAGGTTGTTCTTGCTGCTGCTGCTGCTGCTGCTGCTGCTGCTGCTGCTGCTGCTGCTGCTGCTGCTGCTGCTGCTGCTGCTGCGACGGATTTGTCATAGTTGCCTTTGTTATGTACTGCTTGTTGTTGTCAGCTGTTGTTGTTGTTGTTGCTAAGGTTGTTCTTGCTGCTGCTGCTGCTGCTGCTGCTTCTGCTTCTGACGTTGCTGTTGCTGCTGGTGGTTGTGATGCTGCAGGTGTTGTTACTGTTGTTTCTGTTGTTCTGATCTGTTCTGATGTCTTCGTCTTGTTCTGTCGGAATGTTGTATTATCCATCCATCCCATTGTTCGAACTGCCTGACGTTCTGCTGTCTCCCTTGTCAGTGACCCTGAAAATGTTTCAAGGGCTATCACTGTTGTCTGTCTGTCTGTCTCTCTCTCTCTGTGTCTGTCTGTCTATCATTCTCTGTTTCTCTGTCTCTGACTTTATTTTTGTCTCTCCCTCTGTCTCAGCTTATCTGTCTGCGCGCGGGTGTGTGTGTGTGTGTGTTGTGTGTGTGTGTGTGTGTGTGTGTGTGTGTGATATAGAGAGAGTGTGTGTGTTTGTTTATTTATTTATTTTATTTATTTATTTTATTCTATTATATCGAGGATAATGGAATAAGCACTTTTGTGCTTTTGACATCCAGTCCCCGTGTGTATGCGGTTTTGTCAATTCTGTCATCTTTTCCCACCGGCACACAATGGCCTACTCTTACGAAAAGCGGAACAGGCTTTAACGTGTGCGCAAGATGTTCTGCGTGCGTTCGCACACGGGACCTCGGTTTATATAGTCTCATCCGAAGGACTTTTGGGGAGAGTGGAGTCTGCACTGATGTTAACTCCTGAGCAAAATACCCCCTTGAACGGGAATCGAACCCGGGTCGTCAGATTGCGAGCGCAATGTTCTAACCACTAGGCTATCCCGTGCGTGCGTGCGTGCGTGGTGTGTGTGTTGTGGTGTGTGTGTGTGTGTGTGTGTGTGTGTAAGGAAGGGAACAAGAGAGAGAGAGAGAGAGAGAGAGAGAGAGAGAGAGAGAGAGAGAGAGAGAGAGAGAGAGAGAGAGAGAGAGAGACCCATAACAACTACAGCAATACAAAAAATAAAACAAAAAAATCCAACAAAAATCACACACACACACACACACACACACACACACACACACACACACAAGTAGAAGGAAAGAAAGCCTGGTGGTGAAAGAAAAGTGAGAAGAAACTTGACCGAGAAAGATGGAGGGGGCAAAATACAATCGGATCAGGGTGTGAAATTGTTAACAATGAAAATGTTATCTTTGACTCCTTACAATAAATAGTATCACTCTGACAAACAAAGACAAACTAAACACGCCCAAATACACTCGCAGAAAACACTACCCAAAAGGATTACCCTTTTTTTTTTTTAGGGGGGGGTGCTTTTTTTTTTTTAACCATCCTGAGCGACTTTATCACAGGCGGTAGCGGCAAGTCAGCGCACGTGCTGAGATGACGTGATGCGCGTGTCGGCCCGCCACTTTCACGTCTGCTCACACCGGTAACTGGTTGGCCGAACACTTCCATTTCAGTGCTCGTCTGCTTCTGTGGGCGTTATTGTGTGAGTTCTTGGGATTTCTTTCTGCTGTGTTCATACTTGAGTTTGTACTGGAAAGTTCTGTTTTTAGTCCGCCAAGTTCTGAACTGAAGACAAGAGCTCTGCTTCTGTGAGTATTGTTGGGGTTTTTTGTTTGTTTTTGTGAATGATTGTGTCGTTCAGGTAGGTTGGTTGGTTGGTTGCTCCGGGGTTTTTTGTTTGGTTGGGGGGGTTTTGCGTGTTTTTAGGGAAGTCTTAGTCTCCAAACAAGTATATATTCTTAAACAACGTGTTTATTTTTTGGGGAAGCGAAGTTAACCAGTCACTTCTTGTTGTTGCACGTTCTCCAGCCATTCTCCAGCTTTACACCCTGAGGTTACCCAGAACATGCACCTCGACTCATTCATCCCACCTGGGAATCACTGTGAGATAGGAAGTACACCGGATAAGAAGTTTTGCGTGTATGAATGACTGCAAGTCCCTCGCGATATTGGCAACCGTACTCCGACTTCAGAGGAAATTCTTTTTACTTCTTAAGTTAAGAGGAGAGTGCAGATTGTTGAGTTAAAGCTTGTCACGGCTGAAGACTCTCTCAACCTAAGATTTAACACCCTAATAATATTTCTGTGATGTGTTTGCTTTTAAAAGATTCAGCACTACATGAACTCCATACATTTTTATTATTATCATTACTATCTTCATCATCATTATCAACACTATTATAAATTTAGAGGTACATAGGCCTACAGAAAATGAGCGGAAATTCTTTCCATTCCTTTTACAGTACCGGAGGTTTTCAGAAACGTGATTTTCTTACATCAATCAAGAATTGCGCATTTTACTGAGATTGATTTTCTTGGAAGCGGATGCGCACAGCGGTGATTTGTAATTTTGTATTATTTCTTGGTATTTGGATCAGAGACGGATGCTGTGGGGAAGGGGTGGGGAGGTAGGTATCCATCAAAGAATTTGTTAGAAAGGGTTTTCAAGACTGGCTCAAGATTACACGCAATATCTGCAAGGAAACGTGAGTGCATTAAAAAAAAAATCTGGCCCTAATGTTTGTGGTTTATTATATTAGTTTTTATTGATTAGTTTTGCATATGACATAAACTGTACTGAAAAAGAAAAGCTTGAAATGTGATAAACACACACACACACTTGGAGTTAGTTTTATTATCATTGGTTATGGTAATAATGTAGTTAGATAATGTTGATCAAGTTGGTTTGGGGTTTTTTTGTTCTTAGATAGATGGCTTGATGAATAAAAGCAAATGCATTGCTTATTCAATGTACCATCTGGAAATAAAAATTTGACTTGACTAAACTTGACACACACACACACACACACAACACACACACACACACACACACACACACACACACACACACACACAAGAGTCTTACGAGTAAAGACAGATAATTGAATGCCTTTATCATTACAGTTTTATGCACTGTTTATGTTAGAGAGCAGGAAATACAGCATATTCGTAAGATGTAAGGCTACATCCGGTTTTGTCGCCTTATGTAAGGTTTACAAACAACTCAGTACTGTTGGAAAGCTTTCTTACTGGTAGGGATAAAGGGAGAGGGTGGGTGTTTACTTGGAAATCTTCCCATTCTGCGTTCTAGCGTTCCAGAAAGGTTTTGACCGAATTTCATCTTCAGTTTTAAGGATCTGCTCTTCTGCAGGAGACTTTTTTTTTTTGGAAATGGCAGTAGGCCATATATTCCAGTTTCACCTCCTCCACCCCCCCCCCCCCCCCCTCTCTCTCTCATCTCATACACCTGTCTCTCTCTCTCTCCCTCTCTCTCTCTCTCTCTCTCTTCCCTCTCTCCCCCTCCTCCTCCTCTCGCTTAACTTTCCTGTTATCTTTCCCCCTTTCTCTGTGATGTTGAGAGATGAGTGTGTGTACTTTTTGTCCAGGAATGTGAATGCAACGTAGAATGCTAGCGTCTTTACTGATTGCATTTCCATCTGCCACAAAGCCCCCCCGAGTTTGGTTGTGGGTTTTTTTTTCTTCTTTCCCCCCTCCTTGTTAATACCAGTGTCGTCATCTGTTCCATGTATACCGACTGCCAAGACTTGCAGACAACCACCAAAGCTCTGCACCTCTCCGTACACACATCTTCAGAGTTGGAACTCCCCCCTCCCCACCCCACCCCACCCAAACCCAAAACCCAAAACCAACACCACCACCCAAAAACTGTAAAAACAACCAGAATGGAAACCTTCAGAAAAGTGCTCGCGAAGCTGACGGCGGTGGCCGTGGTGCTGATGGTGTTGGCGGATGCCGGCGACCTCACGTGCCCCCCGATGGACGAGGTGGACGAGATCGGGGCGGACCAGCTGATCCACTTCTCGGACGTGGTGGTGCTGGGCCAGGTGGTCCAAACGTTGCAGCAGGAGCCAGGGTCGCCCCTCTACAGGGCCCGCATGACCGTCTTCTGCGTCTACAAAGGCCGGAACGTGCCGCTCACCATCGACATTGCTGAAGCCGGTGAGTTGAGTCGTTGGTGTGTGGGGTGGGGTTGGGGTGGGGGGGGGGGTGGGGGGGGGTGGTGGTGGGGTGTGGGTTGTGTGTGTTGTGTGTGTGTGTGGGGGGGGTGGATGGGGTGGGGGTGGGGGTGTTTGTTGTGGTTGTGTGTGTGTGTTGTTTGTGGTGTGGGGTGTGATGTGTGTGTGTGTTGTGTTGTGGGGTGGGGAGGGTGGGTGGATGGGGGGGGAGGGGGAGGGTGTTTGTTATGGTGGTGGTTGTGTGTGTGTGTGTGTTGTGTTGTTTGTGGGGTGGGGAGGGGGGGGGAAGATGTTTGTTGTGGTGGGGTGTGTGTGTGTGAGTGTATGGTGTGTATGTTGTGGTGTGTTTGTGTGTGTGTTGTGTTGTGGTGGGGATGGGGTGGTGGGTAGGGGTAGGTAAGGGGGGGAGGGTGTTTGTTGTGGTGGTGTTGTGTGTGTGTTTGTGCGTGTGTGTGTGCGTGTGTGTGTGTTGTGTTGTGTTGTGGGGGTGGGGGAGGGTGGGTGGATGGGGGGAGGGGGAGGGTGTTTGGTGGTGGTGTGTTGTGGTGCTGTGTTGTATGTTGTGGTTGTTGTGTGTGTGTTGTGTTGTGGGGGGGGAGGGGGGAGGGGGTAGGTAAGGGGGGGAAGGTGTTTGTTGTGGGTGGTTGTGTGTGTTGTGCTGTGTGTGTGTTGTGTGTGTGTTGTGGTGGGTGGATGGGGGAGGGGGAGGTAAGGGGGGGAGGGTGTTTTGTTTTGGTGGTGGTTGTGTGTATGTGTTGTATGTGTGTGCGTGCGTGTGTGCGTGTGTGAGTGTGTGTGCGTGTGTGTTGTGGCGAAGTGTGTGTGCTGTGGGTGTATTATGTGTGTTGTTGATGGTGGTTGTGGTGGAGGTGCTGTTGTTGTTGTTCTTCTTGTTCTTGTTCTTGCGTGCCTACATAGGATGGGGACGCTTTTTTTGTTGCTTTTGGGGGGTGG
>CM054146.1:43056817-43074317 GCA_028751875.1 Rapana venosa | reverse complement strand
ACAGCCTGGTTGCCTATCTATCTCGCTAGGCTAACAAACGACTAGGGTAAGGAGACGGGGCACGCAAGGTCACAAGTCTGGAATGAGTGAGAGGAATGAGAGAATGGCAGACACGTGGAGGGGGAGGATATAATGGGGAGGGAGGGGGGAAGCATGGGGGGGGGGGGGGGGGGGGGTTGGGGAAGAGGCGGGATAGAAAAGAAAGAACCGTGTATTTTTGTGAGCAGTGCAGAGTAGATGCTAAGTAGCATCTTACCCTCTGTGTGTGTTCGCCTGTGTGTAAGAGTGTGTATGTGTGAGAGAGAGAGAGAGAGAGAGAGAGAGGTGTGTGTGTGTGTGTGTGTGTGTGTGTGTGTGCGCGCGCGCGCGCACGCGCGCGTTCCACCGAATCTACCGATCTAGTGAATGTTGTGTAGAGCATTCATAAAATTGGCTTGCCTGTTGAAAAATGATCCCCAGACAATTTTATCTGCAGCAGATAGCAACTGTTATTGTCTCTGTCATAAGAGCGAAAATGGGTTGTTGCACTGCCGTTATTAAGCCCTTTGACAAGTCAGACTACTTCAGCTAGGGAGAGATGTATCATCCTGCAATAAGTCTTTCTGGGAAAATAGCCAGGAGGATGGACAGAGAAGGCTGAAAATAGATAAGAGGGACGTGACAGGAAGAACAGGAACAAGGCAGAAACAAAGAGGGGTACAGAAGAGGGAATTCCAAGCACAGGTTTTCCAGAACGTGGAAAAGCTATTTATACTGACAGGCACCCCCCAACATCTCCACGGGGAAAACGGTTACTACTGTGGAAACTCGAACTCGCTCTCTCCATTACCGTCACTGAGGTCATACGCTCATAAGTTTTTCTGCTCTCCCTCCCTCCCCCCTCCCCCCCCCCCCCTTTTAACCTACACATTGTATATGCATGTACCAAATACATATACTTGCAGTGATAGCATTGGTGATGGTTGTCGTTAGGCCTATACGTTGTTGCAGAGTTGTGGTTGTGGCGGTAGACTCTGTAGAGGTTGTAGTAGTAGTAGCAGCAGCACCAAAAGCAGTAGTGGAAGTAGTAGTAGCAGCAGCAAAAGCAGTAGTGGAAGTAGTAGTAGCAGCAGCAAAAGCAGTAGTGGAAGTAGTAGTAGCAGCAGCAGCAGCAATAGAACTGTAGCAGCAGCAACAGAAGTAGGAAGAGGAGGGTTGGTGGTGTAGATGTCATTCAGCCGTATAGCAAGCGAGAGACCGCGAAAGCTGGATTCCCATCTGGCCATGGTCATATTGGGTAGAATGCGTAGTGCCTGGTCTTCTCCTGGCCTTGTAAGTCTGCAGGAGGTCTGCCTGCTGGCCTCAGCCAACACATTCTGACCTCAGGGAACCTCATTAAAAAGTAAAGAAGAAAATGTCCGATTTGCTTGAAAGAAATGTTAGGGCAGAAAATAAGCGAGAGAGAGAGAGAGAGAGAGAGAGAGAGAGAGAGAGAGAGAGAGAGAGAGAGAGAGAGAGAGAGAGAGAGAGAGAGAAGGGGGAGGGGGTTAAGGGAAAAGGCAGAAACAAAGGGAGTGATAGAAAAGGGGAAATTTCTACCTAAAAAATTTCCAGAAATTGGAGGTGCTGTTTGTGTACTGAAAGAGCCCCCGACATCCTCACAGGAAGAGGGAGGGGAGGATTCCCGGGGGACTCCCATCTAAAATCAGACTTTCCCTCATACAATAGACCACGAGTGGTGGTCTGGCTACTAGTCTTTCGAATGAGGTGATAAACCGAAGTACTGATTGCAGTGTATATTGAGCGCTTTGATTTGTTGCTTTACAAGATTCAGCGCTATATAAATTCCATACATAATATAATAAATTATATAGCGCAAGTTGAAAAAGATCGACGGTAGCAAGAGGATTGGTCATCTTAAACCCTGGCAACATTCTGTAAGAAGGCCATTCTCACTTGGGATACAAGCACACAGGCAGACAAGGCATTTAAAAGTGTGGCGCTGCTCATGCGGCAGCACAATTTCCCTTGGAAGAGCAGCCCGAATTGCACTCAAGAGAAAACGGCCTGAGTGGCATACAGTGCAGTACAATACAATAAGTACAATACAATACAATACGAGCACATCCTTCAGAGGTGCACGCTATTCAGCGACCTGAGGAAGATTGTGTGGCCGAGAGAGATGGCCCTGCGAACCAAGCTGTACGGCCCACGAGAGGAGCTGGAAAGGACATACAGCCACTATTTCTCCCCCAATACATCTGACGGTGTAAAAAGCCGAGAGAAAAGGAGATACAATACAATACAGTACAATACAATACAAAACAATACAATACAAAAGAGCAACAAGTGCAACAGTATAGCAGACTTGGCCCTACCGCGCGATAAGAAGTGACAGGAGCCTTCTTCAAGACTTAGCGGTGGAAGATCCATTCAGTTGTGGAATGTCTGTCGATCTACCGTGCAGATTGTCTTTTTTTTTCCCCCCGGGCATTCCTTTTGTCAAGTGCAGTGTCCCTCACTGGCCGTCTTATCTTCGTTTCTGTCCGACCTCCGCTTCAAGCTGCTCCGTCCTTGAAAAGGTCAGGGGTCAGTGATGCTGAAACGCGATATGGCAGCTAACTCTAAGCCACCACCCAAAGAGGCATGGGTTTTGTTGTTTTTGGTTTTTGTTTGTTGTGCGTGTTTTTGTTGTTGTTTTTTGTTTGTGTGGGGGTTTTTGGGGGGGGAAGAAATGGGAGGCAGAAAATAACGAAATGGCTTTTTTTAAAACATTAAAAAACCCAAAAACTTTACACGCTAAAAAATGCTTTGAAAAAAAACCTCATGTAAGAAAACAGTGTGAGAGGGAGTGATTGAAAAGAGCACGTCTGCTGCAGAGAAATTAACCACTTGGGACACAATTCGTTCTTGCCTTTCTTTTCCTGTGCTCACAGTGACAGGAACAAAAAAGTTTAGGTGATTTCTCTCCGTCGTCGTCGAACGCTCAGACAGCAACTATTGTTGTTAGTCATATGAGTGAAAATGCCTTGCGTTGCCATTAAGCGCCGGACAGGTCAGGCGTTCGGCGTGGGGGTGCATTGTTTGGTTTTTTTCGAGAGAGAAAAGGCAGAAGAATGGAACAAGAGGGCAGAAAATAGTAATGAAGGAGGTGAAAGGAAGAAAAAGAACAAGACTGAAGAAACAAATAGATGGATAGAAAAGAGGGAATTCCTAGCACGGGGGTGGGGGGGATTTATTAGAAACGAGTGTGTTGAGACTATACTGTTTTCCTCTTCAAAACACACACACACTCTCTCTCTCTCTCATGCACACTCCACACACCACTCTCTCACATACACACACACACACACACTCACTCACACACACACACACACACACACACACACACACTCACAACACACACTCAACACACACACACACACTCTCTCTCTCTCTCTCTCTCTCTCTCTCTCTCTCTCTCACACACACACACACACACACACATACATATATATATACACACGCTCACACACACACACAACACACACACACACACACACACACACACACACACACACACACAACACACACACAAACACACACACACATACACACGCTCACACACACACGCTCACAACACACACACACACACACACACTCACTCACACACACACACACACACACACACACACACACACACACATACACACATACACACGCTCACACAAACACATACATACACACACATACACACACACACACTCACACACACACACACACACACACTCACACACACACACACTCACACTCACACTCACACTCACAACACACACACACACACACACACACACACACACACACACACACCACACACACACACACACAACAGAGCAGCGGATCAGGTTTCCCCATACCCGTGAACACAAAACAAGCCATTTCCAGAGAAACGAATTAGAACAAAATGCGAACACACCCCTTTCTGTAATCACTTTCTCGTGTGAAAAATGCACCTCTTGCACATTACGGCAACGAGGTCTTTCTATATGTGTGTGTGGAGGTGTGTGTGCGTGTGGAGGTGTATGTGTGTGTGTGTGCTCTTTTCGTTTTTATTTTTTACTTCGTGTTAGTTTTCTGTGATGGTTTTTTGTTTTGTTTTGTTTTGTTTGTAGTGCTTTTCTCTATGTAACTGGTTGCTATATGTATGCCCTCTAGAATTTTGAAAGCCTTCAGCCGACTTGGCGGCATTCTGTTCAGTAGGATTTTTATTGTTGTTGTTGTTGTCTAAGCTGGCTTTGTTAATGCAGGATGTATAAAAACAAAATTTGGGGGGGGGGGGGGGGGGGGGGGGGGGGGGGGGGGGGGGGGAAACCAATGAATTCGGGGTTTTTGGAAAACAAACGGCATGCGTGAAAAGACAATTCCAGTCTCCCTTTTGTCAGTGCTCTGTCGTCTGTTGTCTGTCTGTTTTGTCCCTTCTTCTCTCCTCTCTCTCTCTCTCTCACTCTCTCTTTCTCCTCCCCCCCCCCCCCCCCCCCCCCCCCCCCCCCCCCACCCCCCCCTCTTTCCCCCCCCTCTCCTCCCCCCCCCCCCCCTCTTCCCCCCTTACCCCCCCCCCTCTCCCCCCCCCCCCCCCCCTCTCCTCTTTTTCTCTCTGAATGGGTCCCTGGCTTGTTAATGGCATGGAGTCGTTTCGTTGTTTCACTCTTCCAGATAACTTGCACGTGCAGCGCGGTAGATGGAGCAACTGAAAAACGAAGGATGTAGCCTACTACTAGTGTCTTCCTTACATTTACAAATTGCTTTCTTCCCCTACACTAACGGCGCAGAGCTAGAGCCAGTGCCATGCGTCTGTCTCACTTGGACATCCCGCAAAGAGTGAATGGCTTCATGCTGCTTATTTTGTACATGGTTGTGGGAGAAAAAATTCGCTTTACATCTGCGATGGTGAACACACACACACACACACTCTCTCTCTCTCTCTCTCTCTCTCTCTCTCTCTCTCTCTCTCTCTCTCTCTCTCTCTCTCTCTCTCTCTCTCTCTCTCTCTCTCTCTCTCTCACACGCACGCACGCACGTACACACATACACACACACACACACACACCACACATGCACAGCAACAAAATGTTGATAAAATTCTTCTATCTCGAGCCAAAAAAAAGTAGTTTAGCTCATTTTTGGAACTTGTAGGTCTCTTTTTAAAGTGAGTTTTTTTTGTTTCGCTCCTTGGCTAAAGCTCTGTGGTTTAGCAATCGGGAAACCTTTTTTCTATTGGGGTAGCTGTATTCCGACTTCGGTGAACACTGAGATATATTTATATGAGAGAGTTAGAGAAAGAGAACTCTGAACTCTGAAATTTAATGAATACAGGCCAACTGAAATTTAATGAATACAGGCCAACAGCCCCTTTCATGGGGGGAAACATAAACATTATTCTGACATAATATATGACATGATCAAGAAACACAATACTGGTACTACATGAACATGTTCACTAGAGAAAGAAAGAGATAGACAGATTTTGTGTGTGTGTGCGCACGCGTGCAATACAGAAATGGTTTAGTTTTTGCCAGTTATCTGGCCTATATGAACAGAAACATGCACATTTGTTGATGGGAGTTACATAAGTGGTGTGCAAATAAGACTCTAGGACATGGGACTTTAGTGCAGTATAAGTACACTTGTATAAAGATATAACCACATTGCATCAGAGACTGGTAGCATAGACATGTTCAACAGTGGGGAAGAAAACATTTTTGTGTTTCTGATATTAAGTGGTTTCATAGTTTACATCGCATTTTGGAAAACTGAATGTCTCTGCCATGTAGCATAGCTGCATTTTAAATTCTAATAGGAAATTATAATAATATAGGGATACCAACTTTTTGCTAAGGGTAACTTATTTACTCTTAGCGTAGGCAGGTGTGGATGTTGATAGGAATTATTGCATTTAGCGAAGGCAGGTGTGAATACAGATGATAAACATTGCCTTTAACGTAGACAAGTGTAAATAAGCATAACGGTAATTGTATTTAGCTTAGGCATGTGTGAATATTGCTAATGAATATTTCATTTAGCGTAGGCAGTAGTAAACAAGCACACAGCAAAGGTTTGCTGAACACTGACAATAGCAAGCTCTTAGGTGTGAATGATATACAAGTTTTTAGCGTAGGTTAGTGTGAATAGACAAGCTTTTACCGTATGTAGGTGTAAATGTTGACAAGAGGCATTGCCCTTAGGTGTGCATGATAAACAAGCCCTTAGCATAGGCAGGTGTGAATATTGATAATAAACAACTCCCTTAGCGTAACCAGGTGTAGGTACTGATAATAAATCTTGCCCTTAACTGGCCAGGTGCTAATGATGATAATAAAGAAGTGCCCTTAACTGATAACACACACACACAAAACCTGATATTGTCAGGGCGTCCCCCTCCCCAACCCTCCAACTCTTTTTCCATTGTACATATTACATAGGAGTTGGGATAACGAACAATGCAAACCCTTTACGTAGGAAGACAATACATAAGGGGCTAAAGCTCCACACATCCTGATAACATAACAGGACTCGGGGGTGTACTTTTTTAAAGTCGCTATCTGCGCCATACACAGGCCTCTATTATTAAACAGGTTAGTCGTGTTTCCCCCCCAACCTGGTCTTTGATGAAAAGCTTTTTTTTTTCTGTTCCCTGCAGAGGGATGGGCTCCACCAGAATCAGCCAGCACAAGACACACTGCCAGAAGAAGAAGAAAATCAGTGCTGTACTTTTGCTGTTTTTCGGTTACAGCTCTTTGAGGTTCGCCAATGGTGAGATCTTGCGTATGCGACTATTTTTGCCCACAATTTAGGAAGACTCACTCAAACTACGGGGAAAATTCTGCAGTACAGTGCCCCAATAAATCTTCAAGAGAGAAGGGAGATGGGGTCTTTTATAGGAATGCGTAGCCCGTGGAAATGTTGTCTGAAAAGTGTTTAAACGTTTTTAAGCATGCGTTGTCTTTTAGGTGAAGAATGTTAAGGGATAAGTGGCAACGGTTTGCAAGCCAAGACTCTTTCACTAGTGTAAGATGTAAAATTTATTAGAATATGGGGATTGTTTTGCATTAAAAACAACAAACAAAAACTCTAACTATATTTTTGGAAAGGGGGTTTTGTTGTTGCTGTTTTGTTTGTGTGTATCGCAGTGGGGTAGTTTGGGGGGTTATTTTTCTTAAACTGGTCTTTGATATTCACGATTTCATAGATTTATATGTCATTGGTTTATTTTCACAGAGTAAGACTCTTTCTTTAATTAGTATGTTTGTCAACCTACTTTTTCTTTCTTTCCTTGATGTTTTTTGGGTGTGTTTGTTTTGTTGTTACTGCTGTTGCTGTTTTATCTGTATCTCAAGGCAATCATACGCTGGCATAAATGGGAAAGCTGTGATAAAAGCTTGGCGCTGCGCCACCCACGATTGTTTGTTTATTTTGTCTGCTGCTGTTTAGATTGCAACAGTTTTCAGTGATGTACACGTCTGTTGGGAAGTGAGGGAGGGGGGTACAGTTGGAGAGAAGATAAAAGGAAGAAACCTTGAGATGCGAAAGTGTGTGTGTGTATGTGTACTTAATCAGCCACTTTCGGGTTTACGGGAAGCTCTGTCTGTCTGTCTCTCTGTCTGTCTCTCTCTGTCTGTCTGGCTGGCTCAAGCACGCGCACACATCCTGTACATACTCTAAATCCAGAATGATTTTTTATCTCCCAAAAAACCCTCACCACTTTGTTCTAGTCTGATATCATCACCAGTGCGCTCATGAGCTGCAACATAGAAAAGCACAGACTAGACGTGAAGAGAGAACAGCCAGAAGCTATACATACATACATAGTTACATGTATACATACATACATACATACATACATATATACATACATACATACATACATACATACATACATACATACATACATACATACATACATACATACATACATACATACATACATATATAAAAGGGGAAAAAAAAGGTAAAGGAGTCCCATAACCTATAAGGTCGTAGGGGAGCAGGGCGTCAGAGACCTCACTTCTCTAGGGCCAGCATATTGAGGGCGGCGCCCATCTCCTCTCTCTCGCTGCTTTACCTTCCCTGACCCTAAAGAGGGCAGGTACCCATTTACAGCTGGGTGAACTGGGGGAACTGTACTGAAGCCAAGGCGCGCAAACGGTCACCCATCCAACTGGTAACCACGCTCGACGCTGCTTAACTTGACTGGGGGAAAGCGAGTGCTCCGACCACTGAGCTATCCCGTCCCCTATACATACATATATACATACATTTTAAAAAATACACGTCATATATTCCACGCCAAAAGAATACTGGGGAAAAAGTAACAATTTCAAAAACTATATCATGATGGGTAAAATGCCTCTGCTTCAAATCAATAAATGACATATTTACTTGTGCTATAGCAAATTACTAACACAACTTTCTTTCAACAGCAAAGCAATTTCACAGAGCAATTTACAGTTATTCAAAACCTTATGCAAAGATCTCTCACGAATGGTGGGAAGGATCTGTTGTAGTTTAATTAGTTAATCAGTTATATTCACAAGGTAAATTCATTTCTTTCATTGTATTATGTTACAGTAGTTAGACAGTTCCTTAACCGGTTTTTTCTGATTTGTTTGCCTTTTTGTGTCTAATATCATCTAATGTGTATAGACGTTAAATTGAAGAACACACACATACACACATGCATTCATACATACATACATACATATATACATATATACATACATACATACATACATACATACATACATACATACATCCATCCATCCAAGCATACATACATACATACATACATACACACATACATACATACATACATACATACACACATACATACATACATACAAACATACAATACATACATACATATCTGTGCGGCAGGAAAGGTAGTAGGGAGCCGTGTCTGTCGGTATAATGGAATGTTGATTGAAACGGGTTATCAAGAAAGAAGAGAGGGAGGAAAAAAACCCACCCTGTCTACTAGGCTACCTGCACACATCGCCCAACACACACTGAGGATAGCGAAGACTCGAACCACAGGGGGCCTTCTGTTGCCGAGATAGGGGGCGGGTCCTAAGCTTTTAAGTGCCCTTGGAAGTAAGCACCAGTGCCTGCAGAACCGTTTCATCATACTTGGGTCACAGAGAGACTGCCGCTCACATATGGCGGTGCCACGGATTGGAAACGCCCCCATGTTCAAGTGTACATGTAGACATAAACTTCATTATTTTATTTTATTCATTTCTTTTTTATTTCGAGGATAATGGAATAAGCACTCATATGGGTGGGGTGTTTTTTTTACATCCAGTCCCCGTGTGTATGCAGTTTTTGTAAATTTTGTCATCAGTTCCCACCGACACAGAATGGCCTACTCTTCCGAAAAGCGTAACAGGTTTTAACAATGTGCGCAAGATGTTCTGCTTGCGTTCGCACACGGGACCTCGGTTTACAGTCTCATCCAAAGGACTGCTTAGGTGAAGTGGAGTCGGCACTGATATTAAGGGGAAAATATCCCCTTGAGCGGGATTCGAACCCGGGTCAGCAGATCACGAGCGCAGTGCACAAGTTCTAACCAACCAGACTATCCCGTCCCTCACATGAAGGAAGATAGAGAACGGGGAAGGGAGGGGGGGGGGGGGGGGGGGGGGGGGGTAGAATTGAAAACTGTTTTCTTGCGTAAAACTTTTGCAAAAGTTGAATGAAAAATTCTCCAGAATGTAAGGACTGACAGACAACCCCACACACAAGTCGAGCGTCACACACGTTGAGTACATTTATACGTTGAGTACTACAGCCAAAGGCCTTCTAATGACACTTTAAAATCCGGCCTCAAGACATTTGTTTCAAACCTAAGATGTTCCTTCCTCTCCTGTTTCATTTCATAGCTGTCCCTGCTTTTCAACAGCCAAAAATCTCATCACCCTGCCAAAGTGTATAACCTGTGTGTGTGTGTGTGTGTGTGTACATTTGGACTTTTTTTTTAACTATTACGTGCTAGTGGTTGCATGATTGTGTAAGAATGAGTTGAGTGCAAGCGCTTTGATTTGTCTGTGCAAGATACAGCGTTATCCATTTCGTAGTAGTAGTAGTAGTAGTTTCTGTTTTCTGTTCTGTAACATCAGGACAAAGTTGATCTCGTGTATTGTTAGACGTGGAGTGTAGTTACGTGCGATGTGGGTGGTAGTAGCACGTAACTATACTCCGCGTATTCTTAGTTACTGAGTCTACTTGTTTTGCTTACAAACGAGCTTTCACGGAACGTTTGATGTGTCAGCCAGAAAAAGACTGTTTAATCAAGTGCTTTCTTGGGAGTGTTTAGGTACTTTTACATGGGAATGTCCTTTTCTTTCTAATTAATGATAGATTTTTTCAAGGAGGTTGGAGGGTACGAGTTAGGCTGTGTGTGTGTACATGCGAGAGAGAGCGAGCGAGCGCACACACGCGCAGGCATTTTCATGATGTTCTTTCATTATACGTTTGAAAATAAATATCTTTTCACTGCGTACTGTCACATTGAGGGACATCCTCGAGCACCGTAATATCTTAAACGAGAATTAATCTTCTTTCTTTCTTTTTATTTTCTCGTAACAAATAAATGTCGTGGCTTGCTTAAACTGTAGGAAAGATATGAAATAGATAAATCTAGATTGATCCTCGTTTTATCCCAATTTTCTTCTTTCAGAGTGATTAAAACGCACTTTAAGGCTTCATGCGCATTCCCCAGGAAGCTTGTGTGTAATAAGTTACAGGGTAGGACAGGTATCGATAAGAAATATCCCAGAATATCCAGCTACACCGATTTTGAAATAATCTGTTTGCACATAATATTTTCCCATAACGTTTTAGGAGGATGGAAATATTGCTTATATCCGCAAAGTGTATGCTCGTTTAATTTTTAGACCATGTTTTTACTGGACCAAAAATATGGCTGCAAACACATTGTTGGCAATCAAAATGGCAGTTTCAAGTTGTAGTCAGCAGAAGTTCTTTTAGCTACTAGAAAAAATAGCCTCTGAAACTTGTACATACATCTTCGTCTTCTCTCTCTCTCTGTCTCTCTCTCCTCTCTCTCTCTCTCTCTCTCTCTCTCTCTCTCTCTCTCTCTCTCTCTCTCTCTCTCTCTCTCTCTCTCTCTTTGCTAGTGTTTTTTTGTGTTGTTGTTTGGGGTGTTTTGTGTGTGTGTTGTGTTTTTGGGGGTTGTTTGTTATTTTGGGGATTCATGTTTTTGATAACTTGAAATGTTATATGAATAATATATTGTATATTTTATAGTCGTATCGTGTGCGAGGATTTACTACGTGTTCCTTTTGGGAGGCTGTTGTTGATGCGTTTGTTGTTGGTTTTTCTTTCTTTTAAAGCCATTCTACAGTGTTTTGTTGTTGTTCTTGTTGTTTTTAACTGTTCGCCGTCAGACAATTCTTGACTTTTGTGAGAAATTCCTGAAAATACATTTGAAACAAGTTTTGAAAAAGTATACAGGAAGCAACATTTGAGTAGTCTCATTATTTTGTCCATCTCTTTTCCTGAGTCTGTTGTTTTCAAGACTGTAAAACGCACACAAAAAGGTCGGAGCTATTGTATATTAACATGTCGAGATGTAAATCTTTAAACCGTAGAGTATAGCATAATTATGATTGACCTGATGAAGCACCTTTTCGTGTAAGTCTCACACACACGTTCAAAAACCAATGACAGTGATACACACGAGAGAGATTTTTGTTGTGGTGGTGTTTGGGGAGGGAAGGGGGGGGGGGGGGGTTGGTCAGTACAGCGCAATTTTGAATATCATGTAAACATTTATTTTATTTTAAAAAATCGTAAGATAACCTGTGTGTGTGTGTGTGAATCGAGAGGATGAGCCAGGAAAAAAGTGATACAGGATGAAAACGGGGTGTGTTCGAGGTGTCGAATAACGGAATTAACGGACATAAACAAAACTGATAAACTACGGCTTCCGGCGCTTCTGCTTGCTCGCCACTAACAGTTATCTCGTAATTGTTCTGAAGGGGGGGGGGGGGGGGGGGGGGGGGGGGGGGTTGGGGAGGGGGGGGGGAGGGGGGTGTGGCTTGAACAGGTAGGTGAAAATCGAATGGAACAAAGTAAACTCCACAAAGAACCTTGTTTCCGAACACAGAGGAGCTGAGGAAAGAGAGAGAGAGACGATGAGGAGGAGAGGAGTTTTGAAAATAAACAGAATCTTGGCAAGAAGGCAAAATCACACACACACACACACACACACACACACACACCAGTCTGTGTTGCACCACACCCCAGCCCGACACAGTTGAAGCGAAAAGGAAGGAATGATAAAACGTTCTTCTGTTCTCTCTGTGACCTGAATAATGCAAGCCCATCCTCCTATCTGTGGGTATGTAAACAACCAATCGGTTTGTGGCAGACAGTTTCCAGAAATATAAAGAAGCATTATCACGAATTCTCTCTCTCTCTCTCTCTCTCTCTCTCTCTCCTTTACTTTTACGTCATTCCACTGTTGCCTAAAATGGGATAGGCCTATGGGACAGATGTTTATTAGATCTACATGATGACGCCATGCAGTTGAAACAAACGGCACTGTTTAGTTGATGAGATTGTCCCAGAAACTGAAGATGATAATAACCCAGACGGCAGAACAAATGAAACTGTCTAGATCTAGTGCGTGTAAAGAATGCATCCAGAACGTCTTCTCTGTTATCAGAAATGCGTGGAACATTGGGTGCACAGGATGGATTCACTTGCCAAACTGTTTAAGCACTTGAGTGATAGTTGTGGAGTTGAGTTTCTTGCGCGCTTTAATTGTCCAAGTCAGCAGTTTGCTTGAAGTTGAAGGTATAGTTCCCAATCTGAATCTATTTTGCGAAAATTCGCTCTTCCGTGTATCAAATTGCTTAAGTTGGCAGCATGGAGTAATACCAAATAACGCTGGATTTTGAAGTTTTTGGATTGAATTATGAAACGCTTAATTATCCCATTTTCTAGCTTTGTGAATTTTGTCACTAGAATCATATCGAAAATTGTTTCGGGATCCCATAGCTAGTGTCTAGTTGTACAGTAATATTGCAGATACGGGCATTTACTTAACTTTTACCCAAAGCAGAAAAAGGCCTAAAAGATTTCAGAACTTTGTGCCATTTTGGTCTAATAATCACTGCTTGAAAGTGAGGGTAATCTAATGGTGATAGGTATGATTTGAGAAGATTACTATTGTTACCCAGGCACATGGAAATTCTTTGCATTGTTGTTTTGTGATGTATAATAATCTGCCTTCCAAGTGTATTTGGTTCTAAACCGTATGTTCATCTTGAGAAAGAAACATTGTAACTACACATTACTACTTATTCTTAGTTATAACTAGACAGATCAAGTGTATTTTGTTCTCGTAGGCCAAGTCCGTCAGTGATACCTTCAATCTCTCTAATACCACGAAGATGTAAACATGCCTGAGCACTTTTCTATTTCACTCGTCTAACAAAGGCTATTAAAACTCATCTTCTTCATTATCCTCTCATTAACAATTTCATTCAAATCTTCCTCTCTCCTCTCTCTTCTCTCTTGACTCTCTCTCTTTCACACTAAACTAACTCCTCCATGAAGATTCACCAAATCTATTCTAAAGCTTTAAATAGAGGACACAAGTTTATTTTCAACTGGAAGGAAAGCGAGTAGAACTGAGGAAGATGAGGACCAATTCCTTACATTCGCAACATCAGACAGAAAAAAGGTGAACTGGGAGGGGGAAGTAGACCCCCCTAAAATTGCCCAAAATCGTCTGTAAATCGCAACGACTGCACGCACGCTGGCTGCAGCACAGGTAGAAGCACACACGATAAACGGGACGGAAGTGCTCACCCCCGCATATTGACTACATCCGTGTAGATGATAGTGCACAGACATCGAGTCTCAAGAATCAGGAAAGCCGACACGCGCTAGCACGCGCCACGCAGTGTAATATTTGGTGACTGTGTTTATTTCCCCCGCTAAAAGACTTTAAGCCATGAATAAAAGACGCCCCTGTTTCCCGCGGCACTGCTGTGAAAGAGTTCCATTGTTAAGATTTTCGGCTCTGAAGAAATGGCAGCAGGTTCATTGGCGGAGGTTTTGGTGGTGTTTATTTTTCTGATATCTGCACGACTATCTGATACATTTCAATCCCTCCCCCACCTGTCTGTCTGTCTGTCTGTCTGTCTGTCTGTCTCTCTCTCTCTCTCTCTCTCTCTCTCTCTCTCTCTCTCTCTCTCTCTCTCTCTCTCGCTCTCTCCACCCCCACCCTCCGTTCTCTAAAATGCAAGCTGCTTTGCAATGTTTCGATGTAAAAAACGAATAATCTAGACCGACATGATAACATTTTTGGAGTATTGGCCTTGAAATTACCCCGACGATGCAGAACTTAGGCGCTGTGTGCGAACACCCGTATAATATCTTGCGCAGACGTTAAACGTTTTCCTATCTTTGGTAAAAGAGTGGACAGTTATGGCCGGTGGTATGGATGGCATGAACATACCCAGCATGCATTTTGCGCGCTCTAGGAAGCCTGAGTGAAGAGGTTGAGCTGAACTCCAGGGCAGAGCAACACCGGCAGACCAGACCAGGGCAAAATATCAGATAGTGGGTCACTGAACTCCCACACAAACCACATTACACACGCGCACGCACACACACAGACACACACAACACACACACACACACACACAAACACACACACAAACACACTATTGTTTTGCATTATATTGTAAACCACTTTTGGTCACTGTACTCCCGGACATAGCACATAGTACACGCACTCACACACACACACAAACACACACACACAAACACAACACACACACAACACACACACTCACACACAAACACAAACACACACGCACGCACACACACGCACACACACAAACACACACACACACACACACACACACACCACACTCACACACACTCTCACACACACACACACACAACTCAAACACAGACACACACACACACACTCAAACACACACACACACACACAAACCAACACACACACTCAAACACACACACACTCAAACACACACACAACACACACACACACACACACACCTCTCAAACACACACACACTTACACACACACTCACACACACACACACACACACACACACACACACACACACACACACATATATTGTTTTGCATTGTATTGTAAACCACTTTTGGTCACGGCAGATTTGTCTGCGTGAAATTCCAGCTGCTCTCTCCCAGGGGAGAGGACGTCGCCATAAGAGCGGCGCCACCTCATTTTTTGAAAGAAAATTTTCCTGCGTGTGCTTTTGTGCGTGATGCGCACAATGCCATCGGTTGATTGGCCTCAGACGAGGCACGTGATTGCATGTAGTGATGTGATTTGTCGAATTGCGGGGTGAACGTCTGCCAAGGATGGTCGCATCATTCTGTTGGGTACACTTAAGTGAATGACGTTCTGCGGTGTGTGTGTGTGTGTGTGTGTGAAAAGGGAAAAAAGCAAACATGATGGACAATTTCAGGGACAACAGCAATTCATTAGTTGCTTGGTGATGTGCCAAATCTGGCTCAATCTGAGTAATCACCTATAAGAAATTGTGGACAGACTCAAGTTAATTACATACGGTAGCGCCATCAATGGAGTTGTTTTTTGCTTATTTTGCTTTTGTTTTTCTGTTATTGTTGCTTAATTTTCTTTGTGAGTGTGTGTGTGTGGTTTGATTGTAAGGAAAGGGAGAAAACCATGACTGTTTTGATATTATGCTTATTATGTTATGTATATTGTGTGAGGGGGGATGGAGGGAGGGAGAGAGAGATATACATTTAGATCTAAAAGCGTGAGAATTTCTGATTCAGTGGCATAGAGATAATGAATACGTGAAGATATTTCAACATACAAACTGAACGTAAGTTGTAGGGCGGAGCGAGCTGTGAAATGTATCAGTTGCTGGTGCACAGTTGATGACATCGACGGCTGTGGCAAACAAGCAGCTGGAAGAACACGAAATGAAGTCACGTCCACAAGCTTCTCTTTGGGCGTGCCGCTGTGTGTGTGTGTGGTGTGTGTGTGTGTAGGTGTGTGTGTGTGTGTGTGTGTAGGGGGGTGGGGGTGGTCAATTTCCAAATTTCTGATGTTTTTGGCATGTTCTTTTAGGGTGTGGGCGACATGCAGGTGGTCATTTCCCCATTAGCACGTAGTTATATGCAAACTGCAGACATGTATGAGTAAACAACGTGCTGGCAGATAGACTAGCTAATAATGCATTGCTTTACCATACCACCCATCCATTCATGTCATCCATCTGGGCCTCAAGTCTACTCCCATGGGAATGTTTTGGGGGAGGGAGCTATTTCAGTATGAACAGCATCTATACCTTCTGGGAGTTTTGTACTAAAAATTTCCCCTTTTCTGTCACTTTTTGTTTCTTTTTTTCCCCGTATCTTTCTATCCTCTCTCACTCCTGCTAATTGTCAGCCTTTCCAATCCATTCGTCTTCCCTTTTTTTCAAGCTAGTCGAATTTTGTTAAATATAAATTTTCAGACGTTATAATTTGTGCTATTTGGCTTTTTTTATTTTTCTCTTATGGCGGCCAGGTAGTGGTAGTGTAAACACTGGGATGGGCACAGGATGTCCATTCTGCAGTGTTGTTTGGCCATGGGGCATCTTTTATGATGATTCTGATTTATCTGGGTTTTTTCCCTGTTCCTCAGAGCTTCTAGGTTCACCAAACAGTGAAATTTTAGGTATGCGAATGTAGTTGGGTTTTTTTACCCACCATCAAGGTAGCCGCATACCGACTTCGGGGATAATGTCTAAACGCGACGTCTCTGCGCGTGCGTCTGTTAGATTTCGTCCTCCGTTTCCACCGGCACGACATAGCCTACTCTTCCCAGAGTCGGAACGGGTTTTTAACGTGTGCGTAAGATGTTCTGCGTGCGTTCGCACACAGGACCCCGGTTTATGGTCTCATTCGAAGGACTTCTGGGTGGAGTGGAGTTGGTGCTGATGTTAACTCCAGAGAGAAAATCCCCTCGAACGGGTGCCTCGGTGGAGGCTCGATCCCGGGCCGTCAGATCACGAGCTCAACGCTGAAACCACTAGCTGTTCCGCCCTCTCTCCCCCCCCCCCCCCCCCCCCCCCCCCCCCCCCCCCCCTAAACAGTATAAAACTGAAACGTATGAATGTAACCATGTCACTAAATCCCTTTCAGCTCATAAAACAGGAAAAGATATCCATGTCATTTAAAACGGCACACTCAGAGAAGTCTTTCACGAGCAGTTTTCTTTCTTAAATAGAGGAGAGGAAGTGCAAAAGCCTACTTGGAAAAAGTAACCCCCTCTTTTTTTACTTTTTAAAAAAACTATAAATTGGGAATAACGTAACCAACTCTCTCTCTCTCTCTCTCTCTCTCTCTCTCTCTCTCTCTGTATATCATATATACAGAGAGAGAGAGAGAGAGATAAACACACACACACACGCACACACACAGAGCAAGAGCAGAGAGT
>CM054146.1:43034317-43046817 GCA_028751875.1 Rapana venosa | reverse complement strand
AAAAAGGAAGAAAAAAACAAAAAGAGAGAAGAGGGGTGCGTTTGCCTTGGCGCTTTTTTTTTTTTTTCCTGATTGGGGGGGGGGGGGTGGGGTTTTAATCTCAAGTCACAAAAATTTTCCTGTGGTTCTGCGGGGAATGTCAGACAAATGTTTCCCCCCCTTTTTGGAATTTTTGCTAGAAATCTCCCCTTTTTCTCTCTCTCTCTCTTTTGTTTCTGTCTTTTTCCTTTTCTTCCTGCCACGTCCTTCCTGTCTATTTTCTGTCTTTTTAGTCCATTCTCCTGCCGTTTTTTGTTGTTGTTGCAAAAAAACTTTAAAGATGACAGTTCTCTCCCATGACAAAGTCGGATGCATGGGCCCGACATGTCAGGTGCTTATAGAAGGGGGGGGGGGGGGGTGGGGGGGAAGGGGGGGGGGGGGGGGGGGGGGGGAATAGAAGATTATTATTTTCCCATTATCGTCGCTAAACCTTTGTAAATAGAAGATACCAAAAATAACTGGGTTTTTTTCTTCCTGTTCTCTTACCCTGGGTATAATCTCTATAAACAGAAAGCAAGTAGCGATCGGAGGAGAAGTGTGGCAGTTTGAGAGACAGGGGAAATTCAGAGAGAGAGAGAGATACGACTGACCGTAGATCTAGATGGACGGAATTCAGTGCCGTCACTTTTATCGTACGCTCTGACAACTCTGCGCGACCTCTACTCTTCAGTCAGTCAGACCTTGGGATAGATCTGAGAAGGTTAGGCTAGAAGAAAAATGAGGTTGAATGAAGCGGGGTGTGTGTGTGTGTGTGTGTTGTTACTTGTTGGGGGGGGGGGGGGGGGGGATGGGGGGGGGGGGGGGGGGGGGGGGGGGGGATTTTTTTGTTGTTGTTGGGGGGGGTGGGTGGGGGGTGGGAGAAGACGGGAAGAAAGATTATTTAAAAGTTGGGACTGTTTGTGGTGTGATAAGTTGAGTGTGTGTGTGTGTGTTTTCAGTTTAACGTCTTCACTAAAAGCGATATCAGACGGAAAAAAGTTATTTTTGGGGTGGGGGGGGGGGGGGGGGGGGGGTGGGGGGGTGGGGGGGGGGTGGGGGGGGTTGGGAGGTTTGGGGGGGAAGTAGGGTTTGATGAGGAAAAGTGTGGTGGGGGGGGGGGGTGGGGGGGGGGGGGAGTGAGGGGGGGGGGGGGGGGGGGAGTGTGTACATCTGCAATGAACTATTATGAAAAAAAAAAGCAGTGATGTATGTAGTGTTAGTAATAGTTATTGGTTTTGTCTTCAATTTTTACGTCTTTCACATAAAGTGCTATCAGATGGGGGGAGAGAGATTTGGAGGGGGGGGCTAATAGAAAAAAGGAATCCCGGTTGTGAGTGGGAGGGGTGGGGGTGGGGCTGTGTCTTGCTTTTGTTCTTTAACATCCATTCACCACATTGTGATTTTTAGAGAGAGACACACATTATGAAACAAAAAACGGAAAAGGCTTCCGTGTGTGTGTGTGCGCGGGCGCGCACAGCTGCTGTGCGGAAGTACACACCCACAAGGTGCACACAAGCGCTTCGTCCGGTATACATACGCATAATATACACGTGTACACACACATGCATATTCATATGTCTTAAGTGTGCGCATACATAGTGTTCCCGAGAGCGATTGGGGCAAACGTGGAACTGAAAGCGCAGTTTGCATAATTGCACGTGTTCATGCACGATCGGCAGAACACCTGTGTATGTAACATGCATTTTGCATACTTTCGTTTTCGGTGCATCTGTAAATCTGTGTGAATGTAAGCCAACGGCGAAAACAGTCCAAAACAAAACGGGATATGAGAGCGGTATTTTTTTGTGTTTTGTTTGTTGTGTGATATAGAAAGAATAGTTTTCACACATGCATGCATGGGAAACGTTTTGGTGTTTTTTTATTTACACACGCATGCGTGTGCTGCGCAGGTGCGTTCTGTGTGTGTGTGTGTGTTGTGTGGTGTGTGTGTGTGTGTGTGTGTGTGTGTGTGTGTGTGTGTTTGTGCAGGAACTGTTAGAGGTTATCTGATCTACATATATATAATTGATCGCTTGTTTTCTTTTTCCCCCAACTGTAATAAACATGATAAACTCACTCTCTTTGCCCCTTCTTCTCACCGCCAGTTCTCTCTCTCCCTCCTCCCTCTCCCCTTCTCTCTCTCCTCCCCCCCCCCCCCCCCTCCTCCCCTCCTCTCTCTCTCTCTCTCTTCTCTCTCCCCCCCCCCTTCTCTCTCTCTTCTCCCTTCTCCTCCCTTCCTTTGAGCTATTTTCTTCCATCATCTTTTTTTCTGTTGAAAGCCTACCGCCCCTCTCCCCCCCCCCCTCTCCCCACCCCCTTTCTTTTCCATTCAGCAAATGAATCTCTCCCTATAGTTCCTTTCTCACACTCCCCCCTCTCCCCACCCCCCCCCCCCTCCCTCCCTTTCTTCCCGGATCCTTCTGTTTTTAGTTAAGGGTTGGCGGTTGGCTGCTAGCTTACCTAATTGGGTGCATCTTTCTTTTTTCCCCTGCCTGTCGTTGTTTACCTTTTGTCACCCTGCCAGCTTCAAGGAGTTTGTTTTGCCCCCCTACCCTCACCCCCACCCTACTCATCCATCCACCCACCCAGTCTGTTTGCATTGCATGGCTTTTGTTTGTTACCGGGGATTATACTGGAAGTATAATTAGTATTATTCTCATATAATTCTTCTTCTCGAGGGTAATAGTAGCTAGTGGAGGAAAACCACTGCAGGCAACCACTTATAAATTATTCTCTGCCGTTTTCAGGATAATGATGACACAGACCACCTGAAACTGTACAGTGTATTTTTGACAGGGGGATGGGACAGCTCAGTGGTCAGAGCACTCGCTTTCCCGACGCTAAGGTTTAAGCATCGTTGAACGTGGTTACAGAATGGATGGGCGTCCTTGGCTTCAGTACTGTCCCCCAGTTCACCCAGCTGTAAATGGGCACCTGTTCTCTTTAGGGTCAGGGGAAGGTAAAGCAGCGAGGGAGAGGAGATGGGCGGACGGACGCCGCCTTCAATATGCTGGCCCCTATAGAAGCTGACAAAATTGTTCATCTTTCGGAACCAACAGGCATTAGTATATATAACTAGTCTGGCAATGAAGCATCTTTTTTTTTTCGTAGGCTCGCCCTATGGAACAGACATCATTCATACGACCGGTATATTTTTTTTAATTTTTGTCTTTGTTTTATTTGTACAAGGTGTCGGCGGGGGTGTGTGTGTGTGTTGTGTGTGTGTGTGTGTGTGTGTGGAGAAGAGAGAGAGATGAGAGAGAGAGAGTGAGAGAGATGAGAGAGAGAGAGAGAGACAGAATTTATGTAAATATTTTTATAATGCACAACTGAACATTTTGTGTGTGTGCGTGGGTGTGTGTCTGTGCATGTTCGCGGTGGGCTTGCGAGCATAATTATAGATATAGGCACACGTGCACGAGGGTGAGGTAGTGAATTCGATCAGTTCCCTCAAGCAATTCGGTTTACAGGGCTTGAAGCCGTTTTGGCAAGAAACACGGGCCAGAGGTGCCAAACTGACAAAAAGTCATTGCTGGCATGGAAAACAGCTGTTGTGATTTTTCAACCCACTTTTCTTTGGTTTGTTTTTGTTTTGTTTTGTTTTAAATGAAGAAAGAGAAAAGGGGGAATGAGAAAGAATGTGGGAGGCAGCAAAAATGAAAGAAGAAGAAGACAATGTGGATAATAGAATGGGAAAGCGAAAATGAAGAAGGAAAAGTGTTTGAAGATAGAAACCGAAAAGGTGGTTAGAAGAACGAATATTTTTAAATGTAGGGGAAACATAACCCACCCCCCAACCCCGCCCCCTTCAGCTAAATCTCTTAAAGAGGAACAGCAAAGTTTTAAATGCAAGTGAAAAAGCGGGGGTGGGGGGGGGGGGGGGGTGCTATGATGCAGAGAAGCTGGAGAGAGAGGGGGTGGGTGGGGAGGGTGAGAGAGTTCAACTGTCCATGTCCACACTCTACAACTTGTTCTTCCGGGCTATTTTGTTTATTGCTGGGTTTTTTGTTTGTTTCGGGTTTGTTTGTTGTTGGGGGTTTTTTGGGGGGGTTGGTTGGTTTGTTTTTATGTCGGTTGTTTTTAGGGTGGTGGTGGTGAGCAGGGAGTACAATTTTGGTAGTATTTTTTAAAATTTATTTATGTAAAATGCAAGTACAGATATAGTATAACGTTTGCATTGCAAAGGCTTCTTCGTTTTATTTCAGTCATTTTTCCAAAACAATTCATGGCTTGTTGTTTTTTTTACCCTGTACATATTGCATGGTGGCACAAACAGGTTTTCTTTAAACCGAAATTTGTTATTCAGAGTGTTGGAAGTTTATCACGGTTCCGATCTTGACTTCTTTGCGAGTTAATACCGATTTCATGTGTCACAAAGAGTTACCCTTATCAGACAGGAATTTCTCGTCGATTCTGAGACATAGCGGCAATCCGAGAAAGATTTATTGTTAAAAAGAGAGATAGAGGGGTGGATGGGGGAAGGGGAGAGAGAGAGAGAGAGAGAGAGAGAGAGAGAGAGAGAGAGAGAGAATGCAGACTTGCACATACCAACACTTAATTCGCGGTTTGCTGTCAATATCTGACTCACCTGTGTTTTTAGGCAGTTTGGCAACAATCAGACCTGCTTCTGCCAAAACTCCTCAACTGCGCACTTCAGCTTGCCGCGTCTCCCTGGCTGCCTGTCGCTAACGGCTCTTTACCTGAGAGTTTGTTTACTCCCTGTGCACTCTGTGTGTGTGTGCGCGCGCGTGCGTGTCTGTGTGCGCGCGTGTCTGTGCGCGCGCGCGTGCGTATGTACTTTTTATTTATTCAAACTTTTATTTGGAGGATAATGAATATGCGCTTTTTTTTTTTAATCATCCAGTCCCTGTGTGCATGCAGCTTTGTAAATTTTGTTATCCGTTCCCACTGACACACAACGGCCTACTCTCTCGAAAGGCAGGGCAGGTCTTTAACGTGTGCGCAAGAAGTTTTGCGCTTGTTTGCACACACTACCTTGGTTTATTGTCCCATCCGAAGGGCATTCGGGGGAGTAGAGTCAGCACTGATGTTACCTCCAGTGTGTTGGTGTTTTTTTGTTTGTTGGTTGGTTGGTTTTGTTGTTGGTTTGTTGGGGTTTTGTTGTTGTGTTGGGGTTTTTTTTTTTGGGGGGGATGTGATAGTCTTGTGGTTAGAGCTACGTATTCATGATCTGACGGTAGTAAACAAGGCGCGGGTTCGAGTCTGTCTGTTGTCTGTCTCTTCTCTCTTCGTCTCTTCTCTCTCTCTCTCTCTCTCTCTCTTCTCTCTCTCTCTCTCTCTCTCTCTCTCTCTCTCTCTCTCTCTCTCTCTCTCTCTCTCTCTGATGACAAAATTTACAAACCGCATACACACTGGGAGTGGATGTAAAAAAGCATATAGCAACTTATTCCATTATCCTCGAAATAAAAGAATAACTCTCTCTCTCTCTCTCTCTCTCTCTCTCTCTCTCTCTCTCTCTCTCTCTCTCTCTCTCTCTCTCTCTCTCTCTCTCTGTGCGTGTGTTGGGTGTATGAGTGTGTTAGGTGTGGGGTGGGGATGAGTTTTGGGAGGGGGGGGGGGGGATTGTTGGGTATGTATGTGTGTGTTGTATGAGTGTTGAGATTGTGTGTGTGCGTGTTCGTGTGCATGTATGCGTGCGTGAAGTGGAGGATAAAAGAGACTGAGATGAAAGAGTATGCAGAACTTGGAAGATGACCTTTCCTGGGAGGTAGGTAGAAAGTTTTTTTCTGAAAGATAGAAAGAAAATTGACCTGTGGATAAAAACGACCGATAATGTGATGGATGAAGAGACGTAGTAGCATGGATATGGAAGGCAGCTGACAGGCCTGAAAACGGGGTAGGTGTGGTATCGCTACCCCGTCTGTCGTCGCCCACCCGTCCTTTCTCCGGCCACCCCTATCCCTTCTGTTTGGTGGCTGGTTTTAGCGTCTTTTCCACCCCTGAAAGGGGGAAGGAGGTGTGGGTGTGGACAGTAAATGTGGTGTGTGTGTGTGTGTGTGTGTATGTGTTGTGGTCATTATCGTTTCCTCTTCCTCCTGTCTTATTAGTTTCACACACACGCACACACAGAGTGAAAGCAAAACCCAAAACCCATATTAGTTCCCAATATTTTGGCTTCGCCTTCTCGGGGGGGGGGGGGGTTTTTAATGACGTGATGGAATCAGTTTCCCCATCAAACTAAAGCTCTACAAGCCCTATCTCAGTCAATCTGCTCTCTGAACTGGACAAATTTGAACGCATACACAGCTGAAGGATTAAAAAAAGCTTTAGAAACTATGGGCATTATCCTCGAAATAAAAGACTAACTGAACTCTCTCCTCATTCTACTCTCACCTGCTCCTTCTCCTATCTCCTCTCTCATCCTCCCCCAGTGTTTTGGGGTGTTGGGCGTTAGGTGTCGCCCATATGGTGAGGGGGGAACTGGGAAGGTGTCATGAGTGTGTGTGTGAGTTGAGATTGTGTGGATTCAGGTGAATGGCCAGGAGTGAAGTGGCAGACTAAAAGAGACGAGATGACAAGATTGAGTTTGGAAGAGGCCTTTCCTGGCGGGGTTTTAGAAGTTTTTCCTGAAAGACAAAGAAATTGACCTGTGGATGAAGATGACATGATAAATGAGTCAAAATTACAGTCTTTGGAAACTTTGTTATGACAGCTGACATGGCTCGGTAAAGGGGTTTAGTGTGTGCGAGAAGGACTTGTGGCCGGTCGGGGGCCCCTATGAAAATTCTTATTTGGTGACGGTTTCTGCGCTTCCACCCTGAAAGCGGAAGCAGGTGTGCACACATTACAGTAATAGGGGGTTTGTTTCATTGCCAAATTATTTCATTTCATCCTCTGCCGCACACACACACTCATACACCACAACACACATACATAACTAAACTGATATATACTTAAGCATAAACCAACAACAATACACAACCCCAATATTCTTCGCCAACGGGGTGGGGGGTTATAATATTGACTGATGGAAACTTCAACACAATACAAGTCATTCAACATGTTGCCCTCCTAACAGGTCTCGTAATGTATATTGACACACATAAGGACGTAAAGATTTGAAAGGGGGGGGGACTGCCCCAATATGACATATACGCTTCATCACACACACCACACACAATGGCGTACACTTTTGGTAGGATTAACTAAACATATCATACACACATCATAACACATCTTCACGAGACATACGAGGTGCCTGTCGGGTCTTTGGGGAGGCACGCAAGAATATCCCGTTGCACATGCCAAAACCCGTTCCACCTTTCGCAATTGGATAAGGACAAAATCTACAAAGCTGCACACACACACGGGAACTGGATGCAAAAAAACAGCAAACGAGTGCCCATTCCATCATCTAAAACAAATAAATAAATGTAATTAAAAAAATAAACACATGGCGCGCGCCCCCTGCCCCACCACACACACGCACACACACACACCACACACACACACACACACACACACACACACACACACACACAAGTCAAGTTAGGTATGTTTGGAGGATTTGTTCAAAGCAAGTTGCCAGGGTAGTGGAATGTGGTTCAGGATGGCAAAGCTCAACTGTCACGTGTGTTGAGGCCTTCAGGGGCGTCAGTCTGCAACTTGTGTCTCCAGAAACGTTCTCGGCGGAGTCTGGCCTCGTGGGTCTGCCGTTCACCTGTTAGATCACCTGGCACTTCACGTTGCTGAGTGAGTGTCCCCGCCTGATTGAAGTGTTGGGTCACTCTTGTGCCGGTGTTTTGGTGATGTCACTGCGGTGAAGGTACAGCCCGGTTTTCAGGGCGTTTTTGGCCTCGCCAACGTACTGGAGACCACAGAGGTTGCAGCTGAGCAGATAAACGATGTTTTGCTGCTGCAAGAGAAGGCGTCTCTGGTGGTGAATCTCTCACCAGTAGTGAAACTGGTGAAGAGACGGCCCTCTAGTAGGTGGTCCCTGCAGGTGGCACGTTTTTTGGCGCAGCAGAAACATCCACGACTGCCAGGTGTTGCGTTTATAGGAGGCAGGACTGATGGCATGAGCATGTTCCCTAGACTCCAGCATTTTCTCTCCTTCCCCCACCACAGGAGCTTCGGGAACTGCCTTCTTCATTCTGGCACTGCAGTGCAGGGTAGGCAGATTGTCCTGTAACCATTTTCGGATGGGAGGGTTCCGTGGATTATGGTTGATGACTACAGGAACTCTGCTGTTGATGTTTCTTTTGGTGTAATTGAAGGTAGTCAGTGTACTTTCTAAAAATGGAAATTTGACTTGACTTTGACTAAATAAACTCATGAACGTATGTATGCCATTCTCTCTCTCTCTCTCTCTCTCTCTCTCTCTCTCTCTCTCTTCTCTCTCTCTCTCTCTCTCTCTCTCTCTCTCCTCTCTCCTCCCTCCCTCCCTCTCTACTTATTCTTATACTGTTATACCACTTTAGTCACGACAGATTTTTCTGGGGTGAAATTCGGGCTGCTCTCCACAGGGAGAGCCCGTGCCACAAGAGCAGTGCCACCCTGGTTCCCCCCCCCCCCCCCCCCCCCCCCCCCCCCCCCCCCCCCCCCCCCCCCCCCCCCCCCCCCCATCCCGTCTGCATAATTATGTACTCGTTTCACTGCGAGAATGGCTACTTTTCGCTACAGAAGTTTGCCAGGGATAACTTTTCTTGTCGCCGTGGGTTCTTTTACGTTTTGTGTTATTGCACGCCGAACATCGCGGTTATTTTTTTTTAATTTTCCGAGCCTAGGTGTATTGTCCCCTTCGAAAGACTAGCATACAGATCACCGTTCAAAGCCTAGTAGATAGGGGGGGGGGGGGGGGGCAGGTTCAAAGGGGGGACCGAACCCGTGACTTCTTGCTGTCTAGGCGGGTGCGTTACCTGTAGACCACAAATCTACCTGCCTCTTCCGCCCCCTCCCCTCTCCCGCCCCCCCCCCCCTCTCCCGCACCCCACTCTTCTCTTTCCTCAAGCAATGTATGGTCCTGCCCATCTCATCTGCTTTCAGCTTCATTTTTCTTCTGTAGTGAAAGGCTGGGCAGCATCAGTCGGTATCAGTACGGAGCCTTGACTGGAGCGAACTGATGGGACAGACCGATGATAACACTGACGGCTGTGAACCTGGGTGTCCATCTCCCCGCCCATCTACACACAATATCTATCTGCCGGAATTTCGCTCTTTGTCTGTCTGTGTCTCTCTGTCTCTGTGTCTCTCTGTCTGTCTGTCTCTCTCAATCTCTCATATCTTGGTTCCTTAAGTCTTTTTTTTTTTTTATAATGGTGGTTTGGTATTAAATTTGGTTTTTTGTGTTTTTTTAAAAAATAACAGTTCGGGGGGGTTTGTGCTTCTCTTATTTTTTCTCTCAATCTCTCTCTCTCTCTGTCTCTCTCTCTCTCTCTCTCTCTCTCTCTCTCTCTCTTTCTTACTCTCTCTTTCTTCTTCTCTTTTTCTCTCTCTCTGTCTCTTTTCTGTCTCTCTCTCTTTCGGTCTCTTTTCTCTTCATATTCTGCTCTTTTTGTCTTTCTCTTTTGTCGTTACTATTCTCTTCCCCCCAACCTGCTCTAGTTCGCCCCCCTCTGGCATCTTTTTCGTGATCTAATATTGTTATCCTTATCATGTTTTCGTGCTGATCTGTTCGTTATCATGTTCTTCTCTCTCTTCTTTCCCCCGACCATATGCTCAGCACTTCGCATCCCCCTTCATATCTAAACAATGCCCTTTTTGTGAATAATCATTCGAGCTCTCCCCTCCCCCCCCTCTCTCTCTCTCTCTCTCTCTCTCTCTCTCCTCTCTCTCTCTCTCTCCTCTCTTCTCTCTCTTCTCTCTCTCTCTCCTCTGTCTGTCTCTGTCGCTCTTTCTCTCTACCTACCCTCCCTCCTTTTTTGGGCTCTCTCTCCCCCTCTCTTTACCTCCCCCCCCCCCCCCCCCCCCCCCCTCCCCTCCTTCCCAGTGCCACAAACTCATTTTCTCTGGCTGTCTCTGGCTGCTACTTCTGCCATCTTCAGCCTATAAGGATTATCGGAATAGGTTAGGGTTGGAAGATATTTTTTTCCCCCCGGGGGCCGGGATGGAAGGTGGGGGTGACTTTTTTTTTCTCTCAGTCAATACAAGGAGGACAGAGAAAGAACAGAACAGAGCGTGGAGGTGGAAAACGAAAAACAACAGGTGGTGGTGGTGGAAAAAACGGGGGGGGGGGACTAAAATTGGGGGTGTTTAGTGTTGTTAAGTCCACAATGAATGACAGGTGAGAGAATTGTTGAGACAGACAGACAGGCAGACAAGCAGACAGGCAGACAAATACAGAGAGACAGACAGACAGAGACAGACATTCAGAGAGAAAGAGAGATCAGAGGGAGAAAATGGGAAAATTCGCTTAAATAAGAAAGGGAGGGAGGGAGATGGGTGGAATGAAGAAGGGAGGGAAGGATGAAAGAAAGGTGAAAGGGACAAGCACTCTGACAGCCTATGAAAGTTCTTTCTCCTCCATTCGAAAAGTATGTATGAAGGAGAGAGAGGGTGGGGTGGTTGGGAGGAAATGGGAAAATTCGCTGAAATAGGAAGGGAAAACGGAGGGGGATGACGAGTGTGAGAGAAGGGGAGAGAAAGGATGCATCACGAAGGACGTTTCGTAAATGGGACAAGTGTCCTGAAAGTTCTGTCTGTCTGTCTGTCTGTCTGTCTGTCTCTCTCTCTTCCTCTCTCTCTCTCTTCTCTTCTCTTCCTCTCTCTCTCTTCTCTTTCTCTCTCTTCTTCTCTCTCTTCTCTCTCCTCTTCTCTCGCTTTTCGCTCTCTCTCATTTCTCCTCTCTCTCTCTCTCTCTCTCTGATGACAAATTTACAACAAACCGCCATACACACGTTGAGTGGATATGTAAAAAAAAAGCATCATGAGCACCTTATTCCTATTATTCCTCGACAATTTAAAATATAACTAATTTTATATAAAAAGAATAAACTAACATTTTCATAAAGAATACACTCTCTCTCTCTCTCTCTCGCTCCTCTCCCTCTCTTCTCTCTGCTCTCTCTCTCTTTCTCTCTCTCTCTTTCTCTCTCTCTCCTTCTCTCTTCTCTTCCTCACTCTCTCTCTCTCTCTTCTCTCTCTCTCTTCTGTGCGTGTGTTGGGTGTTTATGAGTGTGTTAGGTGTGGGGTGGGATGAGTTTTGGAGAGGGGGGGGGGGGGGGATTGTTGGGTATGTATGTGTAGTGTGTTGTATGAGTGTTGTTGAGATAGATGATTGTGTTGTGCTTGTGTGCGTGTTTTTCGTGTTGCATGTATGCGTGCGTGAAGTGGAGGATAAAAGGAGAATGAGATGAAAGTGTCTGCAGACTTGGAAGATGACCTTTTCCTGGGAGGTATGTAGAAAGTTTTTTTTTTCTGAAAGATAGAAAGACAATTGACCTGTGGATAAAAACGCGATAATGTGATGGATGAAGAGACGTAGTGCATGGATATGGGAAGGCAGTGCCCTGACAGGCCTGAAAACGGGGTCGGTGTGGTGTCGTTACCCGTCTGTCGTCGCCCCACCAGTTCCTTTCTCCGGCCACCCCTATCCCGTAAGTTTGGTGGCTGGTTTTAGCGTCTTTTCCACCCTGAAAGGGGGAAGTATGAGTGGGGTGTGGACATAGTAAATGTGGGTGTGTGTGTGTGTGGTATGTGTGGTGGTCATTATCGTGTCCTTCCTCCTGTCTTATTAGTTTCACACTACACACAACACACACACAACACACACGCACACACACCGAGTGAAAGCATAACCAAAAACATCTCTAGATATTCCCAATTATTTTGCTTTCGCCTTCCGCGGGGGTGAGGGGGGGAGGGGGGGTTTATTGGGAGGGGTCGGGGGGGGGGGTTATTTAGGGGGTGGGGGGCGGTATTATAGGGTGGGGGGTGGGGGTAATTATAATACCGTGATGGAAGGACGTCAAATCTCAATTACACGTCATTGTGGAAACATTGTTATTATGACATTGTCTAACATGGTCTCAGTATGATGGTTTAATTTAGACAGCGAGGTGAAAGAGTGATTTGGGTGGGGTGGGGGGGGGGGGACTTGGGTGAACAATTATGGATATATAGTTAAGGGTCACACGCGCACAACCCACTGGCTGGCGCGCGCACGAATACACGCATCAATGCACACATATACACGCATATGCACCACAATCCACACTACACACACATCCTTCCAGGAGACTATAAACGAGGTCCCGTGTGGGCTGGAGCGCAGCAGGGACATCCCGTGCACATGCCAAAAACCCGTTCCACTTTCGGAAGCGTAGTCAATTGTGCGCCTCAGTGCAAAGGTATGACAAAATCTACAATGCTGCACACACACACGGGAACTTGGATGCAAAAAAACTGCAATCGAGTGCCCATTCCTCAACCTAGAGAGAAACAAAGAATTAACATTGTACATTAAACAATGAACACATGGCGCGCGCGCACACACCCGCAACAACACCCACACAACCTACACA
>CM054146.1:42906817-43026817 GCA_028751875.1 Rapana venosa | reverse complement strand
TATATAATATATATATACCATTATATATACACATATATATATATATATTAGCAGGAATAGGGTGGGTGGGGTGTAGTGGGTAGGATCAGGGGGGTGATAGAATGAGAAAAGGTCGTGACTGGTGAAGGAGAAAAAGTGTGTAGGGGGGTGGGGGCGGAGGGGGGGGTGGTGTTTGTTGTTGTTTACTTATGTTGTGTGTTGTTTTATTTGGGGGAGGTTGTTCAGTGTAGATTTATAGCCGGGAGTAGGAGTTTTGCGGTCTGGTCGACTATTTGTTCTTTTCCTATATTGTTGACCCGTAATAACCGTTCTTAGACGTCGTGTCCCAAGTTCCGTCTCTGTCTCTGTCTCTGTCTCTCTCTCTCTCTCTCTCTCTCTCTCTCCTCTCTCATCTCTCTCTCTCTTTTCTCTCCCCTGTGATTAGAATAGACTTGGGGGGGGGGGGGGGGGGGCGAGCTTTGTGTTGGTGTCTTAATGGGGTAAAAAAAAAATCCTGTCAGAAGCGTGAAACAAAAGTCAGAAACCAATTCATTTTGGATACTGTGGGCAGAAAATACCTAAAAGATGTGAAAACAAAGAGCTGCAAAGTTGTCACAATTAAATTATAATTTTTCCCCCCATTGTCATAAATCCCAAATATTATTACGTCTGCAGTATTGTCTGAGTGAGAACACCGGTGTAGATTTGGTAGCAGTTGGTAGACAGTTTCTGGCTGGCCGTTTCAGATTCAGCTATTCACCAAGTGTCGTTTTAAACGCATAAACACACAACCTCTATTCCTGCCGTTTAGTAGCAAAAAGCCCAGAAAGCCACGCGTTCAAAACCAGTTGCGGTTTTCCCTCTTTAAAGAAGAGAAACCGAGGAGAGTGTTTGAAAACTCGAAATGGAAGTAAACTTTCAGCAAACTCAACATAACATCCCCTGACTTTTCAAAATTGTTTTGGTATCCGTGAAAAGTAATAAATATTATGGGTTGGGCCAGGCCAGGATGCTGGACGAATGTTTTGCTCCAGGTTCAGGCGTTTGAAACTGTTAGCGTTCGTGGGTAACTAAAATGGTGGGGCATAAAACGGCTGATGGGGGTTAAAACTAGGTTGTCAGCGATGATGAAAGAGGAGGAAGGAAGGAAGGAAGGAAGACATGAGTGCAGGGCCTGAAAAAGGCCCAGAGTTTACCATGGTGCAGTCATCAGGGACAGGAAACGGCCATCATAACATCCACACACATCTTGTAGTGAAAAGCTGTGAGCGTCAGTTCTGTCTGTCTGTCTGTCTCTCTCGTTCTCTGCGCGCGTGCTCGCACGTTCGCTCTCACTTTTTTTTTGTCTTTCCTTCTCTTGTCAGTCATCCATCTGTTCTCCTCTACCTGTGCAGTGAATTTGCACCTGTGCTGTGCTGGGTCTATTTTCTTCACTCTTCCCTCCTTCTATTCCCCCCCCCCCCCCCCCCCCCCATTGCCTGGTTCTCTCCCTTTCCTGTTTTTCTCTGTTAAGATTCGCCCTCTCCCTCTCTTTGATAAAAAAAAAAAAAAAGAGCTTACCTTTAAAGATTATCTTCAACATCATTCTACCCCCCTTTCTCCCTCCATCTGCCCCTCTGTGTCTGTGGGGGAGAGAGAGAGAGAGAGAGAGAGAGAGAGAGAGAGAGAGAGAGAGAGAGAGAGAGGAGAGAGAGAAGGGGGTGGGGGGTGGAGAGAGAAAACTGTTGATTTTTGAAGGACATAATATAGACATAAGAAGAAGGCCAAACTGGATGAGGTGGCAAATGAGCACCATGTGGGTTATCTTGCAAAAGTGAGTGCCTGCATTTTCAATTAAGTTCTAGACCGCAGATTTTTATTACAAACAGGACGGAAATGTTGAAGATAAGAAAGATGTGGCGTGTTCAGATAGCAGGAGGAATATGAGTTTGTGAATCAGCGTGTGGTTTCACCATTGCTGCAACATGCGTGTTATGTTCGCGTTTGCAGTATGAATGGAAAATTGGGACTCGATGAGTGGATAATTGGGACTTGGATAAGTATGAATGGGAAAATTGGGACTTGGATAAGTATGAGTGGAAAATTGGGACTTGGATAAGTATGAGTGGATAATTGGGACTTGGATAAGTATGAATGGAAAATTGGGACTTGATAAGTATGAATGGAAAATTGGGACTTATTAAGTGACACTTTCAGCATTCCAGATATAGGCTAATTGTTGTCAAGAAACACGTTGAGTGGTATGTCAATGTTTCTTTTCTTTTTCTTTTTTTTATTGAATTCTGTGTTCACTGATTTCACTGCCTATCAACCAGACATGATAACAGTAAATCAACAACAACAACAAAATATGTAAATGAACATGTCAAAATATTATTTGTAAAAGTGACACAAACGATGTTTAGCTATATTGCTTCCTATATAACTCTTATGTATTGTTATTTTCAGGTCATATGTCTGACCTGTACCTTGCAGACTCTATGTTAGACATCGTTCATAGTTTCCGAAATTCTGGCTGTAAATATTTGCAAACGATTTGGTGACTTTTGAAGACTATGTGTAGCATTATGGTGTTGTTTTGTTTGTGGGTTGTTGTTTTTTATATAAATCTCATTCTGTCGACCATTTTTGGGGTGGTTGTTGTTTAAGGGCATTGTTCATAGCGGTTTTTGTTGTCGTCTCTTGGGTGGGTTTTTGTTTGTTTTTGGGGTGGTGGTAGTTGTTGATGGGTTGTGTGTGTGTATTTTTTGTTTGGGGGAAGGGGGGGGGGGTGTTTGTTGTTGATAGGTTTTTGTTGGTGGGGTGGAGGGGGTTGGTGTTGGTAGTGATAATTACATTACTTTTTACCAGATCATTTTGATTCTTAATGTAAACTTCAGTTGACTTTTTTTTAAAAACAAAAAAAAAGCGATGCTGCCCCGAACTGAACTGAACTGAAAGTGTGTGTGTGTTGTGTGTGCGTGTGTTGTGCTGTGTGTGGTGCGTGTGTGCGTGCGGCGTGTGTGGTGTGTGTGGTGGCATGCGCTGCGTGTGTGTGTGTGTGTGTGTGTGCAGGTGATATCTCGGATCCCTGCCCGGAGCATCAGATGGAGGAGGGCCGGCTGTACATGGCCTACCTGTACAAACACGACGACAACCGCTTCACCCCCGCCTTCCCCCACCACCCCGACTCCTACAAGGACGAGATGTTCATCGTGTGCGACCTCAACATTTCCAGACCGATAGGTATGAAGGAAGGAATCATGCTTACGGGATAGCCTCGTGGTTAGAACATTGCGCGCTCGGAATCCGACGACCCGGGTTCGATTCCTGTTCAAGGGGATGATATTTTCCCCCTGGAGTTAACATCAGTGCAGATTCCTCCACTCTCCCCTAAAAGTTCTTCGGATGAGACTATAAACCGAGGCCCCCGTGTGCGAACGCACGCAGAACGTCTTACGCACACGTTAAATCCTGTTCCGCTTTTCGTAAGAGTAGGTCATTGTGTGCCGGTGGGGAACAGGTGACAGAATTGACAAAGCCGCATACACACGGGGACTGGATGTAAAAAAGCGCATAAGTGCTTATTCCATTATCCTCGATATAAAAGAATAAAATTAAATAAATAAATAAATAAAGGATGGGATGCAGAAAGGTTGTAAATCGTACACTCACTCGCACGCACGCACGCACACGCATGCACGCGCACGCACACAGATTATTACAGATATTCATGGTACATTATTTTGAGCCAGCTAGATAATTGTAACTGATGTTTGTTTTGTTGATTCAAATAAGTCTACATGACTTAAATGGCAGTAAAATATTCTGAATCACACACACACACACTTACACACCCACATACACACACACACACACACTTACACACACACACACACACACACACACACACACACACACACACACACTTGCATGCCTTTAAGGCTGCTCGCAACACGTGCAGTGATTCATGAGTGTGTCTCATTGAACAACTGTTACTTCAACACTGCAGAAACAACATTTAAGTGGAAGAGAAAATGTTAAAAGGGTGGGAGGCTGGGTATGCTGTTTATTGCATACGTTAAAACCCGTTCCGCTTTTCGGAAGAGTAGACCATTGTGTGCCGTTGGGAACGGATGACAAAATTCACAAAACTGCATACAGACGGGGACTGGATGTGAAAAAAAGCACATGAGTGCTTATTCCATTATCCTCGAAATAAAAGAATAAAATGAATGAATGAATAAAGAAATAGAAAATTGCAGCCAGTATCCCCCCCCCCCCCCCCCCTTCCCCAAACAAAACAAAAAACCTGATTTCCTATCCAATACTACTTTGGCATTTGATTTGAAATTTCAGATGATTTGAAGAATAGTCTGATCACTAACACCCCCCCCCCCCCTTCCTTTCCTGTAACTGTTATAAATCTTAGAGATCCACGTGAAGTAAATATTTAGATTTCAAGTTCATGACGTGAGGAAAAAAAAAGTTTTCAGTCAACAGTCAAAATCAAAGCATAAACAACCGAAACTGAAGCACGCGACTATGGAATAAACTTTCCCCAACTTCTGCTGAGGATGTGTGTGTGTGTGTGTGTGTGTGTGTGTGGAGCAATTATTACAATGTGATGCTATCACTTCAGATCTTGCAGGTGTGCGATTAGCCCACCTGAGTTTTAGTGGTAAGTGCTTGGAGTTTTGAATCTGTGCAGTGTCAGTGCTGACACCGTCTGCCACATGGTTTTCTTCAGGGCGGCAGTATCTGTAGATGTGTGTGTGAGTGAGTGTAGATGTATGTATGTGAATGCGTGTGTCCGTGTATGCAAGGATATTGCTGGTTAAACGTAGGAAATGTTTGGGGTATCTTCGGGGCTCTATCTGTAGATGTGTGTGAATGTATATGAATGCGTGTGTGCGTTTATGCAAGGTAATAATATTGCTGGGTAAACTAGGAAATGTTTGGGGTTGCTTAAGTTTTGGTTTTGTTGTTGTTGGTTGGTTGGTTTTTTGTTTGTTTTTTTGTTTGGGTTTTGTTTTGTTTTTTGGGGGGAGGGGGTTCAGTTGAATTGTAAAATTCAGGTTGGGTTTTTTTCTTTTAAAGTTTTTTTTTTTTTAGTTGTAGGATTCAGGTTGTTTTCTTTTTCTTTTAAAGTTTTTGTTTTTAGTTGAACTGTAGGATTCAGGTTGTTTTCTTTTACTTTTAAAGTTTTTTTTGGGGGGGTTGTACAGAAAAGGGTTAGAAAGATCCAGTACACATCATCATCGTCACCGTCATCATCCTGATAAAGACAAAAAGATGATGATGATACATTTGCACAGCTCTTAAATTTGGATCAAAAGAACGAAGAACACAGCGAAACTCTTGCACAGTCATTGGTGTATTATGCATGTAACCATTCAGGAAAAGAGCATGTATGGTCCACATAAATCGTATCATTTTTTCAGTAGATTTTGCAGATTTTTCTTCAGACAAAGCTTGGATCACATTGAATTGTTTACAAGGTAAACATGTCCTATAACCTATAAGGTCGTAGGGGAGCGAGTGTCAGAGACCTCACTTCTTAAGGGACCAGCATATTGAGGGCGGCGCCCATCTCCTCTCCCTCGCTGCTTTACCTTCCCTGACCCTAAAGAGGCAGGTACCCATTTACAGCTGGGTGAACTGGGGGACTGTACTGAAGCCAAGGCGCGAAAACGGTCACCCATCCAAGTAGTAACCACACTCGATGCTGCTTAACCTTAACTTGGGGAAAGCGAGTTCTCTGACCACTGAGCTATCCCGTCCCCTTGCAATGTTTACCACTGCTGGTCAGTCATGCAAGACTTGTATTCATAAAAACTTGGGTGAGAGCCCCTGGAAAGAGTGAGTGCATTGCCAATTTTGCAGTGGCTCCTACCACCACCACCACCACCCATATCTGCAAATATAGTTTGTTTCTATCATTATGAAAGTGGCTTTTTTCCACAACATTGTGCCAGGGACAACTCTCTTGCTGTGAGTTTTTGTGCAGTGCAGTGGATTTGATAAGACATAATATGCGAGTTCGTGTATGCCTGTCTCTGTTTGGAGGCGTTAATATTTGTGCGTTTGTATGTTATGCAGGTGCGGTGGAAGCGATGGAAAAAGAAGGGTTAGACATCACTTGTAAAGACAACAGACCTGACTACGGCGATTACGAAGAATCGGAAGAGGAGATGTGTATTCGTTACACCCCTAAGCCTGGGGAAAACCCTCACCGAGGCAAAAGTACGTTCTTGAGGTTTCTCTCCCCTTTGTGTGTGTTGTGTGGTGTGGTGTGAGTGGTTGTGGTGTATGCATGTGTATGTATTTGTGTGTGCGTGTGTGTGTGCTTCAGCTATGTGCCTGGAGGGAGTGGTGCCCAGCAGAAGTGTGGGTTTTTATGAAGACAGGACACACACACACACATATATATATATATAGATGTCTCTTGACCAGTCAGTGGCCTGTCCATCCTGCAGGCCATAGGGTCCAAAATACTGATCCCAGTGACCTGTCCTCCACTCTCGCCTCCCTCTGCAGCAGTCATACATACAGAAGGACTCCTGCAATGGATCTCCGCCTTCCCTTGCAATGTGCTTGGCAGTGAGACGAGACTGCTGACTTGACTCCCTGGCAAAGACAGACACGAGGCAAAGCAGGTGGACAATCAGCTTTTGGGGTTGTGGTTTTTTCAAACCAAGACAATCACCAAGGCCAAGCAGCAAAACAAGTGGTTACAGCAACATTTGTACTATAACAAGCCAGACCCTATTACTTACTGGTGTGATGGTAGCAGGTACACACACACACACACACACACACACACACAAAGTTCAGCTCAGGACAGGCCACAACAGCCAGAACTACCCGATGTACACGAACCTCCACACAGGCCACACAGAGCAGAGCCCTTGCCAGATTGGCAGCAGCCAGACAACAGAACATACACTGCAGTCCTGCCTGCTACACACGGGGTGCCTTGAAAGAGGATGTGGCCTGACTGACCCCACCACTCCTGTAGCCCAGAATTTCCACAGCAACTTGGAGGACCTGCAGGCAGCATACTGCTGCCTTCATCATCACAGAGACTGGGCTGTCCATCTGACATTCAAAAAGAAGGAAGGCCAAGACTGTGACACACTCGGTTCTCGGTAGGAGCCAACGAAGTCAACAAAAAAAACAAAAACCAACCCTGCCTAACCCTCATGGGAACTAAGCCCACATGCATCCCTGAAACTTGAATGCAGCTACCTTAATGGTGAAAAGAAAAGTTGCCTACGGGAAAAAGTCACCGCAGGTGAACTTCAGAGCTCTAGTTGAAGAACAAAAAATAAAACCCAAAACGCGCCCTTGCACAGGAACTATACCAGTGAAGTGAAATGTTGAATGCTTGTGAGTAGAATGTGGTTAAGCTTCCCAGCCAGCCCAGGTATGGGTACAATTATGAGCATGTGCATAAAGTGTGGTGAGAAAGATAGACCAAGTGGACAAAGCTGCTTGTGTCTTTACTTTAGAATTTCACTGTCACATTAAGTTAAGTTGTGAATCTGACAGTGTCTGAGGGGACGGGATAGCCTAGTGGTTTAGAACATTGCGCTCGCGATCTGACAACTCGGGTTTGAATCGTGTTCAAAGGGATTTTTCCCCTGGAGTTAACATCAGTGCAGACTCCACTCTCCCTAAAAGACCTTTGGATGAGACTATAAACCGAGGTCCCGTGTGTGAATGCACGCAGAACATCTTGCACACACGTTAAATCCTGTTCCGCTTTGAAAGAGTAGGCCATTGTGTGCTGGTGGGAACAGATGACAAAATTTACAAAACTGCATATACACAGGGACTAGATGTAAAAAAGCACACGAGTGCTTATTCCATTATCCTCAGTATAAAAAGAAAATAAGTAAGTAAATAAGATGTGGTAACCTGAACTAAGACGTTCTCATGGAGAAGTTTTCTCCACAGAAAAGCCAAACCAGCCGGGCAAGACAGGGAAGGTGGAGAGGGAGGGGGAGCCAGGTGACGGCGCCAGCCTGCCCACCTCCTCCATCCTCCTCTGCCTGGCCTCCCCCCTCCTGTCTGCCGCCGCCCTCTGGAGCCGACTGCGCTGAACACCTGACCTGACCTGACCTTTCCTGACCTTGCACAGAGATGATCGGCACATAACCATTGGCTTCACAGTGCACATGCAACACCTCCCACCACCACCACTACCACTACATGCACGCACGCACAGATTTCTGTATGTACAAAAGTTTGTTACCTCGGCATATACATGCATGCACACACACACACAATTTGTGAAAAGACGTTAAATGAATTTGAACACACACACACAGATTTCTGTATGTACAAAAGTTTGTTACCTCAGCATACACATACATGCATGCACGCACAATTTATGAAAAGACATTAAATGAATTTGAACACACATACACAGATTTCTGATGTACAAAAGTTTGTTACCTCAGCATTTACATGCATGCATGCACACACACACATACACAATTTGTGAAAAGACGTTAAATGAATTTTGAACACACACACACACAGATTTCTGATGTACAAAAGTTTACCTCAGCATATACATGCAAGCATGCACACACACACACATACACAGATTTCTGTATGTTCTAAAGTTTGTTACCTCAGAATACGCATGCATGCATACTTACATACCAGAGAAGGTATGTTCACCATTCTCGCATCTCTCAACCAACACACATAATAATTATTTTTGAAGAAATCTGTCGACTCAAAAGCTGTACAAATGACACATATCTTTGCATGAACACAAGATGGGCCTGTATTTTTGCGCAGGCCACTTTTATAATCTTTTTAACATTTTTTTTTTTATTCAACTCTTTTTACAGAATTGTTTTTTATATATATAAATGGTATCTTACATTTTCTCAGTGCATCCCTTTTTAAATAAATGTGCGCAACAAAAGTTTGCCTTTAGTCAGCAGTTCACATCATTTTCGTTTATCAAAAGGGGGATAACTGTTGCTTTCCTTGTGAAAGAAGAGTTAGCTCCTCTCTGTCATTACATCACTACAAATCTCTCATTCCACCCCACCTTTTTTTTTCTATCTAAGAGTCCACTTTGTCCTCTTCTCTCCCCCCCTCCCCCACTCACACTTTTTTTCTAAGAGTCCACTTTGTCCTCTTCTCCCCCCCCCCCCCCCCCCCTCACACTTTTTTTCTCCTAAACTGTTATTTACTGAAAGAAGAGATTAGGTCAGGGTAAACTTTTGCCTCTTTTTTTTTTTTTGAACTTCTGTAATTGTTTTAACCATTTCTTTTAACTGTGTGTACAAGAGGTATAAGTGTGCATGTGTGTGTGTTAGAATGAGTGAGTGAGTGAAGACCTAAGGGTCCAGTTTGCAAAGTTCATTCGTGGAGAAATGTCAGCTAGGACCTGTGTGTACCTAGCTTTGTGAATAATTGTCCACCGAGGATCCGTTGTTGTGCGCTGGATGGCTGACTGAGCGAATGGCTATAACTTATTTATTTAGACGACTGTTGAAAACTGTGTATGATTTGAACTGCCTCGTTTTGAAAACTGTGTGAAGTCTTCTCAGAGTGCAGAATGTATACTCTTGTTTTGCTCTGAATTGTTTTTATGCTTTTTTTTTTTTATCAATGTTTATTTTTCAAAGTTTCAGTTAAGGATTTCAGTGATACACTGGCTCATGGGACAAGCAAGTTCCATCAGTTGCTGTGTCGGTCAGTTTCCAATCCGTTGTGATTTGGTGGGAAAAAAAAGTACCTAAATCTGGTTGGTCGGCTTGTTGAATATAAATATCACAAGCTGGTTTAATTTTCAAAACCATACATTAAGTATTGTAAAATAACATGAAGTAGAGAAAGTTATTGAATTAAGTTGACCTTAAAGTAACATTTTACTTAATTTTTAAATAAAAGGATTATTTTACCGATATAATTACTTTGGCCTTGATAATTCTTCATGATGTAGCATTTTCCAATCCATTTGACCTCATTTTTGGGAGAATGATATATATATCCTTGATGAAATGTTAGTAAAGCATAACATGAAGTTCTGAGAAACCATTGAGAATTTAACTCAGAGCATATGACAGATCTTGTTTATCTGGATCATGTTTAGCTGTTGTGCTTATAGCTTTTTGGTGCCTCAGTCATACTCATTGATCTTGTTGCTTAAATTGAAACGTTACTATCACAGCATATCTGTGCCCTTTTCGTGAGCAGGTTGGTTGGTTTGTTGTTTTTCTTTTATTAAAGTGGTATCTTTTCAGCACTTAAAAGGCATTATGAACAGATGTTTGGATATCACTATTTTTTTACCATTGTTGTAAAAATTAATTAGTTAACCAAGATGTTTAGAAGTTAGTGGTTGAGTTCTTATCTGTGATCAGTGATAGGATTGCACAGTTGGTTGTTGCTTAGCTTATGGTTTGCAGTAGTAAAACATCAGTTGTTTTTGTTGTCGTATGAACAGTTCTTTGAACAGGCAAGGTAAGGCAAGGCACGGCCAGATTTGTTCAGGAGCAATTATTGCAAACGTTTGTTTAAATCTGTTTAAAATCAAGTTGCAAAATGTTGAAAACTCTTTATCCTGTAGGACATCTTAGTGCTTTTATGACAGATGTGCCCAGACGTTGGAAAGGCTTGAAATGAAACTGCTGTTATTTAGCAATAAGTTTTATCAAAGATCTGATGACAGTACATGGAATGCTTTTGGGGGTTTTTTCTTTGGGTGTAATGCAATCCCACCAATGTGACAAAAGTTGACATGTAAAGGAATACACAGGAATTATTATTTTCCACAGTGGTACAGTAATGAAGATAATGGTTTTATTCATGTGGCATGATAACATAGCCCTGTTCCATTTCCACACAGTTCTTGAAGACCACGTGTCATTTCTGGATGGTTTGAAACACACGTACAGGTCCATTATCTTTCCCTAAGAACAACAAGACTGATTTGATCATAATGGATTTAAAGTTTCCATTGACCACAACACACTGTGACACAATATATCTATTGTGTAATAACTTAAAACCTAACTCACCTTTCTGTCTGCTGTAACAGATATCTAACATTTTAAAGTTTTTTATCGGTAGGAATTTCCAATGCTGTATGCTAGGTGGTTTTTTTCTCTTTAAAAAAAATACTAGTATAATATATTGAAGTCTTTTATAACTGCTCAGAATTGACATAAGGTTAAAAAAAAACTTTTGGTCCCAGAGAAAAATGCTTCTGTCCATAATCTGTGAAGAATAAAGCGATAACTGTCAACAGCAAAATGACCAACCATTTTGACATTTCACACTGTGTGCACAAGCAGACTATTAATGCCTCTTTTGAAGCCTTGCACCAAAATGCTACTGATCATGAGTGGATAAAAAAATCCTCAATCAATTTTAAGAAAACTGTGCTTAGGAGAGATGGCATTCCAATAAATTATAACCTGCAAAAAATTTCAAATAAGTCTTTAAAGAATTTGATCTACATCATCTGTTATGAATTGTATGACAAAATATGCACAGAGCAGTGCAGATTAATCAGAGTGCTTATGAACTATTGCACAAAAACTAAAAGGTGGGCTTTTTTTTTTATAAATGAAACAGTAGTCTGTCACATTTGACCATTTCAAAATACAATGAGTTTTAAAATATGCCAATAGGAACAGTGTTTAACTTGCGAAAACAATACTTTACAGCATGTTGTGTCCTTTGAGATGAGGTACATATATTTGAATAATTTCTATAGGGACGATATTGAAAATATAATGAAGTTGGGTTTTTTAAAGTATAGGAAGCTTTAACAGTAGTGCATCCATTGCAAGCCTTTCCATCATCTGAAAATAAACATGGCATAAAGGAAAACCACATATTTGTGGGGTTTTCATTTCAATGTCAGGGGCAGGTATATCTCAAGTGGAGTTTTTAAAATATATTTAAGAATTTTACAACAGCTAGACATCTAAGGTAAGTTGTCTCCAAAAGTTTGATTTTTGTGTCAAGAACTATCAGTATGAAAACTTGCATAGCTACAAAAAGAAAAAATAACTGCTTTGGACCATTTTAGAAGAGCATTATGGATTTGTTGTGGAGCAACAAAACGCAACTTTAGCTCAGATTTTAAACAGTTTGTAAACAAGACTCAAAACTTAGACCAGAGTAACTTGAAAGCAGAGGTACAAAATGTGTGCATATTCAGGTATTGTTGTAGGATTATGAGTGATTGTCGAGTTTTGCCATGTACAGTGTGTTTTTTGCTTGGTATTTACATGCACGGTACTTGTTTTTTGGAGGTGCAGGTGGGGACATGTTTGTCTGCTCAGTTTTGTGCATGACCATGTTGCAGTTATTCGTTCAAGGTGCGTGTCGCCCAGAGGTGTTAAGTTTTAGTATCAGAGATTATGTTGTCAACTTGAATTTGAGCAACTGTGCCAACATCTGTCTGCAAAATGTTTTTTAAGCGATGCTAAACCAGTTTCATGCTGGGTTGTGTCCACTGTTGGCGTTGTACCTCGCGACACAGAAAGATACGACTGCGGTTGTAATATCTGAACTGCAGTTTGAAATATGCAAGGTCATGGTCAAGCTCTTAATTATAGAATTTATTCATAAGTGAGATTATCAAGGCCTTGCCTTGTAAGTTTTCATACCAGGAATGGGGATTTGGGGTTTTCAAGTTATTGTAAATTCTAATATTTGAGTGGGCATTTGGGGATTTTGAGGTCATTGTCAATTCTAACATCTGAGCAGGATGCCAAGATGAGGGGCCTCTGTGTAGTGACTGTCCTGGAATGGGTAGAATAGGATGAAAAGACGAGGAACGACACAATAGCTTTTATTCTTCTTAACAGAATGCCAGTCCCTGATGCAGCCGATTTTCAGTGGGGAGGATACAACCGTGATAATTGAAGTAGACGAGGGACCTGCAATGTCAGAAAGCAGCCACATGCTGAGGTACAAGAACAAGGCCATGTAGTAAGGAGTTGGGATTGGAACATTTCAAAACACCTGGAGATTATAACAAGCAAGGGGAGGCCAGTTCAAGCACAGATCACCAGACAGTCCTGACCACCTGGTGGATTTACAGCACTCCAGTAGTTAACAGAGCACTACAGATGAAGGGCTAGTTTACACGCCAGTACCAGTATTGTGGGCCAGATGTTGGGGAATAGAACTGATTTCATCAAGGTGGGATTACACAATAAAAGGCTTTTGACCAAATGATGCTGCCAGTAGATTATCTACCCCATGACCTTGTGAAGATAAACCCAATGGTGTTCCAAACACGGGATATTGTTCCATATCACATCAGCCGACTCCTATGGATGGCACGAGAACAAAGGACTTGCCTTTATCATCAGACCCAAAAGTTGGCAAGAAATGAAAATGAAAGCTTGAGCTCATGGTTCACATTTGCCTTGCTGCATGGCTTGCTGCAGAGGTCTTGTGATGATATGAACAAGAAAACCAACTACTTCAATTTCAAAGAAAATGGGACTTTTTTCATAAAATGTTTTCTTTAGTTTGGGAAATTTGTATTGGAGAAAAATAGAACCCCTCCCCCCACACCCTTTTTTATATATTTTTTTTAAGGATTTGGGCCTCTGCAGTCAGCGGACTACAGAGAAGACTGGTATTGACCATGACCTTGCATTTAATACTTATCTGTCCGGTTGAACTTTAAAAAACAATGTTATAAAACCACAACCAACATAATTATATTAAATAGTTTTGAGCAGAATTGTCTTATTTGGATGAAATGTTTATAATATGTATGTTCTTTCGAGCCAGAAAGCCCATAGAACCGGAGCTTATCCCGGTTTCTGTAGCGTTAGGCGAACTGATGGTTTTTCACCACCCCTGTGACAGGACGCTAGTCTGTCGCCAGATACTTCCCCAGCAGAGCTGGTACCCACTTGTACACCTGGGTGGAGTGAGGAAATAGGAGTAAAGTGTCTTTCCCAAGGACACAACACCGAGCCGAGCGGGGATCGAACCCGCGACCTCTGGATCACGAGTTGTCCACCTAAACCACTCGACCACGGTGCCTCCTGTTTATAATATAATATGTATATTATATGTGGGTACATCATCACTACTGTCAATGGGGTGGGGGAGAGGGTCCAGAAGAGATGCATCGCTTCCTCCTGGCACGCACAGTAAACAGACCTGCTAGGAAAGCCATTTTCAATCGTGGTTAAAGTGGTCATCACGATCTTTCTCCAGACCAAGTAAATTTCAAGCCGTCACTGCTGAAAGAAGGTTAGGTCAGAAAAAACATTTGTTTTCCAATGGACTGTTGGAACACAGTTGACAAGCGTCATATAAAAGGAAGTTAGCAAGGCTAACAAACTATTCACCAAAAACTAAAGTAATGTTCAGGACACGAGTCCCTCGTGACTTACTTGTTGTTTACAAGAGACCACGGAACGAGGGACTCCTGAACATTACTTTAGTTTTTAACACTATTAATACATTTCTTCCTGTGGCATGATTCCTCCTGACTTGCTCGTCGTTTACTCTTAAAGAGACCACGGAACGAGGGACTCGTGCCGCAGGAGGAAATGTGTTAACACCCTTCATTCTCTCTATATTAATATCGGGAATCACCAATGGTGCAAAGTGGCCAGATCATTCACAACTCTACTCCACACACAGCAATCACTCTTCTAACAGAATGCACACACACACACAGCAATCACTCTTCTAACAGAATGCACACACACACACAAATCTCTGTAACAACTGTATCTCTCTCTGCCTTGCCTTACTGGGTGGGGTGCATAGTATTAAGCCTTTCACAAGGTCTGGCTTCAACCAGCTAATTTCATTGTACACGAACGGGATTAAGGCAGTTACTGTGGGATGCTATATCAAGCTATCCCACTCCCTCTGAATCTGATTAAAGAAATGTTGTATATGCTATAAAAAGGACACACTTAAAATGTATAACAACATGTACCCGTTTTTTTAAAAAAACATCCTGCAAAAAAATACCCATTTTAAAAACCTGATACAGCCAAGAAATGTTTTTGGGAAAAACCCTCTAGATACCCATTTTAAACATTTTCTTCTGCACCATGTTTACAAATTCTAAACGTATCCATTTAAAAAATAAAAATGTGTCCATGTTGTTAAAAGAATCTACAGATGCGTCTACCACCGAATTTTTTTTATCTAAAATATATACATAAAAAAGGATTTCTTAAATCACATGCACCGGGATTATATGTGTTAAACGTCAATCAAAAAAGTATTCCATTTCACGACTGACAACTCAAAAATGATATGTTCCTAACAGGAATGTATGGCAACCATCTGACACTAACATAATTTCTCCAATACCTGTTCCTGTACATCTTTGCTCCACACATAATTATGCAATGTACCGCAAGTGTCGGACTATAAACTGCACAATGATATTAACCACACTTTTTTTTTCTTTAACACAATAGACGAGTTGTATCATCAGTCTCCCCGAAGTCAGAATGCAGCTACCTTAACTGTGGGCAAAAGCAGCTCTCAATAAGTCGCTCAGAAACACAAAGTCGGCCATCACATACAGCTGGCTTCAATTCATTTGTTTGGCATCTCTTGCACTCCCCCTGCTTTTCTCTCATACAGTTTGGTACAACACGCCCAAGTAGTGAATGAAGGGCCAGCTGCAAAGATCTGGTCCAGCTGGGGGATAGGACAACACTTGGGGGATAGGACAACACTTGGGGGGATAGGGCAACACTTGGGGGGATAGGGCAACACTTGGGGGGTAGGACAACACTTGGGGGGGATAGGGCAACACTTGGGGGGTAGGACAACACTTGGGGGGTAGGACAACACTTGGGGGGGATAGGGCAACACTTGGGGGATGGGAAAGGACAACACTTGGGGGGGGATAGGACAACACTTGGGGGGGGGGGGGGGATAGGACAACACTTGGGGGGTAGGACAACACTTGGGGGGTAGGACAACACTTGGGGGGGATAGGGCAACACTTGGGGGATGGGAAAGGACAACACTTGGGGGGGGATAGGACAACACTTGGGGGGGGGGGATAGGACAACACTTGGGGGATGGGAAAGGACAACACTTGGGAGATGGGAAAGGGCAACACTTGGATGGGAAAGGACAACACTTGGGGGGGGGATAGGATAACACTCGGGGGGGGGGGGGGGGGGGGGGGGGGGGGGGGGTGGATAGGACAACACTTGGGGGGGGGGGGGGGGATAGGACAACACTTGGGGAATGGGATAGGACAACACTTGGGGAATGGGGATAGGACAACACTTGGGGATGGGATTAGGACAAAACTTGGGGGGGGGGGGATAGAACAACACTTGGGGGATGGGAAAGGACAACATTTGGTGGATGGGATAGGACAACACTTGGGGGGGGATAGGATAACACTTGGGGGATGGGATAAGGACAAACACTTGGGGGAGGGGAAAGGACAAACATTGGGGGGTATGGACAACACTTGGGGATGGGGGATAGGACAACACTTGGGGATGGGGGATAGGACAACACTTGGGGATGGGGGATAGGACACATTTGGGTGTGAGGGATAGGACAACACTTGGGGATGAGGGATAGGACAACACGGGGGAGGGGGGGGCAACACTTGGGGGGGGGGGGGGGGACAACACTTGAGGATGGGGGATAGGACAACACTTGGGGGGGGATAGGACAACACTTGGGGGGGAGGACACACTTGGGGGGATAGAACAACACGGGGGGGGGGGGGGGGTTGGGGGGTGGGGGGTTGAGGGGGGGGGGGCACCGGGGGGGGTTGGGGGTAGGGTTGGGGGGGGGGCGGGGGACCTTTGGGGGGGGGGGGGGGGTAGGACAACACTTGGGGGGGGGGGGGGGGTAGGACAAACATTGGGGGGGGGGGGGGGTGGGACACCTTGGGGGGGGGGGGGGGTTGGACACACTTGGGGGGGGGGGGTTAGGAAAACACTTGGGGGGGGGGGGGGGGGTAGGACAACATTTTGGGGGGGGGGGGTTTTAGGACAACACTTGGGGGGGGGGGGTTAGGCAAACTTGGGGGGATAGGACAACACTTAAGGGGGGGGGGGGGTAGGACAAACTTGGGGGGGGGGGTTTAGGACAACACTTGGGGGGGGGGGGGGGGGTAGGACAACACTTGGGGGGGGGGGGGTAGGACAACACTTGGGGGGGGATGGGGACAACACTTGGGGGGTAGGAAAACACTTGGGGGGGGGATTGGACAACACTTGGGGGGGGGGGGGGTAGGACAACACTTGGGGGGATAGGACAACACTTGGGGGGATAGGAAAAACACTTGGGGGATGGGGACAACACTTGGGGGGGTGTAGGACAACACTTGGGGGGGGGGATAGGACACATTGGGGGGACAGGACAACACTTGGGGGGGGGGGATAGGACAACATTTGGGGGGGGGGGGTTTGGACAACATTGGGGGGATAGGCAACACTTGGGATAGGACAACACTTGGGGGGATAGGAAAACACTTGGGGGGGGGGGGGGGGTTTAGGACAACACTTGGGGGGATGGGGACAACACTTAAGGGGGGGGGGGTTGGACAACACTTGGGGGGGGGGGTTAGGACAACACTTGGGGGGGGGGGGGGGGGGGTAGGACAACACTTGGGGGGGATAGGCAACCTTGGGGGGGATAGGACAAACTTGGGGGGGGGGGGGTAGGACAACACTTGGGGGGATAGGACAACACTTGGGGGGATAGGACAACACTTAGGGGATAGGGACAACACTTGGGGGGGATGGGGTAGGACAACACTTGGGGGGTAGGACAACACTTGGGGGGGGGTTTTAGGAAAAACACTTGGGGGGATAGGACAACACTTGGGGGGACAGGACAACACTTGGGGGGGGGATAGAACAACACTTGGGGGGGGGGGGGGGGGGGTAGGACAACACTTGGGGGGATAGGACAACACTTGGGATAGGACAACACTTGGGGGGATAGGACAACACTTGCGGGGGGGTAGGACAACACTTCAGGCACAAGTCAAGACCAAGATGCTAACACACAGCAGGAATAGTAGTTGTCATACTGACCATATGACTTTGAAAAGGGGGGAAGGGGGGGGGTAAGGGGGGGGTTCCTGTTCCTCAGCTTGTGCTCAGAGATTCACAAATGGCGAGATTTTGCTCATGCGACCGTTTCTGCCTACCATGTAGGTAGCTGCATTGCGACTGCGGGGATGTACCTTCCTGCAGGAGTATATACACAAAAGAAATTGAGGCACTGGCAGGTCTGCGCTAGACTTGGGAGATCATAAAAATCCCCACTCTCAATTCACTGGACGTTTGGGAAAGATTCGAACCCCCAACTTCATGGACCCATGGGAATGGTTTTAATCACCCAGCTACAGGGTCTTGTCCAACTGGTAATCAAATTCAGTACCATATTCTAGGCAGACAGGCAGGCAGGCAGGCAGGCAGGCAGGCCCCAGGCTCAAGGGTTGTTCAACACTCATTGACAACTTGTGGTGTGTGTGTGGAGGATGAAGGCTGACCCAATCACACAGACGTGGAAGTGGCAACATGATGGAAAAAGTTCTCACGCTCTAGGAGTTTCTCTGAAGTCGGCTTGCAAACCGGATCACGTGCTCATGCCTTGATGAGAACTGTGGAGTGACCCACTGGGCTGGCTGGCATCGGAGTATACTGCTCTTTGCTTCCTGGGGTCAGATTTCACTGGGGTGGTAGTAGCTTCTTTGATGGCCCCTCTCAGCTTGTTAGAGGGGGGGGGGGGGTCTGTGCGATCCTGGGTCCATGACCGGGGAACAATTTCTAGTCAAGGTTCAGTTTCTATCCAGTTCTGCATATTTTGGGCACAAGTACGCAAAGTGTAGTCATTCCAAGTAGAGACCGACTTCCAGTTGATGATTGTAGCTTGCTCTGGATTGTTGGTTCATTGCAAGTTTCCCACAGTGTGCACTCTTTCTCTCTCTCGTTACCATTTTCAAGCATCTTGCCATAAAGGCAGCCATACTCCCGACTTCAGAGAATTTTTTTTTTCAGGAAGAGCACGGGTAGTTCTGCTAAGAGCTTGTCATGGCTGGAGGCAATCTCAACATTATTAACCTCTGGCCCAAAACTGGTGGCTTGACTTGGTACAGTAGTCTGGCTCTTCACATAGTGTAGCGATGATTTCTTTTTCTTTCTTTTTTTACTATTCTTTACCAAGAACTTGGAGCTCATTTTAACTAAACCCTGGACTAGGGCCATGATTTTAAAGGGAAAAGGTTGCAGCTTGTAGTCCGAAAATTACGGTACATTTCATATGCACGTTGCACCTATGAACAATTCCCATAAAAACAAAGTATATGGACAAATGTGCACCTTAACAAATGACATACACAGAGCTCCAGTTGATTACTGACACAGTGTGTAAAACAGGTAACTATCCTTTTTGCTCTCTCCAATTATAAGCAAATAGTGCAACACTCACTCTAATCAGGTAAATATATAGTGAATATATTGGTAAAACAACACAAAAATGAAACCGCAATCACAACTCGTTATAAGTGATTCCCAAACACCCAATAAAAAACAGGTCAGAAAATTCCTTAGACATGAATGGTCTGGACGACAGCTTTTTAAATATACCTGCCAGATACCATCCAGATTTTCAGTCTATGGCAAGTACCTCATTGTCTCTGCTACCTTACAGAAAGATATGTGTCCACAACAACGTCCTATGCAAGTCAAGTAATAATCCTTTGGCGCTAAAGTGACCCAGCAGCAGTGCAGGGCCGTTGTGGTTGGTGGCCTCATGCCTGCCAAACATTTGAATAGTTCCCTGTGAACTTCTGGCTCTGACGATATGACACGAATCTGGGTACAGCTACATTTTTTTTAAAAATCATTTGGTGTACCACAGACCTACACGCATTTCCTTTACAGGCCTGGATGTATAAAAAGCAAGCATTTGTTAATTATCTATCCAACGTATATGTCACCAAGCAAATTAAGCAACAATGACCAAAAAACACACACACACGCATATTCATGCACAAATACATGCAGTGTAGACTGCAGCCACGGAATAAAAATCCATCCAAAAAATGATTATCCTTGCAAATATTTTACATCTTGGCAATCGTTTTCTTATCCAGTCAGATCCAAAAACAAAGCAGATCTGTCCTTATTAGACTCCCAACATTCTGTTGCAATCCATGAACTGATATTCAGAGCTCAACTGCCTGTTAATGTCAACACTTCTGTCATTTTTACCACAGAAAAGTTGGGGTGATCACAACACTACCTCAATTTCACTATACACTAATACATTACACACGTTAATACATTGAGCTTTTTTCCTCTCTTCCTTTCAAAATATATTGTCAAAAGGAGGGTGGCAAGACTTTTGCCTGCCAGGAGGGTGACAAGACCTTTGCCTGCCAACAAGTAGACCGTGAAGTTCTGGGTTCAATTCCCAGCCTTGCCCTTTCTTCCCAAAATCCATGTCAAACTCCTACGGATGAGACTATAACATAAACCAAGGCCCCCCCATGTGTGCACACACGCAGAACATCTTGCACACAGGTTAAAAAACCTGTTCATCCTTTCAGAAGAGTAGGCCACTGTGTGCCAGTAGGAAATGATGACAGAAAAAAACAACAGCACGCACACAGAGGTCATGACCAGACCCCATCCCCGAGGTCAGAATACAGCTACCGAAATGGCAGAGGGGGGAAAAAAACCCAGTCACATAAGCATCAATCTCGCCATTGGCGAACCTGGGAGCTCCGGCCAAGGAGAAAAAACAAACCGTCCGTTCAACTCAGAACTGGAGAGTGGGGTAGCCTTGTCCTTAAGAGCTTTTGAGTTCGCAATCTGACAGCATGGGGCTGGAACCAACCACTGGGATGGCTGATTTGAGGTTTGGGGGAGGGGGGGGGAAGGGGGGTTTCCTATGCAGTCGCTATCAGTATTGGCTCCACTTCCCTGAAAGTCCTTTGGATGAGACTTATAAAATCAAAGTCCCGTGTACGAACACAGTCACAGCGTCTCTTGCATGCATGTTAACTCCCGTTCTGTTTTTCGGACGAGTAGGTCATTGCATGCCAGTAGGAACAGATGATTATTTTCTTTAAAAAAAGAAAAAAAAAAGCATGCACGCTGGTGTGTATAGTCTAGACATCCCCCCCCACCCCTCACCTGGAAGTCGGAATGTGACTACCTGAACGGTGGGCAAACGATTGTAAACTCAAAATTTCACCTGTGGTGTATCTCAGAGCTCTACTTGAGGAATGGTTTGGTTTTTTTTAATGTAATTATTAAACATTCTTTATTACTGATTTATTTATTTTTTACAGACAAAAACTGGCCACTTTTCTGGTTTCAGTTTAAAATGGCTTGGTTTTTTTAAAGTGGTCATAGCAACGTGGCTTACAATATGACCAACAAACAACAAATTTGACACAAAAGCAAACCACCACCTGGAGCATCAACATTATCATAGATCGCATTTTCACAGTATTAACAAACCTTTGTCAATTCTAGCGTAACCAAGAACACGATTTTTTTTTTAAATCACCAATAACAATTATCACTGCAGAATATATACATAGAAGGCAAGAATACCATACTGAAAATTTTAAAGTCTATAAAAAAAAAAGGGGGGAGGGGGAGAGATAAATTATGCACATCAAAACAATTGTAGAAACAAGCACCCAAAAAAAACTGGTCCAAAATTTTAACCTGAATAATGATTTTGCATTTGTCCTGATATAAAAAAAAATCCACAAAGTTTGTATTTCTTGGCAATTAATTGTTAACAGTGTTCGCCACCTCAGCAAAATTGAGGAGGAAAAAAACCCCTATACATTTCAACATTGCATCGATTATGTAAGAAACGGTATCACACAGTTGGCAAGTAACGGGACAAAACAATCAGATCAACAAAGGCCCAGGATGTGTGATACTGGTATCATTATATAACTGCAACTCCTCACCATGAGCAGCAACACATTTTGATTGTAACATGTAACAATATTTTTTATCATTCACAACTGGCATTTATCAAAAGAACTGATCAGAAATCCAAAGAAAAAAACCAAAAAAAACCCGAACCCCCAAAACAGAAAAAGCCTTTTTGATTATAAAATGTCATAAATTTCTTAAATCTTTTATGACCGGTATTTATCAAAAGGACACTGATACATCCACTAAGTTTATAAAAAAAAACCAAGAAAAACAAGCAAGTAAATATTAGCAACCCTTTTTGGTATAAGAATGCATAATTGAACACACACGATAACACAATTTATAATTTCATTTTCTGGAATCTACCTTTGAAAGCCAACCTGGCCACACACACAAAAACTAAAACGCAACACAATGGTAACATCTTATCTTTGGTCCTCAACAACGGAATTTATAAAACGAAACACCTGATCTTTACCATGCAGTTACTGCACAATTCCTGGACAGAGAGATGGGCTCTGCAAGGCTGCCCCACTTCCCACAGCACACAATGCCAAAAATGTTCAGTGTATACACCCCCAGAGGAGAGGAGGCAACAGCCAAGAACTCCAGTTACTCACTTAGCTCCCCTGACAATTTCCTGTTCCTATCTGTAAATCACTTCCCTCTTCAAAAACTGACAGTCAGTATTGTGCTTAAAGATTTTTTTTAACAATTATTTTTTAAGTTATACACTCTGGCACAAAAATTGATGGTATGCTGCAAAAATTGAATATACTTCTTTCAGGAAAAAAAGGTTACCTTAAGAAAAGCCACTTCACATTTCAACTTGAAATCGACTCCATTTTAAAAACATACAGCTGTTCACTTTTATAGGACTCCTTTCTGTTTCTATCCACCCTCCCCTATTTTTTAATTTTTTTAAATTTAAATAAACTAGTCTTTATCCTGCCTGACCTCTCAAGGCAACAGATTCAAAAATGACACCATTCTGTTGTTTTGGGGATATATTACCACCTGCACTATACAAAATGAGCATATCTTTCCGCGTGTTTGAAAATAATGCCCACAAAAAACTGTGATATTTGTATGAAAATATTCATACTAAAAAGTCACTTGATCGTGGCAATTTGAACAAGATGAAAAAGAAAAGTATTCTGTACAGTAGTCTCTATCATGGCAGGTTTTGTTGTTTTGTTTGGGGGGGGGTGGTTGTGTTGTTGTGGTTTGTGTGTGTGTGTGTGTTGTTTGTTTTGGTTTTTTTTGTTTGTTTTTTTTTTTGGGGGGGGGGGGTTAGTCAGCTAAAATCCAACTTATCTTCCCAGTTAAAATCAGGGAGGTATGGGGTGGTTTTATATATATTATATAATATATATATATATATTTCTTTTTTTAAGTATGATCATAAAGTTTGTAAAAATGTAGGTTTGTTTCTAAAACAAACATTCTAGCACCAGAGCCATTTTTTGAAACAATGCTTTACTCCCAAATTATACCAAACATTAGAAATGTAACTCAAAACCACAAAATTCGTCTCTGACCACTACTACACAAACCCCATTAGTTCCTTATCCAAGGAGAGGCTGTGAGGATGCTGTACTGAGGAATATACCAGCTCCCTTCATTATGATTAGGGAGGCACCGTGGTCGAGTGGTTTAGGCGGTCAACTCGTGATCCAGAGGTCGCGGGTTCGATCCCCGCTCGGCTCGGTGTTGTGTCCTTGGGAAAGACACTTTACTCCTATTTTCCTCACTCCACCCAGGTGTACAAGTGGGTACCAGCTCTGCTGGGGAAGTATCTGGCGACAGACTAGCGTCCTGTCACAGGGGTGGTGAAAAACCATCAGTTCGCTTAACGCTACAGAAACCGGGATAAGCTCCGGCTCTATGGGCCTTCTGGCTCGAAAGAACATACTTTTCATTATGATGGCTTTCACTGGTTGGCTTCTTCACAACCAATCTAGGCTGAGACTACTTTTCACTGGTTGCTTTCTTCACAACCAATCTAGACAGACTACTTTTCACTGGTTGCTTTCTTCACAACCAATCTAGGCTGAGACTACTTTTCACTGGTTGCTTTCTTCACAACCAATCTAGGCTGAGACTACTTTTCACTGGTTGCTTTCTTCACAACCAATCTAGGCTGAGACTACTTTTCACTGGTGGCTTTCTTCACAACCAATCTAGGCTGAGACTACTTTTCACTGGTTGCTTTCTTCACAACCAATCTAGGCTGAGACTACTTTTCACTGGTTGCTTTCTTCACAACCAATCTAGGCTGAGACTACTTTTCACTGGTGGCTTTCTTCACAACTGTCACTGGTGGGTTTCTTCAGATCTGATCTCCCTGCCTAACTTGGAATTTAACTTCAAGCACTTTGCTGGTTTGACAAGCTCCTCTTCCTTTCCTGCAACTAAGTCCATCATCTCTTTTAGACTCTTTTCCAGTCATTCCTTTACCCCTGCCCGTTCTTTCTGTGGTCAATTTTGTCCAGAAATTTTTAACATACCTATTCACTCACATTTGTGCTATTTTTTTGTGTGTAATTAATTACATGCTATAATTCTTTCTTCTTACCTTAATATTAATCTTACGATTAAGGTTACCGTTTTTTTGTTATAATCATGAATTCAACGACAGCTTTTTCTTCTTCCTCACCTTCTTCTCACTATTGTTGTTACAAACATTATTGTGGCAGAGTGCTTCTGTTACCAGGTTTTTGTTTTATGGAGGTTTCCACTTGCTCTACCACCTAGTTGACTCCCAAAGACTTTTTGAAACTTGTTAATTTTCAGCACACACAAATTATATATATTATATACATATATGACGCTGCACTCAAAAATCCTGGTTAAGTCGCCAGCTGTAGTTTTGTGCTGCGCGCTGTTAAAGTGAACACTGCTAAAGCCGCGGTCACTGATCACCTGGAGACTATGACGTGTATATCTCAAAAAGTAATACAGATAATTGAAATCTGATTTTTGTGTCTTGTTCAGAATGATCTCTTCATTTAGATAACACTTCAATCTCATTTTCTGAATGTTGACCCTTATCCGTGATTTTCACGGGCAGCGTCACATATGTATGTATTTATGTATATATTATTTTCTTCTTTTTTTTTTAAAGACACTATACTTAGGATTTTTCTAGATTTCAATCCATTAAAAAAAATCCATAACCAAAAAAAAAAATCAAAAAGCTTGCTCAAAAGAGTCAACAATATTTCAACAATTCATAAAGCCAACAACAAACTTTTGAGCAATCATTTCACATCTTTCTTTTTTTTTTACAGTTAAGTACAATCCACTTTCTCCACACACACACACACACACACAAAAATGCTGATATCTCTGAATCCATTCAAAATCACACATGGAAAGATCATTAAAATATAAAGCAGTTACAAACATACATGCAAACACACTGTCACAAAAATCCTGCGCAGAGGTTTGCAATACCACATGAAGTCATAGGAATGGTTAATATCTTTGTTGATAATACAACAAGTAACAAAAACAACCAAAAACAACTTTTCAAGAAGCCATTTTCCTTTTTATTTTTTATTTTTTGTTCATGACCAACTTGGAATTTGATACCTCTTTAAAAACAAAAATATAGCATGGAATATAAACGTATAGCCTAAACCCTGAAGATCATTTTTATTAAAGCTTATCGAGTCTGCATAATTCAAGATTGGGACTTTAAAAAAAGACAATCATGTCCACGCAACTATAATAACCCAGTTTTGAACTCCTGAAGTCAAGGCAAAATCTCTTCGCTGAAGTTCTTATCTCCCCTTTTTTTTGTCCTTCCACCGATTGGCTGGTAAAAGAATATTATAATTACGCCATCAACATGACAAATTTGTAATTTTTCTCTCTTTTTTCTATTTCTTTCAAAATAATTTGGTATGGGTTTTTTTCCAAAATGACAATTTTGGGGGTTTTTTTTGTTTTTTTCAAAATGACAATTTAGTACTCCAATATTTTTTTCAGTATTAATGTACTTTGATATTTTTCCAATATTATTGTACTTTGATACTTTTTCATTTTTTTTGTACTTGATATTTTTTTCAAGGTTCACTACTTCAAAACTCAAAACAGCTTCTCTGATGCTTACAACATGATGGCTCTCTAGGAAAAAATGTTTGTTTTGTTTTTTATATACTCAGCAAATCCATATGGGCATGAAAGTCATTGCTTGCTCTATCATTCAAACTGTACCATATATACATATTGATAGATAGATAGATAGATAGATAGATAGATAGATAGATAGATAGATATAGATATATATTATATATATATTTTAACAAAAAGGATGAGAATAGCTGTAATAATTGCTTTAGTCATTCCTGTTATATGTATTGTATACACACACACACAAAATACATATAACGGAATGACTAAAGCAATTATTACAGCTAATTCTCATCCTTTTTTTTTTTTTTTTATAAACTTGAGCTAGTTGAGAACTACCTATGTAGATGAGGTAGTGATGAGTTTTTTTTTTTTAAATTGCAGGGGTTTCACCCCCCCACCTCCCCCCAAAAACATAAAACTGCAAGCATTCGGGAGGTGGGGGGGGGGGGGGGGGGGGGTAGACAGACTTTAAAAAAAACACACACAAAAAAGAAAAGAAAATAACCTGGCTGGTTAATCTGCATCAAGACCACTGCATTCATGGGCGACTGTCCCCTAAAATGCAACCAGTCCACAGTAGTTAAGTACCTCTCCCTCTCTCACACTCCGGATCTGCAATCACCAACCGTCGTCAATGCGGGATCTAGATCTAGTCATGTGGTGTCCTGCACACTCTGGACCAAGTCAAGATACATCTCATCTCCCGAACGATCCCAGCAGCAGCATTGCTGAGCCCTATCTGGCAGGTGGCCTCAAAGCAGCCCAAAAACTGACCGCTCTGACTGGATTGTGTCCATTATGCAGGAGGAGGACAGGCCAGGCCCCAACCAATACACACTCTACCTGGGAGAAGGACACTTACAATAGAGGCCATGCATGCCTGCTATTCCCTGTACCTGAATGGTGGCTTTCACTGCTACTTTTGCTTTCACTGCTACTTTTGCTTTCACTGCTACTTTTAAAGTTGCTTTCACTGCTACTTTTGCTTTCACTGCTACTTTCGCTGCTACTTTTGCTGCTACTTGCTTTCACTACTACTTGCTTTCACTGCTACTTTTTGCTTTCACGGCTACTTTCACTGCTACTTGCTTTCACTGCTGTTACTCTTGCTTCCACTGCTGCTACTCTTGCTTCCACTGCTGCTCTTGCTTTCGCCGCCATATGCTTTAACCGCTACTCTCGCTTCCACTGCTGCTACCCTCGCTTTCACCGCTGCTCTCGCTTTCACCGCAGCTCTCGCTTTCACCGCAGCTCTCACTTTCACCGCAGCTCTCGCCTTAACCGCTACTCTCAGTGTCTTCCACAGGCTCAGGTCGTGCAAAACCTAAATGACCGAACTCCCCTTGCCCATCCTGCCCCTCTTCAGGACCCCAGTTTCTACTGGATCCATCCCTACCACTTGCTGCTCCACACCGCTCGCTGCTGCTGCTTTCCCCGTTTTCCACTGGCTCCTGCCTGTAGGCCAGCACAAGTTCTCTTAATCCTTCCCGCCTCCACCCAAGATTGCCATGTCCATTTACAGGACCAAGATTGCCATGTCCATTTACAGGACCAAGATTGCCATGTCCATTTACAGGACCAAGATTGCCATGTCCATTTACAGGATCAAGATTGCCATGTCCATTTACAGGACCAAGATTGCCATGTCCATTTACAGGACCAAGATTGCCATGTCCATTTACAGGATCAAGATTGCCATGTCCATTTACAGGCCCGTTCATCTGGTGAAAGTTACCACAGATTCCCACACCTGGGGGAGCACCCCTCAGCTCTGGTCTCTCACTTTCTGCTCCGGCAAAAGCCCCTGGTTCAGAATGCTGACCATTGGCCACTACAGGGCCAGCAGCCTCCGACGACGAGTTCTGCTGCACATCAAACAACTCTTGTGCCAGTCTGCCCACACTGTCCATAGCAGAGTTGGCCGGCATGTCAGGGACCAGCCACGGGTGAGCAATATTGCAGGGTTGTCTTGCAACATATCCGTTATTTATCCCGTTTGCTGTTCGAGCCAGTTCGTTGCCTAATCTTTGGTGATGATCTATTCTCTGAGACCAATTCCTTAACGGCGGGTATTTGGCAACAAAAGTGCCTTCTGCAGTAGCTTGACTCGCATCTCTAACAGGGCGTTGGTCATTAGGGCTTTCACCAACAGCTGCCCTGTTCCTGCTGCTGTGGCTGTCATGGGAAGTAGCTGAGTGGGACAGATCTGACGGTGCTAAACGACCGACAGGACATTCTGCTGTGGGCGCATGCTGACCGACAACAGGAGCGTGGCTTTGAACGCTGGACTTGCCAACAGCGCTGTTCTCAGGAGAAGATTCTCCCTCAGGCACTGGCCTGCACCCCTGACTTGGCCAGGAGGACTCCTGGTATCCAACAGCTAACCGGCTTCCGCTGCTTGCCCACTCGGGGACATCCTCAGGTTGGTTTGGGGGCCATGACCGACCATGCCCAAGTAAGTCTCTACCTTCAACCCCGCCGTCCCTTCTCTCCGACTGTGCCAGAGCTGTAGGTACCGGAGACTTCACAGCCGTCTCTTCTGAACAGTCCTGTGATTGCCCGTCACCTGCACTTTCAGGGGCAGCTTGGTCCTCACTGCCTTCAGGGAACTGACGGTGCTCTGAAGACAACACTGACGACAGGGTAGGCGCCGACAGAATGTCCGATGGAATTTCAGGCTCCACACTACACTGGTGTCTAAAGGAAGCCAGGCAGAGGCTGGGAGGAGGATCAGGATGCTTCACCTCAGTGTCATGGTCCAGCAAAAGTGTGGTTGAAAGGCTGCGACAAATTTCATCGGTGGAATTTTGAAGCATGGCAGGATCCTTGCTGTGGGTTAACATATCGGAGCTCCTGCTGGTGTCACAGGGTTGTCCAGAGAGATGCGGGTCCTCCTGGTCATGATTAGATTCATGGTAACAGCGTTGATCAAAGCACAGGAGGGGGGTGGGGCGCTGCACGAGTCCAGGCCGAGTGGAAGTGCCACAGGCAGAACATGGGGGATGCCCACACTGCCCGTACACCCAGGGTTCCGACACCACGCCGGTCTCTTCACGGCGCCCTCTGCCCGCACTGGCCCTGCTGCCTGCAGCACTGTGCACAGGGCAGGTCACCTGGGGGCAGCTGCCTGCGTCATGCCCAACACCTGAGCTGCTGGGACCCCTGTCACACCCGGGGTGAACCTGGGCCTCCACTCTCACAGTATTCTCCCTTTGCTCGTGACCCGAGACAGTGCCATTTGCTTCCACGTATGATCCTCGATAAGTACTCGTCTCGCCTCCAACTGGAACACCGTCACCTGATGAGGAGAACGATCCCAATAAAGCACTAAATGCTACGTCGCCACGCTCTCTGTCATACCTGACCCGTTCTCCCCTAAAAAACCACAGAGGTCCTGAACCCCGAGAGCCAGACAACTCCTTCAAGAGCCCCATCAGTTTCTCCACCTCCCCAGGCATGTAAAACGTGGCCCTATCCAGTGACTGCAGAAAGTCATCACTCCTGCTGTTGTTCAGCTGAACCAAACCCGGCAAAAACACTTTAGAGGGTCTGACACAAACACCACGCTCATCAACCAGAGAAACCACCCTGGTCTTTGTCACCAGGGCCATCTTAAAGATGGCTATGACCAAACCTTGCAGACGTCTCTGAACATCCTGCGCCGAGGGATGGACGAAGAGGAGAATGACATCCTGAGAGCACAGCAGGGCCGGCTGTGGCATCTTCTCCCAGCTGCAGGGGTCAGGGTTCTGACAGGCCTCTGTGACGGTGAATCCTCGCTTCCGAAGCATGGCCAGTATCTTGCGGGCCGTCCCATCCTGTGGAGCGCCGTTGCCAATCAACACTCGCAGCCGCTTTCCTGTCAATCAAACCAGCACACCGCCTTGTCGGCGCTTACTTCCAAAATGATCACCTTCCCATCTCAAAATTTACCCCACCTCGAACGTTTGCCACACATTCATTTCTTACAGAGGGGGGGGGGGGGGGGGGGGGGGGGGGGTGGGGAGGGAGATGATAGCCCAGTGATTTTTACGTTGCACTTGTGATAAGATGTCCCAGGTTCGAGCCACCACAGAGGCACCCATTTTAAGAGATTTTACCCTGAAGTTAATATCAGTACTGACTCCACTCCCCCAAAAGTCCCTTGGATGCGATTATAAACCAAGGGCCTGTGTGCAAATGCACGCAGAACAGCTTGCGCACCCATTAAAAACCCATTCCGCCTTTTGGAAATGTAGGCCATTTTGAGCCAGCACGGATGGATGATCTCTTTGTTTTGTTGTTGTTTTTTAAAGCATGTACACCGGTGTTGTGTTCAGACACCATCCCCACACTTGGAATGTGGCTACCTTAATTAATGGTGGGTAAAAATGGTTGCATATGCAAAATCTCACCATTGATGAACCTTGGGAGTCCTAGCCATGAAAACAATAACAAACAACAACAAAAACTAGAGAGAAAAAAAATTGAACTGGAATTGTGAACTTAATTTTTATATCTGGCTGAGCTCTGAGACCGTGATGGCATTACAAGGTAATGATAGTGAGTGTGGACTCTAGTTCCTTCAAAAGCAATCCTTTACAACAGGTTTACGTTGTCTTGGTGTGTGTTAGGCAGGTCTGTCACCTACATCTCAGCTCACTGTACTCATCCACTCACCCTGTACCAACAGTCCCTCATCAACAATGTTCATGACACACCTTGTTTTGTACCAATTTTCCCAGTTGGGAACACGAATTTCATAATATTTATAAAAATCTATTTATGATGATTATGTTGACCTTTTCGTCTTTTAAAAGCAATAGATTTCTTTGGTGTGTGTGTGTGTGACAACAATGGTTTATTCATATTTTGCAGGCCATCTGGTCCATATAAAAACGATATATGCATAAAAGATGGTGAGCAATTAGGTTACATGACAACTGTGACTTGTAATGCAGTATAAGCATACAAACATAAAATGTTCATGATCATTTCAGAGAATGTGAACCTAACAGTTCTGAACTATGAAACTGGAATTATTTTGTTTTTAGTTTAGATGATTCTACAATGTGCACAGCAATTCTGAAAACTGATTCTTCTGTCTTCATGTAACATAACTGTAATTTGAATTCTGCTGGAAAGCAGTAGTAATATTGCAGTAAAAACTCTTTACATATTTTGGGACAGACCAACATGAAACGACACTGATCTTCCATACATTGTTTTATACATTGTTTGCCACATTGTTTGCAAATGGGGCCTTTCGTTTATTGGTTTTGGGGGTTGGGGAGGGTCATGTTATTCAGAGGAGGGGGGGGGGGTCAGAGGCAATTTACTGCACCTCAGTAAACACACATCATGACAATGTTCACAAAAATCTTACGAACAATTAGCTTTCACTATTTCTGGGTGGTACACACAGTAATCAGAACGTGACAAAAGGAAATCACGCCATTCCTAGCCAAATGTGTCCTATAGACATTTTTTCATATTAAACCCACTGCTGCCAGGATTGACCGTGACCAACCGACTGATCCAACTTCAATCTGAAACTACCACGTCGACCAAGACCGACCACCGGTACTAGGTCAACGACAGCTTTCACTATCGCATATCCCACAATGCAATAGACAGGAAGAGTCTTCCAGAACGGAAGTCCTTGGACGCAATTTTCGAAGGAGTGACTGCATGGTTCAGCCGCTGTGAACTGTCTAAATACAGCTTTTCTCGCAAGGGTTTGGGGGCGAGTGGGGTTTTTTTTTGGGGGGAGGGGTTTTGGGGGGGGGGGGGGGGGGGGGGGGGGTGGCGGGGGGAACATCTGCTGCATGGGGAATCTTTAGTACTTCTAGAAATCTTTTTCTTCTTTTTTTAAGAATTCATTTTCATAATATTGATAGTTAAGTGTGTTTTGGAGGTTTAAACTCGTGAAGAAATTTTGAACTGATACAAATCTGAAGTCAATCGCGACCTAGTTATAAGCTATGACCTAGTTATAAAACAACGATCCTCTGCTCAGTGACTTTGATTTCACCCCCCCCCCCCCCGACCACCCTCCAGTACCAGCCACTACATATGTAAAACAGTTACTATTTTGGGTGCAGTGATGTCTCTTGGAACTTTTCAAGCATTTTCATGCATTTCGTGAGAAAAGAAGGAATTTTTTATTGATTGATTGTAGTGGGCAAGCATGTGTTGCAGATTTACATTTATTGCCATTTCTGGAAGATTTCAGGATCCAGACTTATTCAAATGCAATGGTTTATAAATATTTTTTAAAAATCAACTTGTGCATAATCTGATACATGTACCCCCGTGGGACTCCCGGGGTATGCTTGCAAAGCGAGCATTGCAAGAATAGGATCCCTGCCCTCCAACCAGGCATGTCGTAAGAGGCGACTAAGGTGGAACCCTTCCTCCAGGTTGGGGGTTGGGCACAGGGCTAACAACCCTGTCCCGTAAAAAGAGAGCAGTTACAGAAACAGCAACAGAGAAAACTTATACTTTTGCGTGCGAAGGACCTCCCGGGTCCAGTGAGACTCGTATGAATGCTGATGGCCAAAGCCGAGAGGAAGCTACCAGCAGGAAAGTGAGATGAAGGCCATGCAGCACTCTTGGGGATCAGTGACTAGGTTGGCCCAGAATAGGCAGGAGTGGAAGCGCTTTGTTGCTGCCCTACACACCGCTGGGTGTAATGGCTAATGATGATGATGATACATGTAGACACTTTGGTGTGTGATTGAAAGCGATGTGTGCATAATTTGAAACAAAAGTTACACAGACCTACACAATCCTACATTGTTCTCTCTCTGTTTCTATAATTTTGGATTGTCACCTCCGATGGTTTACCGTGTCTGGTTTCTGTTGGGTTTTTTAATCAAGTTGCTTGTTATCCCCCCTTCTCCCTCTCCTTTCTTAGTGCACGTTTTTTTTTTCCTTTCCATTTTTCCTTTCCAAAATTCTTGTAACTTTTTGCTACCAAAAATAGATAAACGCATCTGTAAGTCATTTTTACCTTGTAAATGACAATGTCTATGACCTTCCATCATTGCAGAAATCAGTGTTGTGCATTATTTTGACTCTAACACGATTTAAGCTCACAGCTTGTTTTTGCTCTCACAACGTGCTGTGTTGTGTTAACGGCAAGCAATGCTACATAATGACCCAACTCCGTTCCTTAATTATTCTTCCTTCCTTACCCCCCCCCACCCTCCTCTTTTAAATTCTCACCCCCCTACCTTCCCCTTTACCAGCCCTCTCCAGCTTCCATCCACTCCACTACACCATTCACTGTGGTGCACTCCACTCCACTCACACACTCACCTGGCATGACACATCGTTTCCAAATGCTGACAGCCACCACGATGAAGATCAAGATGGCAGCAACAGCAGCAACAGCGACAATGGCAACATCAGCTTCCTCAGAAGAAGACTTCTCTTCATCAGCAATGTCGCCCTCTCCATCGTTTCCTAAAAACAGACAGACACACCTGTGCAACTGAAATGCCGAGGGGTTTTTTGTTTGGGTTTTTTCTTCCCTTTTTCCTTTTCAAGATTTGTGTCCAATTTTTTTTTTTTTAATGAAGGTTTTTATGAATGCGGCGACATGCAGCACCTTTGCGTTTCTGGCACCGAGGTTGAGACTGGCTATTCTCTCTGCTACATCCACTCTGAGTAATACTCTCTTCATGCAGGTGATGTTGTCAGCTCACAGTGCCGTTACCATCAGCGTAGCTCAGATTTGTAATGTTTGTGCCCCTTATGTTGAAAACCGTGCCTTCAATATCAGACTCTCTCACAGCTTGTTCTGGATGTTTATTGAAAAAGTGAGGGGAGGATGCATCCTTGTCTAACTCCTTTTGAGATGATGAAAAATTCACATTTTGGTTGCCCCATCTGATACTGCCCTTTTGGTCTTTGTGACGTGAGGAAACTGGGGAGATGATGTGCTTTGAAAAGCCCGTTTTATACACTGTCAGACAGATGCTGGTGGAACATGCTGTCAAAAAACAAAGCTTGATCCAGGCCACAAGCTGTGTCAGTTACTGACGTCAGGTAAGTGCCAAAGCCTACATTAAAATGATGTTTTGTTGTAAACTGTTGTGTGTTGAGATTTGACTTCAGCCACTGACAAGCTCTTAACATTACAACCTGCACTCTCCATTAAGGAGAAAAATCCTCTGAAGTCGGAGTATGGCTGCCTATGTGGCGAGGTACTTGAAAAGAGTCATACACGCAAACTTCTCATCTGGTGTACTTCCTTTCTCACAGTGATTCCCAGGTGGGATGAGTGAGTCAGAGTGCATGTTCTGGGTGACCCCCAGGGTGTTAAGCTGGGGAACGCACAACAACAACAACAACAACAACAAAGGCAAATGTCAAAGACTTTAAATATCTCAGCTCAATCAAAACACTTAACAGATCACGTACCAAAGACACAAAAACAATCACAGGCAAGGCATGCGCTGTTTCAATGAATGAAGTTTTGTGTTGGCAGCAGAACAGCAAAAACAACAATTTTAAACAGCAGAAATCTAACAAATGATGGCAATATTCCACTGAAACAATGCCTGATAAAATAATCAGTTCTAAGCAAGCATCCTGACTACTTTTGAAAGCTAGCGCTGATCAGGGACAGTAAAATAAGATGAAAGTGCACAGGATCTGCATGTGTTTGCACACAGGACCTCAGTTTATGGACTCATCATACCTACCCCTCTCTCTCTCTCTCAAAATGCCCTTTGGCTTTAGTAGACTTCCATCCTGAAAATGCCAATTTTGATGTAAAAATCAACTTACAGCCACAGTTCTGTAGTTTTTCTTCATTTTCCACAGAACGTACCAAATAGGGTTTGGTGAAGGCAGCCCCAACTCATACAAAGCACTTACAGGAGAAAGGCATCAAAATAATTTTTTTCCCCAGGAAAAATCCCCTCAAACGAGCCCCTCAGCAAAATGGCACCTTCTGACCCTAACCCCCACTATACTATTTCGCCCCTCTTCTGTGGAGTGCAACTAGTGGAAAAAAACAAAAACAGCTATGCTTCCATTTAACTGCAAATATCTGAAACTCATTCCCTCTCCCTTGTGTATCTGTGGCAAAGAAAACCAGACTAGCAAGCACATCCTTCAGAGGTGCACGCTATTCAGCGACCTGAGGAAGATTGTGTGGCCGACAGAGATGGCCCTGCAAACTAATCTGTACGGCCCACGAGAGGAGCTGGAAAGGACTTGAAACTATTTCTCCCAAACACATCGGACAGTATAAAAAGCAAGTGAGACAAGAGAAGAAGAGGGAGACTGCAGATAAACATATGCATTAAAACAAATACTCACCAGACCAGTTCAGCTGGCTTGTATCATGGAGTGTCACCTCGATTGGAGAACAGACCCCTAGGAAGGACAGACACTGTCCAAACTCCAATTCCACCGGTTCCACCTTCACCTGTTAAAAAAAAAAAAAAAAATCACACAAAAACTTTTTTTTTTTAATTCGAAGTCATCAGTTATGCGCCATATTACAGCCAAAAAGCCTCCAAAAATTACCTCCATTTTTATTTTATTTTATAAGTACTTCCAACTTCCATTTAATATATGTAATTCCTGCCATTCCTCTATGAATAGTGAATGAACTTCGTAGTGGATGGAAAGAGACCAAAGGGAAGACCTAGCAAAACCTGGGCTGCCTGTATTGCAGATGATCTTAGAGAAAGGGGCATAAACAAGGAGGAAGCTCAAAACAGAGAGAGATGGAGAAGGCTCATCAATGTCAAACCTCCCCTGGGAGAAACATGACAAAAAAGGAAGAAAAAGAAGAATTCCTGCCTTTCCTCTAGGCCTATGTGGGAAACTTTCTAGGAACAAAAATGTGACTGGGAAACAAATGCCATATAACATTCAAACCAGAATATTTCAACAATATTTTAAAAACAAACAAAAGCAAAAATGGTAATTCGGTTGTATTTTCACTACCTCGGTTACGGTTTAGACGTTTCCAACAACACTACTCAACTGAATGACATTTTGCAGTTCTCCTATCTGCAGAAGAAAAGAGTTCATGTTGGAAATGCTTCAGAACGCCGATACTCTTCTAAGCATTTTTTCCCCCGAGGAAGCAGTCACTATCCAGCAGACAGTCAATCAACAGGCCATCGGCACAATCAGCTCCATGCTCTTTAGCAAGTTTCACTTCTTCAGACACTGTTCCATCAATCCTTTCTGTTGCAAAGACAAACCAACTTTCATTGACATACTTATCTATACATCTTCGAGTACTTTTAAAATATTATTTTTAAAAACTGTTTTCATTCCTCGGCTAGAGTTCCGAGGTTCACCAATGAGCAATGTCGCGTATGCGACCGTATACCCACCGACGTTGGAGATCATGTCTAACCACGACACCAGTATGCTTGCCATTTTTTTGTTGTGGTTGAGTAGGGGTTTGGGGGTGGTTGTTTTTTAGTTTTGTCATCTGTTCCTAACAACACAAAATGGCCTATTCTTCTGAAAAGCAGGTTTTTAACGTACGCGCCACATTGTCTGCATGTGTCCACACTCAGGGCCTCAATTTATAGTGACAGTCTCAAAGGACTCTTGTGGAAGTGGGGTTGGTACTAATGCTAACTCCAGGGAAAAATTTTTTAAAAACCCAGCTTCTCAGTGATGGCTTGAACTCTGGCCATCAATCCCAAGCTCAATGTTCTAACCACTAGGCTATCTCACCCTGCTTCCCCCCTACCTTTTAACATTTTGTATACGAAAAAACTCTTGAAATATGGTTCATGACACAAACCCAACACCGACTGAATGAAATCAAGGGATCATCACACTGCAATGGTTTTAGAAAACAGATTTTGCACACAATGAAACGAAGTTTTTTTTAAACATATATCAGCAAGTCTTCCAGACAACAAGAATACTGAATACTTCTGCCAACTCAAGTTGTGAAAGGCACTGTCTGCATGAAAGAGATGATTGATTTTTTTCACTTAAAAAAAGATTACATGATCTTTCTCTGATCATTGCAAACTCTCACTGGCCAAGTGGGGTGATCCAGTCTTTGCCAGTGGTCGATGTATCAAAATGACAGAAGTGATAAAGCCCTACCTGTCTTGAGAAGAATATAGACACACTGGATCCATGCCACCAGAAAGAAGACACCTGTGTGCATGTTGTTTTTTTTAATTGTCATCCGTTTCTACAGCACATAATGGCCTACTCTCCTAAAAGGCAGAATGGGTAACCATGTGCAAAGGATGTTCTGCATGCATTAGCACACAAGGCCTCAGTTTACAATCTCATCCTAAGGACATTCGGGGGAGTCAAGTCAGAAGTCATGTTTAATCCGGGGCAAAATTCCCTAAAACTGCTACCTCCGTGGTGGCCGTTCCAAGCCGTCAGGTTTCGAGCGCAATGCTCTAACCACAAGGCTATCCTGCCCCAGGTAAGTTCGATACTCTAAGAGAGATACAGACAGACAGACAGACAGACAGACAGATAGATAGATAGATAGATAGACAGACAGACAGACAGATAGATAGATAGATAGATAGATAGATAGACAGACAGACAAATAGATAGTTGGGTGGGTTTTTTATATTTTTTATATCGAGGATAATGGAATAAGCGCTTGTGTGCTTTTTTACATCCAATCCCCGTGTGTATGCGATTGAGTCAATTTTGTCAACTGTTCCCACCAGTACACATTGGCCTACTCTTACGAAAAGCGGAACAGGATTTAACGTGTGCGCAAGATGTTCTGCATGTGTTTGCACACAGGGCCTCAGTTTATAGTCTCATCCGAAGGGCTACATAGAGAGAGAGATACACTTAAGTCTTGATAGAGAGACAGACAGACATAAAATACAGATATACAGACATAGAGAGATAGACGTATAATCCACATATACAGAGATACAGAGACAAGACATCATTTATATAATACCAATATTTATTCATTAAAACTCACAGTGACTGTGTGGGCTTGTGGAGGAATATTTCCTATCACCACAGATGGTGAAGACGAAGGGACCTGCACACAGTATACATATATATATATATATATACAGCCCATCTATGTAAGCAGCACTGCAAAACCCTCTCAGATCTCTACCTTTGCAATCACTAAGTTCCATGAACTCCCTTAAGCAGATATTCAACTATGCACAGATTTTTTTTTTTATTCCTAAGCTAGAGCTCCAAGGTTCTCCATTTTTGCCGAACATGAAGGTAGCCACATTCTGACTTCAGGGAAGTAAGCTGTGTATGTTTGCGTTTCCATAACCCACCAAACGCCGGCATGAATTAAGAGACCTTTAACATGCCTATATATTTGATCTTCTGCATATATATATACATATATACATGAAGAAAATTCAGGCACTGGCAAGCCTGCACTTAACAGTTGACATGGGAGATCGTAAAAATCCCCACCCTTAATTCACCAGATGCCGCCAAGATTCGAACCCATGACTTCATGAACCCATGGGATTAAGTTGAACAGTTTTAACCCATCGGCTATGGCATCTGTCATGCACAGAAATACTTCTGCCAGAACACTTTTTTTTTTTTTTTTTTTGCTGCCTCATCTTCTGACGACCCCCGTCCCACCATTCAAACGCCACTCATTCCAATCTCCCCGCCACAACCACACCCAGATTTGTTATGTCTCATCCTCAGGGTCGGAAGTCCACAGGGAGCCCATCACTATCAGGCCGCCGTGGGGCCACCAGCCAGAGGGGCCCTGCACTGCTGCTGGGTCACTTTGGTGGTGTTCAGTGGTGCCTGTTCTGAGCTAACATACGCAGGACACTACTTACTAAGCCCCCTACTAACGACAGTATTAGCTCAGTCGCGGAGCCAGACTGAGTGAGTTGCCCACCCCAGGTGGCAACCACCACAACGTCCCTCCAACGACCGTCCCCCGCGAACCTCCAACCCCAAAGGCTTTGACACAAACTCACCACAGGCACAGAAGTGTATGGGCAAACCGAATCTGAGGTCACCATGTGACCAGAGAAACCGAGACCACCGAATGAGAGGCAATTTTTTTTTTAATGCATGATGATAATGATGCTGCTGTGGAAGTGCATATGCTTTGAGACTACTTGACAGGGTTGTACTCTACGCTTACTATCATAATATATCCCGGCGTCAACCGGGCCCGAGAGATACAGACACCTGCAGTGTTGGTCAGGTAATTTGAGCAACACTCTCAAACTTGCATCCGTTAAGTGGATGAAGCTCGACTGTGTGGTCCCAGTCTTCCCACTGAGCCCACAGCACACTCACTCTGGGTAGGAGCCGGCCGGAGTCCGAAAAATCCCTATGACTCTTATGGGATTTGAACCCGCGACCTTCCAGTCCGTAACCCAAGGCGCTAACCACTGCGCCATGGCGGCTGGTTCTGCCAGAACACTTAGCAGATATGTATGGATGATGCCTCAGGTACTAGCAGACATGCCTATAAGCTGCTTCTTCTTCTTCTTCGTCAAACGTTCAGACAGCAACTACTGTCTACTATATGAGCGAAAATGCGTCATGCTGCCGTTAAGCGCCTGAGAAGTCAGGCTCAGCGCACCCGACTTCGGCACAAGAGAGAATGTTATCTTTTGTGTCTTTTTGGAAAAAAGGCAGGAGAATGGACCGAGATGGCAGAAAATAGACACGGAGGAGGTAACAGGAAGAAAAGAAACAAGGCAGAAACAAAGAGAGGGACAGGAAAGAGGAAATTTTCAGCACAGAATTTCCAGAATGTGGGGGTGCTGTTTGTATTGACAGGCCCCCGGCATCCCCACAGGGGAACCACATATAAGCTGATCTCAGAGACGATGAAAATCTACCACCTCTTACATCCTCAACACAAACCAACATCAACGTCTTCTTTCAAAAAGTTGGGTTTTCTCCATTTGATCACAAACAGAAACGAGCAAAACCATCATCTCGAAACATACACAAAACAAAAAAAGGGTCACAACACGCAAGTCAACATTTTTCTTTTTTTTGAAAAACAACTAACCTAGCATCATCACATAGTAACCAAGACCACAACTTTTTTTTCAAAATCTTTTTTTTCTCAAACATGTTAATTCATAAACTGAATGTGATCACGAGGCAGGGAAGGCAAAGGATCTGACCGTTTTGGAAAAGGAGAGTTGTTGCCCCTTGGCCTGGACACGGTAGCTGGTTACCCCGGAGACTGTCTCGAACACGACGTGAATTTGCCGTCCTAGGAGCCAAGCCGCTGCCACTAGCCGCATGGACGCTTCAGGTGCACGGGCTGGTCAGAGAAAAACATCATCTCTGCGTTTTTGATCGTCGTAAATCCCCATATTCAGAATGCAGCTACCTTCATGGTGGGCTGAAACGGTCGCATACGCAAAACCCCACCACTGTTGGTGAACCTCGGAGCTCCGGCAAAGAAAGAAATAAAAATAGCCACCCAAAAAATGTTTGGGATTTAAAAAGAAAACATTGAAAATAAATAAATAAATAAAATATCACATTAAAAATTGACATACTACAACAACAGACTCTATAGCCGAGTGGCTTAAGTCCATCTGACTTCAATCCCATGGGTCCATGAAGTCGTGGGTTCAAATCTCGACAGCTAGTAATGAAGGACATGCAGTTAGTATAGAGATGATCAGGCAAACATGGCCAAGTACAGCACAACACTTCCACTGACTTTTTTTTTTTAAGCCCTTATGGTGATAGAATCCACGAATACTTACTATCCACTGGAAAGTGTTCATCTTCTTGGAAAGGTTTTCACAAAAACGCATCTCAGTGTCTATCACATTACTTCCACTCATCTACATAAAGTCCAACAGTCCAACTCCAATTCTGTACATGTGAAAATGGAGAAAATATTCTATATTTGTGTCAAAAACAGTATTTGACCACTCCTCTGCCAGCATTTAATAATAATAATAATGTATGGAATTTATATAGCGCTGAATCTTGTAAAGCAACAAATCAAAGCGCTCAGATTTTATTTCATACCACTTTAAGTCACGGCAGATTTCTCTCCGTGAAATTCGGGCTGCTCTCCCCGGGGAGAGCGGGAGAACGCGTCGCCACTTAGCGCTGCGCCACCCTTTCACCCTTTTTTTTTTTCTGCAGCTGTATTTGTTTCCCTATCAGAGTGGCTTTTTTCTAAGAATTTTGCCAGGGACAACTCTCTTGTTGCCGTGGGTTTTTTTACGTGCGCTAAATAATTACGTGTAACACACGGGACCTCGGTTTATCGTCTCATCCGAAAGACTAGCGCCCAGACCACCACTCATGGTCTAATGGATGGGGGAAAAATTTCCGGTCCAAACGGGGTACGAACCGCCGCACACTTCAGACCCGGACTTTTCGCTTTCTAGACAGGCGCGTTACCTCTAGACCACCGATCCACAGACATACTACAACAACAGACAATGAAACTTTGGCCAAATCAAAGTCAGACCGTCACGTGTATGCACTGATGAAAGACCTGTCACAACAGATACATCACAGTGACTGTAAATTTCAAGTGCCCCCCAGTGTTCTCAGCAATCGATTTGTAAAGAAACTTTTGAAAATATCATCACTGAATGCTCATGCCTCAAACACATATTGGTCACAAAACAATCATGGGGGGGAAAAATGGTAAAAATCACTTTTAAAAAAATCACTGCTCCTTGCACCAGGTGGAAAGTGCATCGTTTTGACCAGAAACAGAACGTTTTCAGGATGTCGTAAAAGCTTTACTCTCTAACCTAGAGAGTGCCGACTTCCTTAACCCTTTACCATTCGCATTTCTTACAGAGAAACTCTCTGTAGTATTCGGAAATTTACGCTGTTTTTTCAGAAAATAAGGTACCTCAAGTACACATAGTCCTGTACAGTTACTATTGTTCGCAGAGCAGTCATATTTGGCCAAAGTATTCATATGATGTCATACTTTGTTCTGCACCCCAAGATGTGTGTCCTACCTACATGTGTCGTGCTGCTGTCCCCTCTTTGTCACCAAATACAGGTAACATTGCAGTGACATCATGCTGTTAGTCTACAACTACCCTCTAACATGCGCAATATAGGTATGTGATTAAAAAAAATAATATGTGTGGTCCTGCCTGAGTGTGTCCTCCATCGCATCCACCATCATGGTAATCCAATCGAACATTCACACGTCACAAAATTACTGTCACCAAGTCTACACTTCCTCAGTGGAAAGTATTCAAACATATTGAAAACGACGTTGACTAATGCGCGTATATACATTATTTACAAATATATGCTGACGCCTACTATTTACAGACACTAGTGTGTCCTTCACCAATAGCTAGCTACATGGCTGTCACAATGCAGGTGTCACAGCCAGTGTCGCGTCCAGGTGTGTTGGTGTGTTTCTCAGGTGAAAATACTGATTAATTTTGAGAAATCTGGTTTTCGTCATAATATTACTGATCTGTGACTCAGAAAATGTCAAATCAGTAGACCAGTAGAGATGAAGCCTCGGCAAACGCTTGATCCCCATCATGATCAAAACTGACAGGTAAGCCCAAATTTCATCAGGTGTTGTTTCTGTCCGTAATGGATCTATGACTAAGCCTTTCACAGCGATCGTTTGCCTGGCATAATTGTTAGTTTCATCTGCTACAATTTGAAAAAAATGTTGGGGCACAAACAAAACAAAGCATTCAGTGGGAGAGTTTGTGCCGGCCCAGTCGGCAGCGTGAAGTCTTGCACTGAGCAAGGCACTTGTGCGCTGCGCCATGTCGTCTGCTATGAAGCCAACGGAATGTTATCCTCAGCATCACTTTCCGACTCACTACCTTCTCCTATTTCATCTCTTTCTTCTACATCTACTTCAACATCGGATTCAACATTTTATTCTCTTTCGAACTGTTCCACTTGAGCCAAAATAGCTTCAATTTCCACATCAGTATATTCCTCCCAAATTGTATGCTCAATCTTTGCTGCCATTTTTAGCTACAAGAAAGCGTGGGAAAGACAAAGCCAGTCACTGGCCAATTTCTTGTGAAAGGGAGGTTGTGTAGCACTGAATTTGGTGTCCATTCCTTCCTTAGTTTATGCTGACCTCAGTGGAATGTTTATTCATAGTGTGCGTGTACTAGGTAGAGCTTAGTGCGTGAGGGAAAATCCCCACTAGGCTGAAATGACGTCCGGCGGGCTGCGGCGGGTATAAATAGATGCGGGTGAGCGGGCAGCGGCGGGCTACGGCGGGTAAAAATGGGAAAGGGTTAACAACATGTCCTTCCAAACGAAGCGGTATGATCGCTGCGGTACAGTGCAGTTCCGTTGTCTACGATAGCTGTGGTATGGCGTAGTTGAGGGGAAGAGAAGTTCAAGTGACCCCAACTACACTGCCAGGTCTCCTCTTGCCAGTGACCTCATAATGGCCTAACAGTGACAGCTCCCCATAGGTCACTGGTTCTAAGGGTACGACAGACCAGGTCTGAGAAGTGTGATGCACTGAACTATCACAAAAGATCAGGCAGAAAGAAAAATATCATTCCAATTGCCCTTTTTTTTTCTTTTATCAACAAAATTCTTGTTGTGCAGAAGAGCCAATAAGTAAAACCAATCTGAAGCCTGGAGAGCAGATTTGAAAGTATATATGAATAGACCTTTATATCTGTTTGATATCCTGTTAGTACAGGTTCACACGCTTTACTGGCAATTCACAAATCTCATAATACCAAGTTACCCATATTGTGTGCCGAAATCTGTGCCAAGGTTGCAGGCACATACCTGCTACTTGCTAGTGAATTCACACCATCACTATTTACACAACAGTCCATATTTTGTATCATGTTCTATCATATTCTGTCAAACATTTTGTGCTGGTTAAGACGTAACACGCTTTAAATCCCATCTTCCCCGAAACCGGAATGCGGCTACCTTAGTTGCGGGCAAAAATGGTCGCAAATGCAAAAATCTCACCATTTGTAATCCTTAGACCTCCAGCCAAGGAACAAAACAAAAAAATTCAATCTAGATCTATGTTACAGCCTTGCCCACCGCACAGAGAACACTGTTTGTTTGACTGATGATTTTTTTTTGGGGGGGGGAGGGGTTTAACTTTAAATCCAGGTTTCAAAGCTGGCCAAAATAGGGGCAAGAGAGGAGCAAGAGAACAATCCTGTCAACCTAATGGAGATGAAAACCATCATCAAATCTCTCTTCAGATCACCACTCAAACCAGACCCTTATCACCAGCTTTCACGACAAGCACAGGTGGTCATTTTCAGACTACGCACAGGGCAACAACAGGCTGAATAAACACCTCCACAGAAAATTGAAAATTGCACCATCTGCTATGTGCCCCTGTGGAGAGGAAGAACAGGATACGGCCCACATCCTACAAGACTGCAGGACCCTCCAGACGCTAAGGCTGGAAGTGTGGCCTCAGCCCACGCCTCTGGAGCAGAAACTGTACGGCATGGTGGATGACCTGCAGGCAACTGCTGAATTCCTCAGAAGATCTGGCCTCACAATATGACCCAGGCAACGCAAAGAAGAAGAAAAGCTGCTCCAAAACATAGGGACTGGAAAGTTCCATTTGGCAAACCCTACTGTTGGGCTTCTTCACAGGAGGTGGAAAGGAGGGTGGGCACTATGTCTAGAGGAAAATATGTACAAGTATGATTCAAGACCCCCTTACCCAGGTAAACAATGGTGTAGTTGAGAACATCTCCCCACGGCAAGGTCGTCAGGTTCAGGTAATACAGCGCCCTCTGGTGCGAGACCTCCAGTCCCATGGCAATGCAGTCATACTGCAGCAGCACCTGCAGCAGATGACGTACACCCGACAATCACCATCCATCTTAAGCTTACGATTAAATTCGTCACATTTTTCCATGTAAAATCGTACCTCTCTCCTTACAGCAGTTTGTATAATACCAACGTGTAAGTAAATGTATGACTATGCCAGTCCATCATCTGTATCACCGAGAGAATTGCATAAAAGGTAGCATCAGCAAAAACACATGAAATAAAAACTATTCATCTGGTGAATTTCAAGCATGCCCACATCCATGAGTATTTTGTTAACGGTCAGAACACTCACTTTCCCCAGCTAAGGTTAAGCAGCACTGAACGTGGTTACCACTTGGATGGATGACCGTTTGCGCGCCTTGGCTTAAGTACAGTCCCCCAGTTCACCCAGCTGTAAATGGGTACCTGCCTCTTTAGGGTCAGGGAAGGTAAAGCAGCGAAGGAGAGGAGATGGGCGCCACCCTCAATATGCTGGCCCCTTAAAAGTTGAGGTCTCTGATGCCTCATTCCCCTACGACCACATAGATTATGGGACACTTCTACCTTTACATATATAACATGTACGTGTGTGTATCTTATTTAATCTTTTATTTTGAGAATAATGGAATAAGCATTCAAGTGCTTTTTTACATCTAGTCCCTGTGTGCATGTAATTTTCTAAGTTTTGTCATCCATTCCCACTACTCTTCAAAAAGATGGAACAGGTTTTTTAACATGTATGCAAAATGTTCTGCAAGTGTTTGCACACAGGGCCTTGAATTATAGTCTCATTCTTTTAAGAGTGTGTGTGTGTGTGTGTGTGTGTGTGTGTGTGTGTGTGTGTGTGTGTGTGTGTGTGTGTGTGTGTGTGTGTGTGTGTATGTGCCTTGAATTATAGTCTCATCCTTTTAAGTGTGTGTGTGTGTGTGTGTGTGTGTGTTCTCTGTGTGTGTGTGTTCTCTGTGTGTGTGTTCTCTGTGTGCAAGTTCTCTGTGTGTGTGTTCAGTGTGTGTGTGTGTCCGCGCACACATGCATGCATGCGTGTGTTCTGTGGGCGTGCGAGCGTACATGCGTGCATGCGTGTGTGTGTGTGTGTATGCTGTGTGTGTGTGTGCGCACGCGTGTATGTGAAAAAGACTTTTTTTAAACGTCTTTTGGTGGGGAAGGGGGGAGGGGAGGATGCATGTTCTTAACTAGAGCTCCAAGGTCACTGGTGGTGACATTTTGTGTCATATATGCAGCTGTGTTCACCAACCATTAAGGTAGCCACTCTCTAACTTTGGGGTACATGTCAACAAGACACCAGCATCCATGCGTTTTTCTAAATTGTCATCTGTTCCTCTCCACGCACAATGGTCTATTCTTCTAAAAGGCAAGACAGGTTTTAACGTGTGCACAAGATGTTCTGCATGCGTTCACACACGGGACCTCAATTTACAGTCTCATCCAAAGGACTTTCGGGAGAGTAGAGTTGGTACTCATGTTAACTCCTGGGAGAAAATCCCCTCAAACGGTGTCTCAGTTGTGGCTCAAACCTGGGCCATCAGATCATGATCACATCCCGCCCCCCCCCCCCCCCCCCCCCCCCTCCCAAATGTATAAATACATCTACATGTATATTGCACTGGTGCTCATAACATATATGCACATAAAGAATAAAAAATACACAGTTCAAACATATGCATATTTATCCACACACATGGACTGCTGAGTTGATCAATACTTACATAACACACACACATGTGCGCGCAAACACAAACGCATGCAAACACAATCACAAATGCATGCAAACGAGCACACACATGCACACACAAACACCCGTATGTTTATGCTTTTTTCATTCCTCTGCTAGAGCTCCGAGGTTCACCAATGGTGAGATTTTTGCATATGAGCCCCGTTTTATTTCCGCCACATCATAAAAAGAGCAATGAACTTCGTAGTGGATGGAAAGAGACCAAAGGGAAGACCTAGCAAAACCTGGGCTGCCTGCATTGCAGATGATCTTAGAGAAAGGGGCACAAATAAGGAGGAAGCTCAAAACAGAGAGAGATGGAGAAGGTTTATCAATGTCAAACCTCCCCTGGGAGAAACATGACAAAAAAGGAAGCCCAGTTTTTTTCCCACCATTATTAATAATAATAATAATGTATGGAATTTATATAGCGCTGAATCTTGTAAAGCAACAAATCAAAGCGCTCAGATGACATGATTTTTTTATATATAATTTATTTTATATTGAGAATAATAGAATAAGCTCTCATGTGCTTTTTTTTGTTTTGTTTTTTAACATCCAGTCCCCGTGTGTATGCGGTTTTGTAAATTTTGTCATCTGTTCCCACCGGCACACAATGACCTACTCTTTCGAAAAGCGGAACAGGATTTAACATGTGCGCAAGATGTTCTGCATGCGTTCGCACACAGGGCCTCGGTTTATAGTCTCATCCGAACTTCAGCGATACAGATGGGAACTGAACCAACCAATCTTGCCAGGACAGACTGGAGGTGGTGTACCTCCATGCTCTTTCCAATTTTCAACTGTAGTGCGTTCTTTTGGTGTGCACAAGTCCGTACACACGGGACTGACTGGTTTAGAGTCTCCTCCGAAAGACTTTGACGTACAGCTAATTTTCCCCGTCAAACTGGGAAGAAAAGGCAAGGCTTGGAATTGAACTCAGTACCTCGTGGCTTACTTGTTAGGCAGGTGAACATCTAAACCATCCTGCAATCCTCCTCCTTCACACACCACATGGCCATACTGGGTACAATGTGTAATGCCTGGTCTTCTCCTGCGCTTGTCACTCTGCAGGAGGTCTGCCCGCCCGCTGGCCTCAGCTGACAACATTCCGACTTCAGGGCAGCTCAAGAGAAAGGCTCAAGAATTTTAAAAAACATTTCAGATTTGCTTCAAAAAGGCAAGAGAATGGGCTGGATAGGCAGAAAACAAGCGAGAGAGAGAAGGAAGAGGGGAGGGGGGGGGGGGGGGGGGGAGATAGATTCAAGATTCAAGATTTTATTTCAAGAAAAAAAACCCAAGGGCTACATGAAATTTAACAAAACCACAACTTGCGGATGTGGGCGTGTGAAAAATACTCACACACAAATTCGCTCCAAAATGAAGAGTACAAATTATGGACATGAAAAGTGAAAGAGCATTCACAACACAGGAAAGGCAAGGGAAACAAAGGTAAGGTAGAGAGGTAAGGGAAACATAGGAAGTGATAGAAAAAAGAGGCAATTTCCAGCACAGAATCTCCGGAAAGTGGGGATGCCAAGTTTCTACTGAAAGAGTCCCCCCCCCCCCCCCCGGCATTCCCACGGGGGAACACGACCACATAAAATCAAACGCGCACTTCCTTCCTTCCTTCCTTCCTTACCGACTTGTCAGGAGCAAAGTGGCGGAGGTCATTGCGGCCAAAAGTGAAGACTCGGCAAATAGGGGTGGCGGTGAAATATCTGTCGGTGGTCTCGTTCCTGGCGCTGAACACAGCCATGACAGCATCACCAGGCCCCGTGACTGTCCTGCCTGCACGCAAAGTCACGTGTATGCGCCGTACAAGTATACACACACACCCACACACACACACATGCCATGTGTGCGCACACAGAGACAGAGACACACACACACACATGAACGTGTGCGCACACACACATACACACACGCACGCACACACATGCGCACACACACACACACACACACGCGCACGCAGGAAGGTGGCAGGATGGTTAAGACGTTCGCCTGCCAACAAGTAAACCGTGAGGTTCTGGGTTCGATTCCCAGCCTCGCCCTTTCTTCCCAGATAGACAAAAAAATCAATCTGAATGTCAAAGTCCTTCGGATGAGACTATAAACCGAGGCCCCATGTTCGAACGCATGCAGAACATCTTGTGCACACATTAAATCCTGTTCCATTTTTCGGAAGAGTAGGCCATTGTTTGCTGGTGGAAACAGATGACAACATTTACAAAACCGCATACACACGGGGACTGGATGTAAAAAAGCACATGAGTGCTTATTCCATTATCCTCGATATAAAAGAATAAATAAATAAATAAAAATAAATAAATAAATTTTTAAAACGTACGCGCACACACACACGCACGCACGCACACCCACAATACATTTTTCAACACGGCCATCAACAACTCAGACATTGAGAAACAGAAACTAGGAGTAAGAGAAAGGGGAGAAAAAGATGAGAGAAATTGGAAGGGTGGGAAGGGGAGAGAACACAGTTTACTGTCACTGCCTACAAAGGCCATTTGACGAAACGGTACACAACTTTCCAACAAATCAGTAAAATAATACATAGTTGATTGGAGAAAAAAACACACCCAAAACTTACTTCATTGTACCTCCTTGTTGACTGCTAATGTATGCTGAAATCATGTAATGCCACCATGAATTTTGGGGTTGTTTTTTTTTGAAAGACTCAAGACAATCTGAGCATCTATAACTCCAAGATATAATATAAATGCTTATATATATATATATATATATATATATATATATATATATATATATATATATATTGCGCTTAAAACAGTTCATATAATTTGCACACATGGGGGAAGGGGGAGGAAATGTGAGGAGTAGGGGGCAAGAGAGGAGTGTAGACAGAGAGCATTTTGACTAAAATAAAACCCTTGTCTACATGGTATTCGTGCTTATTTAACACAGCTGCCAATCTTTGAGAATCCAAAACCACAGACTGGCGAAGGGTGGGTTTCCGACCAATGCCCCTGTCCTGAAAAAGCAGGAGGTGGGAAGTGGGGGGTGGGGGGGGGGGGTTCAACTGAAGCATTTTTTGAAAACTTAACCCTGCTCCATGACGAGATAACTCGTCAGCAATAACGTGTACTCTTCGCTGCCACGTTCGTCAAAAACACTCATCATGGGGAAGTCCAGAGATGTCCTCCTCCATTTGTATTTAGACTGTTTACAAAACAGGTGAAGGTCTCTAGATTCTTCCGATTCTTCTTCTTCTTCTTAGTCCTTATAGCTCCTAGCGGAGCATAGGGCCTGTCTGGTGATGTTGCAAGGGTGTGGCCGACCCAACGCCACTTTCGCCGCCTTACTTGGACTTCCATAGGCTGTTGGTTCGCCCTCACTGGTCAGTAAAAGTACTGTTGTCGCACAACAGTTCTGATCCATATTTATAGCCCCGCCGACCACAAGGGCCGTATCAAAGCCATCACCCCGTAATGAACCACAGCTTAGTTTTACACTATGGCTATTTATAGAAATATTCAACTATGAAAGGCCAAAAACCGATTAGTCATTGCAACAAATACTCAACATGCCTCAAAACTTGCTTATCAAAAATAACTTCTTTGGAAACAGCTGCTCTACATACCACATGTTGGAAGATCAAAGGTAAAGTTCAAGGACACGGCCGCCTCTGAGACTTCCTCACAGGACAAGATGTAGTGGCTGATTTTGGCCAGAGTGGATGGACATGATGGGCCATGTCCATCTCTGCCCGAAGCTGCCAAGGCATTTCGAAAGTTCAAGCAGGCAGCTGTGGACCACAACCATTCGTCACATCAATTTCTTTCTTACTGCCAATCAATGCCCACATCAACAACAATGGATTGGTGGTCTAGAGGTAACGTGCCTGTCTAGAAAGCGAAAAGTCCGGGTTGGAAGTGAGCGGTGGTTCAAATCCTGTTAAGACCAGAAAATTTTTCCCCATCCACTACACCTTGAGTGGTGGTCTGGGCGCTAGTCTTTCGGATGAGACGATAAACCGAGGTCCCGTGTGTTACACAAAAATTATTTAGCGCACACGTAAAAGAACCCACGGCAACAAGAGAGTTGTCCCTGGCAAAATTCTGTAGAAAAAAGCCACTCTGATAGGGAAACAAATGCAGTTGCAGTTGTAGACAGAAAAAAAAATTTTTTTAATGGGTGGCGCTGCTCTGTGGCGACGCGCTCTCCCCAGGGAGAGCAGCCCGAATTTCACGCAGAGAAATCTGACGTGACTTGAAGTGATATAAATAAATAAAATAAAAACAAAATAGTGCCAACACATGAGCACCAAGAAGCACCCGACTCAATTTTTCAGTATATGGCAAAGTACTTTTTTTAAAAATCATTCGTCATGCGCACACGATAAAGCCTGTTGAACCACTTTTCGGAAGAGTAGGCCATTGTGTGCCAATGGAAACGGATGACAAAATTTACACAACTACATACACACGGTGACTGGATGTAAAAAAGCACACGAGCGCTTTTACCATTATCCTCCAAATAAAAAAACAATGGCAATTATGATAATTATCTTCTTGGTTAAAGAGACACTCAAAAGGGAAAAAAAGGGTAACAACATAATAATAGTAAGATAAACTACAAAGGAAAGTATTCAAAAGTTTCAAAACTTGCGAAAAATATAATCCATGTTGATTAAATCACAAGCTTAGCTTGATATGCTCTTGTCAATAATGTCCCTCAGAATTAATTAAACTAAATCAGAAATGGGAACACCCCTCATACTAACACTCATTCATAAACCCACAACATTAAAGTCATTCATTATGCAGTTTTCACTCTCTAAAACTCAACCAGGCTGACTTAAGTTATGAGACGGATTTCAAAGCTGTAACTAAGAATGATCACAGGCGCTTAGCTAAAACGCACAATTTTTTTATTCAAAAATTGGCTTCATGTCACTGCAGTGCCCCTACGACCCTGGAGGGAATACGAGAGCGGATGAGATTCTTCTTCGTCGAACGCTCAGACAGCAACTACTGTTATCTATCATATGAGCGTACATGCGTTGCGCTGCCGTTAAGCGCCTGACTAGTCAGGCCCAGCACATCAGACTTCGGCTTGGGGAGAGAAAATCCGTGAAGTCTTTCTGGAAAAAAAAAGGCAGGAGAATCGACCAAGAATCAGAAAATAAGACAAGAAGGAGGCGACCAGAAGAAAAGAAACAAGGCAGAAACAAAGAGAGGGATAGAAAAGAGGGAATTCCTAGCACAGAACTTCCAGAAGGTGGGGATGCTGTTTATACTGACAGGCCCCCCGGCATCCCCACGGGGAAAGCGAATGAAATGATGCTTATGTCTAAACTCACACATTGAATTACCCTTCCCTACCCTCCTTTTTTTTTTCAAAGAAATAGTTCAAATTCCTTAACTTATTTAAAAATATTAAAAAATTTGAAGTTCAAACACTTACTAGGAAATCTCTTGCTATTTCCTATGGTGCAGTTGAACCCATTCACTGCCGTACCATTGGAAGTCTGCACAGATAAAAACAAACGTATGCAAGTTCTCCTCCTTCACAAGAGACGGAATACTTTATATATATATATATATATAATAATGTATGGAATTTATATAGCGCTGAATCTTGTAAAGCAACAAATCAAAGCGCTCATATAATATATATATATATATATATACATACATGCATACATATATATATTATAATTATATCCCAAAACAGGGAATGTAGAGCTGGGTGGTGGGAATATACACAAAATCCTCTTTTACTTTTAGCCAAAGAACAAAAAGAAAACCAATCATGAACAATAATGCTCTACTATGAAATAAATACATGTAGTGATGTTCTCCAAGTACATGTAGACCTATAAAATCTTACCTTTATAATATATATATTTGATGGTAGTTCGTGTGTGTGTGTGTGTGTGTGTGTGCGTGCGTGTGTGTGTGTGTACGTGTGTGTGCGTGCGTATGTGCGCGGTAGTGGTAGTGGTGGTGGTAGTGGTAGTAGTAGTAGTGGTAGTGATGGTGGTAGTGGTAGTGGTAGTAGTAGTAGTGGTAGTGATGGTGGTAGTGGTAGTGGTAGTAGTAGTAGTGGTAGTGATGGTGGTAGTAGTAGTAGTAGTAGTGGTAGTGGTAGTAGTAGTAGTAGTAGTAGCACTAGTAGTAGTACTAGTAAAAAGGTAAGGTAAAGGTGTCCCATAACCTATAAGGTCGTAGGGGAGCAAGGCGTCAGAGACCTCACTTCTCTAGAGCCAGCATATTGAGGACGGCGCCCATCTCCTCTCCCTCGCTGCTTTACCTTCCCTGACCCTAAAGAGGACAGGTACCCATTTACAGCTGGGTGAACTGGGGGAACTGTACTTAAGCCAAGGCGTGCAAACGATCACCCATCCAACTGGTAACCACGCTCGACGCTGCTTAACTTGGCTGGGGGAAAGCGAGTGCTCCGAATTAACTATGAAATAACTACGTCAGTATGTGTGTGTGGTGTGTGTATGTGGGTGTGAGACTCAAGAAAGAGAGAGACTCAAGAGTATGATTCGATTTCATTTTACATCTCTTCACTAAATGTGGTATTAGTGTGTATATGTGTGCCACTGTGTGTGTGTGTGTGTGTGTCTTCAATTTTACGTCTGTTCACTTAAAGTGATATTAGACGAACACACTGTGTGTGTGTGTGTGCGTGTGCGTGCTTTATCACATCCAAATACCTGGCCCAGGCCAAAACACAGCTAAAGTTAGTGATGTAAGCTAAATGCTATGACCAATATTCAACTGTTACCTTGTAAAATGCTGTTATGTTGAATGATGAGGCTGTTTTTAGCCAAGACAAGCTCATAACATAACCTGCACTCTCGTAAGTTAGAGGAGCACCAAAAAAATCCTCTGAAGTCGTGTATGGCTGCCTCTACTGGGCTCTAGTTTCAGTATATGGCAAGGTACTGAAAGCGAAGTACTAAATAAACAATCATACACAAAAAAATTATCGTCCAGTTTGTACTTTACAATTTCATTGTGATTCCCAGGTGGGTTGAGCGAGTCAGACCAGAGTGCACATTCTGGGTGGCAGGCCCCTATGGTTTCCACCTGGGGAGTTATATAATAATAATAATAATAATAAATGGAACTTATATAGCGCTATATCTTGCAAAGACAAATCAAAGCGCATGCATTCGACCTAATCTTACACAGTCATACAACCAATGACAAATAATCAATAGTTCAAACAGATATTACAAACATGGTACTGCAGACCAAATCTATGAAATAAAATTGCAATAGTCAAATGTTTTTCAAAAGCACACACACATACACACACACACACACACACACACACACACACACACAGGTCATATACTTTAGCAGGGTGATAGGACATGGGTTAGTGAAGGGTGGGATAGTTCTGATATGAGACAGGAGGGGGGAAATCTTAGGTTTGAAATAAATGTCTTGAGGCTTGATTTAAAAGTGTCATAGCTAGGCTTCCAGCGAAGAGAGAGAGGGAGCTCATTCCAGGTCGATGGACCCGAAATAGAGAAAGAGCGGCAGCCAACAGTAGATTGGTTAAATCTAGGTATTCGTAGGCACAAGGTATCTGCAGCAGAGCGGAGGGAACGTGAAGGAGTGTACAGGTTAAGACATTCACAGAGGTAGGAGGGTGCAGTTTTGTGGAGACATTTGTAACAGAGGGTACTGATCTTATATTCTACTCTCTGTATATATATATATATGCAATATTTGGGTGCAGATATTGAAATAGCTGAGGTTTCAGATGAGATCATAAACTAAATCTCCTGTCTGCAGAATGTCATAGTGAATCATGTACATATATATATATATATATATATATATATATATATATATATATATATATATACATCTATCTTTTGTAGAAGAGTAGTTTAAGAACGGCTAACCCTGTAGTGGTATGGATAAATATTAAAGAGTAATGTTTACAGTAAACGAGAAATACAGGTCTATATTTTTTTTAAGTGCTGTGGGAGCACAATATCCCTGCCTCAGAAGACTATAAAACCATGTCATTTCCAATTCCTTGACATTTTTTTTTTCAATTTTGAGTCTTGCGATTTCCATACACAATGTCCCAATGTTATTTTCTTTCAGTCTCTCCACATAAACAGATCATTAATCAAATGAGTGTGATAGATGTACAAAGTGCATCCCAATTCACAAAAATTGTGAGTTGAAATTTGCCTGGAAATGAAATGGATCACTGCATAATCACTGATAAATAAAATATAAAATAAATAAAATGAATAACCATATCATTCTTGCTCACTTTATGTCAAAAGCATTTAACTTGATTTCTGTAGCACAAATAAATATTCTACTACTACTAGCCTGGCAAGGTACCATTCAGCAAAACAAAGCTCAAAAGATCTTTTAAACTGTATAAGTTTACATAGGCCCTACCAAGGATATTATATATATATATATATATATATATATATATATATATATATATATATACATACACACACATATATATGTCACTAAGCCTTAGCCTCCTGTAGCCTAGTACTGAACCTAGCCTAGTTGAAAAGTAAAGTTCTATAAAGTGATAATGATCCATGGCCATTCTTCTGATACAGTGATAGACGATTATAAGAGAGATCATGAACTTGAAAACTTATTATACAATGCAGCAAAGTATACCTTTTTTTAATTTCCCGATTAACAGCAATTAAGTTAAATTATCTCTTCTCTCACACTTCCTACAGGTTGACCAGCCAATTACAGTGTGTGTAGGCCTTGACCTAGCTAGTAAATGCTTAAAACCGAAACTACAAACGCATTTCGTTTGGGGCGGGGTTTCTCAAATGTGTGCTTTCATGCACATTTTCGTTGATTTCTCTTTGCCACAACTCACCGTAACTTTACAAGTTGTTGGTAAACAATGTATGGGAGTATAAATCGTCTGGTCATCTGCAGTTCTTTGCCCTGAATCTGTGCATTCCCCAGCTTCTGAAAACAATTTCCGGGTAAAAGTGCTGGCTACCACTAGGCCTAACACCAACCAAAGTTTTAGATGCATATCCACCGAAATGTTCCAGATTTGTTCCGTTCTTTACAACGACGGCTGTCAAACTGTACTCTGGTCGTAGGCTAACTGTCATGTTTGCAGTAGGGCTGACAACAGCTGAAACGCTCTTCTCGTCGGGTTGTCTTCTTCAGCCTTCGCGCCATATTCCTTCCCGTCACACATCACTAGGCCTAGCCTAACCTGTTGCTAGGCTATGATGGTCAACTTACTTTGGCTAGGCTAACAAAATATTTTTTTTATTTTTAGCAGAGCTCTGACAAGATGTCTAGAAGATGCACCTGGCCTTTAGTATTAGGTATGACGAACACAAATTTCATCTTGAAAACAAGTTGGACAGATTCACAACTTATCCCTGACAGATTGAGAGGAATGACCAAAATCACCACTGATGTCAGCCTACTCTAATAGGCCTACAGGCTAGCTTACTGATTTTCCCTCTGTCAAGAAAGCGTCACATGCAGTCACATTTCTCAATCACAGAAAGAGTAAATAATTTAATCATGTGTTCTTTCCTTTCAAGGAACTATGACTCATCACATTCTCCGAATAGGCTACAGTCTACATAGTGGACCACAACACTGGGCCCAGATCAGCCTAGGCCTATTCTTAATCCACCCATTTAGCCCACACCCACCCCTTCCCATGGGCTTCCTTTTTTTTAAAAGAAAAACACACTATTGAGTTAGTATAATATAGGCTACTGCATGTGGTAAGACAATTGGTGAAGGGGTTGACACTGCTCAATGAGAAGCGTTGACACTGTGAGATCGTGTAGTCTGACACAAGCTTGCAACAATTTGGAGGCTAAAATAATGTGTATTCTATTTCACTTTGGCCCGGCTTCATAAGCAATACCTAGCTTGAGCAACATAACATAATATTGGAATGGACAAGACAATATTTTGAATGTATATCTTCTCATTCAACCATAGGCCTATCAGTCATGTTGTAGGCTAGTCCTACTGCAGCTGTCAAGCGTAACTTTACAAAAACCTTATATCACACACACACACACACACACACACACTCACTCATTCACTCACTCCCCAAAAGTCCTTCGATGAGACTATAAACTATAAACCTAGGTCCCTGTGCGAACGCACGCAGAACATCTTGCGCACACGTTAAAATCCGTTTCGCTTTTCGGAGGAGTAGGCCATAGTGTGCCGGTGGGAACGGATGACGAAATTTACAAAACTGCATACACACGGGGACTAGGTGAAAAAAGCACATGAGTGCTTATTCCATTATCCTCAAAATAAAAGAATGAAATAAAAATTTAAAAAATAAACACACACACACACACACACACACACACACACACACGATGTTTGTGGCAGTGGTTTAACCTGTGCCATCAGGGGCTGCTAGTGTTCAAGCCACATAGCTGAAATTCTTTGGCAGTATCAGTCCTTTACCCTATCATATTATTTGCCGTTATACCATAGGCCTACAGGCCTAAGGGAGGGAATAGAAGGTGGGTGGGCGAGTTCGTGCTGCGTGAGGCTGCATGCACCATCGTGTACACACACACACACACACACACACACACACTATCCCTAAAAGTCCTTCGGATGAGACTATAAACCGAGGCCCTACGTGCGAACACATGCAGAACATCTTGCACACACGTTAAATCCTGTTCCGCTTTTCGAAAGAGTAGGCCATTGTGTGCCGATGGGAACAGAGGACAGAATTTACAAAACCACATACATACGGGGACTGGATGTAAAAAAAGCACACAAGTGCTTATTCCATTATCCTTGATATAAAGGTACGGTAAAGGAGTCCCATAACCTATAAGGTCGTAGTCCCGCGAGGCGTCAGAGACCTCACTTCTCTAGGGCCAGCATATTGAGGGCGGCGCCCATCTCCTCTCCCTCGCTGCTTTACCTTCCCTGACCCTAAAGAGGGCGGGTACCCATTTACAGCTGGGTGAACTGGGGGAAACTGTACTGAAGCCAAGGCGCGCAAACGGTCACCCATTCAACTGGTAACCACGCTCGACGCTGCTTAACTTGGCTGGGGGAAAGCCAGTGCTCAGACCACTGAGCTATCCCGTCCCCATCCTCGATATAAAAGAATAAAATAAAATAAAATAAATGTCGGTATTCAAACCAGATTCGGATTGCCCATTAAGGACTGAACAGTAAATGATGACGACAGCCAGCAACTCAAGCAGCTCAGTAAAAAAAAAAAAATTTTTTTTAATGAATATATAAATAAATTAATTATTTTCTTTCTTTTTGAAAGCACAACTTGGTGGCTAGGCCATACTGAACAAGAGACATTTTCATCACAAGTTTTGATTTTTCACCCACTACAGGCGGCAACACCCGATTTCTTTTTCTCAAAAAACGAAAGATGCACAATGTCAATTAAACAGCTTGCTGCTTACCCACTTACCTCATGGCACATAGGTTGATGATGTAGGCCTAGTTTCAGCCATAGTTTCAGTTGTTGGTTGTCTTTTTTTCTTGGATCAGGCAGGCCTTTTCTCTGTCCAACAAACACTGTCCTTGCTTTTACGTCTACCCGTTGAAAGCGCCTTTGCCTGAATGACGCGTAGGCCTACACACTACTGTAGTGAGTACTGTTCAGGTTTTATACTGCTGGTGTTGCATGTTTAAAGTGTTGTACTGCTTTCACTTGCGTTGATGAGCTCTCTCTCTCTCTCTCTCTCTCTCTCTCTCTCAGATGACAAAATTTACAAAACCGCATACACACGGGAACTAGATGTAAAAAAGCACAGAAGTGCTTATTCCATTATCCTCGATATAAAAGAATAAAATATAAATTTAAAATAAAATAAATAAATAAAATAAATAAAATCTCTCTCGTAGAGGGGTTGAGGGAGTGGGCAGACCGTCCTCATCCCACTCTCCTTCAAGAAAAATGTCAATTCTAGTGCAGTTTTGATTGATTGGTTGATTAGTTTTGATTTCAAGTTTGTTTGTTTTTTAGTTAGTTATTAGGGCTACTTGTCTGATCAGTCCAAAGCAGTATTCAGTGATATGCTGAGAAATATGTAATTATGGAAGAGTGGGAGAAATGACCCTTTAAAGAAGCCAGAAGGCATTGTGAGAATGCTGACGAGTGGATTATATGCTATATTATTACAAAATATTCAAATTTTATACTAAGTCAGTAACAATCCTTGTGATTGGATCCGTACTTATAAATACCTATTGTATATTTTCCCATTTCTTTTGGGGTGAAGGGGTGAAGACACATGAAGATAACTTCACTCTCCAAAAAGACATAGATGCTTCCTTTAAAGAAATGTTAAACCTCAAGAAAAGAAAACAAATCCTTAACTAAAGAGCGTCAGAGACAGTAGGCCTACAAATGTTAGTGGAACTGATGGCAAGTGATATCTGATTTTGTTTGTTTGTTTTTTGTTTTGTTTTGTGATGCCTCATTTTCTGTGACGTTCCTGTCCCTCTGTTCCCATGTGGCCTCCTCTCAATCTCCGGCCACAACCATAGCCAGACTTGTCTTGTCGCATCCTCAGGGTCTGAAGTCCACATGGAGCCCATCAATGATAGGTTACTATATGGCCACCAGCCAGAGGGGGCCTGCACTGCTGCTGGGTCACTTTGGTGGTGTTCAAAGGTGCCTGTTCTGGATATTTGACTTTTAAGGACACCTTGTCCATAAAGATCTGCATAATGGTGCAATAAATTTTTCAAGCAAGACTTGGTCATGGCATCGATTAAGACCTTTGTTAGTGATCCCTTTAATAGGATCCTTTTAATCACTCTTTAAGCTACATGTTACAACATTTTGGATTTGCATTACAGTTGTCAAAGCAAATTAGATTTAAATACAAGCCACTTCACAGTTCACTATGAGGCCCAGCCTTCACTAATTAAAATTAGGATAATAGTTGATCGTAGACAGCATCACTGCCCTGCCTTTGTTAAATTGATGCTTTGGAAAAAAAAAGCAGAGCCACAAATTCAGCTATCTTTATGTTGTATGATGCATTTGATAATAAATTGTATGGTATATTATATATTATTATTAATCTATCACTGTAGTCTTATAATGTGTGTCAAGTTCTGTACTGCACCTAACTGTATAGTTTGGCTAACCTCCTACTTCCCCTTATTTAGAATGGTGATCTCCCTTGTTACTTTCGATGTTTTACTTCCGGAAACTCTTGGAAAACAACATTGAGCAATTTCGACCACAAAACAACATTGAGTAATTTCAGTCATATAATTTCATACGCAGACGCAACATTAGCATTTGTAAGCTTCTGTGATTCTATCAAGATCACTGTATCGCACTGGAAGCAGTAGCAGGTAAGGTGGTTACTCATTTGATCATCACTATCGGAAAAATATATTAATGTGGAAGTGTCTGGTCATACTAGGTCTTTAAAGTGCTTTGCTCACATCAAACTGATGTACAGAGACATAGTTGTTTTTTTTAAAAACAAACAGAGGGATATGAGATCGAAGATGGTGATAAACGCAGTCGATCTACAATTGCGTGATGAAAAACAAGTTTAAAAGGTTTAGAGTTCCCAAAGTAGTCTAGTTTACCGATGAGTTAGTTGATACACAAGTGTTGGACACGTTATCGGTAACTGGTCTTGAGGTGACAAAGAATCAGATATCCCTGTCAGTTCCTGATGGATTAAATGTAAGTACTTGTGCCATCTCCTACATCAGTATTTGTGCAAACCTGCCATTGGCTTAGCCTACATTATGTCAACAAATGAATAATTAATGTATTATATATATATATCTCTCTCTCTCAGAACATCAAATATGTACTTCACAAAAATCTTCTAATCCATATCCTTTTGTTGAAAACTTTGAGGGATCCAGTGTTGGTTTCAAGGTAATTTTGTTTGATAATGTAACTTTAAGAACAGTCGTATTGTAGGTAGAGACATCAACACAAATCCTCATGTCACAGATCTGGGTGGCACCTCCAAGGTGATGGAAATGTCGGTCATAAAGACAAAAGTCTCTGGGGTTATTGATTACCCAGTACTACTAGTCTTTGGTGATTCTGAGTCTTTAGCAAATAGCAGAACAAATTGTGACGAAATTGACATAATAAAACTCTTCTAGAAGTTTTTCTTTTTTTTCTAAATTGACAAAAAATAATTGTTACCATGTTACCTATCAACATACTGACCAGTAAATATGACTTGAAATACTTCCCACTTAGTCTTCTTCTTGTCATCACCAATAATTAGAATGAAGTCCTGCAAAGAGAATAACTATGAGTATGACATTGTTGGAAAGTATGCTTTTCTCAAAATTTTATTAATAGTTTGGAAGGTCAGGCAAACATCATACTTTGATTTTTTTCTGCAATTTTGGTTTGTTTCTTTGTCTAATGAGTCTTTTTAACAATTAGATTTAAAAATTGCCACCAGTGATTAGAAAAAAAGTTTATAATGCCAAATGGGGAGTCAACTCTTGGACTGCATTTGAAAGTATGCTTTTCTCGTAATGGCATATCAGGTAAACCTTTACAATATTTAGACTGTAATTTTCAGTTTGTTTTAGGTTTTTGTTTACAACTTAAAAAAAAAAAATTTCAACTTGAAACAGAATTTCACTTTTTTTTTTTTTTTTTACTAACTAGTTGCTCATTATTCTAATTTTCAGTGTACAGAGCAAAGTCAGCATCATCCAAGATGTACAGACAGACAGCCAGATCAAAACAAAGAATTTGGGTGAGTGCGCCAAATCCAAGGAATACAGTCATAGCCCTGGTCTGTCTGGCTGCATTCGTCTTGAGGACTGGTGTGAATGCAGGTGTGTATTTTTCTTCAGCTTCAACTTTTGTTGCTTTCTAGTGGACTGAAAAGCATTTTCAGACCATCTTTTTTTTCTCTCCCTGAGTATTCAATGAAGAAGACCATATTAGTCAGTTGAGTGAAATGGATACTAAATAAATGATGTGGATTAAATGCCAATGGGTGGAAGCTTTTGTGTAAATTTTTGAAAGAGTGAATACTTATGAAACCATTCTGTTGGAAATACAGTTGTTGCAAAGTTATTGTTGAACATGATATTTCCAGTTCTGGCAGCTTATACATCTTAAAGCTCTCACACACATACAAGCCTATGTTCATTTGTTTTGCACAGTAGGCTACTGGTAGATCAGTTTGTCTTTTTGATTTTTTTTAACCACAGATTAGAATCATAGTTAGTTGTAGAAGCATGAAGATCATGTGAAAGATAATTAACTGAATGGTTTTGTCAGTTCTTCCTATTAAGTTCAAATTCCACTTAAAACTGTGTAGGCTTAAATCTGAACCCAGGCAATGAATTTCGTGCAGTAGATTATCCGTATGCCCTTTTACTGTCACTCACACAGATCACAATTCATTAGACATTTAGTATCTTTTTGCAATGACAATATGATGATGCATACACTGGTTACAATCATTTCATAACTTAAATGTTGATGGAAAATTAAGGGACACGTTTAAGTTATTCTTTAATATATTATCCACTAAAATCATGTTCAATTCAATCAATGAGCTTTCTCATTCAAAGATTTGTTGATTGAGATGTTAGACATGTTCATAGTCATTAATATCTTGATTATTTTTTCCTCACAGAGCAAGCATCAGAGCTGCCCGATTCTTCCGTCTATGAACAAAGCCAGTACAGCATTACGATCGTCATCTGTGTCTCAGCCGTTGCGTTTCTGCTCATCGCAGTCTACATCCTTGCCTCCTGCACCGACTGCTACAAGTCAGAGGTCAGCACAGACTTCCACCCTGCCACAGGCCAGTCTGAGGTGAAGTGGGGTGGGGCAGGGGGTTACACATCAGTGACGACAGACAACGTGAATGATCCTGTCCTGGGCGCAGGATTCACAGGGGAAGTAGTCCTGCCTGACCAAGCACTCCCCTACACCATGATTCCTTCTCAAATACCAGAGGCTCAGGGGTTTCGTGGATACGGGTCAGCGCCGCCGGAGCAAGGTTTGAGAGGGTACAGTGGTGGAAATGAGGGTCAGAACGTGGCTGGCTATGGAGGAGCAGGAGCAGGAGCTCAGCGTCTGCCTGGAGCCCACATGAGCCCCGTGAATGAGCCAGAAGAACCTCCTCCCCCCTACTGTTCTGCCACAAACTGATAGTGGCTGAGACACATGTCTACACAATCAACATCGACATACGTGAACAGTTTTTGCTCTTTGATGAATTATCTGTCTTCTTATGCCTGTTTCCTCTCTCTCTCTCTCCCCCTCTGCAACTGAAGTGCATGGTTCAGTCGGGCGTGTGGATGACTCCTAACCCAATTCCAAAAGCACAGTTTTGTCTGTTATTTTTTGTGGCTGTACTATTTTGCTCTCCTGCAGTTACCTGTAGATTCTTAATGTTAAACTACACAGTGATTGAAAACAAGAATCCGTTTATATTATTCAACTTACTACAGAAAAACTAAAAACTAAATAGCTGTTCTTCTCTCTCTTGAAACATTTTTTATTAGACGCAGATTTTTCAAAGAAATTTTACTGAACTAAGATACATGGTAACATTTTTTCATGCATGTCTTTTTACTCTTTCTGGGAAATATTTTGTCTTGTTGGAGAGAAAAGGTTGTGGTGGAGAAGACAGTAAGGGACGGGCTCAAAATGCTGCTGTATAAACCCGATGTATTTTTACGCAGAGCTTTCATGACCATATCACATAGATGTACAGTTTGGTAGAATTTGTGTTATTGATTTTTAAAATATGACAAAGATCTGCTGGCATATAATCTTAAGCGAGTGTGTGTGTGTATATGTGTGTGTGTGTGTGAAAGGGAGAGAGAGAGAGAGAGTCCAATTTTTTTTTATAGTGAAAATAGTCATCAACTGTTTGTGTTGTATTGCGAAGGTGAATACAGTTAGTGTTTACTGAATTTCACAGATTAATACTATGGTCACATGGGTAATATCACATTCAGTACTGCCCTTGGAATCATGCCACATGTGATATACAGTGACAGGTTTGTTTCGTACATTGCTTCACTTGTAAATATTTATGCAAACTTCAGCACACTGTCTTTGTTATCATCGTACAGATAGTATCCCCTAAGTCGAAATGTGGCTACCTTAATGGTGGGCAAAACCGGTCACATACACAACAGTCTCAAGAAATCACCATTGGTAAACCTCAGAGCTCTTGATGAAGAGGAATGAAAGAAAAAACACAGATGGCAATGGGAAGTTACACGGTTATGTGCTGTTTCAATTCATATATGGTTTTCACTGCTTCGGAAAAGCATTGCTCACTAGCACTATGAACACAGCACGAAAAATGTAAATGTGGTTTGATACAAACTTTCCAAATGTGACCGAGTGCCAAGTTCAATGCATAGATGAAAAACATCAACATTCAGACAGAGAATGGTGCGAACAATGGCTTTGTACAAGTATACAAAATGATCAAAATACGGTGGAAAGAATGAGGATTTTGGTTTTACTAGTATGGTGGATGAAAGATGGTAAACTACTTTTGTTTTACTTAGGGCTCTGTTCACACACCTTTTTAAACTGTATAAGATTGTTTTCATTGCTTTCAGAATCTATTAATTATGGTCGCAGTAAGCATTTTTTGTTTACATAGATACCATTGCAATCACTCTTAATTCAAGGTGTCTTCTTGGGGTTTTTTGTGCTTTTTTTTTTCCATTTGGGGTTGGTTTTTCATTTTATCTTGACAGTTTTTATTATCTAAAGCCTAAGAGGATTGCATACAAGGTGTACTTGTTTTCATTTCTAAATCATGCTTAATGCCAAGTATGTGTGTCATGTATGATTGCAAAAATGTGACATTTCTGTGTGGAAGAAGGTGTATAACGTGATATGCATTGATCTATTTCAGTATTCACAGATGTATCAATGTAAATATGTATTTCAAAAAGCCGATTCTTTCACATGTCTGTCTACCTTCTGCCTTTCTTGGCAATATCTTTCTAGAGATTCATTACTTATTGTTTGGAAAAAGTATTTATTAACTAACCATTTGTATAAAGCCTGCACAGTTCTTTTTAGTTTTTCATGCTTTTTGTTTTTAAATAGCAAAATCATGCAGCAAATCTGAAACACATTAAAAAACAAATTATGGATCAAAATTCATTTGTACTATATCATTATGTTGAGAGCAAACCACATTTTTTGAATATTATAGTTCTTTATAATAATTTTAAAAACTAGTGGAACATATGAAAAAAATATCCATTGACCGCCAATGATAAGACAGAGGGAAAACTAAAAGGAGTTAATCTGTACTTTTCTGGTTTAACTGTGATGGTTTTAACAGGCAAAGCACTTTTACTAACTCTGTAAAGTCTGTGAACATGTATTTTGCATACTGAAAGGAGTTAATCTGTACTTTGCTGGTTTAACCGTGATGGTTTTAACAGGCAAAGCACTTTAACTAACTCTGTAAAGTGTGTGAACATGTATTTTGCATCCTTAGGCATAGGGGTCAATGCTGGGGGGAAAAAAAACACACAAAAAAAACAACCCCTAATCGCCAACAATACCAAGACTATAAAAAATTAAAAAAGTTCTGAACAATTGAACTCTGGGTTCTATTCTTGAGAACTTGCAGGATATAGATCATACTCTTGGCTTTGGCTTTCCTGGAACACTGAGGAGAAAAAACAACCCCCTCCCCCCACCCCCCAAACAGTAATCATCATCATCATTAGCCATTACACCCAGCGGTGTGTAGGACAGCAACAAAGCGCTTCCACTCCTGTCTATCCTGGGCCAACCTAGTCACTGATCCCCAAGAGTGCTGCATGGCCTTCATCTCACTTTCTACAGTTCTCCTCCACGTTGCTTTTGGTCTTCCTTTCTTTCTCCTTCCTTCTGGGGTCCAGTGCAATGCTGTTCTTGCGATTGACTGTGGGTCTCTTCGGAGGATGTGCCCAATCCACTTCCACCGTCTTCTGGTGATGATGGTTCCCATGTCTTCTTGCCTGCATCTCCGTAGTAGGTCATCATTGGAGATCTTCTCTGGCCAAAAGATCCGGAGAATTCTTCGCAGGCATATGGTGTGGAAGGATCGAAGTTTGGTAAGATCCACTTCCGTCATCCTCCAGCACTCAGAACCGTACAGGAGCGTAGACACAACACAGCTCTGGTATAGCTTCAGCTTGGTGTTGGTGCTGTACTGAGTTGATCTCCAGATATTGTTCATCTCCCTAAACATATTCCTGGCCTTGCCCAGTCTGTTGTGGATGTCTTCTTTTGTGCCGCCCTCTGGTTTGATGCTGCCAAGGTATGTGAACTTGTCTGTCTGGCGCAGGTCAGTTCCATTCACTTTCACAGGGGCTGGTGTGTTCACATTGAGCGACATTGTCTCTGTTTTCTTGGTGCTAATACGAAGCCCCACTTGCTGTCCGAATGTTTGGAGTCTGCTGGTCTTCTCCTGAATATGTTGGTGTGTGTGTGGGACAGCAGCGCCAGGTCATCCGCAAAGTCAAGGTCGTCTAGTGTTGAGAACAGGCTCCAGCGAATCCCTCTTGGGGTGTCTTCTGTCGTCTTCCTCATCACCCAATCAATGGCCAGATTGAAGAGAACTGCTGACATCACACATCCTTGTCTTACTCCAGTCTTGACTTCGAAGACAGTGTTGCTATGGCCCACAGAGCATCTGAAGTTGTCATAGAAGCTTTTGATAAGGTGTACCAGTTTCGATGGGATGCCATAGTGTCGAAGGATACTCCAAAGGCTGTCTCTGTGTATGCTGTCAAATGCCTTTTCGAAGTCCACAAAGTTCACATACAGTTGTCTTTGCCACTCTGTGCACTGTTCGATGATGCCAAACAGTAATGCGAATATGTTATTTTTATTTAAGCCAGTATCCCTGAAGTCGGATAGTGACTACCTGAATGGTGTGTGTGTTTTAGGAGGCGGGGGGAGGGGGATGCATTGGCAAAAATCTCACAACTAGTGAACCTCAGAGCTTTTTAGCCGAGGAACAACAAAAATTTCAAGCCAGTTATTCCGTCCTGTTATGAAAACGCACTTGACATTCCCCAAACTGGTACATGTAAATTTTTCATTTACATCATAGTACATGTTAGTTTACCACAGACTGTTTATTTACATAATGGTAAAATATGTTAGGGTACCTTCTCTTTCCAGCTGAAATATTCTTCCTAAAGGCACTTTGTTTTTACATAATAGTGTTTTAAACTTGACACAGCCCTGAGTGACCGACTGGCTGCATGAGAACCAAAGGAATCGAGAATAGATTGTCATTGTAATTCTCGGTTTCCTCCTATTCTTCTTCGTCGAATGCTCAGACAGCAACTATTGTTGTCCGTTATATGAGTGAAAATGCGTCATGCTGCTGTTAAGCGCCTGACAAGTCAGGCCCAGCACATCCAACTCTGGCATAAGAGAGAATTGTTATCTTTTAAGTCTTTCTGGGAAAAAGGTAGGAGAATGGACCAAGAAGGCAGCAAATAGACAAGAAGGAGGTGAAAGGAAGAAAAGAAACAAGGCAGAAATAGAGTGATAGAAAAAAAGGAAATTTCTAGCATACAATTTCCAGAAGTGGGGGGGTGCTATTTATACTGACAGGTAGCGAAGGCATATGAGCAGAACCTTACACACAGAGGTCTAATTATCTTGCTACAGGATTAGTTAATCATGGAAGCATCAACCTCGAATCAGTTACTGAATGAATACATTCCCAAATGCATACCGTTTAGTTTGCTAGGAAAGTTTACTCACAAATACATCAACAGACAACTCAGGTTTGCTGCTGATCAACATGTTTTTGTTCAGACTTAGGTAAAGATGTTGTTGACCCTTTCTCTTTTTTTCCCATCTCTATTGAAATGTTAAGGGGTTACAGTAGTCACGTTTGTTTATGATTGTGAAATTTTCTTTTTCTTTTTTTAACATGTGGACTTGTTTTCAATCTGTTAATCTTTGGGCAGCAATTTTTGTTTTTATTTTTGAAACAGGAAAAAATATTACCAATAGTGTGTGTGTGTTGAGAGAGAGAGAGAGAGAGAGAGAGAGAGAGAGAGAGAGAGAGAGTTAGGTTGAATAACAACAGCTGTGACTAAACAACAGAGGCTGCTTCAGAACACTGCCATACCCCCATCCCCCGAAATCAACCAAGTGAACAAAAGCAAACCTCTAAGCCTGCCAGCAACTGTCTGCTTTTTGCTTGATCACACAAGCTTTTGGACTTCTTCATCAAAGGGAGAGGCCAGGATGTAACCCTCAGGACACAAGCCACAACTGTCAGGTCCTTCAGCTGTGGAGTGAATTCATATGATGCATCTAAAAGCTTGTGGAAAATATGCAGAAGTTAGCATGGCAGATTTCTTTCTCTTTTAATATCTGTATTGTATTATATAGGCTTGTTGAATATTGGAAAAGCCGGCATGTCAGATTTCTTTCTCTTTTAATATCTGTATTGTATAAGCTTGTTGAATATTGGAAAAGCCGGCATATCAGATTTCTTTCTCTTTTAATATCTGTATTGTATAAGCTTGTTGAATATTGGAAAAGCCGGCATGTCAGATTTCTTTCTCTTTCAATATCTGTATTGTATAAGCTTGTTGAATATTGGAAAAGCCGGCATGTCAGATTTCTTTCTCTTTTAATATCTGTATTGTTTAAGCTTGTTGAATATTGGAAAAGCCGGCATGTCGGATTTCTTTTTTTTATTTAAATAACTGTATTATACTGTTAAATGGCTTAATTCTAATGTTGACAACTGCATTGGCACATGAAATAATGATTAAATCAAACTTGACTTTTCTTGGTGTTAAGATTTTAAAATGTTATTGATGTTTTGTTTATCTGTTGGATTTTTTTTTTTAAGTGTATGAATTACTGTTGATGTGAAAAACTTTTTATGTTCCCGCTTAAATTTTTTAAAAATGATTTACATTACTTTACACTTTTGATTTATTCCTGAGGGGATGTTAAGTAGGCCTACTACTAGAATAGGCGTTTTATTGTTATTTTTGTACAGAACCTGGAGCCTATTTTATATGTGCTTCATTAATAGTATGATACTGTCATGTATATATATTTTCATGAACAATGCTGTTAATATGTGCTCACAATTAACTTCACACATATATTACATACCTCGAGTCTTCATGTGGAAAAATTCCAAGATATACCCAGAAATGTTGCGATTTGTTTTATATTATGTCTGATACTTGCTGAATTTTCCCTGTTTGGTTGGTTTTAGTTTGTATAGATTAGACACTCCCACCCACCTCTCCTCCAATAACAAAAAAAAAAATTCAGTGTTCAATATCCCCCCCCCCCCCCCCCCCCCCAAAAAAAAAGGGGTGGTGGTGGCCTTACAAAGGTTTCTAAACCTACTTAACAGATGAACCTCTCTTTTGAAGTCTTCCTCCGTCATGACATTGTGTGTAAAGACCAATTGTGTGCTTAGTTGCTGTATCAGAGAAAAACCCAACAACACTTTTGTAAAGATTTTTCTTGGTTTCGGCTTTCCATGTGCTGCATTTTGGATAATCATTATTGTGAGAATCTGGAGTGTTTGATGTAGGTTTGTTTTTTTAAACCTTTTTATACTTCTTTGTTGTTTACCCCATGAAATACGTTTTTCTTATGACATATTCAAGAATTATGTCAATGTATGTTTTGAAATAGGTTAGTCTGCAGCACATTAGGAAATATTTTATATATTCACTAATATGTCATTGATCTATGTCCTTTTATTATTCGATGTGGGTGGATTTTTAAAAAATATTTGGTCTTATTAAAAATATAGTTAACCATTCAGATATTGCATCGACAATTATGTGGTGTGTGTGTGTGTATACATAAATTATATATACAGGATTTGAGGGACAGAGAGAGAGAGAGAGAGAGAGAGCTTCCCCCTTGTCCTGGCTAGAGCTCTGAGGTTCCCCTATGGTGAGATTTTTGCGTGTTTATATATCACCCATTCTTTCTAGGACAAATGGCCTGATCTTCTAAAAGGCAGAGCAGGTTTTAATGTGAGTGCAAAATGTGCCGCATGCATTCCCACAAAGAGCCTCGGTTTATAACCTCATCCAAAAGACTCAGGGGAGTGGAGTAAAAACTGATGTTAATGCCAGAGGAAAAGTCCCCTTGAACAGGCATTTTAGAGGTGGCTTGAACCCAGGCCATCAAATCACGAGTGCAATGCTCTACCCATTAGGCTGTTACATTCCTACCCCCCCCCCCCCCTACTCCCCAAGTATTTGAAAGGCATATGATGTGATTGTGAATATGAATAAGGTATAACAATAATAATAAGTGGAATTTATATAGCGCCATATCTTGTAAAAACAAATCAAGTATGTTCTTTCGAGCCAGAAGGCCCATAGAGCCGGAGCTTATCCCGGTTTCTGTAGCGTTAAGCGAACTGATGGTTTTTTACCACCCCTGTGACAGGACGCTAGTCTGTCGCCAGATACTTCCCCAGCAGAGCTGGTACCCACTTGTACACCTGGGTGGAGTGAGGAAAATAGGAGTAAAGTGTCTTTCCCAAGGACACAACACCGAGCCGAGCGGGGATCGAACCCGCGACCTCTGGATCACGAGTTGACCGCCTAAACCACTCGACCACGGTGCCTCCCTAAAAACAAATCAAAGCGCTTGCATTTGATCCACTCCTACACATGCAATCAACATTAATTAACAGTTTTAAAACACACACACACACAGAGGTTATACACTTTGGCAGGATGATGGGAATTTTGGTCGTTGAAGGCAGGGACAGATAATTATAAGATGAAACAATAGGGGAAAGTCTTAGGTTTGAAATAGGGATGTCTTGAGGCTGGATTTAAAAGTGTTGTAATTAAGCTTTTTGCGAAGGGAGAGAGGGAGGTCATTTCAGATTGACGGGCCAGAAAAAGAGTGACGGCCAACGGTGGATTGGTTAAATCTAGGTATTTGTAGGCACAGGGTATCTGCAGCAGAGTGGAGGGAACAAGCAGGAGTGTACAGGTGAAGACATTCACAGAGGTAGGAGGGAGCTGTATTGTGGAGACATTCATAACAGAGGGTACTGATCTTATAGTTTATTCTCTGTGGCACAGGCAACCAGTGGAGAGATCGCATGAGAGGAGTAATATGCTCAAATTTTTTTCTTTCTGAGGACTAGTCAAGCTGCAGAGTTTTGTATATGTTGAAGGGAGTGGATAGATGATGCTGGCAGACCAGCCAAAAGAGAATTGCAATAGTCCAGTCGTGGAAGAATAAGAGATGTGACAAGTTTGGATGTTGCATCAGCGGACAGGTACTTTCGAATTGCACTTATATGCCGTAATTGATAGCAGCACGACTGGCAGGTCTGGGTGATGAATTGAGGGTGAGGTATGTTCATGTAATCATTATATAGATTATAATACAATACTTTACAATTATTAAGGTTTCTCTTATATATCAACACTAACCCTCTTTAGCAAAAAAAAAAAAAAAAAAAAAAAAAAAAAAAAAAAAAAAAAAAAAAAAAAAAAAGCAGCAGCACATCAAGCCAAATTGCCTAGAACTTGCATGCCTTTGTCTTTGGTTAACATCTAAACAGCATCTTATGTTTCTTGCCTTCAGCAAACTGAATCTGCCTGGCCGAGTTCATTCCTCTCCAGATTACATGCTGGGTATATGTTCACGTCACCCAAGCCACCAAGCAGCAGTCACTGGTCCACTCTTCTGCCAAAGCTGTTTGGGTTTTCAACAAGTGCACATAGAACCACTGCTTAGAGGCTCATTCAAAGGATTATCCCCAAAGTCACAATGCGGTTACTTTAATGATGGGTAAAAAATAGTCGCATACACAAAATCTCACCATTGGTGAACCTCAGAGGTCTAGCTGAGGAACACACACACAAAAACCCATTAAAAAAAACAACCCACAAAAACAAAAAAGAATCGAAGGACTTGCACTGTAATGAAGTCCGAACCAATGACAAATTCCAAGGAAAATCCCCTCAAATGGGCAAAGTCTCAAACAAGCGCTGTTATCCCCTTCAGGTATGAGTCACGCATATTATAACTGCACGACTATCCCACCTTCTAAATGGCACAGCGTCTACTTGACTAACGCCTGGTGACCAGCAAGATGCCTGCCCAAGCTTTTACAAATTTTTCGTGGAATATTTGGTCATGTACTTTTATCCCCTCCAAAGAAAATAAGGTTGGAGAAAAGGTGCATGGGTGGGTGGGGGAAATGAGGAAAGAAAACCCATTTCTTTTCTACCCCAGTTTCGTTCTCTTTTCATTTTGTAAACGAAGGGATGGATTTTCAATTTCTTTCTTTGTTGAATGCTTAGACAGCAACTATTGTTGTCTGTCATATGAGGGAAAATGTTTTGCACTAGGCCCAGCACACCCAACTTCCGCAAGGGAGAGAACTGCTATCTTTTTAAGTTCTTCCAGAAAAAAAGCAGGAGAATGGACCTAGAAGGCAGAAAACAGACAAGAGGGAGGTGACAGGAAGAAAAAGAATAAGGCAGGAAAAAAAAGAATAAGGCAGAAACAAAGAGAGGGATAGAAAAGAGGGAATTCCTTGCACAGAATTTCCGTAAAGTGGGGATGCTATTTATACTGACAGGACCCTTGACCTTTGCAAAGCCAGAACATCTGAAGATACTGGAGAAAAAACCAGGCATACGAATGCACATATGAACACACATATGACCACTTGATAGCAGAACAATTTTCATTTCCCTTATCCACATTTACAAAATACAAGCGTTATTTGTGAACAACAACACTGACGTACACATCACAAAATGTTACTGTGAAAAACAACACTGAGCACAAAACAACATAAAGAGCTCATTATATAACCTTTGAAATTGACATCTACAGTCATATATGGTCATGATTATACGTCAGTATTGCTAAAATACAAATAACTTATAATACTGAAAGGAACAATCAGTATCTAAAATTTTTAAAAATCAAAAAAATCTTCAGGATGGGGCTGGGTTTTTTTCGTGTGTGTGTGAAACGATTTACATATGATTTGGTTTCACAAATTGAAAAAAACATTTTAAATCACAAACAGGTCTTTTCTCACAGCTTTCCATGGAGTTGGGCTTACAAATCTGTAAACGATTTTTTTTGGGGGGGGGGGGGGGGGGGGGGGGGGGTTGGGAGAAATTAGCTTTTTGTATTCAATTCCCAAATGCAAAATTACACAAAAAGTTCTTGTATTGTTAAGGCATTTGAACTTATAAATATACTTTGGCAGGTTGTAGTAATTACTATAAGTACGTACATAACATCAAATGTTTATTTCATGTATGTACTGTTGTTTCACACATAACTTATTTTCCCAAAATATCGAAGTCAACTGTATGACACACATTTCAGACAAGCTATCTAGTATGAAAGATATACATGTGGACCATTCTAGGAGCATCTGTCCAATGTCCGTCTAATCTAACAGATTTCCATGGAAAGCCATCACACAAAACACAAGAAATCATTCACAACAGAAATATCCCTAACACACACACACACACACAAAAGTGTACAGAGATCAGTCTGCATACATAGAGATCAGGTAATCAAATCAGGATAACACCACAAACAAACTTAATTCACAAGAATAAACCAAAAATGGGCACACACAAAAAGAGTAAAGCCTTCCAATGACAAATTTAAGATGACCTCACTTTGCCTTCAAGTCATAATCATTGCATAAGGTTTTTCAAAGCGTAGCGGAGTGGAGATACTTGATCTCCACTCTCCTAATAACACGATCCTAACAACAATAGCAAAAAGGACCTCAGTGAAGAGACCATACAAATTCCATATTCATCAATGAGGCTATCGATGCACACCATGTCAAAACTGGCGGTTATACTTCCAGTCTGCAGAAGACTTCTATCTGCCACTCCCTCTATCAGGAGTGGGTCTACTACCACTGGCAATTAACAAAGGTTTGCATTATTCAATGTGGTTACCCTCCACCCTCCTTTTACCCAATATACCAACAGTTAACATTTAGCTTTTTGCCCCCTCACAAGGCACACACACAGAACCACACCATCACAAAAACTAAGCAAAAGCTCTACCTCTTCAAGAAAGAAAAAAAAATTATGTTAGCATCCTGAACAGGACTATCATCAAATTAATAACAGTCAATGGGACATCATTTCTAACATGGGTTATTTCCCAAAGTCAGAATGTGGCTACCTTAATTAATGGTGGACAAACGGTGGCATACACAAAATCTCACCATTGGTGAACCTTGGAGTTCTAGCCGAGGAACAACCCCCCTCCCCCCAATTTTTTTTTTAACCCCCAAAACACATTGGTTACCCTCCTTGTCCCATCATAAAGAATTTACCTTGTTAAGCTTTCTGCCTCAGTGCGCGTGCACACACACACATTCGCCCACACACAATGTAAGCACACACACACACATACATGCGCCCACACACATACACACATACTCTCTCTCTCCCTCTGAAGCAAGACAAAAGCACACATTCACTTTCTCCACAACTTTCTACATTACAAGTGCAAGAACAAAACAAACTCCTCTTGTCTCTTGGTTACAAAATTAAAGCAAAAAGGAAAAAAAACAAACCATGATGTAGTGTACAGACAGAAAGCATACAAAAATGATACACTTTTTTTTTTTAAAAGAAAATAAAAAAGCCAAAACGGCAAACCAATCACAGTGATGACGGGACAAGAACAAGCCACACTGACGGATGCTTTAGCTGAATGGTCAAGAGCATTTTACTTCTCAATCCCGTGGATCAATGAAGCAGTGAGTTTGAATCTCGGCGTAAGCATTTGGTGAATTAAGAGTGGGGATTATTACCATCTTCCAGGTCAACTTCAAGTCCAGACCTGCTAATGCCTTAATTCTTTTCGAGCTTCATATGTGTACACACACAAGTGCGCACGCGCGCGCACACACACACACAACATACACACACAAATGCAGAAGATCAAATATGCATGTAAAAGATCCCATAATTCATGTCATTGTTCAGTGAGTTACAGAAACATGAACATATCCAGCATGCAACCTGTACAATGAAATGAACTTCTCTCTGAAGTCGGAATGTGACCAATCTGAATAAAAGTTATGCTGCTTACTCCTATAGTCATAAAGAGTGTGTGCCACCCCCAAAAGTTGCATTTTTGTTGTGCTTTGTTTTAGGATTTCTCTCCTTTTTTTTTAAAGAAATTATTTTTCAACAATGTTTTGCTAGAAACAATCACTGTTTTGCCAAGTCTTTAATATGTGCCTACTAAAACAAACAAGTCTTGGTTTTTGATCATCCAGTCTACAAAACTACCAACTAGACATAAACAAATGATGATAATAACAAAAGTAATAAACAGATTTCTGGTGAAAGGTGTTTGTTTCTGAGTCAATACCATTCTTTTTTCCTGTTTGATAATGGTTACAGAGCTGACATCATATTAAATCAAATCAGATATCTCAATCTCCTCTACCACTGAAGTTAACCAGCGAACAAAGAGGGTTCCTCAATTTTTTTTTCTCCCACTTAAACTTGCTCAAATAGTCGGAGTACGATTCTTCAAAGTGACACTACTATTTTCAATATCCACATTCTAAGAAGACTTTCCCTCCCCCTGCCAATTAAAGACTTCTCTTCCCTCCTACAGTACATAACGGTGACCACCAAAGCACACAACACAAGCCCATACAGACTGTACACTAAGTGAATTCCACCAATGTACAAATGGCATGGCTATTATATAAACTGAAAACAGTATCATTCTGATTCACCCAAGCAGAAGACTAAAATGACCAGCTATACTACAGTACACAAAGCAACATAAACAAATGATAAAAAGGACCACCTAAAACAGATTATACCATCAATCATCTAGAAAAGAGGCAAGCCACTCGTGTCCTCAAGGCCTACCTGAGGAGGAGAGGCTCCTAGATATCGTAAGCTATTTTACCAACTTATATTTCTCACTGACTGAAAACTTCACCACAGAAATAATCAGATACAAACATTCCCTGAAGTCAGAATGCGGCTACCTAAAGTGGGGGTGTGGATGGGGTGGGGTTGCATATGCAAAAATCTCGCCATTGGTAAACCTTGGAGCTCTAGCAAAGGAGCAACAACAACAACAAACCAAAAAAAAGATACAAGTAGTCTTCAAATCAATGGGGGGGTTAGTTTGTTTTTTCATTCTTTGACATGTTCACAAAAACTGATCTGGTACAGTACATTTCCTTTAGAAAAAATATATTTAAAAAAAACCCACAGGCAAACAACAGTGCTTGTGACCAGAATACACAAGGTAATATAACCAAGTAATTCTTACAACAGCAGTTTGCACACATCACTCTCATACACAACGCTAATCAGAACTGCTTCTAAAAACTAAAGTACACCACAGAGACACAGTATTACAACTGCACCCAAACTGTGAATATTCTCCCTACTTGGATCCACCTTAGTTTTCTTTGGAAATGCTTTCTTCAATTAGTATAAAATCCATATCATTTGTCCTATATGACCATGAAACAAAGTGACAGGAATTCCAAACTTCCTCTACTACTGTCTCACAGCTACCTACCAGTACTTGTTCTGAAAGGAGTTGATTTTTAATGTTTACAGTCAAACTGCCTGCTAAAGCCACACCCGGGCTGCAACCAAGGCAAGTTTGTAAACCGTTAAGCTAACTGTAGACATCCCCTGTATCATGCACTAAACTTCCATCAACTTGCAAAAGCAGCATAGAACGCGTCATCTCAACCGTGACAGTTCTCAAGGTAAACTTACAGGACTAGGCTCTGTTGACAATGTCAGATCTGTTTTATTTATCATCCTAAAACTACTCACTCACTCATACCAATGAAACAAAAAAAAGGATCTCCAATCTACCATCCAAAAATTAAACATGCACAAACATACACAAAAAAGAGACGGGACTGTAGAATGGACATCCAGTGCCAATCCAATGTACACATCACTGCCTGTATACACCATCAAAATAAAACTACAGGACTGGAGAGAAATATTGTTTAATTAAGGCCAAACCTGGAAAAGAAGAAAGAAACAAAGTGGCAAAGGTGAGAAAAAGAAGGGGGAGGAGAGGGGGGGGGGGGCAGAACCAAACAGAATGATACTATGTGCACAAAAACAAACGAGTTTGACCATCCAACACTGAGCTGACTGACAAACCAGAACATGTCTTCTTTCCAGAAACTGCATGATCAAATCAAATATCACAATCACATCTGGTCCATCAAATGGTGATGACAAACAAGCAGAAATTACTACTACATCAAAAACATCAAACAAGACACTAGTTTCACTTGACTCCAAAACAGACAAAGGTACCAAACTTCAAGCTAATATATATATATATTTACACACTACATACCACTGCATACAGAACAGTTCAAGGAACTGAATCATGGGGTCTTTAAAGTTCACTTATCCCCTTCTTTCTTTTATAGCAGCTAAGGCAGAGGACCTGTGTAATACAAACTGCTTTCAAGATGACTCGGCTTGGGCTTTTAATCTTGACTATGTATGCCACAGAGAAAGACACACACAAAAAAAGTCACATCTTTACTATGTAATTTATTTAATGGAGGAAAGTTGGTGTTAAACAAAAGATATAAATTGAACTTTTGCTTCATCCAAAATAGATGGTGTGCTTCATTACAAATAATGTCAAGCACAAACAGCGCCAAAGGCTGCTATTCAAAACACACAGGTGGATATCTCAAGTATCCCCAGTTTTCTTAGAGGCCTGTGACTCTTTTGGGAACATTACAAGATACCTCTCTTTATCATTCTGAAAACACATCATCTCCTCCTCTCACCATTTGTTCATATCACATCTCTTTAAAAAGTGCTGTATACAACAGCTGTAAACGTCAACACTTTTAACAGTTCTCTGTAGTATATTCAAGACCAATGCTATTTGTCTTGAATTTCACCTACTTTGCCTTTGCACATTCTCTCAAACCCTGTTGATGTGGGCCCCTGCAAGCATGTTCTCTCCCGTTTATTGTTTACACAATCTGCTTATTGGTATCACTATCAACTCTCTCCGTTTTTAAAGATGTACATAAATGGAGACTAGATAAATCATAATGCCCTTATGCTTGAAGGACTTTAAAAAAATCCCAAAACAGCCAACCAATGAGTACTAAAAGTGATCAGTATGTACATCGTCACTGAGATTTTCTCTCCATAAAAAAATGATTTGAACTCAAATTTGATACACAGAAACTTAAACCTTGATCAAAATTATTAGTCTTAGTTGGGGATGACAAAAGAAGGGGATGAGGGTTGAGTGGAAAACTGGGTAGATAATGTGCTCACAATGCCAAATGCAAACCAGAGGAGGAAATTATATGAACAGTTTGCATTTAAAAATAAATTTCCCTAGCTCTCAACTCACCCTAAACTGGTAACACAAGTAAGTCATTTTAACAATCAATTCTCCCTAGCTCTCAAATCATTCCAAAGTTGACAACACCAATTATTGTAAATGACAAAGATACAAGGGACGATCTTTCTCTTATTCGGTTATTCAATTAAAAACCAACCAACCCACCAAGACTCCTGATCTATGCAGAGGACCTGCTAAAAGTTCCAAGCCCAAAACTGAGCACACAAAAAAACATTCCATGTAATGTATATAATATATACATACAAAAGTTGACCAAAATAAACTGTACAGTCATGTGGTAAGCCATAATTAGTGCATGTATTGCAAACTGTCAGTACTGGTGCAAGTATTGCAAACTGTGTCAGTACTCTTTGTACTCATTCATGAACATTTGTACAAATGGATATCATAATCCCTTCATCAAAAGAAAGCATGAAAGCGCAAACAGGAACTTTTCTAGGTCACAACCATCCAGTACAAGACAACACAAAGAGGGACAAAATCATGTCAAGAGCAATGTCCTGCACAGACTGTTCACAGCGATACTCGCAATGAATGACAATGCCTCCTTTGTGGTGGGACATTGTCCAGTAAAGTTTCCTCCAGGCTGCTTGCCAAAGCTCAAGCTCACAGACAAGTAACAGTGACAGAAATGTACAGCACCCAGCAATTAACCACATGGTGGTCGATGAAGGACCTGAGAAAACTATTAAGTCCTAATAAAAGGGACAAAAATCCTCATGAAAAGGACAAAATGATCAAGGTGGGGAAAAATAAGAGACAAGCTTTGTCATGTGACTGACATAAATCAAGGAATCTGGTGACCAGCGCTAGAAGGTGGCAACCTAACATCTCCCTTTCTCTAGAAGGTGGGGTTTTTTTGTTTTCGTATTTTGTTACAGCAAGGAGGAAGGGGGGTCGCGCTTTAGAATGCAAAGGGGAAAAGGGAGTGTAGGATTAAAATTAAATTATTTTTTTTAAAGAGGGGGAAATCAGATCAAACGCTGGTGACCGAGGAAAATCAAAATATCAGATCCTTTAAGTAGAATCCATTTTGAACTTTCTGTTCAATGCGCTAAAATGCAGAACAAAACACCAGCACAAATCAATATGGCTCTTTGTTATCCTTTAAACCAGTTTTAAACACACAGACACATCTGTTCTGCTCCTCCTGGATTGGAATAGCTACTCCAACGGTAAACAAGATTTGAAAATCAAACAAATACAGGAGAGGAGTTTAGCAGACATGTACCGTTTCTGGATCATTTTTGAAATGTACTGTAAGCAAGCAACATTGAAAAAGCATGCTGAATATTCTGTTAATTCAAAAACGACTGTACAACTCTGGATAACATAAAACCATTTTAACACTCATCAGCACAGGTACATGTATGTATAATAAGAGCAAAATCAATTGGGATAAAACGTACTTTCAACAAAAATACAGAAAGTATAGGAACTCATTACTGCATCATACAGAGCACACCATCTTTCGGTCACACTGTCCTCTGAAGGACAACAAAATCTTGGTACCCTAGACCCTAAAATTTTTTTGTCTATAATCCATCACAATCTGCACTTTATGTTTCGAAAATTTACAAAGGAGGTTCTTTTGCTTTAGTCAGATAAAAATAGGCAAGCTGTGTGGTATTTATTTGCTTCTGTTAACTCTGTTGGGGCATCTTTTATACTGAAATTACTATATTCTTCTACAGCTATACCAGTTATTGTCATTTTTGAATGGCGCATAAAACAAAGTCAGAAAGACAGAAAGAAAGGGGGATGGGTGGAGGATATAAAGCAATATGATGAACTAGGAAACTCTTCAAAAGTTGGAAGGTCCCAATTCCTGTGGGGTTGCATTTTATCTACCTATTCTTCTATGTAACTGGAGCTAATCTTTAAAATCTGAATTACTTTCTTTTAAAGAGATGTGGCAAAGTGTGAATGTGCATGTGTGTGTGCTGTTTTTTGGTTTGGGTATTTTTTAATGAGAAAGGGGGTGGGGTTTCAAGTATCAATCCCTTTCACAATTTTAACAAGAAATGATATTGAGAGATGGAATAAAGCACTAAACAAGAGACCTAAAGACAAGGCAGATTTCTACCAATACAGATCAAGCACAGACCAGACAGCAAATCATCATCCAGCAATCTTAAAGCTAATAGAATGGAAGCCTCCTCTTCATTAGCATCACTAGATTTGAAGAAAGTCTGTGACAGTGTGGTCAGAAGCATCACCTGAAAGCTCATGCACCACAATGGTTTTCCACTCCCATTTACTGAACAACTGCCACCTCTCAAGTCACACTCATGCCTCACAGATCATATCTCTTCTAGTGTAAAAGAGAAATGTCTTCCCCGCCTAGCTACCAGCTACACCCAAGCTCATGGAAGATTCATCAGAAAGCACTGGCATCTTAGACTTCTATAAAACAAACTGTGGAGTCACATTTGATGTCTATTTCCTCTCACGCACAGACCAGGATGTTTTGTCTCAATCACCACCTACAAACTCCACATACAAACTTCACCATCATCTTGACATCATGAGGGCCAGTCATTTCTAGCAATGACTTTTTTTTTGGGGGGGAGGGGGGGTGAAGCCAAAACAAACTCTAGTCAGCATGCCATTAATTCACCCTCGAGGGCCAGTCACTTTTGACATGAACTCATGGGGGGGGGGGAACACCACCTCCAATCAGCATAAACTTCTCCACAGAGGGCCAGTCACTTTTAACACTAACTTTGGGAGGGGAAACCTTTTCTTTTTTTTTGGGGGGGGGGGGGGGTGTAAAGCCAAAACAAACTCTAGTCAGCATGCCATTAATTCACCCTCAAGGCCAGTCACTTTTGACATGAACTCATGGGGGGGGGGGGGGGGGGGGGGGGGGGGGGGGGGGGGGGGGGGGGGAACCCCACCTCCATCAGCAAAACTTCTCCCAGAGGGCAGCACTTTTAACAAACTTTGGGAGGGGAGACTTTTTTTGGGTGGGGGTGTGAGGGTGTTGACGCCAGCAAAAACCTATACTGTTTAACTATGTATTATGTGTGACTGGCTGACCCACAAGGGCTATAAAGCAAGGTAAAGGTGTCCCATAACCTATGTGGTTGATGGGGAATGAGGTGTCAGTGACATCTGCTGTTTTTTAAGGGTAAACACCTTGAGATGACACCCAACTCCCCTCCCCTTTATAGGCACCCATTTACAGCTGGGTGAACTCAGGGACTGTACTTAACTGAAGCCAAGGCATAGGAATTGTCCCTCATCCACAAGGCAACCATGCTCAACACAGCTTAACCTTAGTGTGAGAAGATAAAGGGTTTGACCACTGATCTTCCCATCTCCTCAAGGGCTTTATTGTGGTTGAAGCCTTAGGAGAAAAAAATCTTGTTGATAGCAAACCCCAAATAAAAATAATGTGTTACATCTCCAAAACCCTGAACTAATATCTAACTAGTGTGAAACCCAGAAGAGTAGACTAGAAAAGAAAATGGAGCACATTTCACTGACCTAATCCGCATACAAAATATAAACCTAGAATATGCCACTAGTTTGTGCTTCTTTTTCCTTATTTTTTGAAGCAAGAAAAGGCCCCCCCCCCCCCCCCACCCCCCCCCCACCCCCCCCCCCCCCCACCCCCCCCCCGCCCCCCCCCCCCCACCACACCCCCCCCCCCCCCCCCCCCCCCCCCCCCCCCCCCCCCCCCCCCCTTTCCCCCCCCCCAAAACCACCCCCAACCCCCCCCCCCCCCAAACCCCCCACCCCCCCCCCCCCCCCCCCCACATGAAAAACCCATCAATCACACACATAAAAACAAAAAACAAAAACCATTCAATCAAGGTCAACAAAAACTTATTATTAACGTACTAACTGTACTTTCAACAGTATAATGTGTTGTTGAATGGACAGTTCATATATGATATAAACCTGAAACAGCATAAACACACAAACACAACAAAAATCACAGAACATAGCCAAGGTGAGCCGGAAAAAAACCACCATGCCTCAAACAAAGAGTCAAATTATTTGATTATATAAAAATGATAATTAAAGAAACACAATCTTTAAAAACAAATAAATGAACGAGACCCCCCCTCCTCTCTCAAACCCCTCCCCCCCCAAAAAAAAAACAAATATAAGAGACAACATAAACAAAAAAATTTTTAAACCTGAAACAGGAAAAAAAAAATCAAAAACATGATTGTTTAATCTGAAACAGAAAAAAAAAAATCAAAAACATAATTGTTTGCACAGAATCTTCCGAAAGGAAGAACAGAACTATTCTAAAAGAGCTCTCAGCACCACTCCCCACCCCCCCTCTCTAAAAGAGGGACGAGGTGGATCTGCCTTCAACTTAACTAATGTCAGAAAAGGACATTCACCAGCATCTCACAGAAGAACAGAAGAATGAAACAACTGAGCAGACACAGCACCAAAATGGTGGAGTACAGACAGCTAGAATGATGAAGGCCAAACTGAACAGCTCAGCCTACAACAAATTCCGCAAAAGGATTTCCTCAACCCAATCCCCCCCTAAAGAAATGTCACACCTCCAAAAAGAAGTAAGTAAATGAAATTATCTGTCTGTAGTAACAAAGAGGGTTGACTGAAATTGTTCCATGTTCTGCAGTTTTCTGTTGTTTCAAAACATGAGGCAACCCTCCCTTGTACCACACGCCTATCTACATTTGCTTCCATTAAAACTTGAGAACAGAAAATCTTAAATAAAATGAACAGTTTAATATGCAGCAGTAGTCTTGTTGAATGAATAGATCTGCAAGCTTTCAGACTTTCTAGTCTTTTCTTGGGCCTTCTAATATTAGTGCAGTCTGGTACATGCTTGGAAACTTATTCATCTGATCTGTTCTTCTAAACCCAAATTTTTTTTAATATAAAAAGATGGAAGACTGAACTTCTTAGGCATCAATTTTCAAATTCAGACATTGTAATCTGATCTGTTAATGTTGTAGTTTGTTCACCAGCTGAGCACATAAAGAGCACACACACACATATATATAAGCTTATTATGGACTGAACACAATTTAAACATAACATTTTAATGTTGGTTTTGGAACTTAGCTAACATCAATTACTGACTTGTAAAGCTTTTAGCCTGGGCCAAACATCTGACCTGAGGGACATTTTTAAGATTCAAAAAAATAAAAAGGAAATTTACACATCTTTTTTCTTCTTCCTCTTTTTTTCTGAAATCAGAATTCAGGTCAGCCAGCAAATAAAAAATCTGAGTTTCTTTTCTTAACTAATCAATTATGTACAACACTTATACAAGTGTATATTCTTTGTGTATATTGCTGCTGTGCTGCAGCACATTCTCCAGCTTAACACCATGGGGGTTACCCAGAATATGCGCTGTTGACTCACTAATCCCACCTGAGAATCACAGTGAAATTGGAAGTACACACCCTGTAAAAAGTTTGCTTGTGTGACTTTTTTTCAAGACCTCGCCATATAGGCAGTCATTCTCTGACTTCATTCATTGGAGTTCCTTGTGTATAATACCTCACTTTTAGCATGACACTAATTGCAAAAATCCCAAACATCATGGTAAAATGTCTATTTCATCCTTTCTTTTATGCTCCTCTTCCCCCCAGTTTTTCTTGTAAGCTTCCAAAGGCTAAAATCAGCTGACAAATTAAAATGGTTATTAAATCAACAAGCGCCTGTCATATAATAGTGAAAAACCACAAAATTGTGAATCCCCCCTTGCCTGCACAAGAATTTTCCACACCAAAAATTGGACGAGTGTTGAAAAAAAAAGTTTTTTAAAGGATTAAAATCAGGTATAAAATAGGTATTTTCTGAAAGGAAAGCAAATGAGCAATGACTTTACTGAACTTAAGACCCAGACATAGGAAGGATTTTTGAATGGTTGAGAGACATGACTGATGCCGATCGAGGATAATGGAATAGCCCTTATGTGCTTTTTTACATCCAGTCCCCGTACGAATGCGGTTTTGTAAATTTTGTCATCTGATATGGTGCACATGGCAGGCTAAAAGGCCAAGTTTGTAAGCAAGCAACAGAGGTGATCAAAACAGAATGGAGGACCAGCACAAGTACCGGGGCAGTGTAGCACAATATACACAAGTGAGAGAGTTCACTCATATATCATTTCATTCCACCTGGTTCAATTTAAACAATCAAATCTTGTGGCTGCAGGCATCAGCATGTTGGCTTTTCAATTTGATTTGTGCACAAAACTATTTCATGACACGCACAAAAGGAAAACCAGTCCTAGCAACAATATTTCCCACATGCTGTCAATCTGTGTAAACTGAATGCTGTTACTGGTCTCTAATATGCATGACCTTTGCTGTAAATACTGATGCCTTCAGAGGGTATGACATGTAACAAGTGCATAACTTTAACACTATCCCTACGTCAACAGAGAACCCCTCTTTCCCAGTACATGTACACTGTGCGCATTTGTATGCTTCTATAACCCAATAGTGGGCGATATGCAGGGAAGGGTTAGTAGATGGTTGGTTACCCTATAAAGGGCTACCTGTAGGGAAAAGGCTAATAAAACATTTCTGCTAATAGAACATTTCTGCTATGTCATGGATCTTTTCCCAGCAATACAAGGGCATTTTTTCAATTTTCCCTGGGTGTTAAGAGGACAAAACATTCTGTACATTCTACACCACATCAGTCAAGATATTTCACTTAATATGTATATGCTTCACTAACCACTTCACTTGATACATTGGTGAAATGTGCCTGTTCGATGTAATTATGTAACATGCATCATCAACCGTAACTGAATTTGTCTCAACAAAAATGTATCATTTTTTGTTTTTGTTTGTTGTCTCACCTGAAAAGCTATGAAGGTAACTGAAGAAGAAACCAATGTCAACTCTAGAGAAGAGTACTACCCTCAAGCAAACAGTTTGGTGATGGCCTCAACCAGCCTAGGCCTATCTATGCACCCTTTTAGTCACCAGTCACATCTCTAATCACTGACTGGCGCATGATTTCTCTTTTGGAAATGGGGGTCATCATGTTTTCAGAAACCACCAAAAAGATTTTTCCCTCTCTAAAAAAATAACTATTCATACACGTAATTCTAAGAAAAACAACTCTTCATACCAGAATTTTTAAAAAATGAATAGCCTATAAAACATGATTTTCTCAGATCAAACTGTCAAATCAAAAAACCTACATTTTGATATCTTCCTCATTATGTGCTGGACCTGTTCCATTTCAAAAGAAGAAAGAAAACAAAACAGAAATAGCCTCATGATAAAGTTTGTGTGGTTTTCATCTTCAACACGTCTTTGACTTACCGCACACATACAGTGCTTTCACATCAATCAGCATTGGCACTGATTAATTCTGCAAAGTCACCAGATCAGAAATCTGAATGACTACCATCGTAATAAAAACTCAGAAATATGCGCCTTTGTCTTCTTACTTTCTTTTTGTTGAGATCAGTATAACGTTTATTTAGGTACCACATTAACACTGCAACCAGCTGTTTATCTGCCTGTATTTTTTTGTAACTTTTTTTTGTTACTTGCACTATCCAAGACTGCAACTCCCCCCCCCCCCCCCCCCAAAAATCAATGCTACAAAAGATCTTAAAATTGTGTTCACAGGCACTTAGTTGACAATGGTGTTCATCATAAAAAACTGTTAATAATAGGGATAGCATTATCAATATTCTACCACACGATCTAGCCAAGGTTATTAGCTCAATTTTTTTCTTTAACTCAAGTCATGAACAAAACGCTACACATTAAATGACAAAGAATACAGAGAGCACATGCCAAAAGACAAGCAAGCTAAGTCAGACCTGTGGTCAGTCATCATCGATACAAATCACTTCCACCACATCTTCATCACTGGCTCGGATCACTTTCCAGCCACCACTAGAACCACCCTTTGCAGGCATTTTGGAGACGGAGGGTTTTACAGGGGCAGCACCAGCAGGGCTTTGTGCCTTTCCTTGAGTTCTGAGAATGTTGGGGTGGTGTACACTGTTACTTCTTGCTGCTGTCTGCTGTTGTTGCTGCTGTTGCTGCTGCTGCTGCTGCCTCAAGCTCGGACTGGTGGAGGTGATGGGAAGCTGAGAAGGACCACGAACAAGCCGGGGCATGTTACCATGAGACTGTCCTGAGCCCTGGCGGCCAAGGGGATGCAGTCGAGGCTGATGAAGACCCGAGTCGTACAACTTTGGAGGGTCAGGCGGTAACTGCAAGAAGTTTGGTTGCTGAACAGGGGACACCCCTTTAGAAGAGGAAGCAGCCGCTTGTTGCTTGTGGTAATCGGTTGTTCTATGCAGGCTACCGACACTATGATGGGAAATACCTTCTCTGCTCACATTAGCTCCAATCCTGCTGTCTTCTACCTCTTCATCCATGGTTTTGGGAAAAGAAGACATGGCTCCAGAACCCGATGGAAACATGGACAAATGTTTTCTCAGTTCTGAATGTTGTTCAACACTGTCACTGGCAGGCATTCCAAGAGCCATGGGTTTCAGACCTCCTGCTGACATTGTTTCCATGTGATGATCCCAGGAGACTGGCACCATCCCAGTTGGGAAAGGCATCAGCCCTGACACAGGTACACCTGCAGAGGTCGAGTTAGCTATGTGCAACATCTGTGGCACTGGTCTGTCTGACACAGCCCACGAAGATGATGGCATCATTTCTCTGGCCCTTGACAACGACAGCGGATACACACCATGATCCTGAACCTCTTTAGCTTTATGCCTTACACCATCACTATCTTCCTCAGAAGAAGAGGAAGCAGTCTCTATGACAAATTCATCACTGCTATCATCCCTGTCTTGCTTACACTTACGCTGGCTCTTTGGACATGGGCGCAGGTGTCTAGGCAGAGACTTCTTTATTCCACTGGAAGACTGTGAAAAAGATCTTTGAGCTGACCCCCCTGCCAGGTTCCTCACAGACACGTTAGGGTGCTGAGAAGGTCCTGCCTCATCCAGGGGCACAAAGACCAGCTTTTGGGATTCTTGTCCATTTTCTGTCCAGTTCTTGCTGACCTGTTTGACCAGGAATTGAGGTACTGGGCCTGAACCAGAGAAAGATGTTCCAAGAGAGGAGGAGGAGGAATATGGATAAGAAAGGTGGGGACTATGTTGAGAGTGATTTGCCAGATGGCGTGGACCCGAAGAAGCCATACTATGGTAGGCCCTGGAAATGGCTTCCTGACTGGGATGGTATCTCCCATCCACAGCTTGTCCTCTGTAGTGCATCTGTTGTGAAGAAGGCAAGTTCATTTTCCTGACAGCATTAAAGAGATGCTCAGGAACATCCACCTGAACAATTGAAGGTCATCATCAATGGTTATCTCTTCATTAACTATTGTTCTCTTCTTCACCGTCCAATGCCGAATCACTTCTGGACGCAAACGAGTAAGGCGCAGAGAACACTTCTTAATTTGCTTTAAAAGCTTTCGACTTCTTGCATTCAAACCTGTCCTCAACGTCCTCATGAACTCCCTTCTTTCTGCTTTGTTGAATTTGAACGTGTGGCAGTAGCCTGTCACAATCCCTTTTCTTTTTCTGTGCATGATGGGATATTCGTTCGCTCGATGGCGGAGTTTGGCAGCCATCTCGTCCAGCACAGGAATAGTCATGCAATGCTGCTCAATATCTGTAATGGGGGGCACCACAAGATCACCCTTCATGTGCTTCTTCAGACGCTGTCCTAACAGTGAAGAACAATCAATAGCCAGTAAAGACACCTGAGCAGAACGCCGTGCAGCTGCAGAGTCAAGTGCCTCACTCTCACTGCCCTCCTGGTCTTCACTGTCAAGACAGAAACTCAGTCGTTTCCGAACCGCCTCAGCACTTTCTCGACTCAACTGTGACATAAGAGAACGCGTGGTACGAGGAGATTGTAGAGGTTCATCGCACAAAGGACCCACCACCGTCTCTATCTGACAGTCTAAGCTGACATCTTCATGCTCTTCATTCTTACTCTTTTTTTTCATGTCCACTGCACTGACAGTGGATATCAAGCCACAATTTTTCATAAACTCCTCCTGACTCATAGAACAGGATGGATGTTTCTCTTGTGGCGCATTGTGAAGCCTTTTCGGTGCCCAGTACGCAATCAATGGACGAGAGTCATCCCATTTGGGTATGTCAATCAAACCTTGTCTGGCTTTGTTCTGAGCAAAGGCTCGGTAAAGACGCTTCTGGTTCCTGGTGCAGTGACCAGAAAAACTGTTCATACGACTACCAGATGAGTGAGTACTGGTCACGTTGGGTTCTGTTTTGTCACCAATTGTAGCCAAGATCAGGGACTGCAAAGAGTCAGCATTACTGTGGCAGACTTTTTGATGCAGAAGAAGCCGGTGTTCTTCAATGAAGTTCTGCCCACAGATCCTGCAAGTCACACCACTTCTGGACACAGCCTTTGGTACTGCCCCTGAAACACAGGAAAGCTGCTTGTCTGAGACTGGCCAAAGCTACGACATACCTGTGCCTGTGTCATATAATAAAGTAATTTCAAAGAAGCAGGGCTCCGAGTTGGGAAACAGTAACAATCTCAAAGTCTCCCCCTGTGGGCATTCCGGGGCCTGTCAGTATAAACTATATAGCAATATTAAGTGCGGAAAGTGAAATTATAAAATAATCACATTTAAGCAAGTCTTATAAGATATATTATAAGCACCAGTATAACAGGGTTCATACAGACTTGGTGGAAAAAATTTAGGGCCTTTTTAGGGCCATCATTTCCAAATTAGGGCCTAGCCGCAGGGTATCAAAGTATATTTTATCAACCTGTGTACACGTTTACTTTGACAAACTAATCTCAAACTCATGTAAGCAAAGTCTCCTCGTCTAAAACTGCATGTTGGATTTTGATTATTGACACAAATTAAAGTTAAGTTCTAGAATAAAATACCTTTCAATCATAGATACCAAAATGAATTAAAATCCTCACAAAGTTTTTCTATTTATAAATTTATTTTATTTTAATTCATTTTATTCTTTTATTTCGAGGATAATGGAATAAGCACTCATGAGCTTTTTTCCCCATCCAATCCCTGTGTGCATGCAGTTTTGTAAATTTTGTCATCCATTCCCACTGGCACACAATGGCCTACTCTTCCGAAAAGTGGAATGGGTACAGTAACAGTAAAACTTCAAGTCATGGTGTGATGAAAGTCTCTATGTCTTGAAATACCAAGCAAGGTGAAAACTGAAATAAATGTCTCTGATTTTAAGATGTTTTTCACAAACAACTAGCAAAGTAAACTTAAGACATGACTATCCCTCAAACTTCATCTGATGTGAACGAAGTCTCCTTGCCTTATTTTATTTTATATTATTTTATTCTTTTGTTCTATTCTTTTATATCAAGGATAATGGAATAAGCACTTATGTGCTTTTTTACATCCAGTCCCCGTGTGCATGCAGTTTTGTAAATTGTCATCTGTTCTCACCGGCACACAATGGCCTACTCTTACGAAAAGCGGGAGAGGATTTATCAAAGATACAGATGGTTACCCAGTACTAAAACTGTAATAACAATACCCTCACACAGTCACAGTGCCTCTTCCAAACTCTGCTCCTTTATTTCAATCTCACACATGCGTACATGCAGGCATTCATACACACATGTGCGCCCCTGTGTGCACAAGAGAGTGAGAGAGATCTAGATGTTGCTGGACGCAAGGTGAATACATGTACAAGTCCCATATTGTCAATGCAGACCGAGTGGTAGGCCCAACACTGACTTGAAAAGGATGCCAACCCCCTCTACCCATAGCAGTAATTTTTTTTTTTAAAAGAGCAAGAATCTTTGGATCAAGTCTGCTAATAAGCTGTGAAATTCAAAATAAAGTCAACTGAACCAACCACGTCGAGCAGTGAAAAGTATGCAAAGCGCTGGCATTTCTGACTTGCCTTATGCACTGGATTTGTTTCTGTTTGCGTTCTGCAGGAAATCTGTGGGGATAATCTCCCCAAATAAAGAACAGATTTGGCTACAGCTTTTTTTGTTTTCCCATTCTCAAACACGACTGTTTCACTGACTGCCATTCTGTAAACTGCGCATGCACACACGAGAAAGAATAGCTATTCACAGTGCAGCTGTGCTAAAATTGAAAAATCGCATAGAGAAGGACTGTAGTGCAGTGAACAGAAAACTGTTTTTTTCGACTCATGATCGCAGTTCCCTAGTTTAGTATCATTTTCCAAACAAATTACAGACATACCGTACCGGGTAGGCAGTCCTGCGCATGTAAAAAAAAAAAAAAAAAAAAAAAAAAAAGGTTAAAACAAAGCAATCACGCGCTTCCAATGGAGGCAAATTACCTCCCTTGGCAAAATAGGTAGCACAACACAAATTGCAGACGACAGGCATTCTATTGGCGATATCACGATCTTCGGACACCGTTGTTTTCATTTCTCAGAAGTTTTATTTTGTATATTTGTTTAATCTACATTTCAACAGAAACTCTCACTCATGTTTCCCATTTTAGGGCTTTTTAGGGCCTCCAGGGCTGTAGAAATTTAGAAATGCTCATTATCATTGTTGTTGTTGTTATTATGTGCTGTGTGTGCATGTGTATAGATGCGCATGGTATGAAAGCGCATTGAGTCATTGCTTTGAGAAATGTGCTATATAAATGCTATTCATTATTATTATTATTATTATTATTATGTCTCATTTTTAGAGCTTTTTAGGGGCCTAAAATGGGCTCTTCAAAAATCAGGGCCTTTTAGGGCTTTTAAAGTTTTGTACAAACCTTGTATAATCCACACATATACTGATATCAGCATAGGCAAGTTTAGGTAAAAATGGAAAGCATAACAGAATGGATAAATTCATTCATTACCATCTTTCCTTATGACATCAAACATTCATTTAAATACATTGGTTCCCCCCCCCCCCCTCCTTCTCTCTCATACACACATTTTAAATACCTATGCATTCAGTGTTATATGATGGCCCTTGGATTGACATGGAAATCTATTAAAAGAAATTCAATCAAGGTCAAGAAAGTGAATGGATCTGGCAATAAAACGTTCTGGTTCCTAACACCATGACCGATACCGAGTGAAGAGTTTAAGATTTTTCATTCTTCCTTCAGTATCCTTCCCATGTGTCAAAATACAGCTGCTGTGTAAGAGTTACAAAACACTACTTGATGGCAATATTAACTCCATGACTGAGGCCTTCAGTGTCAAAAAGCATGATTGCATGCTGAACTGCCATGGCATTTACACCCTGATGGTATGGAACACAACTCACAAATACAGGACAAATACAGTTCAGTGTCATATGATTTATTGTGAATGTTGGCCAGAAAAAAAGAAAAAAAACCCCATCAACAACCAAAAAAATGTATATCCCCAGAAGGTTGAATATAAAATATGTGCATCTTTGAAAAAAAAAGTCCATGTGTAAGGAGAATGAAATTGAATACCACAGCTGGTAGCTCACTAAATTGACAAGACAATGTTAATTTTTTTCTGTGTTTACAAAACAGATATTGCTTAACTGTTCTGTACCTGTTACAAAGGCAAGGAATTTGTTCAGCTGCAAAACCTATAAAAGCAGAGTTGCAAAAATCCAAAAGGAAAATAATGAGTACATAAATTATGCACAGAGGCATTGCGGGATAGGAAACCTCACAGATGTGATATGCCTCCTTTTAAAAAACATGATATCAGGTAGTTGTTGCTTGTGTGCTTTTAAACTGAGAACATCTGACCAACTTGGACACCAAGATATTTTTGAGTCTATATTTTGACTTCTTTATAGATTCTGATTTTTTGCACGGGGCAAAAAAAAGAAAGATTATCACTGATACAAACAAATAAAAGAAATAAAAGCTACTAAAAATTTGTACTCATGGTATTTTTATATTCCTTTTAATGCAGACTGGAAAATACTGACAGTCTTTGTTTTCGCCACAGGATGTGTGTGTGTGTGTGTGTGTGTGTGTGTGTGTGCGCGCGTGCGTGCGTGTGTGTGTGTGTGTGTGGTGTGTGTGTTATATGCTCTGAATTGTAGGGTTTCATAATGATATCACATTAAACAGACTGATTACAGAACATTTTGCTTGTTGGGTATGGAAAACTGAACCACATTAAGAAATTTTATACTGTCTTGAAATTAATATCAACAAAATGCACAGTTCATTGAAAGATGACAATCATCAAGTGTTTCATGTTTTTTAAAAAAAGCTATAAAAAAACCCCACCTGGTTGTATGTCTACATCACATGATTGATATCCATGCCTACAGCCATACCTGACCTCTGCCTATGCTTCCTCTTATCTCCACAGGTTTATACTAGTGTCCCATTGGATGTACAAGATTGGATTCAAGCCACACACAAATGCATGCATGCATAGCTTAGCACTTGTTTATAAACATATATACTTTGCTGCCTTTAGAAGAAAATAACAGATGACCATACTGTGAGCTTTGTACCGATACAATTTTGGTCAAAGCAGATGCAACTGTTCCAGCAAGATTTGCACTAGTGCACCCTTATGTCAAGTGACTTCTGCTTTCATATTCTTCTCACATTTTCCAGAGATGACTGACAACATGATATGGGATCACATCTACTGTTCCCTTCTACTCATATTAAAGCCGAATAACTTCTGTTAAGATTCTTGACATCAGTTTGTTCCACATCATGATGGTGACTAACCTGAAGCAGTCAAGTAGATCTATAGGAACTCTCGATTCAAAAACGCTGTTTGAGTTTTTGGTTTTCCATAGAGAAGAAATGATTTGCAACAGTTATAACTGCAGAATGAAATAGGTGTAACAAATTCCACTAAAAGCCAAATACCTGGCAGCTGTCACTCTGGCGACTATAATTATGTAGTTTAAAAGCACATAGTCCACACTCTGATATCTTCATGCACCTAAAATCAGTGACACTAAAAACTTCACTCACAGATAACCTATCAGAGAGATGCAAGAATATAGTCTTCACCTGTACATTCTAACATTCCAATATGGGGCAAAGAGCTGTTTATAAAATGCAGCATTTAAATGTTCAATGATCACAAGAGAAAAAAGAAAAGACTGCAAAGCTGTTTTTTGCATGCAGGAAAATTCCAAAGAACTGAAAATAAAATTTTAAAAACCAAGAAAACATGATACTGATGTATCAATCAATTCAATAGACTGTAAATTAAAAAGACAAAAAAAAAAAAAGGAATTGACTTACCATGGCGATCTGCACTTCCACTTGCAGTGCCAGGTTGAGCATACATCTGTGTCTGTTACCAAAAAACAAAAACAAAAAGTGTAATTTCACACACAAGCTGGTAAGTATAGCAGTTAATTATATCTTCCAAAAGTAGTGATTGAGCTTATAAGATTTTTCTTTCCCCCAAAAAATAAAATAAATCATAAAGCCTGTGTACAGGCTTTTGTAAGATATCACTTTCACAACAAACCTTTCTTATGCAGCAAAATGGCTGCTCAGGCAAATACTTCTAACTGGTTAGTCATCTGCAGTTCTGTCAGAAGTTGTGCATGAACATTTTTTTATTTTAAGTCTGAATTTTACCACCACTATAAGCATACTGCACCGCTGAATTGCATACCACATCAAGTCACAGCCAAGTTCTCTACATGAAATTTGGGCTGCTCTCCCCGAGGACAGCATGTTGCCACAAGAGCAGTGCCACCCATCATTTTTTTCTTTACCTGTCTGCATGTGTATTTTTGTTTCCCTATCAGAGTGGCTTTTTTCTTCGAAATTTTGCCAGGGACAACTCTCTTGTTGCTTTAACTTCTTTTATATGTGCTAAATGCCTGTTGTACCAAGACTAACACCAAGACCACCACTCATGGTGTAGTGGATGGGAGAAAAGTTTCAGGCACAGATAGGGATTGAACCACCACACACTTCCAACCTGAACTTTTCACTTTCTGGGCAGGTGTGTTACCCCTATCCCACAGATAGACTCAGTATTATAACATGTGCCTAATCAGCAAATGTGTGTGTGATAAAACATAATATAGACTTACCATGTCATGATGACAAGATCACTTAAAGGAGAAGATGGAAAAACATACACCACAGTCTTCCTCTAATTTGTATCTGTCAGCACAAGTTTTGAACTAACATAAACATGAGAGAACGCTAAATGTTTGCTTACAGCAAGGACAAAAACAAACAGTAGGCATTTCAAATGCCCGCTTCAATGCAATTACCACAGAAATATGGAAAATGACTATACCTTTCAAGAGTTTTGTGTGCATGCATGAGCACTTGCACATGTGGCCACAAGCAGACGCATGCACACACACACTGGTTGATTGTAACAAATAACATACATCCCTTTCTTCACATGCAAATAAATTGGGGGGGGGGGGGGGGGGGGGGAGAAATCACAGGCACAGAGAAACAAACTATACCTTTGATGAATATTTGGAGGAAAAGGACAAGCTTGGCAACTCATCCATACTGGCCAAGTTGTCTACTGTCATCACGCTGCCATTTAACTGTCAACTCCTCACTTCCAGGCTACAAGACCCATCCTGCAATCAAAAGTCAATGCATTTTGTATAAATTGTATATTCTCATTGATGTCTTCGCATCCTTTCTATATAATATATATATATATATATACATTATCAACTCTTCTCAATAAGAAAAAATCAAAAGCTGGTTTTTAAGGCAAAATTTCTAAGGCCCAGCTGGTAGGCTACTTCTCACTTATTGAAGTTACTTCTTGCATATTGGAGAGCATTCTCTGTAGCCAATCTGAACTGATGATAAATCTGACATTGTGACAACCTTGCAAAGAGAAAACTCAGTCACTGTGAGTGAGTGAGAGTGTGAGAGTGTGTGTGTGTGTGTGAGAGAGGGAGAGAGAGATAGTGTGTGCGCATGCATGTCAAAGTCAAACTTTTATTTTCAGATGGTACATTGAATAAGCAGTGCATTTGGATTTTTTTCATCAAGCCATCTATCTAAAGGAAAAAAAAAGATAATATATGCAGACATAGAATAAAAAACCTAATCAATGATAAACCATACAAATCAAACAAGAGGACAATAATATATGCATACATGGAATTAAAAACAAAACAAAAAACCCTGAACAATATTAAACCATACAATTCGAATAATTAACAAATCTTGAAAATATATCAACCATAATACAAACAAACAAGCAACAAAGAAAAACCAAACCAAAACAAACAAGAAGACAAAACAAAAATTTTTTTAAAGACACACCAACTGCTCCCCCCCCCCCCCCCCCCCACACACACACACACATAAAAGCCTTCAACTATACAAACAACTGAATAAAACAGGAAGGAAGGTGGCAGGATGGTTTAGACGTTCGCCTGCCAACAAGTAAACCGTGAGGTTCTGGGTTTGATTCCCAGTCTCGCCCTTTCTTCCCAGTTTGACAAAAAAATTGAACTGAAAGTCAAAGTCCTTCGGATGAGACTATAAACCGAGGCCCCCTGTGTGAACGCATGCAGAACATCTTGCACACACATTAAATCCTGTTCCGCTTTTCGAAAGAGTAGGCCATTGTGTGCCGGTGGGAACAGATGACAAAATTTACAAAACCGCATACAACAAGCAAATAAACAAACACAAACATACATACACAACAACAGCAGCGACAGTAACAAACATAACACAAGAATAACAGCTAAAACAAATAAAGAATAAGGAACTAACAAAAGACGAAGAGAGTCCAAAATATCCCCTACCCAAGAAAACCACCCTAAAACAAAGGAAAACCCCAAACAAACAAAAAGCAAAATAAACCAGAACTCCACCCCCACCACAATAACAACAACCAAATGGATATAAACAGAGGAAACTGATATATAGTTCCTTTTAAATCATTTAAACACTTACATACATGTACACACCCTCACCCATATCCCCTTCACCACATATACTCATATATAAAGGAAAACAAGAAATAATCAGACAGACATTGGATTCAGAGCAAAAAAAAATTAAAAGACATCCATTCCCTCTCTCTCTCTCCTGGTCATATACATGCATGTACATGTGCTTTTTGATTTAAGGCAGAACAACGTTAATCCTTCCATCAAAGGATAAATTCAGGTAATATAAACCCGCCCAGCAATACTAACATCAGCAATAACAATTTAGGTCATCTAATAGAAATACAATGAAAAAAACAAAACAAAAACAGCGACAAAATAAAATCAATCAGCATATTTTTGTGTAACACAAAAACAAAAAAAGCCCCAAACAACAAGAAAGTAAAAATCCAAAACCAAACCAATTACACAACACACATGCATGTACGCACACCAGATCCAAAGCGTGTTGGGGTAGATATCATATCAACCCATATGTAGATCAATGCTTACACATGTACTCTATAAGTATATGAATATGAAAACTTGGGTCACATCTGATTTTAATGACAAGAATAAAGTCAGTGACATCTTAATCACTCTCTTAAGTTTACAAGTCCTGTTCTGAACTTTTATTCATTAAATATCTTTTTAGATGTGTTTTACACTGATCTTTGCTTTTAATACATTTCAAATTTTGGGGGAGTTTATTCCATAGGTCACTGCCTGAATACAAGAGGCTCGATTTATATAGGTTATTTCTGTGTCTTGGAAATGTTAGCAAATGGTTGCGTCTCTGTTGGTTAACTTTGAAAGCTTTAGTAATTTTTGGAGGTGCATTTTGATTAACACCTTTTTGCATAAACACAGCTTTATTGAATAAAAGTCAGTTTCGAAATGTCAGCACATTTATTTGCTTATAATCAATTGTCAGGATGCTTGTTTTTAACAATACAAGTTTTACTGCTCTTTTATATAAACGATGAATGAATTTCAAGTTTGTTCCACTGCAGGTATCCCAAATAGTTGACGCATAGTCAATGATTGGTAAAATATGACTGCAAAAAAATAGTTTTCGAGAATGATTATTTAGAAAGTTTTATTATGGATAATTTATTTATTTATTTATTTACTTATTCTTTTATATCGAGGATAATGGAATAAGCACTCATGTGCTGTTTTACATCCAGTCCCCGTGTGTATGCGGTTTTGTACATTTTGTCATCTGTTTCCACCAGCACACAATGGCCTACTCTTCCGAAAAGCGGAACAGGATTTAACGTGTGCACAAGATGTTCTGCATGCATTCGAACACGGGGCCTCGGTTTATAGTCTCATCCGAAGGATTGAAGTAGCCTGTGAGCTAGGCATTTACCTAGTGACATTATGTGATCAGTCCAAGTCATGACTGACTTTGACAGCAGAGATGCAATAGGGCACCTCTCTGCAATAGGGCACCGTTTCAAGGCAAAACCAATTTCACATAACAGTCCACAGTTGCTGAAAAACTTGTCCAAAGAGTTGTCGTGGATGGCAGGCAGATATTGTTTCAACAACTGACATTCAAAAAGAATATGAATGGTTGATATGTTCTGCCACATATACAATGTTCATTTTCCATAAATTTTGTCAGAATGCATTTAATCTAAGTTTATTGATAATACAAATAATTGGCCAGTGTAGAGATTTATCAAATCCATAACGCAAAGAAAGAATATAATGAACCCCATAAATTGTGAAGGACTACTTATAATACCCAGCATCTTCCCGTTTGTTTCAAACACTTTTCCAGCAGGCACTTTCCATCATGCTGTATATTTCTTCTTCTTCTTCTTCCTTTTTTGTCATGTTTCTCCCAAGGGAGGTTTGACATTGATGAGCCTTCTCCATCTCTCTCTGTTTTGAGCTTCCTCCTTATTTATGCCCCTTTCTCTAAGATCATCTGCAATACAGGCAGCCCAGGTCTTGCTAGGTCTTCCCTTTGGTCTCTTTCCATCCACTATGAAGTTCATTGCTCTTTTTATGACGTGGTGGTCTGCTTTCCATTGAACGTGCCCAAACCAGCGCAATCTATTGGTACTAGCTACAGACTTCAGATCATCAACTTTGCACATTCTCCATAGTTCTTCATTCGTGATCCTGTCTTCCCATTTGATCTTTGTCATGTAGCGTAGCATTCGGTTTTCACAGCTCTTCAACAAACGTTCGACCGTTTTTGTGAAAACCCACGTCTCTGAGCCATACAGAACAGGTCTGATGCAGGCCTTATATATCAGACAGCGTCTCTCCAGTGGGATTTTCTGATTTCCGAGCAGACTTGCCAATTCTTTCCATTTCTTCGAAGCACTTGCAATCCTGGTTCTGACAGCTAACTCAGATTTTGCTTTGCAGCTCATCATCTCTCCCAGGTAGCAGAATTCATCTACCACTTCTATCTTCCCTTGTTCAAATTCTAGCTCCTCCTTTCCTGCATTGGTATTGTCAACCTTCTTATTCATACAACTGGGGCAGACAAATACTCGTCCTTCTTCAGACTTTTGAGCTTTGAGCATCTTTTGTGACATTAATATTGACATTTGGAGCATTTGATCGAATTGTTCCCTACACCTTTGTGGCAGACACCACACGGGTATTTGCCTTGCTCTCTATGTGTTCTGCGGTCTTTTCCAACTGTCATTGCTTTGGTCTTGTCAACATTTATCTTCATTCCTCTGCTTTCTAATCTCTGTTTCCAATTGCCAAATCTTTGAGTAGCGTCATCACTGTTCTCAGCTACCAGTAGTAAGTCATCAGCATACAGCAGTTCCCAGATCTCTTCTGGCCTCTCCACTTCCTTGGATATTTCATTCATCACGAGGATAAAGAGCAGAGGGCTCAATGTGGATCCTTGGTGCACTCCTACTTTTATCTCAAAGCTTTCTGACGTCCCAACTATAGTTTTCACTTTTGATCTGGAGTTCTTGTACAAAGTCATACCCATTGAGATGGTGTGCTCCGGTACACCTTGTTTCCTCAAGGCCCATTGGATTGCCTTTCTGGGTACTCTATCAAAAGCTTTTTCCAGGTCGACAAAGATGTGCGTCAAGCTCTTTTTCTTCTCTATATCAATTATCATGCTGTACATTTCATGAATAGAAATGGATATGTTAAGAATACAAGCACAATTTGAATGCGTTGCTGCAAGTTTTGCAGCTTTGTCAACTTTTTCATTGTAATATATGTTGCAATGAGATGGTACCGAACAAAAAGTGATACTTGTACCTCTTAAAACTAGAACATGTGTAAGATGATTTATTCTGAACATTAATGAGACCTTAAGAGCTTTTATGAAATTGTAGTACTGACTTCGAATCGACACATAACAGAACTTGTACTGTCCTGGAAAAAAATCAAGTAAATAATTCAACGCCATCAAAATAGCAGTCAGTTCTGCTGTAAAAATTGAATGATTTCTCCCAATGTCGTACAACTTTTCAACTTTTAGAGAAGGAATGATGAAGCTGCACCACCCTCGCTACTCTTAAGAAAGGACTCATCAGTATATATTTTAAGATGTGAAGGGTACTCCGTGATTATATGTTCTTTTACATAGGTGCTGATAATATTACTTCCTGTCTCTTTCTTAAACAGGTTAAAGATGGAATAATCAATATCAAAGTTAGCTCTTTGAAGTTCCCATGACGGACAAGATGAATGAGGAATGGTCAGCCTATCTGTTTTGAGTTAACATCAGACTTTCAAAAAGACTAGAACAGTAAAAGTGAAAGTGCTGATAGTAATAAGGGAAGAGATAGATTTAGCTCTGTTAGGAAAGTGTTCGTCGGATCTTGCACTAATCTCATTTTGAATATTATTTTTGATTGCTAAGCTTCTTATGACATACTTTACTACTGTCAGTTCACAATATTCGTCCAGTGGTAAAATTCCCGTTTCTGCGTTATGTACCTAAAGATGAAGCATGTGAAGGTACTCCCAAAGCAAGGCAGAGAGCTTTACAATCTAAACACTTAAGTTTCTTCAGTAAATACTTTGGGGCACTGAAATAAACTTCTTGTCTATATGTCAGTACATTTATTTTATGTATTCTTTTATTTTGGGGATAGTGGAATAAGCACCCGTGTGCTTTTTTACATCCAGTCCCTGTGTGTATGCAGTTTTGTAAATTTTGCCACTTGTTCCCACCGGCACACAATGGCCTACTCTTCCAAAAAGCAGAACGGGTTTCAACATGTGCGCAAGATGCTATGCATGTGTTCACACATGGGACCTTGGTTTATAGTCTCATCCGAAGGACTTTTAGGGGGATGAAGTCAGCACTAATGTTAACTCCAGAGGAAAAATCCTCTTAGTATAGAGCGAACAAGCGCTAAAGATAGGCATTTTAAAACTGCTGTACTTTGTGCCCAGTGCCGCTTGCTTAAATTCCTTAATATTTTTATGGAAGTTTAAACTTTCCCTTGTTTTATTCAACAAGTTATCAATATGGCGATGCTGAGTTAATTTTGATGCAAGATATATTCCAAAACATTTTATGGAAGGCTTGTATTCAAGACACGATTCATCAGTTTTGAACATAGGTAGGACTGGGGAATCAGCGCCATTATTGAAGAGGACAATGCCAGTCTTAGTCGGTGACAACATTAATCCATTATCTTTCATATAAGTGTTAAGCTTATCAAGTTCACATTGATAGACACAACATTAATGACTTGCTCATTAGTAAGTCTTATCCGAGCTGCACAAGAATTTAAGTTAGATATAGATATATACTATATAATATACACATGTATATATTGCTTGGTGCAGGTGAAGTATGGATGTTATAGTCCAAACTTCCGTGTGTGTATATACATATATATATATATATATATATATATATATATATATATATATATATATATACACACACCACACACACATATATATATATTGCTGTTTTGACTTAATCACTTTGTCCTGCATTCTCAGTAACAGGAGGATAGAAATATTTGGAAAGTTTGGGCAGCTTTTCTCTAGCCACATTTAGAGACTGCAAAATGAGAGCCTGATAGCTAAATGAAGCAAGATGTTGAATCAGATAAGACAGGTTTGTACTGAAAGATCTACAGTTCCACTGCATAATCTTTATGGGCTGTTTCTTGCGCACGGCTGCTATATACGCGGTTTTTGTTATTATTAAGAGTTAAATGTGATTGTTTATGCAAAAGAAGACTTAGACACTAATCAACTAACTAATTTCATTTTTTTAAATGTATACATAATAAACCAATGAAAGATTATAAAGAAAAACAAACAGAAATAACAACTGTAAGACTAATGAAGTAAGGGGAAGAAAACATGCACAAGATTTAAAAGTTCCATTGAAAAAGGTATGACAATAACTACTTTGATGATTGACAAGATAACTTCAAAAGTGTCATAGTGAGCAGGCTAAGTTACTGCACATCAGTGATAGATGACTTGTTTCTGTTTAGTATCAGTCACTCAGGAAAGAGAAGATGTAGCAGAAATGTCCCTGGAAGTGCTGGGAACACCTGAATGGCTGTGTGTGTGTGTGTGTGTGTGTGCGTGTGTGAAACTGAACTGAACTGAAATGAACTGATCATCATTTATTGCCATGGAAGCCCAGGAGGCTTTTACTGTTAGTGTTATACTTATAGGCACAAGGAAACAAATTTGGAAGATTCATGTGATCAAAAACATATTTTGCTAATGGTCCTTGATGCTTGTCAAATTGTATTAAATTATTGGAACCAAGTTCTTAAAACACATTTACTGGATTGGTCAAATCAAGCAGCTGGATAGTTGTACTAAGCAGATTATTTCATAAACCATGAAACAAAATACATGCATCCAAAAAATTAAAATCATCCTCTACACATTACATTATGATTATCTTTTTTCTCTTAGGCTGCATACACATACGCACACACACACACACACATATATATATATATATATATATATATACACTCAGTATCTAAATCATGAGCACTTTCTCTAAGTTTACAAAGTACTTGTTTGAGGGATGGGTCGATATCAGCAGTAAGATAACATTGTAGGTGGAAATCTTTTTTTATTTTATCATAAAGGTAAGTCTGCTTGTTTCAATTCTTTGTTGTTTCGAAAACTTTATATAGATATTTTTGCTTTTAATTGCTAATACAAAGCAAATTTAAGCCTGTTTTTATTAAATATTGATCAATTGTTCCAAACCTGTTTAGCCCTGCCTGAGTTACGACTTTTTTTTGTTAACAAACGTTATCCAAGGATCTTTAACTGTATCCTTTCAGTTCAGCATAACCATGTACGATCTTTACTACGATGTGCATCTAAGATCATACAATGATAATGAATCTAACAACCAATAACTCAACATGCAATATAAATCCCCACTGAAAATTTTCCTAATTTTGCTAGTGTTGGCAAATTCACTGATTTGGAGTGTAAACCCAGAATGAAGTTACAATGTGTGTGTGTGTGTGTGTGTGTGTGTGTGTGTGTGTGTGTGTGTGTGTGTGTGTGTGTGTGTGTTGTGTGTGTGTATGTGTGTGTGTGTGTGTGTGTAAAAATATTAGGAAAGAATGGGAGGGGGGATAGATGAGAGACCCAGATTCAGTGTCAGCAGGGAAAGAGGAATGAATGCAAAATGTTAATCATGAATATTTGTATTACTAGACTAGGAATATATATCTGTTCAAATAGTTGCAGGCACTTTTACATTTGTAATGAGTTTTGTGCTACATATGAAAAGAAGAAAGAAAGTGCTCCATAAATATCCATCATTACATAACACAGCAACAACAAAAAGGCAACATCTTGCTAAATATACTGCCTTCAGACAAAACAAAAAATGGTGCTACCACTATTACTCAGTATCAGACCTATTTTGACAAAGCGCTACACTAAACATGATCTTTACCCCTCCATCTTAACTTGATGAACTATTCCTAAAATCAATCAATTAGGTTTAAAAATTTATTTTCTAAAGACTTTATCTCAAAAAGTTTATACTTTCTACAGTAAACTCAAACAAAGTGTTTAACAGAATGTTGTCATGAATCAGTTCAACTTCAGAATGACAACATAGCTTCTCCTTTTCTTAAAACAGGGATAGCACAGTGGTCGGAGCACTCGCTTTCCCCCAGCCAAGTTAAGCAGCGTCGAGCGTGGTTACCAGTTGGATGGGTGACCGTTTGCGCGCCTTGGCTTCAGTACAGTTCCCCCAGTTCACCCAGCTGTAAATGGGTACATGTCCTCTTTAGGGTCAGGGAAGGTAAAGCAGCGAGGGAGAGGAGATGGGCGCCGCCCTCAATATGCTGGCCCTAGAGAAGTGAGGTCTCTGACGCCTCGCTCCCCTACGACCTTATAGGTTATGGGACACCTTTACCTTTTTTTTTACCTTTATTTTACTATCACTTCCTTTTTACAGTTTACAATCACTTTATATTGTACAAAAGCGCTGTAATGTTAAGAAAACTTTTTACCTTCAAAGCCTAAAGTTTTGGTTTAATTTATTATCTTGTTACGGTTTTGATCATCTCTCCAGTTTTGGCTAGTGTGGTGTCCTATCCTATTTTGCTGGTTTTCATTTTCTTTATTTGTTGTAAACATTGGGGGGGGGGTATGTTGGGGAAGGGACTTGCTTGCTGGGTTGTTTTTTCCTTCTCTTGAACTAGTAATTCTACTCTCAACATTAAATATTATGAATCAAAAGAAACATTTCTAGTAATGGCATCCTTCATGGCTTAAGGAAATTTGTGTGGTCCTCCAATTGCAATAAAACTAGGGATCACCCAGAATATGTGTACTCCAAACTCATTACACCTATGAATCAATGTGAGACTGTAAGTATGCACAGGATGAGAAGTTTGCATACATACATGTATGGCTATTTTCAAGTACCTTAAAAGTACCTCACTTGCGATGAAAACATGAGAAAAGATCGTAAAATATCTCATTCCTTCCACTACAGAGAAAGATCTTGACCTGCTACAGTTAGCGTACAGGACAGGACAAGGTGTCGAAGATAAACTTCATTTTGAACAAGTTGTACAACCACTTAAAAACACCTGTCTTTCATGCCAGAATATTATTTTCTGACTGTAGTTCAGCTTTCAATACAATGCAGCCTCATGTTCTTGTTCACAAAATACTTATTAGATGTAAACTATCAACTTTGTTGACTGAATTTTTAACTAACAGACCACAGCGCATTTTTGCCAACAAAATATCTTCCTTGGTTAGATTTACCTGTACTGGTTCTCCCCAGGGTTGCGTTCTCTCGCAACTTGCGTACATTCTATACACAGATGATTGCAGAAGCAGCTATGAAATTTCCTTTCTTGTAAAATTTGCGGACGACAGTGCTCTTTTGTCTCTCTTATCTGGATCTGTCCAAAACCATGGTCCAACCCTCATCGATTTCGTCAATTGGTGTGATGATCTTATCTGGAGCTAAATGTTTCTAAAACTAAAGATCTTCCTATCGATTTCAGAAGATCGGGTCATGCTTCTGAGCATATTATCATTCATAGTCAAGAAGTTGAAAACGTTTCGAAGTACAAGTATCTGGAAACTTTTTAAATTTTTTATTGCAAATTAAACTGGGATGCTAACACTGTTGCTATTGTCAAAAAGAGATAACAACATATGTGTTTTCAAAGGAATCTTAACTCATTTTTTGTTGACAAAAAGATTCTTTGTTCTACAAGTCTTACATAGAGAGTGTTCTAAGTTTTGCTTTCATCTGTTGGTACAACCTTAGCATTAAAAACAAGAATAGTCTTGGGAAAATTGTTAGAGTCTGCTCAAAATAACTGGAGAAGAAGAAAGAGATCTCAAGTCATACTGCGATCAGCAGCTTGTACACAAAGCAACTGCCATCTTGGCTGATCCTTCCCATGCTTTTGTCTTCAGAATTTCATTTGTTGCCTTCAGGACGCCGTTTTCAGTGTTCCAACAGTAAAACAAACAAAAACAGAAATTATTTTGGTCCAGTAGTCATTCAAATTCTAAATTAACAAGAGGCCAACAGCACTGATCAAACAGTTTTACATTCTCTGATATACCTCCCTGATTGTCACTGTCAGTGTGTGTGTGTGTGTGTGTGTGCGTGTGCGTGTGCATGTGTGTGGTCTCATGAAAATAAGTACTCCTGTATCTTATTTGTGGCTTAAATGATTTTTTAAGTGTGTATGTTTATGTCTTTACTATGCGCATATGTGTGTGCATGCGTGTGTGTGTGTAAGTTTGTCTTTACTAGTTAATGGTCTTTATAAAATTGTATTCATATATTGGTATGGGTGTGTGTATAATATGGGTATGCGCACATGTGTGTGCATGTGAGTGTGTGCGTGCATGCAAGCATAAATAATAAGTTTATGTCTTTTCCAATCAATGGTTTTTACGTGTGTGGGTATGTGTGTGTGAGTGTGTGCGTACGCCATGCATGTGTGTGTGTGTGTGCGCATGTGTGTGATTTTTTGGGGTGGGGAAGTAATCTTAGAATGTTCATACCAATTTGAAATGTAGTTATTTTTAGTGTCTTTCAAGGTGTCTTTTAAGTATCAATGTGCCTGTCAGTATTGTAATTGCGCTTCATGGGATGATAATTTTTTACTTGACTCACCATATAGGCAGCCACACTTTGTCTCCAGAGAATTTTTTCTCCTTTAATTAAAGCCAAGGAGAGTGCAGGTTGTTATACTCCGCGCTTGTTATGGCTGAACATAACACTTAAAAATATTTATCATTCCTTAATTTCAAGAATGATAGAATAAATACTTCTGTGTATGCAGTTTTGTAAATTCCATCATCCATTCTTACAGGTACATAATGACCTACTCTTCCGAAAAGTGGAACGGGTTTTAAAGTGTGCGCAAGATGTTCAGCATGTGTTCACACACAGACACAAGGTAATGGTTTATAGTCTTAACTGAAGGACTCAGGGGAGTGGATTTGGCACTGATGTTAACTCCAGCAGTCCTGGGGAAAAAATTCCCTTGAGAGGGAATCTTGGTACCTGGGGCCTGGGGGCTTGTTTCATGAGGCCTTGGCACTTGCTAACATCAATAGCAGAAACAGCTTTTGGTCTGCACCAAAGTATTTGGGAATGAGAGCATGGGGGTGGGGAGAATGATCATAAATTACAAACCCCCAAAATTTAGATGGTTTCTGGAGGTTTTTCAGTTAAAACAGGTACTGAGGTAGCAGAGGGCAATGTATTCCATACCAATCACAAATACCAAGACAACCATTAATATTACTATACAAGCATCATAAAGGTAGGCCCTAGCCCATGGGACTACCACAACAGTACATTGGTAGTGTGGGTTTATCAATCTACCAACCTTGAAGGAATACTCCAGACCAAGGGGCCTACTAATTTCCTTATACCACTCAATGCTACCCTTGATCCACTCAAACCTTTAGCCCAACATTTCAAACATACAGCTGTTCACGTCCTCTTCACACTTTTAGTTTCTATTCGAACTTTAAGTGAAATGAGTTTTCCCTTTCCCATCTTTCAAAGAAGAAAAAAAAAAGCAACATTCGATTACCAGTTGTTCTGAAGAAAAAAACAGCATAGGAACATTCTACGGTTGGCATTAGACTAGTGATTCTAATCACGAATTACCAGACGTTTAATCTGGTCAGTGCATTTTCCTATTGCTATAGAAGTAGTAAAAAGTAACATTAATATTTACCTGTGGACAAACACAAACAAAACTTCACTTGATATTGTAAAAAGAAAAAAAAAATTGAACTACTAACTGCTCCCTTCGAAGAATGGACAGTTGACGGAAGAGTATCAAGAGGTCCTATAATATTTAACATAAACAAGGGCATCAAAACTTCATTGCTACACTAACCTCGACATACCAGATACAATTCGCTTTGTTTTCAAGACGCCGGATGTCCAACCCATGCGAATTTTCCTCCCTTACTTCTCATAAACCCACAAATCAAAGATGGCGGGCGCTAAGGAGTGCTCATTGCTTCAGCCAGGGGAGTGACTGAGGAACTGTGCGAACAGTCAGAGTTAAATGACGTCATACATCAGGCTTATCACAATGATTTTTTCGTTGGTGGCGTATTAATGCACCGTTAAGACGTCAGAAATACTTTAAAATATAGGTCTGTAGGGGGGGAAATTACAATCTTATAGGAAAAGATAGTGAAGGGTGGTGATCTGATCATGTGGATAATTATTTGTAGCCTAATTTGGCGGATCAGGACCAGCACACAACAAAGCAAGCTTACCCATTCCGTGACCCAACTGCGAATTAAGAATCCAAGTCCGCCATTGCTCATGTGCAGAACAAGCTTCCGGGTTTTTTTTTAGATCCAGATCTAATTCCTGTTGTTCTTAAGTCTAACCCAGCTCCTTTATTAGATCTTATAGGCCTATTTATTCTCCCTGAACTCCCTGATGAGTCAATGGGGCACCATACTTCAGTGATCATTCCAGTGTATCATGGCCCCTGGGGAAGTATTACTTCCTTGCAGTCCAGCTGCAGCTCTTGGGGCCTGCTTCTTGAAAGGAAATTACAGTAGTACAACAGCAACAACAATAACAACAAAAGACCAAGACTACCATTATCTAACAAAATGAAGTTTAAAGACATAACCCCACAACTAATCAACCCCATAAATAACCAGATAAATGGATGATAGCCCATATATAGGTGGTCCTTTTGTGGCTGATCCACTTCAAAATTAAGAAAAATTAAATATAAGGCGGAATTTCAAGGGGACTTGCTTCTCAATTTATAGACAGGGAGAGATCCATCTACAGCCTAAACATACAGGAATCAGAATACCTCCTTTGTCATTCTGAAATGCTGTGAAAACATGTTTACCTTTAAACAGAGTTCATGGGAAGTTCAGAAGGACCAGACTTCTCAAAGGTGTAGGCTCATTCCATCCAACCTGTCAGTGTGAAAAGGGCAAACAACAAAAAGAAATGTTTGAAAGTTAAACAAATCCAGGATAGGGGCTGGCCATTTTGTACCACAGACATCACATATATAATTTATATATATATATATATTTATATATATATATATATATATTTGATAAATTAAATAGTATATATATAATTATATATGTGATGTCTGTGGTACAAAATGGCCACCCGGAATCCTCCAGTCAATCAGCCCTCAGTTTAAAGTTACAGGTCACCTTGTGGTGTGAGCATATGTGCCTTGTGAATGTGATCGTATAGATGACATGTTTTTTTTCCCCAATGGTCCCTTGAATCTGACGCCACAATCCGTTTGAGATGTACGTTTACTGTGACAGCCAGCCAGTTTTGGGATCTGTTTTGACCTGACTGTCCCAGCCTTATGATTCAGGAGACTAGTCTGTCATCTGCTAGGTCGAAAAGGATCATTTGATGCCTGCTTAAGACCTAAGATTGATCTTTTCCTGTAATTCTTAGAGATGATTCAGTTTGCCAATGATAATTAAGTACGAGTTGGCACACGTTAAAGCACTGTACTAAGTTCTTAAGTCAGTGTGTTATGGGAAAGTTGAACCTATCTAGCGAGCCTGATTTATCACTCTCCAAGTTGCCTGAAATATGATTGGTGTAAGCCATACTCGCCTATAGATCCATGCCATTGGCCATAACTGGCTCATACATCTGTTAAAGGTAGATGGGGGTTTTAAGCTATGTGCAAAATATTCTGCATACATTCATACACAAGGCCCAAGTTTATTAGAGTCTCACCCAAAAGGCTCAATTTTCGGGGGAATGGAGTCATCAATGTTAACTCCAGTGAAAGAAAGTGTTCTGAAATAGTCATCTCAGCTGAGATTTGACTGAGTGCCCAAAATTAATATCAGATCATGACTTGTCCCTCATAGCCTATACCAGAAAAGTGCTAACATACTGGAATTTAGTCAATAAAACTGTTTACAGACAAGAACGAGAAACAAAAAGCCAAGACCCCAGAACCACATCTTGAAAACCAAAATCAATTGGCCCAGGCCAAAAGCTGTGTCAGTTATTATTGATGTCAGATAATTGCCAAGGCCTACATTAAAACGTTGTTATGTTGTAAAATGTTGTGTTGAGATTGCCTTCAGCCATGACAAGCTCTTAACATAACAACCCGCACTCTCCTTTGTTAAAGGAGGAAAAAAATCCCCTGAAGTCGGAGTATGGCTGCCTATATGGCGAGGTGCTTGAAAAAGAGTCATACACGCAAACTCATCCAGTGTGTACTTCCTATTTCACAGTGATTCCCAGGTGGGATGAGTGAGTCAGAGTGCATGTTCTGGGTGACCCCCAGGGTGTAAAGCTGGGGAACGCACAACAACAACAACCAAAATCAATCATGCTCCACTATCCCCCGTTTCTAGTACTGTGAACACTTTTACACAATGAAAATGCTTGATTAATATATTTTCTTATTCTGACGTAAACTTTTACGATCCCTCGCATGGTCCTATTGGGTAGGGTGCCTTATTGGGTAGAATGCCTAATGCCTGATCTTCTCTTGTGCTTGTGAATTTGCTTAAGGTTTGCATGCTGGCCTGAGCTAACACATTCCAACTTCAGAGCAGCTCATGGCCAGTCTAGCTTGCAATCCCTCTTGGTGGAGGATGCCAAGAACCAGTTTTGTTATTGTACTGGTCATCGGCGCCCATGCCGTGTTTGCCCCACTTTGAGGCTGTGCCCATGTCCCCATATCAAGAGAACACCCACATTAGCATGGCATGGAGGTCCAACTACAGGGTTCACTCCTGACTAAAGAGAGTGGGAGGTCATGCAGAGCACAAATAATTTCATGTTTCAAGCTGTTATAATCTGCAGAGTCTATATCAACACCCTCCCCCCAAAAAACCAACAAAAAACCCCACTGAACTTTTAACATTTCAGGTAAGATTTAAGTATTTTGATCTATCAAGTTACCAGTGTTCTTCGAAAGATTTATGAAATTAGATTTATGAAATTCCTTGTTGAATTAAGAGCAAAAAACATAGATTCTGTCTTGATTTCTTATCATTTTTTTCAGTGTGGGTGAGCAGAAGTTTATTTCTGGCAGAATCTGTAACAAATTCTAATGATATGTTTGAAAACTGATGTCTTGTTCAATTCTGATTAACAAAACACTATCTTTTGAAGAGTTCAATGTGTTAGCATAAACAGAAAGAAGCTGGATGGCATTACTTTGTGTATTTTTATCTACAAAGGAATATTTGAGGGCATCCCCACAAATTCCTGTTAGCCCTTAAAAAAAATATTTTAAATCTCTCCCCTCACGTCACAATAGGGATCAAGTGGATTTGGGGTAACCACAAGTTTTCTTTTCCTTGATTAAAAGAGAGGGGTATTTTCAGTTTGGGCTTTTGAGATTTCTTTCCTTATTTTACTACGTAATGTTAAAGTCTAAACCTTAGGAAGCTTTTTCAGATTGAATATATAATAATGATAATATATAATAATGATATATCCCGAAGTTGGAATGTGGCTACCTTCATCATTAGCCATTACACCCAGCGGTGTGTAGGGCAGCAACAAAGCGCTTCCACTCCTGCCTATTCTGGGCCAACCTAGTCACTGATCCCCAAGAGTGCTGCATGGCCTTCATCTCACTTTCTACAGTTCTTCTCCACGTTGCTTTTGGTCTTCCTTTCTTTCTCCTTCCTTCTGGGGTCCAGTGCAATGTTGTTCTTGCGATTGACTGTGGGTCTCTTCGGAGGATGTGCCCAATCCACTTCCACCGTCGTCTGGTGATGATGGTTCCCATGTCTTCTTGCCTGCATCTCCGTAGTAGGTCTTCATTGGAGATCTTCTCTGGCCAAAAGATCCGGAGAATTCTTCGCAGGCATATGGTGTGGAAGGATCGAAGTTTGGTAAGATCCACTTCCGTCATCCTCCAGCACTCAGAACCGTACAGGAGCGTAGACACAACACAGCTCTGGTATAGCTTCAGCTTGGTGTTGGTGCTGTACTGAGTTGATCTCCAGATATTGTTCATCTCCCTAAACACATTCCTGGCCTTGCCCAGTCTGTTGTGGATGTCTTCTTTTGTGCCGCCCTCTGGTTGATGATGCTGCCAAGGTATGTGAACTTGTCTGTCTGGCGCAGGTCAGTTCCATTCACTTTCACAGGGGCTGGTGTGTTCACATTGAGCGACATTGTCTCTGTTTTCTTGGTGCTAATACGAAGCCCCACTTGCTGTCCGAATGTTTGGAGTCTGCTGGTCTTCTCCTGGATATGTTGGTGTGTGTGGGACAGCAGTGCCAGGTCATCCGCAAAGTCAAGGTCGTCTAGTGTTGAGAACAGGCTCCAGCGAGTCCCTCTTGGGGTGTCTTCTGTCATCTTCCTCATCACCCAATCAATGGCCAGATTGAAGAGAACTGCTGACATCACACATCCTTGTCTTACTCCAGGTCTTGACCTTCGAAGACCGTGTTGATATGGCCCACAGAGCATCTGAAGTTGGTCATAGTAAGCTTTTGCTAAGGGGTACCATGTTTCGATGGGATTCCTTAGTGTTCGAAGGATACTCAATGGCTGTCTCTGTGTATGCTGTCAAATGCTTTTCGAAGTCCACATAGTTCACATACATTGTCTTTGCCACTCTGTGCACTGTTCGATGATGTTTCTGAGCGTGAAATATCTGTCATATAGTCCTCGTTGCTTCCTGAATCCTGCTTGTTCCTTCCTCAAAGCATCGTCCACAGCGTCTGATATTCTTCTGATGATGACTTGGCTGTATTTGCTTGGACAGACAAAAGTGTGATTCCCCTCCAGTTGTTGCAGTCGCTCTGGTTCCTTTCTTGGGGATTTGACTAATCACTCCCTTGGTCCAATCATCAGGTACTTTCTACGTTCTTCCATGAGCTGTGAACAGTGGTTGCAGTTGTCAGTGCTGTTCAAAATCTGCCTTGAAACAGTTCGGCACCAAGGTTGTCCTCGGCTGGTGACTTGCCGTTCTTGAGGGTTCTTGAGGGCAGCCCTATCTATTCCTTTGTTGGGGGTTGACGTCAATGTCTAAGTCTTTTTGTAGTTCTGGGTTGTCGCGCTGTCTCGTTCGGTGGTGAGTCGGTTGGAAGAACTTCCTGGAAGTGCGTTCAGCCCATCTGTCTCTTGCTCTTTCTCTGTGATCACGTTTGCCCTTGGCTGTCCTGATTGGGTCCCCAGCGCTCCTCTTAAATTGTTGCTACTTTCTTGGTGATCTTGTAGACTCTCCCATGCTCTCTTGGGCCGCTGCCTCTTCTGCTCAGCTGCCAGATGGTCCATGGCTTCTCTCTTGACAGGCGTGCGAGTCTCTTCACGTTCTGTGTGCCTCTCTGCTACACTCTTCCTGCCTCTCTCGTTAGCCATGGAGACTTTACTTGCAAGAGTCTCTTCTTGGTCTCTTTTCTTTCTTTGATGGCATTGAGGTCTCTTGTTGGATCCAGTCATTGTGGTCTCTTCTTTTTGATGGCCATTGTTGTCCTTGCTGCTCTCAGTGTACAGTTTACAGGATCTGCTTCCATGTCGTATCTATGTATTGCTGTTCTGTCCTGTTTCTACAGGATGTGGAATCTGTTCCTCAGATCGTTGATGAATGCAGACTTCACGTTGGTGTCTCTCAATCGCTGGGTATCAAATCGCGCTTGAGTGGTTGGTCTTGTGTTCTTCTTCAATTTTATCTGGATGTGTGCTGTCACCAGATGATGATTGCTCCCGACATCCGCACTTCGCTTGGTTCTCACATCCAGGAGAGATCGTCTCCACATACCATTGATCATCAGATGGTCAATCTGGTTCATATCTCTCCCATTCGGCGACGCCCAAGTCAGCTTGTGGATGTCCCGGTGCGTGAATAGGGTCCCTCCTATCACTAAGTTGTTCATGGCGCAGAACTCCAGAAGTCTCTCCCCGTTGTCATTTCTGTTCCCCACCCCGTGTTTTCCCATGACTCTCTCATAGTCGGTGTTGTCACTTCTGACCTTGGCATTTAGGTCCCCCATGATGACGATGGGGTCATGGCGTGGGGCTTTCTCTGTCTCTGTCTGCAGCTGGTGGTAAAAGTCATCTTTGCTCTCATCGCTGCTGTTGTTGGTTGGTGCGTAGCACTGGATGATGGTGATGTTGATGTGCCTTCCCTTCAGTCTCGCACTCATTAGTCTGCTGTTGATGGGCTTCCACTCCATAAGGCGTCGCTCAACGCCTTTCTTGAGGATGATGGCAACTCCCTCGTGGTGCTGGTCGTCATCTCTCCCAGAGTAGAGGACGGTTTCTCCGGTGGTGGTTCTCACTCTCCCAGATCCAGTCCATCTACTCTCGCTTACTCCTAGGACATGGAGGTTGAATCTTCTCATCTCTAATGTTACCTGTGCCAGCTTCATACATCGTCCTCACGTTCCAATGTCCTAGTCTGATCTTAGTTTTGGTGGTGTTCAGGTCTTCCCTTATCCTGCTGGTAGCTTCCTCTCGGCTTTGGCCATCAGCATTCATACGAGTCTCACTGGACCCGGGAGGTCCTTCGCACGCAAAAGTATAAGTTTTCTCTGTTGCTGTTTCTGTAACTGGGTTCCACACAGTATCACCAATGATGGTGAACCTCAAAGTTCTGGCCAAGGAACCAATTTAAAAAATCAAATGTATTTTACTTTTAGCAAGCAAATGGATGTCATTTAATCCAGTTAATATAAAAGGTCGACTCTACAATTACTTAAATGCCAGTTTAGAATACAGTATACACTAGTAGCACTGCTGCATTCTACTAAGTCAGTGAGATTTGTTTTAAGTTTGTTTTATGTTCATACAAACAGAGGTAAGGCGCTACTAGCATCAAACATCTGTCATTGCCACTGTAGCATTCAAATCACCAGGTTATCAACCCCCCCCCCCCCCCCCCCCCCCCCCCCCACCACCACCAAAAAAAAAAAAGTATCCGAAGTTATATTAGGGATTAACCATCGATTACACCTAAAAAATCCAAAACTACTGTATTATTTATTTATTTATCTTATTTTATTTATTCTTTTATTTCAAGGATAACGGAATAAGCATTCTTGTGGTTTTTTAATATCCAGTCCCCGTGTGTATGCAGTTTTGTACATTTTGTCAGCCCTTCCCACTGGCACACAATGGGACAGGTTTTAACGGGACAGGTTTTAACGTATGCGTTTTATGAGACATGAGAAATATAACTCTTTTGTCAGTTGTATGCCGTATTTTCTTTTCATGAGTTCTTTCTGTCATTTTTAAAAAAAAAACTACAATTAAAACATTTGAACACAGCTACCTTAATGGTTGGTATAAACGGTCCCATTCGCAAAATCTCACCATGGGTGAACCTTGGAGTTCTAGCCCAGGAATCCCCCCTTCCCCCATTTAAACCGGGGCCTGTTAGCCTAGTGGTTAGGGGACTGCACTGGTGATTGTGATCTGGCAGTCCGGGATGGAGCCATTACAGTAACGTCACTTTAAACCAAGGTCCCTGCCCAAACGCACGCAAAACATCTTGCACACACGTTAAAAACTGTTCCGCCTTTCGGAAAATTAGGCCATTTCATGATGGTAGGAAGGATGACAATTTTTTATTTATTAAAAAAACAACAACAACAAACTGCATGCACACAGGTGTCCTGTTTTGACACCATCCCCAAAGTCCGAATGCGGCCACTTTAATGGTGGGTCAAAACGGTCGCATATGCAAAATCTCACCATTAGTGAACATGGAAGCTCTAGCCGAGGAACGAAAACAAACAATCTGAAAATCATCAAGCTCAACCAGATGTAAATAAGAGCTAAGGCACAGTAGTTCTATTTTTTTTGGATTTTTCAGATCTCAGTCTATTTGCTTAGTCATTCATCTCAGTCTGAGGTTATTATATATTGGAAGACACTTTCAACACAACATTTCAAAGCAGAACAGCTTTATTTTGACCTTAACACTTAGCTTACGTTAATAACTGACAAAGCTTTTTGGCCTCCACAGTTTTTAAAGGAAAGCCATGATTTATGCCTCTCCCCCCAACCGGTCTTGGACTATCAAATATTAGCCTTGTGGTGACAAGAGAGTGAGCTTATATATACACATTTGACTGTCTAGGCATAGTGTGTCTCTACGATCTTTTACCATTTCATTCCAGTTTTGTTTTGTTTTTAAACAAGCCTTGAATTATTTTCCTTTTCAAGGGCAGCATTTGACGTGTAGTTTTGTATGCCTTTATCCCCGCTCCCTACAAGGTATTGTCATAATGTATATGCAGGCAGAATGGGCACAGGGTGTCTATTTGTAAACATGACTTGCCTTCAATGGTCGCTTCCAATTTTGCATCTCTCTCTCTCTCTCTCATCTCCTCTCTCTCTCTCTCTCTCTCGCTCATCTACAGACTCTAAGCACCTCATTTTTTCCTTTTAGTTGCAGTCTCTGACATGTGGTCTGTACTTTGCCCCAGTTTTTGACAAAGTATTTTGAATAACCTTCTGTAAACACTAGGATGGGTACAGGATATCCATTTGTATCCTTATCTACCGGTGTAGTGACTAGGAAAGGTTATCATCGTAAACATTAGGTTTGGCATAAAATAGCAGTTTGCCGGAATAGGGATGTTTGGCTTCTCCAGATAAGAGTGCACACACCCTGAAATGTCTACAACCTTTTTTCTCCCTGCTTTTCATCAAGGATTGCAACCATGAAAGGATATTTTCAGCATGAGCTAGTCTGATTTTAAAATTTGAATGCACTAGCTTTAGTGGTATGTTGTGAACTGTTGTGTTCTTAAAAAAAAAACAACCAACAACTGACCAGGTCATCCAGCCTTGGAGAAGACTTTTATATCTGACAATGTTAAGTTCTGACTGAACATGACAGTAGCTCTGACAAGGCCTTCACTCTCAGCCAGTGGCTATAAACCACATTACAAGCAAATTTAAACAAAATTGTTCCAAGGTCATCATTGTGTAATCATCAATCCAGATGATTTGCTGATTCATGGAAATGGCATTATAGAGGCATTATTGGGCTCTTGACCCCTCCTCGCTATAGCCTCCTTCCGTTGTTCTGTCCCGACTTACACTGCTGCTAGTCTAAGCCTTGTGTCACTGCAGCTGAAGTGTCCAGTTGTGCGCTTCCATCTCTGTAATTAATTTAGTTTTGGACTCAACCAACCAGCAGTCCATTGGATAAGACTACAAAGCGAAGTTATGTGAAGTGCAAATACCTGCATGATATTTTACACACACTTTACGAACCCCGTCAATCTTTTGTACTAAAGTAGGTCATGTATAGCTAGGTGGTATGGAAAACATACTAAACACGAATCTGCCAACCAAAGGGAAAGAGGTTCTGCCTGGTTCAACTTGATGTGCCTTAAACTATGGAATCTTTAGGATTTTATAGGAAACTCTCTCAATGATGAGCCATTAAACCAAGGTCTCATTTTAACAAGTGTCAGTGGCATATGAAAAAACAAAACAAAACATTACAAAGTCCTGAAAAATTCCTCGAAAAAAGCCACTCTCATGTGGGCAAAATACACAAGCAACAGAAATCAAAAACAACCAAAACACAAACCAAACAAGGGATATCTGTTTGTTTTTTGGGTAAAATGGACATCTCGATATATATATATATATATATAATATTATATTAATAATATATATATATATATATAATATCCTTATTTGTACACACACACACACACACACTACACAGTACAAAAAACAAATACAACACAACACAATCAAAACAAAACTCGTTAAAGGGTCAACTCACGTGCATGACGACAGCTGTGATTATTCAGCACAGCCCCTGAGGGGTGTCCACCTGTCACGTCAGCCAGAGAGGGAGATAGTCACAGCTTTTCGTCAGCGCCTACGTCACTGTGTTCTATGACTAGACCGCTGAGACATAATGTACCTCAAAGTTTTTCAGCAAGGCTTTCATCGAATATTTTACATGCTACCTAAGGCATTTATGCAAGTGTACCTTGCACTATCTGGGTATACCGTCATTTCAGGGAAAAAAATTTCAACCCTGAGAAGTTTAATACTATGTCAAAGAATGAAATTTTCATACCTGGTTACTGCATATCATTCTCTGACAGTCAATCAACCAAATCAACCTCCCCACCAACCAAATGCTTTTTCAATAAACAAACTGATCAGTCATACAATCTTTTATTAATCACACAAAACTTTTCCGGTGATCAGTTAGTTTTTTTGGAGTCAGTCAATCAAACACTCAACCTGACAACCCAAACCGATTGACCGACCAGTTTTAACCCTCCATTCACATACCTACTTTTTCCCAAACCAAACCCAACCAACAATTCTTTTGCATTGATGTTGACTATGTTATCGCTAATGTGGATTCTAAACAAAAAGCCTCAAAAAAATATATTGAGTGTCATAAATTTTCTGTTCAGCATGATCATTGTAAACCAGCACAACTTGTAGTAGCAACGGCAGTAGAAGTAGTGTGGCAGTGGTTAGTGCGGCAGCCAAAAGCAGCAACAGAAGCAGCAGCTACAGCAGTATAGCAGAACATAGCAGCAGATGTATAGTAGTATAGTACAGTAGCTGTTTAGTGGTGATATTGGAACATTAAAGTAGTCAGTAATAGAAAAGCCTTGTACTGCGGCAGAGTAGTAGAAATCAGTAGTAAGAGAAGTATAGAAGTGGCATAGTGGAGTGGTGGTAGAAGTACAAGCAAAGAACACATGCAAACAGCGGCAGCAGCAGTAGTAGTGGGGGTAGTAGTAGTAGTAGTAGTAGAAGTAAAGTAGTAGTATTATAATAGTATATAGTACTAGGCCTAGTAGTAGTACCATCATCATCAGCAGCAGTAGTTGTGAGTAAGGTTTGGCATAGTTATATTAGAGTCCCAGTGGAGCAATCCGATTTAGAGACTATATTATCAACCAACCATCATATTACCTGACAGAAGAAACAACAGCATTTGAATTTTATGTGTTATGCAGTAGCCACGAGTACACACACACACACAAACACACCCCCACCCCCCCCCAGTATACATAGTTAGGCCTGTAGCTTACTGATGGCCTACAGCATTGCTTCCGGAAACCCGGGATACCCAGCACTTAGATTGTGGCTCTTCCTGAAAGACCACAGAGTTGTTAAACCCTTGTCTGGCTGTGGCGATCTGTCCATCATTGGATAATAATATGAACATCAAATTTTGTGATGTAAAACCAATAGGCTCCACCTACTTATCCACCCTCAGATATAAACCAAAGGTTGATAGGGCAAAAGCAAAAAAGATCAGTTTACTACACTGCCAGAATTTCTGTTCAAGATACACAATAAGCACACGCACACTTTTTTTATTTTAAAAACTGCTCATAATGATGGGACAAACTTTTTGCTGAAGTTTTAATCTCGATACTCCATTGTCCATTGGTTTACTTGAGTCCACCATACGTCAACACGTTACAGTCATGGATGAAACACATTAAACAGTTTTTTTCTTAATCTCTTGATGTATGCTTTTCATTAATTATAAGTTTTCTTTTGAACTTCACTCTTTTTAGCCTTTTATCACAATTACTTTTTCCATTCCCTATATGTAAAATAATGAGGTACCGCCCCAACGTTTTCTGAAGCCATCCAAACGCTCCGTGTCCCCCAAAAGCCCGATGTTTTTCATCACTTTGGGGGCCATATGCTCTGATTTACTTTAACAAGACGACAACAGTCGATTTATTGGCGAAAGTGATGCATTGGGGTAATTGAAATTGTTTTCTCAGAACGTTTCCTTCCCTTGGGAAACTCAAAAGGATTTAATGGAGTTTTATGGCATCTAATAAAGTACACATCTTTCGAAAAGTCCCGATGCCTGCAATTTGGACCTGTGAGGTCCATTTATCCAACTCATTCCTAAATTGCCTGAGGGGGACCAGTTTTTCCCTGATAGCGTAAACGAGGGGCTAAAAGGGCGTGCAGTTTTGTAACGCTTCTTAGCAGTTTGACAAAGTTTTAGACGTAGAAATGTTCAAATACATGTATATATCACTGAAACAGTACACAGAAGAATGGACCACTGTGACCTACTTCGTCAGTCTTGGTACTACTTCCTTGTCTTCTAGCCATCAAAGTTCAGAAAAAATAGGGCACACTTTTAATCTTACTAGAGAAGAAAAAAAAATAAAGAATTTCCCCGTTAGGGTAAAATGTGGGTTGTACTTTATTTCTAAAGCAGAAATCAGAAAATTATTTTTTACCAACTTAAAAGAAAAACACAACTCAACTGGGGAGCGAAAGTTCAGGATACCACCCTATTCAAAAAATTACCCTTTTAATTGTTTTTTTTAATGCCATTCATTTTTGGGGAAATTTAATTTTTTGATTGGACACATAACACTTTTGGTCGTTAGTATTTATGAAATGAAAAGGGAAAATTCTTCTCAAAGAAGTTTTTAAAAATAATTTTTGCCTTTACAAAATTTTGGAGTTTGCCCCCTCCCCAAACCCCAGAGTATATATTGGCATTCCTTCCAATGACTACACAGTCATATTTTATTCACAGGCAAAAAATTCATTAACTCCATAGTTGAGATACTTTAAATGCCAAATTTTTGGGTAAGTTGGATTATTCAATTACTGCCAACTTTTGGTAAAATTAAAAGTGGTTGCTGTCATATTTATCACAGTAAACATATTTTTAAAAAAAGTCAATGAAATTTTACAAAAAAAAAAGGTAAGGGGGTTCAAGTTTTTTACCAAAATTGTTTTTGGGTTTTATTATATTTTAAGGACATTTCATGAGATTAATTGTGTGGCATGAAAAAAAAGCTTTTTTAGATGCAGAAGTTGCGGGTTTGATTCCCGTTCAAGGGATATTTTTTCCCCGGGGTTAAAGTTAGTGCAGACTCCACCTCCCCCTAAGTCCTTCAGATGAGACTATAAAATGAGGGGCCCGGGGCGAACACACAGAAACACTTGCCACAGTTAATCCTGTTCCCTTTTTGTAAGAGTAGGCCTTGTGTGCCGGTGGAAAAAAAGATGACGAATTCAAAATCTCATACACACAGGGGTGGATGTAAAAAAAGACATAAGTGCTTATTCCCTTATCCTCGATATAAAAAAAAAATAGATAAATAAAAAAAAAAATTTTTTGCCCTTTTTATCCTTGGGAAAGGGACCCAATTATATTTTAATCCTGCCAAATTTGATTTGTTGAAGTCATTTCAAAATAAAATGGAGTTTTTCTATTGATCA
>CM054146.1:42804321-42906317 GCA_028751875.1 Rapana venosa | reverse complement strand
GGCGTCATCTTGTATTAATTTAGTTTTGGACTCAACCAACCAGCAGTCCATTGGATAAGACTACAAAGCGAAGTTATGTGAAGTGCAAATACCTGCATGATATTTTACACACACTTTACGAACCCCGTCAATCTTTTGTACTAAAGTAGGTCATGTATAGCTAGGTGGTATGGAAAACATACTAAACACGAATCTGCCAACCAAAGGGAAAGAGGTTCTGCCTGGTTCAACTTGATGTGCCTTAAACTATGGAATCTTTAGGAGTTATAGGAAAACTCTCTCAGATGATGAGCCATTAAACCAAGGTCTCATATGTAACAAGTGTTCAGTGCATATGAAAAAACAAAACAAAACATTACAAGAGTCCCTGGAAAAATTCCTCGAAAGAAAGCCACTCTCATGTGGGCAAAAATACACAAGCAGACAGGAAAATCTAAAAAGACAAACCAAAAAACAACAAAACCCAAACAATGGATATCTGTCTTGTTTTTTGTGGTAAAATGGACATGCTCGATATTATATATATATATATATATATATATATATATATATATATATATATATATATATATATATCCTATTTGTACACAACACACACACACACACATACAACAGTACAACACAATACAACACAACACAATGCAAAACAAAACTCGTTAAACGGTCAACTCACGTGCATGACGACAGCTGTGATTATTCAGCACAGCCCCTGACGGGTGTCCACCTGTCACGTCAGCCAGAGAGGGAGATAGTCACAGCTGTCGTCAGCTGCCTACGTCACTGTGTTCTATGACTAGACCGGCTGAGACATAATGTACCTCAAAGTTTTCAGCAAGGCTTTCATCGAATATTTTACATTGCTAGGCCTAAGGCATTTATTGCAAAGTGTACCTTGCACTATCTGGATATACCGTCATTATTCAGGAAGAAAATTTCAACCCTGATGAAGTTTAATACTATGTCATGATATGATTTATCATACCTGGTTACTGCATATCATTCTCTGACAGTCAATCAACCAAATCAACCTCCCCACCAACCAAATGCTTGTTCAATAAACAAACTGATCAGTCATACAATCTTTCAGTAATCACACAAAACTTTTCCGGTGATCAGTTAGTTGTTTGGAGTCAGTCAATCAAACACTCAACCTGACAACCAACCAATTGACCGACCAGTTTACTCATCCATTCACATACCTACTTTCCAATCCACCCAACCATCAATTCTTTTGCATTGATGTTGACTATGTTAGTCGCTAATGTGGATTCTAAACACAGCCTCAAACAAAATATATTTGAGTGTCATAAATTTTCTGTTCAGCATGATCATTGTAGCCAGCACAACTTGTAGTAGCAACGGCAGTAGAAGTAGTGTGGCAGTGGTTAGTGCGGCAGCCACAGCAGCAACAGAAGCAGCAGCTACAGCAGTAGTAGCAGAACAGTAGCAGCAGATGTAGTAGTAGTAGTAGTAGCAGTAGCTGTTGTAGTGGTGATATTGGTAACATTGAGTAGCAGTAATAGAAAGCCTTGTACTGCGGCAGAGGTAGTAGTATCAGTAGTTGAGAGAAGTATAGAAGTGGCATAGTGGTAGTGGTGGTAGTAGTACAAGCAGAAGAACAGCATGCGAAACAGCGGCAGCAGCAGTAGTAGTGGTGGTAGTAGTAGTAGTAGTAGTAGAAGTAGAAGTAGTAGTACTTAGTAATAGTAGTAGTAGTACTAGGCCTAGTAGTAGTACCATCATCATCAGCAGCAGTAGTTGTGAGTAAGGTTTGGCATAGTTATATTAGAGTCCCAGTGGAGCTATCCGATTTAGAGACTATATTATCAACCAACCATCACTATTACCTGACAGAAGTAACAACAGCATTTGAATTTTATGTGTTATGCAGTAGCCACGAGTACACACACACACACACACACACGCCCCCCACCCCACCCCCAGTATACATAGTTAGGCCTGTAGCTTACTGATGGCCTACAGCATTGCTTCCGGCAACCGGATACCCAGCACTTAGATTGTGGCTCTTCCTGAAAGACCACAGAGTTGTACCATTGTCTGGCTGTGGCGATCTGTCCATCATTGGATAATAATATGAACATCATTATGTGAGTGTACACCAATAGGCTCCACCTAGCTTATCCACCCTCAGATATATAACCACAGTGGTTGATAGGGCAACGCAAATAAGATCAGTGACTACACTGCCAGGAAGTTTTCTGTTCAAGATTACACAATACGCACACTGCACACTTATTTTATTTTAAAAACTGCTCATAACTGATGGGAACATCTTTAATGTGCTGAAGTATAATCTCGATACATCCATTGGTCCATTGGTTTACTTGAGTCCACCATGACGTCAACACGTTACAGTCATGGATGAAACACATTAAACAGTTTTAACTTAATCTCTTGATGTATGCTTATTCATTAATTATAAGTTTGTCTTTTTGAAAAATTCACTCTTTCAGCCTTTTATCACAATACTTTTCCATTCGTAGTATGTAAAATATTGAGGGTACCGCCCCCAACGTTTTCTGAAGCCATCCAAGACGCTACCGTGTCCCCGAAAAGCCCGGATGTTTACATCAGCTTGGCGGCCATATTGCTCTGATTGACTGAACCAAGACGACAACACGTCGATTAATTGGCGAAAGTGATGGCATCTGTGTATTGATATTGTTTCTCAGAACGTTTCCTTGCCCTTGAAGACTCAAGAGGTGAGTTGAAATGGAGTTTTATGGCATCTAAATAAAGTAACACCATCTTTCGAAAAGTCTGATGCCTGCAATTTTGGACCTGTGGAGGTCCATGATCCCAACATCATGTCCTATTGCCTCTGAGGGGTACCATGTTATGCCCTGATAGCGTTAACTGAGGGGTCTAAAAGGTCGTGCAGTTGTGTAATCGCTACATTTAAGCAGTTTGACAATGTTTGAGACGTAGAAATGTTCAAATCACATGTATGATATCACTGAAACAGTACACAGAAGCAATGGACCACTGGTTGACCTACTTCTGTCAGTCTTGGTAGCTGACTTTCCTTGTCTTCTAGCCATCAAAGTTCAGGAAAAAATAGGACACACGTTAAGTCTTGACTAGAGAAGAAAAAAAATATAAAGAATTTCCCAGTTAGGTAAAATGTGGTTGTATCTTTATTTCTAAAGCAGAAATCTAGAAATATTATTTGTTTACCAACTTGAAAAGAAGCAACACACACTCAACTGGGGAGTCTGAACGTTCAGGATACCACCCCTATTCTAAAACTTACCCTTTTAATATGTTTGCTTTAATGCCATTCGTATTTGGGAACTTTAATTGTTGATTGGACACATAACACTTATGGTCAGTTAGTAGTTTATGAAAGTGAAAGAGGGAAAATTCTTTCTCAACAGAAGTTTAGAAGATAATTATTGCCTTCACAATGTCTGGAGTTTGCCCCATCCCAACCACAGAGTATATAGTTGAGCATTTCCTGCTCAATGACTACACAGTCATATTTTATTCACAGGCAAACAATTCATGTAACATCCATATGTTGAGATACTTAACTGCCAACTTTTGGGTAAAGTTGAGATTATTCAACTTACTGCCAACTTATTGGTAACTTAAAAGTGGTTGCTGTCATATTTATCATCAGTAATCATATTTCAAAAGAAGTCAATGAAAATTTATACAAAAACAAAAGGTAAGGGCATGTCAAGTTTATTACTCAATTGTGTTTGGTTCCTATTATTATTTTAAGGACATTTCATGAGATTACATTGTGTGGCATTGAAATTAAAGCATTTTATGAGATGCAGAAGTTGCGGGTTCGATTCCCGTTCAAGGGGATATTTTCCCCTGGAGTTAAAGTTAGTGCAGACTCCACTCTCCCCCTAAGTCCTTCAGATGAGACTATAAACTGAGGTCCCGTGTGCGAACACACAGAGAACATCTTGCGCACACGTTACATCCTGTTCCGCTTTTTGTAAGAGTAGGCCATTGTGTGCCGGTGGAAACAGATGACAGAATTCACAAATCTGCATACACACAGGGACTGGATGTAAAAAAGCACATAAGTGCTTATTCCATTATCCTCGATATAAAAGAATAAAATAGATAAATAAAATAAAAAGTTGTTGCCATTTTGATCCTGTGGAAAGGCACCATATTATATTGTTAATCCTGCCAAATTTGATTTGTTGAAGTCATTTCAAAATAAAATTGGAGTTTTCTATTGATCACACACACACACACACACACACACACACACACACCACACACACCCACACACACACACACACACACACACACCCACCTTCATTCCCCACCCTCAGCACAACACATTATATACATGTATACATTACAAATTTATGTAAATTTATTACATATAAGGATGTATGTAGATAATTTATGCAATATCATGAGTATATACATGTATACAGAAATCACAACATACACTCAGCTTGACATGTATACATGGAGAGACCACCAGACTGAGATGTAAACTGATAGCTCTAGACTTTATCTGCATGAATGGATCAAAATAGTCACCTTCAAAGTTTAATACTAGACAACTAGATAATCTCTCATTTATCTACTTATCTCAAGTCATTTTTGGATTGAAGAATTTTGTACACTTTTTCATGAAAAAAAAGTCTTTCTCATCAAGATGTGCTTATCTTTCTTTGTGTTAGCTATGGTTGTGGTAAACCATAATTGATTTTTTCAGTTGTGATTAAAACAAACTTATATTGAAATCCAATTGAGCCAGATAGTTGATTTCATAATTTGTATTTGTAATACTTTTCCATTTACTCCCCCCATGTTCTGCAAGCGTTTGCACATGAGACCTTGGTTTATAGTCTCATCTGAAGGACTTTTGGGGAGAGTGGAGTCAGTACTGATGTGAACTCCAGGGGAAGATACCCCTTGAAAGGGAATCAAACCCGAGTGATCAGATTGTGAGCGCTATGTTCTAACCACTAGGTTATCCTGTCCACCCCCCCCCCCCCCCCCCCCCCCACCCCACCCATCCCGACTCCAGACATAACATATAGAATAAAGTTTCCTATGCACAAGCATAGATGTGCGTGGCAGTTCAAAGAATATTAATGATAATAATAGTGGAATTTATACAGCACTGTATTTTGTGAAAAAAATAAGGCTCTTGCATTGAAATCTTGATTCAACATAGGATTTGCGAGGATATGCAACCATTCACAATACTGAAATAGTATTTATAATTATTTAAATTTATTTTTACCTGCCCACATGCATATAAACTAACAGTGAGTAACACACACACTCACACATACATACATGAAAGTAACACACTTTGGCTGGGTGATGGGAATGTGGGTGGCTGTTGGAGGTAGGGTCAGATAGGAGGAGTAACAAGAGGGAAAGATCTTAGGTTGGAAATAAGTGTGGCTTGAGGCTGAATTTGATAGTGTCTAATGTCGGCTTCTGGCAAAGGGAGTGAGGGATGTCATTTGGGATAAATGGACCTGAAAAAGAAAAGGAGCTTCAGCCAACAGTAGATCTGTTTCTCTCTCTCTCTCTCTCTCTCTCTCTCTCTCTCTCTCTCTCTCTCTCTCTCTCTCTCTCTCTCTCTCTCTCTCTTTGTTATCTTAAGTCATATTTTTGTAGCTGACTTTTGGGATACAGTAACATGTTGTCGTTACTATGCTTTTACCCCCACCAAAATACTAAGCAGTTCGGCAACCCCCTTCATGTATGGGCCAATGGCCTTTTTGTGAATAAATCCTTCGAGTTCGAGTTCTCTCTCTCTCTCTCATCTCTCTCTCACTCATCTCTCTCTCTCTACTCTCTCTCTCTATCATCTCCTCTCCTCTCTCTCCTCTCTTCTCTGTCTGTCTCTCTTGTCTCTCTCTGTGCATGCCCTTATTGGGTGGGGTATGCAGTGCCTGGTCTTTTCCTGTCTTTTACAGGTTTGTCCACTGGCCTCAGCAGACACACTCTGACTTCAGAGCAGCTCATTTCATTGTACAGGTTGCATGCTTGGTATGTTCATGTTTCGGTAGCCTATCAAACACCGACATGAAGTACAGGATCTGAAACGTGCAAATCTCTGCATGTGTATACATGTAGACAGGTAATCAAGGCACTAGCAGGTCTGCACTTGATGTTGACCTGGGAGATAGTAAAAATCCCCACCTTTAATTCACCAGAGGCTGTTGCTGAGATTCGAACCCTTGGCTTCTGGAATCACGGAATTGAAATCAAATGGTCTTAGCTATTCGGTTATAGCATCCATTACTGCATTAGGTAGACTGTTTGAATCAGGGCATTTGTAAGCACAAGGTGTTTGCAGCGGAACAGAGATGAGATAGAGTGTACACATGAGGTAAGTCACAGAGATAGCAGGGTGCAGCTTTGTGGAGATTTATAACATAGGGTACAAATTTCAGACTTTACTCTTTGTAGAACAGGCAAATAATGAAGATACCTCAACGGCTCAAGGGAGGAATTGGGTGTATATATAGATTTTTTTCTTTGTGAGGACAAGATGAGTTGCAGGTTTGTATGCGTCGAAGAGAGTGAATGGATGATACTAGTAGAGTGGTACACCAGCCCCAAAAGAACTACAATTGTCGGAACAGGATACATTGTTGTTGTGTTGTTGTGCATTCCCCAGCTTTACACTCTGGGGGTCACCCAGAATGTGCACTCTGACTCACTCATCCCACCTGGGAATCACTGTGAGATAGGAAGCACACCGGTTGGAAGTTTGCGTGTATGACTATTTTCAAGTACCTCGCCAAATAGGCAGCCATTCTCCGACTTCAGAGGAACAGTATACATTATTGCCAGTGGCGTTTGGTAAACCAGTCCACATTGTAATGTAATTGAATGATTGAGCCTATACACACCTCTCAAATTAATTGCGCAGGGGATAGAACAGTGTTAAACTCCCAATTCTTCCCTAGTTTTTACGGGGTCATTAGCTCCTCCCGATACATTGTACTTCTGCATTTGGCAAGGAATAGAAAGAGTGGGGGCTTTCTCTTGAATTCGTTCTTTTCATTGTCTTCAGCCTCTCTTTTTTATTTTTAGTACTAAATGTGTTGATAAAAATTCTATTCCCATGTCCTTTATCTACTTATTGTTTATATTATAGTCTTCAGTATAGTGCTTTAATACAAGACACAATATACCTCCCTTCTTTCATACTGTGTGTATTTTTACACACTTAACCCTCCCCCCAACACACACACACACATTATCCATATTGTTATTCCATTATCCTCAAAATAAAAGAATTTTAAAAAAATAAATAAAAAAAGAACACACACACATAGTGACATACACACACACGCACACACACACACACATTCCACAGGTACACACTACATAACAAAGAAGCAACACTGGTTGGAATTCTGATGGGGAAAAAAGGTCTCCAAATTCAATGAGTTAACCCTCGCTTTTGAGATTTATTCCCCTTTTAAAGTTTTTTCACCCTGTAAATTATAATAGGGCAGTGCTTTCACCCGTGTATACATTGTATAGAAACACACACACACACACACACACACACACACACACACACACACACACACACACACACACACACACACACACACACACTGCAGACTATGAGTATAAGTTGTGATAATCAAACCATTGTGTTGACCAGTCAGTGCCTCAGGGTATACAGAGTACACTTCTGAAGCTTTTCATTATCTTTTAGGTTGTCCTATTCATCTAGCACATGTCCGAGTTATTTATCTTATCTGTCTCTCTCTCACCATAGCAATGACATAAGTGTGTTTCAAATCAAATTTTGGTTTTCTGTGCTTATAGTTAATTATGATTTGTTCAGACACCTGTTTATTACTATTAGTGTGGTGGTAAAGATGCTTTTTAGATGGGCTTAGTGATTAGTGTTGATATCAAAGAGTTCAGACTATGTTTAGCCACTTGAGGCCTCAGTTTATGACAGATTGCATAGGAACTCTGATCATACATTTCATCGTAGTGTCTAGTTTATACACACACACACACACCCACACCCACCCACCCACACACCCACCCACCCACACACACACACACACACACACACACACACACACACACACACACACACACACACACACACACATACATGACCCCCCCCCCCCCCCCCCCCCCCCCCCCCTTCCCTCCCCCTTCAGGCCTCTGTTTATAGGAACTCTGATACATTTCATCGTAGTATCTAGTTTACACACAGTCTCACACACACACACATTTTGTTGCAACATGCACACGCACGCACGCACACACACATGACTTATCCATAATTATTTTACATTCTATTCTTGTAACTTACATAAGTTAGGGCACTGTGTTATTTGTATTTTGTATGTATCTAGTTTTAGTAGTTGTATAGGCTATTGAATGAGTTCACAGTATGATTTATGAAGCACAGAATCCTCCATTCCCTTAGGCATGATCATAATCGCAGTTCACATAAGGTGATTAAATTAAACTTATTTGGAACTTGATGTGTGTGCATGCGTGTGTGTATGTGTATGATTGTGTGTGACTCCGTGTGCGTGTGTGTGTGTACGTGTACATTAGAGAGAGTAAATAATTTGTCTTGGTTATGAAAAAATCACTTTCATAGCCTTTTACTGGTTTTGTTTGTTTGTGGGTTTTTTCTTTTTAGGTATTTTTGTTTGTTTGCTAAGAACCAAGATTAATGGATTTTGTATTTGACGAGTGCTACTTAGACAATGGGATCAAGTGTCAGTGTTATAATCAGGTGACTGATTCTTCTTCCTTTTTTTGGTCATGTTTCTCCCAGGGGAGGTTTGACATTGATGAGCCTTCTCCATCTCTCTCTGTTTTGAGCTTCCTCCTTATTTATGCCCCTTTCTCTAAGGTTTTGTTAGGTCTTCCCTTTGGTCTCTTTCCATCCACTACGAAGTTCATTGCTCTTTTTATGATGTGGTGGTCTGCTTTCTGTTGAATGTGCCCAAACCAGCGCAGTCTATTGCTACTAGCTACAGACTTCAGATCATCAATTTTGCACATTCTCCATAGTTCTTTATTCGTGATTCTGTCTTCCCGTTTGATCTTTGTCATGTAGCATAGCATTCGGTTTTCACAGCTCTTCAACAAACGTTTGGTTTTTATGAAAACCCACGTCTCCGAACCATACAGGAGAACAGGTCTGATGCAGGCCTTATATATCAGACAGCGTCTCTCTTGTGGGATTTTCTTATTTCTGAGAAGACTTGCCAATTCTTTCCATTTCTTCCAAGCACTCGCAATCCTGGTTCTGACAGCTAACTCAGATTTTGCTTCGCAGCTCATCGTCTCTCCCAGGTAGCAGAATTCGTCTACCACTTCTATCTTCCCTTGTTCAAATTCTAGCTCCTCCTTTCCTGCAACAGTATTGATTCCGCTTTGTAAAAATGTTCTAAGGCAACTTTTAGCTTGATCCCTTCATTTCTAAATATGGGAAAGATCCTATAGATAGAAAGAACGAACAAACAGAAAAAGTCCTCAGAGTACAGATACTGTGTACTTTTCTTATCATGTATCATTATCCATATCATACAAATTAAAGTATTCAAAGGTCTAGTAATGATGGTGATGATGATAGCTTAGAAATAATTGACAATAAAAACGTTTACAAGTATAACGCAGTACTCCAAATAAACAGGCTGAGAGCCACAAAAGTTGCTAACTGAAGAGAGGAAACCACTTCCTCCTTGTTAGAAAACCGATCCTTTTTCCTTCAAAAGTTTACTTCCCCATCATTATTTGTAGTTATGCCCAAACTCTTTTGCCTCATGGAAGGTTGAGTATGATATGCAATCTGATTTTCACTCTTACTGTCTTAGTAAAACAGGATTATTTTCTTTAAAGTCATGCTTGTTTTAAGGATTGATCGTATTGTAGCCAAAAGTCAGTACTGCAATAGCAGTATCTTGTGTCAGCATAGTCAATTGAACAGGAAATCCGGTCTTATTTCAGTGTTGAGATGGAAAAGACAATGGGAAATAGAATAATTATCTGACCTCCCCACTCACCTTTGCTTACATGCATGTGAGCGCGCGCGCAAGCACACACACATTTTTTCTCCTTGGGTTAATGTCTATTCACTACTAGTGACTTAGACAAGGCAACATTTATGATAAAACTATTGATTAAAGAAGAGGGGAGTATGCAGGGTACACACACACACGTATCAGTTTTCAAAATGATCACTATTTCATGCTGAATCCCCCTCTCTTCTGAGGTCCTCCCTTCCTTCCCACACATATGTATCTATCCAGCCCCCCCTCCCCCCCATCCCCTGTGAATTAGGATTGTTTTTGGTATGCTATATCTGTTTATTTTTAGCTATGGGCCTTTTCCCCACGGGAAAGAAGTAAAATTTGAGTTTGAAGAAAGAAATGTTAGACTTGTACTGAACATCTTTGCTGATTGCAGAGCAGACTTTGTTAATTGGTAAAAATACACTGTGGATCAGTTCTGTCACAAGCTGTATTATATACTTACAACTGAAAGTACATTTACTGACTGCTCTAATAATGATGCTACACTGATAACCAACCCCATCATTATAACCAGCTTTGCACTATATGTTTGTTATGTACAGATGGTACGGTTTGACTTTGAGTACTATATATGTGCATTAACTATGCTATTCAGTACTACTTTATCAGTCCTGTCATCAAAGTCAGCTCTGCCAGATAAATCATATGTAGACCATGTGTACACTATAGCACATTGATTAAATAGTTGTTGATCTAAACTGGTTGACATGGCATGTGAGGTCAGTGGGATGTGGCCTTTGTGGTCAGTTGGGGTGTAAACATTAGTGGACTGGAAACCTATCAAAGGAAACACACATACTGTGCCCGGGTGTTCCTCACACTGGCTGAACAGTTTGTAAAATGACCGACCTTTGAGAAGAGACAAAGAGAGTGGAGAAAGGAGTGGAAAGAGAATGTGAGCAACTGAGGGGGGAGATGAGAGAAAAGGCGGGGAGGGGGGGGGGGGGGGAGGGGGGGGGGGGGGTATGTGTGTGTGTGTATATATATAAAATTTAAATGTGTGTGTTTTTTGTGTTTGTGAGAGATAGAGGGAGAGAGTGTGCATTTGTGTGTTTGTGGTTGTGTGTTTTGTGTTTGTGAGACTGAGGACGAGAGAGAGAGAGAGAGAGAGAAGAGAGAGAAGTGTGTGGACATGCATTCATTGATGCATCATACATTTGGGGTGCTTATAATGTGCATGGGTGTAACACATATAAATTAGAAGAACTAAAATTAAAAGTAAATCTTAACAAACTTAAAGATATATATATATATATATATATAAATTAAAATCTGAAAAGAAAGATGTCTTCACAGAATCCTGTGATCATTGTCATCAGTTATAAACTCCGGTAGATGTCAGAATCTCTTCCATCAGCCTGAATAAGGATATGAATATATAAATATTTAAAGAAGTCATCAGAAAGTTTCGTGGCAAATTTTGTTTCTGAATATTTGTCAAAATGTAGTGACAAAACTGCAGGACAGAAGTTATTTCAAATATGTACCATGGCAGAGTCACAAAATAATTCATCTTATTTTCTTCAGACAATCTTTGATTAATATTACTAACACTAGTTACAGTAGAAAGATGCTATACTGAAGAAAGATCAGACACAGTGATGCAAATGTACATGCATTGCACCACAGCTCATCACATCCTACCATAAGACACAACACTAAACCACATCACAACTGCAGCACCATGCGTAACCACAGCACACTATACTATTCTATACTGATCCATTCCAAAACACACTCTCTCTCTCGGGGGTGGGGGGTGGGCATCACGTGATGCGAAGGAGAAGACGTACTGAAATTGCTCCGGTATTTTTGTGAAATAGTATCTAGTTCAAAGTGGTTTTAGTTTCACATTGTTGGCAGGTAGTTAGATCAGGAGGATGGGAATCACATTACAACTGTACAGGGCTGTCTGTGGGACATTTGCAGCAGTATTTTCCTGTTTCATGTTGAAATGGGCAGAATTCAAATCTGCCATGCCTACCTCCATCCTGACATTGAAAAGCGGGCGAGACAGTGTACTGTTAGGACTGACCCTCACCTATCTATTTTGGGGGGGACTTTTATTGCTGTGTGGTGACGTGGAGACCAACCCTGGACCCACCCCCCATAAATCTACTGGCCAAGGACGAAAGCTGAGACAAATGAGCTTGACAACGGGTGGTGGTGAAACTGTCGCAAGGAAGCCTTCTCACAGGACCAAAACCAGTGCAGAGGTGGCTGCCAACACGCCTACAACCATACAACACAGGCAGGATTCCTCTCCTGCAGCAACTCCCCAGGAACTGACGCTGAACACAATGACAGACAAAATAGTGAAGCTGGAAAACATATTGAAGTCTACAGTGGACAGTTTCAAAGAGAGATTCAGGTGTTGACAGACAGTGTTGGTGTTTTGAAAGAAGAAATGTGTGACCTAAGAAGAGACATGGACAATCTCAAAACTGGAAACATAGAACTTAACTACGACAGACAAATACAGAACTGACGAACAGAGTGGATAAACTGGAAAAGAGGGCTGACGAAGCAGAAGGGCGATCATGGCGGAACAACATCATTGTTCATGGCTTAGAGAAGAAATCAAATGAGAGTGGTGCTGACTGTGAGATGGCTGAGAAAAATCTTCTATCTGAAAAAATGGATGTCAAGGATGTAAAGTTTGATAGAGTGGCCCGTATTCAATTCTAAAGCTAACTCTCCTATTATTGCTAGATGCTGTTTTTATCAGGATAAGATTAGAATAATGAAGGCAAAATCTCGCCTGAAAGGCTTTAGTACTTCTGTAGATTAAGATTTTTCTCAGTCTGTTAGGGAAATTAGGCACAAATTGACCCCATATTTAAAGAGCGCTAGAGTAGAGGAGAAACAAGTATTTGACCATCTGATATAATAATAATAATAAATGAAATTTGTATAGCGCTATATCTTGCAGAGACAAATCAGAGCGCTTGGGAGAAAAGGTGACCCTCAGTGATCTCCATAGAAAGGAATAGTTGTTTCTTCCAGCCCATACACACATTTGTCCCAAGAAGAAATTCACAGGGTAAGCTAGAAAGTAAACCTACACTAGTTATAAGTGGGGCCAGAGTCAGTCACACAGGCAATCCCCCTTTGTGCTGTAGGCCTAGTATGTTCTTTCGAGCCAGAAGGCCCATAGAGCCGGGAGCTTATCCCGGTTTCTGTAGCGTTAAGCGAACTGATGGTTTTTCACCACCCCTGTGACAGGACGCTAGTCTGTCGCCAGATACTTCCCCAGCAGAGCTGGTACCCACTTGTACACCTGGGTGGAGTGAGGAAAATAGGAGTAAAGTGTCTTTCCCAAGGACACAACACCGAGCCGAGCGGGGATCGAACCCGCGACCTCTGGTTCACGAGTTGACCGCCTAAACCACTCGGCTGTGGAGGGTGACAGACACACAACTGGCCTTAAGAAGCAAGACAAAGACAGGTCTGACCAATGTGTACTAGGCTTAGGCCCAACATCTGTCCCCCATGATTTGTCTGGTTGTAGGCTGCCCTCCAATAAAGAGCCTGTGTTACTGTTAATAAATGATGATGGCAGTACTGATGATAGCATTAACTTGGTTTCTAGTCTCATCAATATAAATAGTGATAGTATCAGTTTAGATGATGTAGACGCATTGAATCATAGCAATAAAAATGAAACAAATAAAATGTTTTCTTTTTTATCTTGGAACGTAAATGGGTTGCTTTCTAAACTCACTGACAGGGATTTTGTATCTTATGTGCGTAGCTTCGATTTTATATGTCTGACAGAAACGTTCCTGGAAAATATCCAGCCAGATGTTTTTAGAGGCTAAAAGGCCTTTTGTAAGTCTGCAATTTGTAAGTCTGCAATTAAAGTTATCAAGGGAGGGTGGGTTAGTTTGTTTAATAAAGTATGAGTTAGCTACCCTTGTGAAATGTTTGGATGTTCCTTATTCTAACATTTGTGTGTTTCTCTTTGACAAATCCTTGTTGTGCACTTCAAGGAATGTATTATTGGTATGTGTGTATATACCACCTGAAGGTTCACCACTTAATAACATGTTTGACAATGATAATGGAATTGCTATGCTGGAAGAATGTTTAGTCAATTGTGTGGTGTCATTGGATGAAGTAGATATAATACTGTGTGGAGACTGAAACAGCAGGACATCAAACTTTTCTTCTTATCATGTTGCAAATGACTTTAATTCAGATTCCCATAGTAAAAGCATGTCTCTCAGTAGTAATTGTAATTCTGAAGATTCTGGTATCAATACTTATGGTAAATTATTATTGAATATGTGCACTGCTCTTGGGTTTACAAATTATAAATGGTGTATGCAATGGTGACCAGCTAGGACGCTATACATTCATTTATGATGGAGGATGCAGTGTTAATGATTAATTTTTAGTGTCAGATGATTTGTTCTCTCAAGATTTTTGACTCATGTCATTTGTTTGTTGCTGAGCGTTCTGATTCTGATCACCTTCCTGTTGAATTACATATTAATCCAGTATATGATACATGTACCGTAACTGAGGAGCCAGCAGTTGTGGAAAAGTTTGTGTGGGATGAAAACAAACTCTCGGTTTATAAAGAAAATGTCTGTGAAGAGAACACATGTGAACAGTTTCTAAATGCCTTCCAGATGATTGATGAGAACATTGATGAAGTTCTAGATTTATTTAATGATCTCATAAAAACCAGTGCTATTTGTATGAAGAAACAGATTCATATCAATAAAAGTCTATCAAATGAAACATGGTTTGATAATGAATGTAAAAGAATGAAATGTAGGGTCAAAAAACTTTTGAAGTCTTACCTTAAAACGTTAAAGAATGAAGACAAAAACTTATACTGTTTCACAAGAAGGGAATATAAATACATGCTTGTAAGGAAAAAGAAAGAGTATAACAAAACATTACTTGCAGATATGATGTCTGCCATCACTTCTCCAGTTCAGTTCTGGAAGAATATTAAGAAGGCTTCATGTAGAAAGAGTCAGCCAAAGAATAATATATCTGTCGACGGATGGTTGCAGCACTTCAAAACCCTGCTAGAGAAAGACTCAGTAGACAACTCCATGAACTCTGATGGTGACTATGAAGAAACTGAGGAAGATTATGATCGTCCCATATCTAAAGATGAAATATTATTGGCACTTAGAAAACTGAAACATGATAAAGCAGCTGGTCCTGATCAAATCATTGGAGAATTACTAAAAAATGGTGGTGAAAATGTACTTTTTCTGCTAAAATTATTCAACAAACTCTTTGATAATGGTCTTTTTCCAGACAACTGGACTGAATCTATCATCCTAGCATTACACAAAAAGGAGATGTTGACAGCCCTAATAACTACATGGGAATCTCTCTTAGTGATATAAGTAGTAAGCTGTACAGTACCATCATTAATAATAGGTTACAGGAGTGGGTTAAGAAAAACATTACAGGTGAACACCAAGCTGGTTTTAAGAGAGGGTATTCCACTATAGATCATATGTTTACTTTACTTGCATTTATCCAGAAACAGTTTGCTCATAACTGTAAGCTCTATGTAGCATTTATTGACTTTGAAAAGGCATTTGATTCTGTTAATAGAAACTTGTTATGGCCTATCCTCCTGAAAAATGGTGTGAAGGGTAAATTATTACGTTGTTTGAGAGCTATGTATCAGAATGTTTTCTGTTTTCATTAATGAGTTAGCCAAAGAAGTCATTAATAAGGGTAAACATGGTGCTACTTTCCCCCAAGATTTCACAGAATTGTTTATTCTTCTGCTTGCTGATGATGTCATCCTGCTATCTGAAACTGTTGTAGGCTTACAACAGCAGCTGAATAGCTTATTAAGCAGTGCTGCAACAGCACTTGATCTTAAGGTTAATCTGAATAAGAGTAATATTGTTGTATTCAGAAAAGGTGGTTATTTAGCTGCTCACGAAAAATGGCTGTACAATGGAAAAGTCATGCCTGTGATTAATGTATATAAATATCTAGGAATCTGTTTTTGTACAAAGCTTAGTTTCACAACTGCATATAAAGATCTGGCAAGTCGAGGTAAAAGAAGCTTGTTAATTGTTTTGAAAAAAATTATGATTATTGAATAATAATGCTTTTGACTTGTTGATTAAGATATTTGATGCACAAAAACAATCTACTGTGTTATATGGCACAGAAATTTGAGGACTGGATGCAGCTGTAACTCATTGTGAATCAGTACACCTCTTTGCTCTAAAGCAGTTTTTAGGCTTAGATAGACGTACACCTAATGATCTTGTTTATAGTGAAACCAATAGATATCCTCTTTCTATTAATGCTGCTGTAAGATGCATTAGATACTGGATTAAGATTCTGCATATGGATGAGTGCAGGTTACCATTTAAGTCTTGCAAGATGCTTTATGATCTAGATGTTAAGGGGAAAAGCACCTGGGCTTCACAAATACGTACCTGTTTATGTGAACTTGGCTTTGGGTGTGTTTGGCTCAAACAAGGTGTTGGAAATTGTAGAGAGTTTATCAAGGTTTTCAGGCAAAGACTGATTGACTGCCGTTGGCAGCAGTGGAGTGGTCATATACAAAACAATGAAAGATTTCAAATGTACAGACAATTTATAGGTTCACACGATGTCAAACCTTATCTAAAGCTTGATATAGACATACATTTGAAAAGAATTATGTCTAAGTTTAGACTTGGTGTATCAGACATAAATGTTCATAAATTTAGATATATAGAACATGATGATGATGACCTCAGGTTGCTAAGCCCATTATGTCAGCAAACAGTGGAAGATGAAGTTCATTTTGTGCTGTGCTGTGCTGTCCAGTATTAGAAAATGTAAGACAGAATTACATTCCGGTAAAGTATAGTAGACAGCCTAATTTATTTAGATTCTGTCTACTCATGGCATGTAGTCACCCTGAGATTGTGGGCAGCCTTGCTTTATATTTGTGTAAAGCCTTTAGAATAAGAGATATCTTGGTTTCTTAAGTCTTTTTTTTTTTTTACTGATTTTTTATTGTGGTAGTTGTGGGTATACATGATTAACACTTGGGTTTTTTTTTGTTTTGTGTTACTTATTTCTCTCACTAAAATACTAAGCAGTTTGGAACCCCCCTTCATGTATGGGCCAATGGCCTTTTTGTGAATAAATCTTTCGAGTTCGATCTGTCTCTCTCTCTCTCTCTCTCTCTCTCTCTCTCTCTCTCTGTCTGTCTCGGTGATCTCCCTTGGATATAGGCAGGGCGAAATTTTGCTGTGTAAATTTTGTGTTTAAATTGCCAAATAAACCAGCACCATGCCAGTTGTCGGGTTACCAACAACGCTGGAAGTGACGCTAGGTGCCCTGCTGCAACAACACTGCATCACCTCATGGAAGGTCTGTGGAAAGGCGAGCAAACGACTGTTGTGCTTCGACTGAAGGCTGGCTCAAGTGATGGGAACATGGCGGGTCAACAAACACCTGTGTACTTCCGCAGAAAGCCTCCCATCAGACCAACAGGGACCGACGAAGGACAGAGGAGAGGAGACAGGCAGAGGAGAGGAGGCGGGCAGAGGAGAGGAGACAAACAGAGGAAAGGCAAGAAGACAAGGCAAGTGCATTGTTCCCATTCGAAACTTCGCCAAGTTTGTTTATGCCAACACCCCCCATCACCCAGTCTGTCTCACACACCAACACCCCAGCCTCTCCAAACCACATGCCTTCGCAATCGCTGCTTCCCACACATGATTATCGCAGTGCGTCAGGCGCTGTCACAGTGTTGGAAGCTGACACAGTGGCTGAACAACAAGGTGGAATTGACCTAGTTGAGGTGCCTGTACCTGACATTACGATGGAGGGGGAGGACTGTGACGAATATCTAGATCAGATTCGGGATGCAAGCTACAGTGGAGATACTATAAAGAACTATGTGGGTGGGCTGAGAAACAGATCCCTGCAGAGAAATCTCAGGGACGTTTCTAGAAACAAGGACTTTCTTAATGTGTATACCTCTGATGAAATACCTGATACTATCATTTGTGAAAGTGAAGATATGATTTTTCAGTTTATCTGGACAGATGACACTCACAACCCTGCTGATTACTTTTGGTTTGCAAAAAAGAACACCAGGCAACTGACTCAGGAGAAAAAGACATTTATTCCAAGCTGCAGCTGTGGACACCTGCCGATCGTGACAGAATCAAAGACAGAATTAGTGCTGGACTGGATGTTTTACATGTTATGATGGATGCTATCAGATTTTTTCTGGGTTAGAAGTGACTGTGGTTGCCTGTATATGTGCGTTGTGAGTGTGTGTGTGTGTGTGCATGCGCACCCTCTTGTGCGTGCGTGCGCGCGTGTGTGTATGTGTGTGTTGTGTATGTTCGTGCTGTGTTGTGCGTGCGTGTGTTTGTGCGTGCGTGTGTGCGTGTTTGTGCGTGTGTGTGTTCGTGCGTGTGTGTGTGCGTGTGTGCATGCATATGTGTGTGCATATGTGTGTGTGTGTGAGAGAGAGAGAGAGAGAGAGCAAAACAGGAGGTTAGGCATATTGTGAGTTAGGTTTTTCACGTGTTGGAAAGAGCATGAGTTACCGGATCAGACGGAATGTAGGGACAGGAAGCCCTGTCACAGACTCGGTGTTTAAATGATGTTTGTGGTTGTTGTTACCCTCCCCCCTCCCTTTCCCCATTAGCAATGGGCGAAAGTGTTAGGCACCAATTCATCTGAATCGTAATGTAAAACACTTCACCATGTCGTGGAATCCATGCCATGTCGACCATTTGGGCTGTAGAAATGATACATCTGTATTTCTGAAAATACGTGTTTTGTGCCCAGTCCCCTTCCCACTGTCCCCTTGTAAATGGGCTTTAACAGCTTATTACAATAAAATATTGTCATTGTCATTGTCATTGTCTCTCTCTGTCTCTGTCTGCGAAGGCCATTGTGTACTGATGGAAACGGATAAATTTTGTGAAACCTCATGCGCATGGGGACTGAATCCATGAATGTGAAAAAAGCACATGAGGGCTTATTCATTACCCTTGAAATGAATTGGGGGGAAAAAATCTAAAAAAATTATGTTTTTCCCTCTCTCTCTCTCTCTCTCCCCTCTCTCTCTCTCTCTCTCTCTCTCTCTCCTCTCTCTCTCTCTCTCTCTTCTCTCTCTCTCTCTCTCTCTCTCTCTCTCTCTCTCTCTCTCTCTCTCTCTCTCTCTCTCTCTCTCTCTCTCCTTCTCCTGTCTCTCTCTGGGGGGCCCATCACATGATGTGAAGGAGAAGACATACTGTAATTGCTCCGGTATTTTTGTGAAATAGTATCTAGTTCTAAGTGGTTTTAGTTTATCATTGTTGGCAGGTAGTTAGATCAGGAGGATGGGAATTTCAGTGCAACTGTACAGGGCTGACTGTGGAACATTTGCAGCAGTATATGCCTGTTTCATGTCGAAACTTGCAGAATTCAAATCTGCCATGTACCTCCATCCTGACACTGAAAAGCCTGTTAGGACTGACCCTCACCTATCTATTTTGGGGGGGACTTTTATTGTGGTGTGGTGACATGGAAACCAACCCTGGACCCCCCCCCCCCCCCCCCCCCCCCCCCCCCCCCCCCCCCTAAATCTACTGGCCAAGGACGCAAGCTGAGGCAAACGAGTTTGACAATGGGTGGTGGTGAAACTGTCGCAGGGAAGCCTTCTCACAGGACCAAAACCAGTGCAGAGGTGGCTGCCAACACACCTACAATCATACAACACAGAACACAGACAGGATTCCTCTCCTGCAGCAACTCCCCAGGAACTGACGCTGAACACGATGACAGACAAAATAGAGAATCTGGAAAACCTATTGAAGACTACAGTGGACAGTTTCAAAAGAGAGATTCAGGTGTTGACAGACAGTGTTGGTGTTTTGAAATAAGAAATGTGTAACCTAAGAAGAGACATGGACAATCTCAAAACTGAAAACATAGAACTACGACAGACAAATACAGAAACAACAGAGTGGATAAGCTGGAAAAGAGGGCTGATGAAGCAGAAGGACGATCACGGCGGAACATCATTGTTCATGGCTTAGAGAAGAAAACAAATGAGAGTGGTGCTGACTGTGAGATGGCTGTGAAAAATCTTCTATCTGAAAAAATGGATGTCAAGGAAGTAAAGTTTGATAGAGTGGCCCGTATCAATTCTAAAGCTAACTCTCCTATTATTGCCATATGCTGTTTTTATCAGGATAAGATTAGAATAATGAAGGCAGAATCTGGCCTGAAAGGCTTTAGTTCTTTTGTAGATGAAGATTTTTCTCAGTCTGTTAGGGAAATTAGGCGCAAATTGACCCCATATTTAAAGAGTGCTAGAGCAGAGGGGGGAAACAAGTAAGAATGGTTTTTGACCATCTGATATAAAGGGAGAAAAGGTGACCCTCAATGATCTCCAAAGAAAGGAATAGCTGTTTGGCCAGCCCATACACACATCTGTCCCTAGGTGAAATTCAGAGGGTAGGCCAGAAAGTAAACCTATACCAGTGGGCCAGAGTCAGTCACACAGGCAATCCCCTTTGTGCTGTAGGCCTAGAGCCTGATGCAATAGGGCTTTGTGCTGTGGAGGGTAACAGACACACAACTGGCCTAAGAAGAAGAAGCAAGACAAAGACAGGTCTGACCAAGGTGTACTAGGCTTAGGCCTAACATCTGTCCCCCATGATTTGTCTGGTTGTAGGCTGCCCTCCAATAAAGAGCCTGTGTTAATAAATGATGATGGCAGTACTGATGATAGCATTAACTTGGTTTCTAGTCTCATCAATATAAATAGTGATAGTGTCAGTTTAGATGATGTAGACAAATTGAATCATAGCAATAAAAATGAAACAAATAAAACGTTTTCTTTTTTTAAATCTTGGAACGTAAATGGGTTGCTTTCTAAACTCACTGACAGGGATTTTGATTCTTATGTGCGTAGCTTCGATTTTATATGTCTGACAGAAACAATCCTGGAAAATATCCAGCCAGATGTTTTTAGTGGCTATGAGGCCTTTTGTAAGTCTGCAATTAAAGTTAGTCATCAAGTGAGATGATCCGGTGGGTTAGTTTGTTTAATAAAGTATGAGTTAGCTGCCTTTGTGAAATGTTTGGATGTTCCTTATTCTAAGATTTGTGTGTTTCTCTGACAAATCCTTGTTGTGTACTTCAAGGAATGTATTATTGGTATGTGTGTATATACCACCTGAAGGTTCACCATTTTATAACGTTTGACAATGATAATGGAATTGTTATGCTGGAAGAATGTTTAGTCAATTGTGTGGTGTCATTGGATGAAGTAGATATAATACTGTGTGGAGACTTAAACAGCAGGACATCAAACTTTTCTTCTTATCATGTAGCGAATGACTTTAAATCAGATTCCCATAGTAAAAGCTAGTCTCTCAGTAGTAATCGTAATTCTGAAGATTCTGGTATCAATAATTATGGTAAATTATTATTGAATATGTGCACTGCTCTTGGGTTACAAATTATAAATGGTGTATCCAATGGTGACCAGCTAGGACGCTATACATTCATGTCTGATGGAGGATGCAGTGTTAATGATTAATTTTTAGTGTCAGATGATTTGTTCTCAGATTTTTGATTCATGTCGTTTGTTTGTTGCTGAGCGTTCTGATTCTGATCACCTTCCTGTTGAATTACATATTAATCCAGTATATAGTACATGTACCGTAACTGAGGAGCCAGCAGTTGTGGAAAAGTTTGTGTGGGATGAAAACAAACTCAGTTTACAAAGAAAATCCCTGTGAAGATAACATGTGTGAACAGTTTCTAAATGCCTTCCAGATGATTGATGAGAACATTGATGAAGCTCTAGATTTATTTAATGATATAAAAACCAGTGCTATTTGTATGAAGAAACAGATTCATATCAATAAAAGTCTATCAAATGAAACATGGTTTGATAATGAATGTAAAAGAATGAAATGTAGGGTCAGAAAACTTTTGAAGTCTTACCTTAAAACGTTAAAGAATGAAGACAAAAACTTGTACTGTTTCACAAGAAGGGAATATAAATATATGCTTGTAAGGAAAAAGAAAGAGTATAACAAAACATTACTTGCAGATATGATGTCTGCCATCACTTCTCCAGTTCAGTTCTGGAAGAATATTAAGAAGGCTTCATGTAGAAAGAGTCAGCCAAAGAATAATATATCTGTCGACAGATGGTTGCAGCACTTCAAAACCCTGCTAGAGAAAGACTCAGTAGACAACTCCATGAACTCTGATGGTGACTATGAAGAAACTGAGGAAGATTATGATCGTCCCATATCTAAAGATGAAATATTATTGGCACTTAGAAAACTGAAATATGATAAAGCAGCTGGTCCTGATCAAATCATTGGAAAATTACTAAAAAATGGTGGTGAAAATGTACTTTTTCAGCTAAAATTATTCAACAAACTCTTTGATAATGTTTTTTCCCCAGATAACTGGACTGAATCTATCATTCTAACAATACACAAAAAGATGATGTTGACCACCCTAATAACTACAGGGGAATCTGTCTTAGTGATATAAGTAGTAAGCTGTACAGTACCATCATTAACATTACAGGTGAACACCAAGCTGGTTTTAAGAGAGGGTATTCCACTATAGATCATATGTTTACTTTACTTGCATTTATCCAGAAACAGTTTGCTCATAACCATAAGCTCTATGTAGCATTTATTGACTTTGAAAAGGCATTTCTGTTTATAGAAACTTGTTATGGCCTATTCTCCTGAAAAATGGTGTGAAGGGTAAATTATTACGTTGTTTGAGAGCTATGTATCAGAATGTCAAAAGCAGAATAAGATGTGGATCTAAGCTGACAGACATAATATACTGCACCACTGGAGTCAAACAGGGTGATGTATGTAGCCCTCTTTTGTTTTTTGTCTTCATTAATGAGTTAGCCATAGTAGTCGTTAATAAGGGTAAACATGGTGCTACTTTCCCCCAAGATTTCACAGAATTGTTTATTCTTCTGCTTGCTGATGATGTCATCCTGCTATCTGAAACTGTTGTAGGCTTACAACAGCAGCTGAATAGCTTATTAAGCAGTGCTGCAACAGCACTTGATCTTAAGGTTAATCTGAATAAGAGTAATATTGTTGTATTCAGAAAAGGTGGTTATTTAGCTGCTCACGAAAAATGGCTGTACAATGGAAAAGTCATGCCTGTGATTAATGTATATAAATATCTAGGAATCTGTTTTTGTACAAAGCTTAGTTTCACAACTGCATATAAAGATCTGGCAAGTCGAGGTAAAAGAAGCTTGTTAATTGTTTTGAAAAAAATTATGATTATTGAATAATAATGCTTTTGACTTGTTGATTAAGATATTTGATGTACAAAAACAACCCACTGTGTTATATGGCGCAGAAATTTGGGGACTGGATGCAGCTGTAACACATTATGAATCAGTACACCTCTTTGCTCTAAAGCAGTTTTTAGGCTTAGAAGTTAGATAGACGTACACCTAATGATCTTGTTTATAGTGAAACCAATAGATATCCTCTCTCTATTAATGCTGCTGTAAGGTGCATTAGATATTGGATTAAGATTCTACATATGGATGAGTGCAGGTCACCTTTTAAGTCTTACAAGATGCTTTATGATCTAGATGTCAAGGGGAAAAGCACCTGGGCTTCACAAATACGTACCTGTTTATGTGAACTTGGCTTTGGGTTTGTTTGGCTCAATCAAGGTGTCGAAAATTGTAGAGAGTTTATCAAGGTTTTCAGGCAAAGACTGATTGACTGCCGTTGGCAGCAGTGGAGTGGTCATATACAAAACAGTGAAAGATTTCAAATGTACAGACAATTTATAGATTCACACGATGTCAAACCTTATCAAAAGCTTGATATGGACATACATTTGAAAAGAATTATGTCTAAATTTAGACTTGTGTATCAGACATAAATGTTCATAAATTTAGATATATAGAACATGATGATGATGACCTCAGGTTACTAAGCCCATTATGTAAGCAAACAGTGGAAGATGAAGTTCATTTTGTGCTGTGCTGTCCAGTATTAGAAGATGTAAGACAGAATTACATTCCAGTAAAGATGAAGTTCATTTTGTGCTGTGCTGTCCAGTATTAGAAGATGTAAGACAGAATTACATTCCAGTAAGCCTATAGTAGACAGCCTAATTTATTTAGATTCTGTCTACTCATGGCATGTAGTCACCCTGAGATTGTGAGCAGCCTTGCTTTGTATTTGTGTAAAGCCTTTAGAATAAGAGATATCTTGGTTTCTTAAGTCATATTTTTTTGGAACTGACTTTTATTGTGGTAGTTGTGGGTATACATTAACATTTTGGTTTTTTGTGTTACTTATTTTTTTCACTAAAATACTAGGCAGTTTGGCAACCCCCCTTCATGTATGGGCCAATGGCCTTTTTGTGAATAAATCTTTCGAGTTCGAGTTCTCTGTCTCTCTCCCTCCCTCCCTCCCTCCTCTCTCTGTCTCTGGGATGGAAGACAGAGCTGTGTTGTAACATACTGTAACATTTACCCCCTAAATATAGAGATTTGTTCACAATGAGATAAGGAGTGGTATGGATTACATTCACCAATGGGTGATATTGATGATAGCAGCATTGTTTAGCTAGCTGTGCTGAAAATGTAGCCCAGGCAAGTGAAGTAACAGAATTTACACATTAAATATAATTTGGAAAGAAAAAAGGGTAAAACTCAGCTCTGCTTGTGCTTTTTTAATGAGTGATACCTGAGAGTGTGAAGCAGCAAATCATTATGGCTTGCACACGTTTTGATTGATTATTGCGTTCTTGAATGTTGTGTATCAGCAGAGTTTCCTCAAGGGTGTGTCTTTGTTGACAGGCTAATTATATGCCACATTGCAGTGCTAAGCTGTGAGGCTAAACTGTAGGGGGTAAAGATGTTAGCACACAGAGATCTATAACAATTGTTTATGTGCTTGTGCGTATGTGCGCGCGTACGCACACAATACACACTATGCACAGTACACAGAGAGACGCACACACACACACACACACACACACACACACACTGAGGGCGTGAAAGGAAGGGGAGGAGACAAAGAGGATTAATGTTATGTAAAGCAGAGAAAACAGTCTCCGTTTTTTTGGGAGGGGTCACAATGCAACACCTTGGGAGAGAAGGAACTCGAGCACACATAAAAGTAGTTTGCAACTGTTTTATCCACCGGAAATTAGTCAGGCTGTGAAACATGAACTGAAACATAAACTGTTTATCTTTCTTAGACACTATTCATTGTCAAGTTGTTGTTGACATATAAAACTAAAAGGAGGTGGGGTAATTTGAAAAAAAAAAGAGATTTGTTTCTTTGTGCTGCCCGAGTGCTCCAAAATACCTTTCAGAAAGACAACTTGTTTGCCAACTTATTTCTTCATGTTGTTAACTAGTGGTTACTGAAAGAATTGACAATAGTTTTTATTTGCTAGTATTTCCATCATAGTATTTTTTCTCAGAGAAGGAAGTACTAGATCACAATAACTTGTAGCATTCCCACCAAAGTATTTTTTCTGAAAAAGGTAGTAATAATTTGTAGCATTCTCATCTACATATTTTCTCGGAGATCAAGGAAGTACAAGATCACTATAATATGTAGGATTCCCATCTATGTATTTTCTCAAAGAAGGAAGTATTAGATCACTATAATATGTAGGATTCCCATCTATGTATTTTCTCAAAGAAGGAAGTATTAGATAACTATAAAATATGTAGGGTTCCCATCTATGTATTTTTTCAAAGAAGGAAGTATTAGATCACTATAATATGTAGGATTCCCATCTATGTATTTTCTCAAAGAAGAAAGTATTAGATCACTATAAAATAATAATAATAATAAATGGAATTTATATAGCGCTATATCTTGCAGAGACAAATCAAAGCGCTTGCACTCAACTCATTCTTACACAGTCATACAACCAGTGACAAGCAATAGTTCCATCAAGTCCAAATGTGCACACACACACGCACGCACACACACACACACACACACACACAACACACACACACACACAGAGGTCACACACCCTGGCAGGGCAATAGAATCTTGGCTGTTGAAGGCAGGGAAAACTATGAGATGAGGCAGGAGAGGAAAATCTTAGGTTTGAAATAAATATGTCTGAGACTGGATTTAAAAGTGTCATAAGAAGGCTTTTGGCGGAGAGAGAGAGGGAGATCATTCCACATCAATGGACCAGAAATAGAGAAAGAGCGACGGCCGATGGTGGATTGGTTGAATCTAGGTATTCGTAAGGACAAGGTATCTGCAGCAGAGCGAGAGAACGAGAAGGAGTGTACAAGTGAAGACATTCACAGAGGTAGGCGGGTGCTGTTTTGTGGAGACATTTGTAACAGAGGGTACTGATCTTATAGTTTACTCTTTGTGGCACAGGCAGCCAGTGGAGAGATTGCAAGAGAGGGGTAATATGCTCAGATTTTTTCTTTCTGAGGATAGACGAGCTGCAGAGTTTTTGTATACGTTGAAGGGATTGGATTGATGATGCTGGCAGACCAGCCAACAGAGAGTTGCAATAGTCCAGACGTGAAAGAATGAGAGATGCAACAAGTTTGGATGTTGCATCTGTGGACAGGTACTTTCGAATTGCACTAATACGCCGTAATTGATAGTAGCAGAACTGGCAGGTCTGAGTGATGAATTTTTGCATAGAGAGTGTGTTGTCAATAATGACCCCTAGATACTTCACAGCAGAGGATAAAGGGACTGATGCATTGCCAAGTTGTATTGAAGCTGTTGTGATGGAAGAGAGTTTGTGTTTGGTCCCTACAAGCATGGTTTCTGTTTTATCTGCATTTAGCTGTAATTTGTTCTGTATCATCCAATTTTGGATATCTTGAAAGCAGTGGGCCATATTTGTAAAGAGAGAAAGCAGAGAAGGCAGATTAATATGTAGGGTTCCCATCTATGTATTTTCTCAAAGAAGGAAGTGTTAGATCACTATAATATGTAGGATTCCCATCTATGTATTTTCTCAAAGAAGGAAGTACTAGATCTCAATAATTTGTAGCATTCCCATATCTTAGTATTTTCTCAGAGAAGGAAGTGCTTCACTAAATCACTATATTTTGTAGTATTCTTATCTTCTCAGGGAAGTACCAAATCAAAACATTCACTTTCTTTGGTGAAAATCTGTCACTGTCTGAGTGCAGGTTGTTCTAACAGACTTTTTGCCACAGATGTTAGCCTATGAAAAAAACTGTGACAGTTTCTGTGATAAGCTTTTGTATTTGTTCTTGATGAGTCATAATATAATTCACTAAGCTCAAGGTTTTTCTTCATGTTTCCTATGGGTGTTTTTTTTGTTTCTTATTCAAGACTGCTCAGTGGGTTAGTAATGATGAAAATGTAACATATTTTGTGTTGTTACAGATGCGATATATTTCATGTCATTGCAGAGGACAGGTATGGCTAAACAAGGAAGTGGACATACGGCTTCCAAGCCAAAAAAATCAGCCAGCCACCTGTCTGTGGCCAAACTGTCACCACAGATGATTAAAACCATGCCTGTGGTGAGTTTTCTCTTGTAGTTAAGCCTCACTGTTTGCATTCAGATAGTGGCAACATTGACACAGACAGATCTCTTTGTCTGTAGTCAAGCCTCACTGTTTGCATTCAGATAGTGGCAACAATGACACAGATAGATCTTGTCTGTAGTCAAGCTTCGCTGTTTGACTTCAGATAATGGCAACATTGACACAGACAGATCTCTTTGTCTGTAGTCAAGCTTCTCTGTTTGCATTCAGATAGTGGCAACAATGACACAGATAGATCTTTTGTCTGTAGTCAGCCTCACTGTTAACATTCAAATAATGGCAACAATGACGTAGACAGATCTTGTGTGTAGTCAAGCTCACTGCATTCAGATAATGGCAACAATGACATAGACAGATCTCTTTGTCTGTAGTCAAATCTCACTGTTTGAATGCAGGTAATGGCAAAAATGACATAGACAGATCTTGTGTGTAAAGTCTCACTGTTTGTATTCAGATAATGGCAACAATGACATAAACAGATCTTGTGTGTAGTCAAGCCTCATTGTTTGCATTCAGATAATGGCAACAATGACACAGACAGATCTCTTTGCCTGTAGTCAAGTCTCACTGTTTGAATGCAGGTAATGGCAACAACAACACAGACTCATTAGATGAAGAAAAAAGCACACATTTGCAGTATCATGTGTGAGGAGTGAGCATCTTCGCTTTTGGATGCAAGACATAAGGAACCAAAAAATTTTTAGATTAAGAGGTAAATAACCACAAATGATCTGGAGGAAATGTTTGCTATGTTTTTGGCTGTAGGGTTTGCTATTGTTCAATTTTTTTTTTGTGCTGGAAGGGTTTGCTATTATGCAATATCTGATACATTCATATTTCTGCAATGATCTGTGAACCTTCAAATTTTTTCTTCATAGCGTGAGCTTCGAAGAACATTGCCACGACTGTCAGCTGCGGTCCATGCTCGAGAAGCAAAGAGACCAGCGTGGTGGCCACACATTCTGCCCTGGACTCATGGTCATCTCATCGATGCTGTGAAGGTATTGCATGTTGGTAATTTTGTAGTGTGCTGTCTTACTGTCACAGTCAGTTTTCTTTAACTAAGAAGTCAGGGATGCTCTTTCATTTGAGAGTGTACTGTTATAGTTGCATCCTTTGGTTTATGCATATCAGTTTATCACTTTATTGCATTTTTCTTACAGGGGCAGACTTTTTGTGTGTATAGTTTTGCTCGTTTCAGCTTCTTTGATTCTATGGGTTGTTTTACAGACTGTTTGGAATGATATTTTGAATTATGGTTTTTTATGTTATTTTTTTGTTTTATTTTTAAAAATTTATTTATTTACTTCTTTGGTTTTGGATGTTAATTTTTTGGTCATCACGGTGCTTTTTCTTCAGATTTATGTACATGTTCAGATAGCTTGAGTTTAATAATGATAATAATATATGGAATTTATATAGCGCTGAATCTTGTAAAAAACAAACAAATCGAAGCGCTTGCACTCAATCATTTACAGGCATGCAACTCTCCTTAAACATAATGAACAACATATTTCAAATCCATGCATACAATGGAGATCACTTAATTGACAGTGTGGATAACAGTAGTTTGAGTTGATTTACAATTTTGGGGATAAAGAATTATGATGGAACAGTTTTCTTATCCCTGACAAACAGATTTATGTGACCTGTTTTAAACAATGATGAACAAAAATTCTACTCCACTTCCAGATTATCACTATCTGTTGTTCATTTGCTTTAAAGATATTTTGTGTGACCAAATCATAGGCTGATTGTGCATATATATATATATATATATATAATATATATGAAGGAAGGTTCGGGGATAAGGGATGTTAGGACACTGGCACTCCACACTCAAAGGAATGATGTGAGGCCACGCAGGGGTGTTATGGTAACACAATTTATTGTTTCATCTACACAAAACACACACCTGAAACAAAGATAAAATTCAGGTAACTACTCTATCCATATTTAACTAAGCACATCATTGATGAAAGGCACACACAGCAAAATAGCTATATTGTCGTCTAGCCGAATGTAAGAAAACCAAATTCCTTTCATCACTCACACCAAAATACCAAGTTAATCCTAGGGAACCAATAGAGAGTATACAGTTGTAAATCAGACAACCAAAGACTACAAAATAACTAGGAAAATCCTTTCCTCAATACTCTCAACTGACATTATGATAATGTCAACAGAACTTAGTCTATACTAAGATCTTTCACAACATTGGCCCCTATGATACCCCATGGATATTGTAGCACGGGAGAGAGAGAGAGAGAGAGAGAGAGAGAGAGAGAGAGAGAGAGAGAGAGAGAGAGAGAGAGAAGGCAAATCTAGAATGTCACAAAACCACATACAAATTAACCACTTTTGACACAAATGACTAACCATACACCAAGTCACACACCTACATGTTAGAGACTGCCTACTTTAGAAAGGCAATTACCACAGTGGCCCAGCTAGGCCTAGTCCCCTCCTGCATTCAAGTCTAACCTTCAAGTCTTCAACTCTTTTAGTTTTAGCAGTCGACTCTTATCTCAATTCAACTTTGCCATAGTAATCTATCCCAAAAGCTCTTTTACCAAATCCACATTATTTTGACTAGTGCAATTCACAAACTTCATCTCAACATGATACACATATCAAATGATGATTACTTGCTCATAAAATCCCACTTTTAACATGAGCATCCATTTATAGAATAAATCTAAGATCACACAATAACATAATAAGTCTCACGACTTTAACCAATTTTCATGTACACATAGTTTCACTGTACCAGTCACAATATTCAATCAATAACTAAATTCAGCTAGTACACACAAATAAGATTTACTTGTAAAATCAGCTTTTCCTTGATAAATCTCTTTAAGCAACAACTTATATCATAAAGAGAAATTCTCACTTACAGCTCAAGCAGGAGAAAAAAGTGCTGTTTCCTTCTAAGTCATTCTGTCAGGTTTTAACCTCACACAGCCTAACTCAAAGAAGAAAGTTGCCTCAGACAGCCAGCAAGAGAAAGACTTTAAAATGCCATGTACACCCTGTTATATTGGTTCAGTTGCAGGACTACTAATTCCAATTGACCAATGAATACATTTGGCAACTGAGATTAACAAATCCTAACCACACATCAAATCTGCTGGTTCAATAGAGGAGGTAAAAAGGTAAAGGTAAAGGAGTCCCATAACCTATAAGGTCATAGGGGAGCGAGGTGTCAGAGACCTCACTTCTCTAGGGCCAGCATATTGAGGGCGGCGCCCATCTCCTCTCCCTCAGCTGCTTTACCTTCCCTGACCCTAAAAAGGGCAGGTACCCATTTACAGCTGGGTGAACAGGGAGAAGTGTACTGAAGCCAAGACATGCAAGTAACCATGCTAGATGCTGCTTAACTTGGCTGGGGGAAAGTGAGTGCCAATAGAGGAGGAGGGGGGGGGGGGGGGGGGGGGGATAATAGAGAGGAGGAAAAGGGGGGTGCTATTCAACAAGAAAGATGCCCACAAGCCTGTTGAATAAGACTAGCTGTAACAAGCTCTGAAGTGTTTACCACATGACTGTTCCACACTGGTCACTCTAGACTACAAGGACTCAGGCAATAGAGAGGGCTCTACTGTAAGTAACGAAGGGGCTGAGCCACCAGCCCTGGGACTGTAGGCCTACAGTGAGGACACTTAGCTACACCATCACACTGAGTTGCCAGGCTCCTAGCTCACAGACACATGTTGGACACTTAAGGTGAGAAACAGTGTGACAGTACACAGGCCTCAATGAATTGCTAGGTCTCCCAGCCTGCAGATACATGCTGGACATCTAAACTGAGAGAAGGAGTGACACTACACAGACTTCAATTGGTTGCTATCGTTAGAGAAAGCCTCAAGTGGATTACAAGAAATTCCAAACCACAACCATGGGTATACAAACAGGCTGAGAAGTTGTTTGTTTAAACAGTACACTGTAACATGTAGATTCACAAAGAAACCCCAACTCTCTTTCAGAACTGCTAACCTCAGCAAGTCATGAAGTCTAACCAGGTTAAAAACATTCTTTCTAGAAGGGGGGGGGGGGAAGGAAAGGGGTTTAGTTCAAATGTTAGTTATAGTGCGCAAAGTGCACGCTATAACATATATATATATATATATATATATATATATGAGCTTGTATGGCTATCGTGAATTCACCATGATCATAAAGTATTTCTTTTTCCTGCACTGTTGGGCACATCAGATAACGGTTAGGTAACACAGCCTGTGAAACAATAGAGATCAACTCCTACTGGGACATAACTACCTAAAGAGGGGTGACTCCACCCGATTACGTGGTCAAGATACCATCTCTGGAAAATGAATTGCAATGTCCCAACATTCTTTAGTGAGTTCAAGGAGAAATAAGTCGCTATTTAATATACTTAAACATGTCTGACTTCTGTCATATTTCTTTGGGTGTTCCTAGTTTTCATTGTAGTTGTTATTAATCAAGTTTGGTGATTATGACTACAGTTTCTAACCCCTGATACTCAGATTAATCCCTCATGTAATGCAATCTTGGTGCTGCCTTCAGCCTGGAGAAAACATGAATAATTTACCTAATTTATGATAACTTTATCTACAACAAGGACTACAAATAAGAAATTATGAAAAAAAGATCTGGATACAGATCATACCATGATAAAGAAGCTAAAAATATTCCAAGGCAATGTTATTGTGGTCTTGAAGTTGATATCTAATGAACCCTTATCTGTGTGAATGATAAGTTATTTTTGATATGATTTTCCAGACTGCTGCCCCATCAGCTTTGCGCTCCGTGGCCAAGAAGTGCTGTAAAATGTTGAACAGACGCTCAGGCAAGCAGAAACAAACCAGGAAGACTGTACTCTCACAACCCAGGGTGCTACTGCTAGACTGGATCAACAGCCAGCCAACTAACCGCACGCGTGTTCAGCCAGTTAAGGTTTGAACCATTCTACATGTAGTCGTTCTAAATAAATTATCGTTCACTATTTTCTTCTGTAATTCATCCATGTCAACTGGAGAATGACTCAAAAATAGTGTGTTGTTGGGAGAAAGTTACTTAAAGCTATGTTAACAATAATATCAAACATTAATCAGTGTACAGGAACATGCACATTCAGTCAAAAATTAAGTTTAAAGTTTTGTACCTTACTGAACAAAATATGAATGTGTTAAACCTGAGAGAGAGAGGTGTGTAATAATGAAGTGTCATTGAGCATCTGAGGTAAAGACAAATCAGTTGTTTGTACATGACGTTTGTTTTGCTATTTTCCAGGCAAGTGCAAAGTCAAGGCCAAAGAAACCAGGTAAGATTTTGTATGTCTTCAGCAGCTAGAACATTTTGTGGATTTTGGCTTGGATAACTCATACAGATCTCTTGTACACAGAATTGTGGAAACACATGTTTATATGGTTTTATGTGTTGGCAACACTTGCACTTCACACATACACACAGACACGCACACTCATATACACGCACATGTATTTATGATATTAACTAAAGATAGCTGTCAGGCATTGCCCAGTTACGCTTGGACACATCATGTGCATATACAATTCTACACACAAACGCATACACAAGTATGCACACACTAAAGCATGTGTGTTGCTGCTGCCTTATCTTCTGTGATATTCCTGTCCTGTTCTCATGGTATTCGTTCTAATCTCTCCACCCTAGCCATACCTAGATTTGTTATGTTGCATCCACAGTCTGAAGTCCACAGGGAAATATCACTGTCAGGCTTCTATGGGACCACCTGAGCTAAGATATGCATGTCATGATCTACTAAGCCCCTTCTCAGGCTTCTGGTGACAGTGATAGCTCAGTTCCAGAGCTAGATTGAGTGAGACGCCCATTCGGGGTGATGAGACTATCACAATGACCCCCCCCCTTCCAAGACCTTTTTCTGTGAAACTTCAATACCAAAGGCTTTGACACAAACTCATCATAGGCACAGAAGTGTATGGGGAAACAAAAACTGAGGTTACTGTGACACCAAAGCAACTGGGGCCACCAAGTCAGAGACAATTTTCATTTATTCCATGATAATCATGGACGTTGAGGATGATGATATGATGCTGCTATGGAATTGTATGTGCTTTGAGACTATGTGACAGGGCTGTATGCTATGCTTTCTAGGTAAGGTAAAGGTGTCCTATAACCTATAAGGTCATAGGGGAGCAAGGTGTCAGAGACCCCACTTCTCTAGGGGCCACCATATTGAGGGCAGCACCAATCTCCTCTCCCTTGCTGCTTTACCTTCCCTACCCATTTACAGCTGAGTGAATTGGCGGACTGTACCAAGGCATGCAAATGGTCACCCATCCAACTGGAAACCACGCTCGATGCTGCTTAACCTTGGCTAGGGGAAAGCGAGTGCTACCACTGAGCTATCCCGTCCCCTACGCTATCGGAATATATATCAGCCGGGCCCAAGAGGTACAGATATCTGCAGTGTTGGTCAATTCATTTTAGCAACACTCTCAATTTCAGTCTGTAAAGTGGATGAAGCTTGACCCAATCTTCCCAATGAGCCCATAGCAAACTGGCTATGGGTAAGAGCTGGCTGGAGTCTGAAGAATCCCTATGACATGTGGGATCAAACCTGCAACCTTCTAGTTCGTAATCCGTGGTGTTAACCGCTTCACCAAGGCAGCTGACAAAACATAGTTACCTTGTCTACATGGAAAAGGAAATGTTTATATGGTATTGAGTGGTGGTGATGCAAGTACAACTGCACAACCACCGCTGGTTTGCTGTATCTGCAAGACGTATAATACTAAAGCTGTTCTTTTTTACAGGTGGTTTGCCGTATCTGGACATTTACCTGTGTCATCTATGTAATGAAGAGTTCTCCACTAAAGACACTTTACAGGAACACCAGGTTTGTAGAAGAATGCAAAGAATCCCTTGCTTTTGTTCCTATTAGAATCAACTCCATTATAATCTGTGTTAATGAAACTAGTGAGAGAACGGTTAAGTACTTTAATGTATGACTTCTTGCAAGACCTTAAGGGGAAGAGGTGTCAAAGAAAGAGTATTCAAAGGGTTGAAAAGGTTCACCTTCTTTTAACCCTAGTAGCGCGGTTCCCGGAATATTCCGGTAAAGGCGGGTCTAGGCTGTGTGGCGGATCCCGGAATATTCCGGGATGACGTGGGTGATCATAGTTGAAAGCGTACTTTCGCTTTCAAAGGTCAGCCAATGAAAGTTAAGGCCGTTGTAGGCCCGCAGAAAGGGGTGAAGGTCGTTTGACACACACAAGCAACGAAGAATCTGATTGGTTAAGAGTGTATTTTAAATTTTTTTCGGACCAGCCAAGATCGTCTTCAACAAAAATGGCGGCCAGCGTTTGCACTAGAATTTCTTCAAGCGTTTTTCGAGCTTTTTTACAAAATTGACAGCGAGGAGGAGTTTTAGAGGCTGGATTTGGTTGAAATAAACAATGAGAGAGACGATGAGGTAAGGATTGTGGAATATTTTTGAAAAACTTGGTAAAAATCGATCGCGATCGGACTGAATCGAGCGGTGCTAGTTTTGCTGGATGGACTTCTTCGCTACTCGGCGATTTCGACGTCACAGATTGTTTTACTTTATTTTGACGCAACGAGGCTTCGAAATAACTGTTGTTGAGTCAAATCGCTATGCTGCTGAGTACTTTGCATCACATGAAATCAAGCGATTTTTGTCATAGAAAGCCACCACTTCGCACATTCCGCCATGACGGTCGCGATGGCGTCGATCCTGTCGCTGAACTTTTCCGACTATTTGGTGACCGATAAAGCGATACAAACTCCTTATTTTTTGAAAACTAATGTCAAGAAATAGTGTTTACCTAATCATGACATTTATGCACCGCAAGAACTTTGCTTATCGTGTTAAAATCGATCCGGGGCCCTGACAGTAGAACAGTGATCGGTAGTGCGCACACGATTTTTTTATTTTTATTTTTTTTTTACATAATCATAAACACTATTATAAAATTATACTCATTTAAAAGCATATTATCTCTTCTTTCCAGTGATTTATAGCTTAACACATTTAATTCAGTTTTATATATCAATATCAAGGGTTGTTTGAGCCCACCCTGCTCCAAAACAATGCTAGCCAATGTTAATTCAGCCAATAGAAGTGAGGCTTGTTGCCGTTTATTTAGCGCTACTAGGGTTAAGATCTTCCACAAAGAGAGAAAATCAAGGGAATAGCTTCTGGACTTGGCCACTGTGATAAGATTAAAGTATGATAAAATTAAAGTATAGTCTCTATGTAGAGTTGTCTAGTGACTACCAATATCAGGTAAGTCTCTCGCTTAAGATGCATGCTAAGACTCTGAATGGAACTTGATAGATAACAAGAAAAACTGTCAGTATTCTGACCACTATTGTTTGATTGTATATTCCCTTTACTATCTGAATATAATGATTTATTAATCTAATATTCTAAACATAATTATAGTGATTCTCTCACAAACATATGACAGGGAATGAGGCATTGGCAGTCTTAATGTATGTTGACCAAGAAGATTAAAAAACCGCTAACCTGTTGGCCTTTAAGTCCCTACCAAAATTGGACCTCACATCCCCTGGACATGGAAGTTGATCAAACTTGTGTGTGTGTGTTCCACTGCATCAGTTACTTTTAATAGCAATAGACATAAACTGTGAGAGTTGCTGGATTTTAAATGGTTATGATGTTGATTATTTGTTAAATACTTGAAGTCTGTGCAGGAGAGTATGAGGAAATTCAGGATTTGAGGGAGAGTGTGGAGTTGACGTGGCTAATTTTTTTAATTTGGTGCTGTTTTTGTAAGTTTTTTGGTTATTCTGATTTGGGGGAGGGGTAAAAGATGAATAGATTTTATGGCTGAGGGAGCTTTTTACCAGTGTTCTTGTGTGTGTGTGTGTGCAACAGGTTCAGTGTCAGGAGGCAGCATTTCCATCCACACCCCCTGTGTCTGAAGCGCCCAGCCCAGCCCCTGTGGCCAGCACACCAGAAGACTCCCACCACTCTGCCAGCGTTGCCTCATCTACCGCCACTTCCCCTGACAGCAGGTCATCTGTGCCACAGAACCAGTTCATCGCAGCATTAGATCTTGTGCCTTTTTACAGAGCCAGGAAGATTCGACAGGCTCGACGTCGCAACACCGAATGTGAAACTATCGACCTGGAGGAGCCCCAGACTCCTGTCTCTCTGTCCACCCCTCGATCACACAAATTCCTCATCACGCAGCTCAGTAGAGATCCCAGTAGCAGTTCACTGGGAGGGACTGGAAGCTGTGGAGGCCTGGCTAGTCGTCGGTCCTCTTGTCTTCGTCTGTCCGTGGACAAAAGACCTGATAATGTGGGAAATGACAAGGAAGAAGAGCAGCGGGAAGAAAGCGACAGAGAAAGCTCAGAATCCAGTGCGGAAGATGCTGACGAACCAAAGTTGAGGAAAAAGACTTTGTTCAGCATTGACGTCAGCTCTATGTTGGGCCAGAGGATCATCAAACACATGACGTCTGAAGTACATGTGCCAGTCATTTCAGATGCGGAGGAGTTTTGTCGAACTCCAATAAAAGACAAGTATCAAGATCGACTCCGCATCCGCCAGACTACCTACCCAGTGACTTGGAAATTGACACGCAAACGCCAACAGCAGTTCCATCATCTATATAAATTCACTCGTGCGGACAAGTGGGATGTTAAGGAGACAATGAGAACTGGGCTAAATCGAGACTCTAGAAAACTCCAAGACAGTCTGCCAAAATGCACAGTAGGTGTGAAACGCCTTTCTACCAAAACCTTGCTCAAATGGAATCCTGTGACACAGGTATCGGCAGCGAGGCAACAGCTGAATCAGGCAAAACCCAGTTCTCATCAGCCCTCAGTTTTTCCTCAAGGCCCTACTTTTCTGTTGACTGATGTGGATCGTGTGCTGGGCTTGAAGCGTAAAGATGTCAAGCCTGAGTTGGCCAATAAGCTGTTGGCCAGTCACTGTGTTTCAGAAAATGCCAATGCTGAAATGCAGTCCCAGAAGTTGACGGTTTACCGGTGCCTGCTGACAGATCTATATAGTTCTGTGACTGCAGAGGAAGGACAGGGCTCAGGGAAAACAGGAGCTACCAGCAAACACAAGGAAAAAGCACCGAGAACACAGCAGGAGTACCCTTCTCTCCTGTCCATCTTGTCTGGCTCGACTGCTGAATTCAAGCATCCTTTTCAAAGTGGCACAGAGGATGCATCTGTGGATGTACAGAAACCACTGAAGATCGACATACCATCTCCTGCCACAGGCTTGCTGCTGCCAGGGGACAAGTGCAGCTCCTTGGATGACAGCTTCTCTGTCAGGACTGTTTCCTCAGATGAAGACATTGACAAGAACTTTGCCTGTTGTACGCTGTGTACAATGCGCAATAAATGTAAATGTATGCCGGAAAAATCAGCCTCTGCTGTGCTTGACCCTGCAACCAGCTCCCCAGCCCCCAGTTTGAAAGTGCCCTTTCTGACTAAAGCCTCACTGAGCCCCCCTCAGCTGGATCCCCTGAGCCTGACCCCCAAGGTGTCGGTGTCCTCTCACAACAGCCTGTCTCCCCCGAATCTGTCTCCTGTATCTCAGGTGGGGGAAGGCGGTCCCCAGTCTCCATCTGTGGCCCATAGACTGTCCACAAGGAGGAGCACATTGCTCCTGAGAACCGCCTCCTCTTTTCCAAAAGGGTCGTCTTCCTCCAGTCATGATCCACAAGTGGGCAGTTCCCAGGACCTTTCAGCGCCTTTACTGAGGTGCAAGAGAGGTAACAGTGCACAAGCAAACAAACTCTCAGCAGTCCCACACCTGCTAAAAAATCATGTAGCAGTCCCGTTTTATCGGCATCTTCAAACTTGCTTCAGCCTTTGGTGGTGTCAGATATCCAGAGACGCCGTACTCGCTCCAGCTGTAAACAGAAAGAGGCTGATGAGTCCCCTAACTCAGTTTTACATCAGGCTTTGAGCCCCAAGGATTTGGAATGCTCGTCTGAAAGTACAAAGTTTGTTGCGAGACAGAGTTGTACACCAACAAATTCTGGCGCTGAACTAGAACCATCAGAGAACCTGGCCCCTCCTAGCAATTCATCTCCTTCGATTTCATCTTCTGCACACGCTGATGACAAAAACAACACAAATTGTGAATGTGTTAAACTTCGAAGCAACCCCACAGAGAAAATTGGGCACAGTGTCAAAAGCTCTTCCTGTACAGGTAATGCTGATACGGTTGGTTCCAAAAAGGAAGGGAAAGGGGAGCGTTTGAATGTGGATGTAGAAACTGCTGAGGGAGAGAAGAAACAGGCTGTCCAAGACAAGATGCAGTTAAGAGGCAGTCTGCGAGAAAGCAGTATAGACGGGTCTCACACAAGTGGGCAGAGAGAAGAGTCATTTGAGTATAAAAAACTAAGAAGCAAGAAATGCTATGATGCTGGAGATGCCACAGCAGGAGCTGACCAGAGGATGGACCTGACAAAAACCTCACTAATCAAAGAGAGTGGTAAAATACTTAGGAGCAAGGCAGAAGCAGCAGGAAGGAAAGACAAAACATCACATGAAGATAAGCTCACTGCTGCTGGTGGTGGTGGTGGTGATAATGCAAAAGGCAGGGACACAAATAGTGACAGAACTTTGAGGAGCCGAGACAGAAAACTCAGCAAGACAGAGATCAACCAGCACACATCGCACTGTGAACATTCTGAGTCTGTCTCAGACATCAACAAATTAAAGGCTTTGAAAAGTGCTGATCATGTCTCACATAGAGATGACGGAGAAATGACAAGTTCATCTCCAAGGAAAACAGATACAAAGGAGTCGGGTATTAGGAAATTGAGAAGCAGTGAGAGAAACAATGGATCAGCAGAAAATAGTGAAAAGAATGTTGCTGAAAATATTTTACAGATGGAATTGGGGAAAAACATAGGACTGAAAGCTAATGGCACAAAAGCCATCAAAGTTGTGAACAAGTTGAAAAATCAAGCAAGTGAACAGGTACAGAACCAAGATGAAAACACAGAAACTAGAAGTGACACAGATGGAAATAACATGAATCCAAGAGATTCCAGAGAAAACGGAACCATTTTCTCTAGCAAAACAAGTAGCAAAACATCAAAAGATGTGTTGACAGCTTTTAGTAAGGCAGTGGGAAACTATGAAGAGTCGAAAGATAAGAAAAAATCTGTAGATAGGACAGAGGGGAGAAAGCTAGGCTCCAGGAAAATGGAAGAGCAGGATGATAATGCCAATAAAAATACTGACAGTTTTCAGCTGAACACTCGGAAAAACGCATCAAGTGGTGGCAGTTCCAAAACCAGTGTTCACAGTGGCGAGGGAAAAGAGCAGGTTGCTGCTACAGACCAAACATGGGTGGCTTTGCCAAGAAGGGTCTCTAGCAGGAAGAGCGTTGCTGATGCACGTGGGGAGATTTCTTTGCACGTAATTCCTAAGAAAAAGATTGGGAGAATGGTTAAAAAGGTTTTTGTTTCCAGTCCAAATGGAGAGGATGCTTTTCACCCCAAAAATGATGAACAGAAAATGGACACATCTGTAGGTTCAGTGGAAACAAGAGGGGCGAAAACAAAACTGACATCTGAAGACTTCGGGACACAAGAAAATGGCTTTGATTCCGGTATCAACAGTGCTGAACATGTCAATCCTTTCCTAAACAGCAGAGCGCAGACCCGGCTTTTTTCTTATCATATCAAAGAACAGATTCATCGAACCAGGGAACAGAAGCAAAAGATGACAGTTCCCAAGGCAAGCAAAAACAAACTTTTGAAGTCTGGCCACACATTTAGAATGGCTCATATTTCCTTTGACACTCGGGCAAATGCTGTAGGTGAAAAGTTGAAGGGAACAGAGACAAATCCCCTCGTGTCATTAAACAAATGGCCATTCACGGCCACTGCTGCATCCACTGGTTCTGAATCTTCCCTTCCTGGTGCTGTGTTGAGCGCGTCTAGTCCAGTGGATACTACACGCATGCACTTGTCTCCCAAGCAGATGTTGTCAGTGCTAGAATCCAGCAAACGAAGTGTTCCACCTTCCAAAGACAAGGCGAAGAAGGAAATCACAAACATCAGCAGTCATGGCTCACCAGCCAGGCATTCAACAGCCGTGACAAGGGCCCATCCCCTCAGTGGCCGTGGATCCTCAGTGAACCAGAAACCCCCATCTGCAGAAACCATGGACAGCAGCACACCAGTTAGAAATGCTGGCATCCACAAGACCCCGGTGAAGAGCAAACCAGACCAGGGAGCTTGCTGCACCAACCAGAAAACTCCCACCACAAGTAGAGAGTTCAAACACCAAACCAAAGTCGGTGGAGAGAGGCCTTCACCGAAAACTCGTGACAACCAGGGGTTGAAGACCAAAGTGGCAGGCAAAAGGCCCAGTGTAAGTGGGACTGGAAAAAGAGGCAGGCAGCGTAAGAAATTGTGTGTTTGACATTTATCATTTGCTTGGGCAGCCACGGGAAAGGGAGGGGACCTTCTTTAGAGAATGTTAGGGTTTCAAGTGGAACCTTAGATTCTGTGCATCTTATTAAGGAATTTCAGTTTTCCTTATCATGAGGCATTTGGAGTTCATTTGTTTTCATCTTTTAAATGTAGAACTTAAGACTGTCCAGTCACAAGGCAGTGGTGTCATTAATAGTTGACATAATGTGTGTCAAGTATCAGGTTTTAGACTTCAAAAGATCCCCTTTTTTAGGTCAGTTTCTTTGTTACATTGTAGCTTAAAATTTCTACAAGCACAGGGGAAGATCAGGCACTGTGCATCCCACCAAATATGGCGTGAAAGGTCATAACTAATTACCCTTTCTGGAATATTGTTTTACACAAACAGATTCAAGCTAAGAACTTCGTTTTATGGTAGAATCGATTTCATGTTTCATGATGTGACTGTAAGCCACAACCTTCAAGTTCAATACTTTCAAATAGACCACCCCCGCTTACCGTAAACTGTGGCCTATACATTGCTGAAAGTGAATGTGCATACCTGTGAATCTTTGCATTTTATTTTGTTTTAGCTTCATCCCTGAATTTAACTGACAGCTTGTTTACTCAAGGGTTGAGTTGAGTTGAACATGACTAGACTTAATAACTCGTGCAGCAACAAGAAGAAGAGTGAGCACTTCTTTTGATGGCTTATGTTACTGGTGCCATGATGGTCAATATTGTTTATGAACTGATGTTGTGGCTGGAATGAAGACTACTAAAACAAAGCCTAAATTTGCTTGCGCTTAGTCAGTGTGTGTGTGTGTGTGTGTGTTCATGTCATGAGTTTTGGAGAATTCTGCAAAGAATATCTTTTAAGACACTCTTTAAACAATATATAGTGATATGAAGTGCCTTATCATGGTTATGTTGGGGAGAGAGAGATATTCATGCAGTTTCTGAGAGACGAGAGAAAGTTCACACAATTCTTGAGAGACTGGGATGAGATGCTGTATAACAAGATGTATCTTGTGAGATTTTCATTCATATTCACCTTTCATAACTCTCAGATTTTGTGTGTGCTGATTTAGCCTGTTTATAGGCTTGTACATAAGAGTCCTGTTCATTGTTGTATACTTCATGATTTGACACATACGGTCTCTAGTTGCTTGACACACACACACACAGTCTTAAGTTGGGAGTGCAACCAGTATGATTGTGAATTGTCAGAATAACTTGAATCTGCAGAAGTCAAGCGTTTTCTTCATTTGAGATCACTTTAATATAGTTATTTAACACTTTTTCTCTGTATTGTTTATGACTTTTTGAAATATCAGTAATATGATATTATATATAGATACTGCAGTTGTTTAGTTAAGTGTTTTCATTCTCTTCGGCCATTTCAGGCACTTTCTCATATTTAAAGGATTTATAGTGATGATAACATTGTAGAATTAGATTCTACAGTTTTGTGTGTGAGGGGTTTGGTCTGTGGGATGTTTTACTTCATTTATCATTGATTAATGGTTTTGAAAGTATGGTTCTCTTTCCTCATTGATTTTACTGTATTGAATTACTGTTGTCTTCCTCATTAATTTTATTTCATTGAATTATTGTTGTCTTCCTTGTTAATTTCACTTTATTTATTTTAAAAATATTTTTAGTGTGGAGGATTTAGAATGAGCTTGTTGACCACTCCGTCCACCAGCCTGTCTTCGTCACTTTGATCAGTTCAGAAAAAAAAGTTAGATATGTGTTTTAATGCTGTGTGTGTGTGAGAGAGAGATGCTGCGTTTGTGTGTTTTTAAGATACTGCATGTGTGTGTGTATATGGGTAACTGTAAGATTGTGTGTGTGTTAAAGATGCTGTATGTGTGTGTGTGCACTGAAGAGAGATTATATGCTTGCTCTTGAACTGTTATTTTTATTTATTTTAAAAAAAATTTGCGTGTGGGTTGGCCGGAATATTTGTATTTGAAAAAATGTGAAGACGTGTAACTACGTCAATTCTTCAACTTCTTGTAGTTTCGCATTTTCAAATCTCACACAATATTTAGTTGGAATTCCCTCAATATAGTTTAAAAGTTTGCACTGCATGTACCATGGATAGTAATTTGATTTTACTAAAATGAAATGTATGCAGAAAACATGGTTTTTGCTTTATTTTGTGTGTGTGTTTGGCGTTTAGTTGGTTTTTCAAACAAAAAAATTCTTATAAACAGAAAAAACATTATAAACTGACATTTAAGAAATAACGTCTCAGATTTAACTTTCATGTACATTGATGTTAAACTTGTCAAATTAAAGGTGTCACCGACTGACTGTATTTACCTTTTCACACAATCCCTCCCTCACATCGACTCCCCCCCCCCCAAAAAAAAAACCCCCACCAACAACCCAACAAAAATAACAACCCAAAACCACATCATCACCCCCCCCCCCCCCTCCAAAAAAGAAAAAAAAAGAAACGACCACTAGAAGACATTCAGAAAAAATCCCAAATGCAGTACAGTATCTCTTAATATGATAAACTGTATTGTTGGACTACATCTAGGTATCCATCTGTTGTCACCTGAAATTGTGAACAGAAAGTTATGGTCATTGAAAGACGCGAGTTGCAAAATCATTTTATTCCCATTGTTGTACTTATTTATCTGTCTTGATTTTATGTATTTTACCTTTTCTTTTATTTAAAAATGGAAAAACAAACTGTTCAGTAAATCAGAAAAGTGTTTTTAAAAAAAAAAAAAATTAAAAAAAAGAAACGACTGATAACCATGTAAACACCAAAGTCTTCAGTATGGTTTTGCACAATTACAAACGTTGTCAATGTATGTTAAGAGGTGCAGACAAATTGGTGGCTATGAAAAAAAAACAAAAATACACGCCGATCCATTCACGCACTTAATGATATGCTCATGTAGGAATGTGGAAAAGATTACACACAAAAAAACTGGTTTTTTGGTGGTTTTATTTGTGTGTACAGGTGTCTATCTGCATCGTTGGAATATACTCCTAACTGGGTCCTTTCCTTTTATTGTTGAATTGATGAAAGTAGTACTTTTCTCATTGTTTTTTTTCCCTATCACTCACCCACAGTCTGGTTTTGTTTCCATTTCTTTGAGCCATTGAAAATTCAAGTTTGCTTTTTTTGTTTGTTCTGCAGAACAAATGATGTATGTACTGTTCAAATGATCACGTAAGTTTGAGTCATTCACTGGAGTGTTTTCCGATACTTGCTGGAATGTTTTTTAATGAATGGTCTTTTGTCACATGATTCTGAAACCTGTGTTTTTATCATCATCTTCTATGGATGCTTTTTTTATCATCATCTTCTATGGATGAAAGCTTTATGTGCTTAGCAAATTACAAGTGCTCTTCCTTTAAGGTCGCCGTTATGACTCAAATATATTTTGTAAATCATAAACTGTGATATTCAGAATTGCAGATTTTTTTAAAAACCATGTTTTCATACTCAGCAGTTCAGCCTGAAAGCTTTCTCCCCTTTCCCTGTTTACCGAGCAATAGGAAAAGGAAAAAAAAGATATATGGACGGCAATGCAATCTGAACATTATTTTACCATGTATTTTGCACATTTCCTGGGTGCATCATTTTGTTTCGAATGTGAAATCATCAGTCTTTTACCATGTATATTGCGTAACATTTCCTGGGTGCATCATTTTGTTTTGAATGTGAAATCATCAGTCTTTTTTGTGTCCAGAGGGGTAGAATTCACACTATGTGTGGTATTTTAAACATGTATGTATATAAGGTGTGCACGATGTATGCAAGGCATGATTTTTTAAAATTTTGTTTTCGTGTTCTGTTATGATGTGACTCTTGTACACGTTTGGACCAAATTTTGACAACTTTGCCTTGTAATGCTGTTTCTTTTGATGATACGAATTGTTTCATTCCAAATCTTTTGGATTTTATCACCAAATCCATTTGTCTGTGAACATTTTTGGTTGCATTTTTGGTGTTTTTAGTAGAGTGTGTGTGCATGTGTGTTCACCTGCCTGCCTGTGTACATGAGAGTATGCTTGCAAGACAGGGGGTCTGACCACCATAGGAGTAAGGGAAGAGAAATCGTAGGACAGAGGAAAAAGTATTTGTATGTGAGGAACGAGAACCACAATAGGATCTGCGAACTCAGTAACTGTTCACATACTTGTGCAAAACTGTTAGGGCCAGGCATGGCAGCTATTTCTGATCTGAAATCGTGATTGATTTCATGGGTAGAATTTTTAGGGATCACCCACAACTCGCTCATGAGTTCATTCCAAAGTATTATGATTTGAATATAATATAGTCTCTATATTGCTGCAGCTTGGGAGAAAACGAAACAGACAGTAACCAAGATAATGTAGTTTTAGTTCATATATGCAACCTTGAATAATCACTTGCACAAGAAAATTACCTGTCACATGAAAAAAGAGATGCGGCAAGTAAATACACTGAAATGTAAGAAAATATAAAAATTCCTAACTCACAAAAATCACGAATTAGGCTGCCTTGTCTGGCCTTAAAACAGCTTGTTGAAAGTTTGTGTCCATGTGGTAAGCATGTGTTGAAAGATATAAATAGAAAAAAGGCACTAGTGCTGCTCGCTGAGTGCCGTTGACACTTCTTATGGTTAAGCTAGTTTGTTTGTATGTAAGGATTACAGTGGATTGGAAAGCAATTAAGCTTTCATGAAAAAGAAAGAAGTGTTTTAATGTCATTGTAGTGAAGATTAACAAACTGAAATAGGAACAAGAACTTTGTCTCCAAAACAGGCGAGAGATGTTTTATATTTGATATCTTGCTTCACGCTAATAAGTCTTGATATCAGATCTTAATTATATCAATTATTATCTTAATTATATCAGGATTTGTCCTTCAATTGTGCACTTTTGTATTGTATCCTACATGAAATGTGGACTTCTCTTCCCAGGGAGTGTGTGCCATGGCAAGTACTATGTTCACCCCAACCCCCCTTAAAAAAAAGTCTGCTTTTGTGTGTGTGTGTTTTGTTTTTAGTATGGGGGTAGCTATTTCCTACACAATCTTGCTAGGGATTACTCTTGTTGTTGCCAGAAAAATTTTTTATGTGCACTAAATGAATGCTGCACACAGCACCTTGGTTAATCATTTCAATTGAACTAGCACCTAGACCACCACTTTCTCTAGGGTTAGTGAATGGTAGAAAAGTCCAGCTTCAGACTGGATCAAACTGGCACCTCTTGCTCTTGATATTAATGGCCGGTTACTACTTGGTCAACAGTCTGATAGTTAAGATGATGACATTGAAAAGGTTTAAAATGTAATAAAATGTAAATAAAGGGCATATTTCTACCTTCATAGTGTCTATGTCAAAGGAAGGTTTTGTGCATGAACTGAAAGAGGGGCTGGGGGTTGTCTTTTGAAAACGTTTCGAATTCGTTTCCTTGCATCTTTCTTTTACCAAGAGAGCCTGGCTGGCTGCTACTAATGCAAGAAACATAGTGTTGTGTGATCTAGTCTCTTCAGAAGTAAGAGCTCTTGTTCTGTATTGTATTATTTATTTTCATCCATTCTGAGCCTTAATATGACGGCTTTGGGTTGGGTTTTTTTTTGGGGGGGGGTGGTGGTTGGTTAACTTTTTTGTTTTGTTTTTTTGGATGGTGTCACATTTACAGTTTTATCAATTTCAGCAGTACGGGGATGTGTGTTAGTGTTTATAAATTGTTTATATTGGACATCTTGGCTGCTTGTTTAAGAGATATTGGACTATTATTGGGTGCTTTTCTAATTAACTCTGTTTTTCATATAAATCTTGATATATATATATATAATATATATGAATGTAAATGTCATCATGATAGTAGTTGCTTTTCACTCGACTGTTCAACTATGTTTTTCTCCATTGCTGTTCCTTTGAATGCCTCTGTCATTTTAACGTGTCGGGTTTTTTCACACTTAATTAAAAATGTCAGATTAATGGGTTATTTATATGACTAACTGAAAAACTACTAAAAGTTCGCATAATTTAAAGAAGTACAGGTTTATTTTAAAATAAAATGTGCAGGAAATCAGTTGTGGTTGGATAGTCATACATAACGGCATAACCTTTCTTTTGTTTTTGTTTTGTTTTTTAATTGATTAAGGACTTCTTGCATGAATGGTTAGACATTGAGACCTATGAGATGTTCCACCTCCACCCCCTTTTTTATTATTCATTTATTTTTAAATATTTTTAAAAAATATAAATAATCTCTTGTCTGTTCCTCTTCCCTGTGAAGATGTTAGGGGCTCTTTGAGAATTATTATTCTTCCATATTTTCCAGTTGCAATTTTGTCTTTCTGATATTGTTGTTCCTAAGAAGTCTACTTCTTTTTTTTTTTCCCCAAGCAGGTCCCCCCTTCCCCCACTTCCTGAAAAAAGGAAGAAAAAATGTTGTTTATAGCAATAGGGAAACATTCTTGGGGGGGGGGGGGGGTGGTGAAAACAGCACTGTCAGTTGTTCCTTACATTGTTTTATGGTGTTGATTGTTTGAATATATTATTAGTGCTTTATCATTGGGTCTTCTTTGTTGTCTAAATAGTTTTGTTATTTTGTTTCTTCAAATTATTTGTGATGGAAATTGTCAATATTTTGAAATTTTTACCCTTTTTTTGTTGTTGGTTTTTTGGGGTGGGGGTTGTTTGGGGAAATGAGCGGGTGGGTCCTGTTCATATGAATAAGGAGTATGATAATGTGATATAAATCGCTGTGTATTATACACTTCGAGGAGGCACCGTGGTCGAGTGGTTTAGGCGGTCAACTCGTGATCCAGAGGTCGCGGGTTCGATCCCCGCTCGGCTCGGTGTTGTGTCCTTGGGAAAGACACTTTACTCCTATTTTCCTCACTCCACCCAGGTGTACAAGTGGGTACCAGCTCTGCTGGGGAAGTATCTGGCGACAGACCAGCGTCCTGTCACAGGGGTGGTGAAAAACCATCAGTTCGCTTAACGTTACAGAAACCGGGATAAGCTCCGGGCCTTCTGGCTCGAAAGAACATACTTTTATTATACACTTCAGATTTTGTCTGGGCAATCTTTTTTTTTCTTTGTAAATTTTTAGTATTTTTTTAATATTCCTGAGTCAGTGTGCATAACGAGATCAGATAGATTTCTTGAGAAATAATCCACGCACACAAATTTCAAAGGGCTTTTGTTGAACATGATATGAATGTGATCAATTGTGCTGATTCAGATGTTACGCCTAACTCACTCCCTACTGGCTGATTTGTACTATGTGTATCACTGTACACTGGCTGTTTGTGTTGATAAGTTTATAAAAAAACACCCAAAAAACCATAACTAAAAAGATATTCAACACAATTACATGAAATTTTCAGGATTTATTGTTGACATGTAGGTGGAAGGTCAAAGTCAAAAGCCAGCTGCTGGATTTTTGTACAAAAGTTGACATCATTGAGCTAAACAAAAAAATCAGGTCATATCCTGCGATTGCAGTGGTTCATAGACAAGCATTGTGCACAAGACCTATGTGATTGCAGTGGATTGTAGGGAGTGAGTTACGGTGTCATCAGCATCTGTAAAGGAGATGACATGGGGGGGGGGGGATGGTTGGAGAGCATGAAGAGACAACAGTCTGCGCACTTGGTGTAATGGCTAAAAAAAAAAAAAGGTTTTATTTAAAGTGGACCTTGCTTTTAACAATATTATGTTTACGGGGACAGGTTCTTCGGTGGACATTAATTTGTGGTATTATTATTTTGTGATAAAAGATTTTTGTTTTTCACCAGTGGAACAGTTTGTTTCTTTTCTGTTAAAATAAGTGTGATGATGTTAGTATTGTTGATCAAGATGTTTCTAGGCAGGGCAGGTTTTGAAATAATGGTTTTTTTGTTTAATCTTTTTTGTCATATTTGGTTTGTCTTTCAAGTATATTGGTTTTGTTGTTTTCTTTAATTAGTTTTGTTGTTAAGGTTTTCTGTTGTGATCATTTCTTAGGTGGGGGTGGGTGGGGGGGGATGTCTTTGGGTAAGGGTTTCTGTTGTTGCTTTATTATTATTTTGTTTGGTTCGTTTCAGACTTTTTTCCCTTGATTTTTCATTGGTCTGTGTCCCCCTCCAAAAATATATTCTTGCAATCAGAATGATCTTTCCCAGACTGCTTTGAATGATTGCTTTACATTTTCTCGTAAAGTGTTTGGGTGCAGAACTGTGAAATATCATGTACATTTATTCTTTTGTTTTGATGTTTTGGAATCTTGCAGTCTTATTTGATCAATAGCTTTATCTTATACATCCAATCTGTTACAGGTTATGAGTTATTGTTAAGAAGTTATTTCATCCCAAATTTTGAATGGTGTTCAGTTTAATTAGTATTGACATCATTTTAAGGCCTTTTTATTTGGCTACAGAGTTGGAAAAACATACTGTCCAAGAGTAATTCTAGATGTTAACAAAAAATGTATCACTATTGGTTACAAAATAATAATTGACAATAATAATAATTGAAAACTTTTCCAAGGGAAAAGAATAGACAGAATTTTCCTTATCAAAGCTTTGACCAACCTACTTGTCTTTATCGTAATTTTTGAACACATGCATTGTAAATTTAAGATAGATCTAAGACTAGAATAGAAGATGAGAAAATTTCTGATATAACTCTTAACAGATTGTTTTGCTTTGTGAGGAATGAACAAACCTGTACTTGTTGAAATTGTATATTTTCCCCCATGTTTGAAACTGTTATATGCAAGAAATGCTTGGAACTGTTCTTTCTGCTTGTGAAGGCAAATTAATTTTGTCATTAAAAGTGTACAGTTCTTAGCTCAGATTGGATCTGGACATTTTGTTTTGTGTGGAGTGAATGTTGGACTGGATACATTGCAAGTGAGCTTGTAGATGTATATAATTATTATGTATCATGGAATGCTATGATCATAAAAGTCAGAAATGGTAGCTAAAGTCATCATTAAAATTTTTCTTTTGTTTTTTTAACTCTTCACTGTCTAATTTTATCAATCCTATTTTTTGTGCAGTATAGTGACCACATTGAAATCACTGAGGCTTTAAAATGATCATATAAATGTACACTTAAAAAAACCAAAATTTGAAGTTCTAATATATATAATGATGGCTTTAAAATGATCATATAACTATACACTTAAAAAAACAACACGCCTTGAAGTTCTTATATATTATATAATGATGGCTTTAAAAACAACAACAGAATTTGAAGTTCTGATATATAATGATGGCTTTAAAATGATCATATAAAAATAAAAAAAAAAGTATGTTCTTTCGAGCCAGAAGGCCCATAGAGCCGGAGCTTATCCCGGTTTCTGTAGCGTTAAGCGAACTGATGGTTTTTCACCACCCCTGTGACAGGACGCTAGTCTGTCGCCAGATACTTCCCCAGCAGAGCTGGTACCCACTTGTACACCTGGGTGGAGTGAGGAAAATAGGAGTAAAGTGTCTTTCCCAAGGACACAACACCGAGCCGAGCGGGGATCGAACCCGCGACCTCTGGATCACGAGTTGACCGCCTAAACCACTCGACCACGGTGCCTCCGATCATATAACTGTACACTAAAAAAATACCCAAACAAACACAATTTTATGTTCTAATATATAATGATATCCCATCTCTGAATGTTAGTCGGGTGTATAGTAAATGAACTGCAGAAAGAGAAAAAAATGTAAACATGACAGCCCTGAAGTTGGTGATAACTTTTTTTCCCCAGCATTTTGAATCTTACCCATGGCAACCATTCCTTGAAGAGAATTCCACGTAATTATTCTTGTGAGGTCTGGGTGATGCCTAAGAATGTGTATCCATAAAACCAACCCCATTTCAACACAATTTTTGTTCAGAAATGGCTGCCATGATTGGCCTTGAGTTAAAGCTTCTACATGCTTGTTTGGCTTGTACACCCATTATGACAAATGGTGCAAATAAACTACACTAAGCTAGCCAGTGCGACTGCAGCAAGAAACCATCAAAGAAGTCAGCAAGTTTATTTACCTGGGCAGTGTCGTCAGTAAAGATGGGGGAACAGATAAAGACCTCAAGTGCCGAATCAACAAAGCCCGTCACGCCTTCAACACCCTTCGGCCAATTTGGAGGTCAACAGCCCTCTCATTTCAAAACAAGATTCGGATCTACAACACCAATGTCAAATCGGTCCTACTTTATGGCTCAGAAACCTGGCGGGTAACAAAAACCAACACCCACAAACTCCAGTCTTTTACCAACAAATGCCTCAGGTACATCCTCAACATCAGGTGGCCGGAAGTCATATCCAACAAACAACTGTGGGACAGGACCAGACAAACCCCAATCGAGTCCATTATTAAACAAAGGAAGTGGGGATGGATCGGCCATACACTCCGCAAGCCTGCGTCAAATGTCACCAGACAGGCCCTTGACTGGAATCCACAAGGGAAGCGGAAAGTTGGTCGACCAAAGCAGACCTGGCGCAGAAGTGTTGACGAAGAAACGAAGGCAGCCGGAATGACATGGGCCGAGCTGAAGAGGATCTCCCAAAACCGAGTTCGTTGGAGGGGTGTTGTTGCAGCCCTATGTTCCCCAAGGAACCAAGAGGCATAAGTCAAGTAAGTCAAAAGCTAGCTTTTGTTCACTGCCTTTTGTGGCTCACACAGTTCTAGGATGCCCTGAAGTGTGTGTGTGTGTGTGTGTGCAATCAGTTTGAATTTTGAACTAATAGCAATAAGATTCATTTGGTTAACTCTTTCACTAGTCGCCTGGGGAATAAGATCATTTGCTTCAGTTTTTAATCAGTAATTTTTTGTTCAATCTGTGGACTGTCACTGGATAAACATCTCCCAAAAGTATGTCTTTCATGAAAGGTAACTTTTTCCTAACTTTTCAAGCAAATAAACTAGCCTAGGGAGAATGTCCTATCCTTTCCTGGTGTTCCTAAGAACATCTGGAATTAAAAATTCCTTTTCCCGCATATTATTCCAATACAGTAATAGCCAGCTAATGTGGTGCAGTGGTCAGCGCATCACATTCCTGGCTGGATGGAAGGCCATGGGTTTGAAATCCACAAGTCATAATTTCATTGGACTCCAGCCAACTCCTATTCACATTAAGTTTACTAGGGCTCAGTGGGAAGACTGGGACCACACAGTTCTGTTATCCCTGAGGCCTGTTGATGCTTGAATAGGACAGAATACACTGCTGTCAAGCAGTCTCAAAGCTGGTTATATCATCCTCATCAATATCGACCATCATGCAATAAGTGAAAACTTGTGTCTTGATTCGATGGCCCACGTTCTTGTGGCGTCATCAATTTCAGTTTCCTGTACACTTCCGTACCAGTGCTGAGTTCATGCTCAGAGATTCATGGGAGAGTCATTGGAAAGATGTGAAGGTGGCCACTACAAGTGGGCATTTTACTCAGTCGGGCTCTGAAACTAAGCAAATGATGCCGTCAGTAGGTGGTTTTTGGATCACAGCAGGCTTCACTGAACACCATTGCAGTGACCCAGCGGCAGTGCAGGGCCCTTCTGGTTGGTGGCCCCAAGGCAGCCAATCATTGATAAAGCTCCCTGTGAACTTGTGGCCCTGAGGATTTGACAGGATGAACCTGGCTGGGGCTGGTGTTGTGAGAGATCAGAATGAGCTGGATGGGAACAGCAAGACGGGGGACCAGCAGGGCAGGTACGTTAGTTAACAGAAGAAGAGGCAGCCAAAACACAAACATTCACAATTACCCCCTTTCCTCATGATCCTAGTGCTCTATCCTCTCTTCACCCTTGCCATCAGCTAACAGGGTCAATGATGGCTAGGGCTAGCCGCAAATCGGAAAACGCTGGTGGATGGAGACACGCTCCCCTGCTTCCTTCGCTTGCTCTCATACTGTATTTCATTAACGGGAGAGAGAATAGGGCAATTTCTACCTCATAAAATTTCACTAAACAGTCACGCAACAAGCCCAAGCCTCCGAGTCCCAATCCCATGGAAACTAATACAGGAACCAGGGTACCCCCAAAAAAACAACAGCCCCCAAACCCAACAAAGCACAAAGAATTCATTGTGACTTATGGAAGCTACAGTTGTTCCTCAAGCAAGTTTGTGAAGTCAACTGACGTTTTAATTGCTTTCTGTAGAGGCTCCTGCATGTTTACACATCAGTGTAAGCCTTGAGTCAACCATACTCCCTCTACTTTCTTCAATCAACCATACTCCCTCTGCTTCCTTCAATCAAAACCATACTCCCTCTGCTTCCTTCAAACAACCATACTCCCTCTGCTTTCTTCAACCAACCATACTCCCTCTGCTTTCTTCAAACAACCATACTCCCTCTGCTTTCTTCAACCAACCATACTCCCTCTACTTTCTTCAATCAACCATACTCCCTCTACTTTCTTCAAACAGTCCTTCGGATGAGACTAGAAACCGAGGCCCGGTGTGCGAACACATGCAGAACATCTTGCGCACACGTTAAATCCTGTTCCGCTTTTCGGAAGAGTAGGCCATTGTGTGCCAGTGGAAACAGATGACAAAATTTACACAACCGCATACACACGGGGACTGGATGTAAAAAAGCACATGCGTGCTTATTCCATTATCCTAGATATAAAAGAATAAATAAATAAAAACAACCTTACTCCCTCTACTTCCTTCAATCAACCATTATCCCTCTGCTTCAATGAATCAAAACCATACTCCCTCCACTTCCTTCAATCAACCATACTCCCTCTGCTTCCTTGAATCAACCATACTCCCTCTGCTTCCTTGAATCAACCATACTCCCTCTGCTTCCTTGAATCAACCATACTCCCTCTGCCCCCCCCCCCCCCCCCCCCCCAACCCTTCCCACATCTAGGGTCCCGTTGTCTGGAAAATTATTGTCTGTAGACTGTACTGCATTTGATCTTTCGTCTGAATGTATGTTCTTTCGAGCCAGAAGGCCCATAGAGCCGGAGTTTATCCCGGTTTCTGTAGCGTTAAGCGAACTGATGGTTTTTCACCACCCCTGTGACAGGACGCTAGTCTGTCGCCAGATACTTCCCCAGCAGAGCTGGTACCCACTTGTACACCTGGGTGGAGTGAGGAAAATAGGAGTAAAGTGTCTTTCCCAAGGACACAACACCGAGCCGAGCGGGGATCGAACCCGCGACCTCTGGATCACGAGTTGACCGCCTAAACCACTCGACCACGGTGTTTCGTCTGAATGAGAAACTCATACTCACTCACTTCCAGAATAAAAACCCTTCAAGCTGTCAAACCATCAGAGGAAAGGGAAGCAAATTCCTCTCAGCTGGTCTGTTTTAGCTTTGTTCCCCTGCTTGATCTGACATGACTAACACGTAGGTAAAAGCGCCTGATCCAGCTAATAGGACTTGTTGGAGAAAAACTAGAACTGCCGAAAATAGGGGGAAAATGTCACAACAGAAGGAAAAACTGTGGATGTCACATCACACTGTCAACCGAGTAGAATTCTCAAGAGATTTATTTATTTTTTCTTTTATATTGAGGATAATGGAATAAGCACTCATGTGCTTTTTTACATCCAGTCCCCATGTGTCTTCGGTTTTGTAAATGTTGTCATCTGTTTCCACCGGCACACAATGGCCTACTCTTCCGAAAAGCGGAACAGGATTTAACGTGTGTGCATCTTGTGAACATCTTGTTCTGCATGTGTTCGAACATGGGGCCTTGGTTTATAGTCTCATCCGAAGGAGAGAGAGGAAGAGAGAGAGAGAAAGAGAGAGAGAGAAAAAGAGAGACAGACAGACAGACATTCAGAGAGAGACAGAGTCAGAGATACTTAGGTTGTATTAGTTCTTCATTACTACCAAAGTTAGCTAACAGAGTTTGTTCTTTAGCTCAAGTTATACACACTCCTTCCTAGTCAGATAGGGGGACAGAGATAATAATAATAATAATAATAATAATAAATGGAACTTAGATGGGAAGTGGAGTTGTGTGGAGAGCAAGAACACATTTTGAGCAAAAACAAAAAAGGGCAACACGACAAATTTAACACATGAAGGAATCTGTAATTACCGTATAGCCTATGGCTCAGCGATAGGAAGGATGTCCTTCATGTCTGAAAAACTATAATACCTTCCTGCAGGGCCGTGATGTGATGTACTGCTCCTCCGCCTACATCTCCTGGCTTTCTGCTCTGTCATACTTCCTGATTCTTTCATGGTACAGTGGCCTGTTCAACAGACAATACTAACAACGCATAAGACTTCAGGTAGTTGGAAATGTTTCTGAAAACCTAAATGAATAGAAACGCATAAAAGAACACAATTAGTAACACGATTGTGTTCTTATGCCAAGTGAAAGAGAAGTCAGACTGGATGCATGTAGATTATTGTATAGTGAAAAACATGTTGTGTGTGATGCATGCAGCATGTGAAAACCCAGCTAAAAATGTGGTCAAGCCTTCTTTGCTAGGCACAGAGACAAGTTGTCTGGATCAAAAACATGAAAATCTTAGATTGTTACAAATTCTGCATCTTTGACATATTTTCTTGCTTAAAACTTGTCATTTAAAATGTTTTAGAATGCTTTCACATGACCCAAAACAAACAAAAAAGACAATAAAGTACTATTTTGACCAGATTATCCCCCTTTTTATTTCGGGGGATACCAACTTAGAACAACAAAAAGCCACTAAAAACTATAGCAGATAAAAACAATTCTGTTTTCTGCGTGTCTACCTATTAATTTTGTACTTTCAGAAAACATTCAAGAAAAAAGAGAAGTTAAAAATGAAAACTTTGCACTTTAGCCAGGTTTTCACTACCATGCCTGAGCAATTCTGATACTGCTTCAAAGAGCATACCAGAAAACATGCAGTTTCCCACTTTTTAGAACTATTTTTGATCATTTCTCTGCTCTCTGTAAAGAGGTATCAACCACTCATCAACACTATCTCCCCCTCCCCGGTATAATCTGGCCTGGTACTGAAGGGGTAACACTGTAACTCCATTCCTGTTGATTTTGTAACTTCAGCACACTGTATGCACACACATACACACACACACACACACACACACACACACACACACACACACACACACACACACACACACACACACACACACACACACACATCAATCTTGCAATGGCAACAATAGGCAGTATTTTATTGAAAGAAAAACGGTTCCAAATATCAGGATCATTTCAACATCTGCAGCCAAAACATGTCAGATTGAAACAAAAGACAGTGAACAGAGATGGGGGAGGAAAAGAGGGGAGACGATGTCATTAAACATCAAACAGTCCTATGTGATATACATACATACATCTTTTACAAATGCAAGGTAGGTTGGTACAACAAGATCACCGTCATACATCCCAGCTGGTGGCAGTAATAATGAGACATTCATTCGTCAGGTACCGGCACATTTTGTACAAAATCCCTCGACAGTGCCGTGGTAAATTTCCCCACATTTTCGGTGCAAAATTTGTTGATGAAAGTTGTGATTGTAATACCAAAAACAAACAAAAAATCTCGCCTTCGTCTTTTTACACCGAAAAAACACTGGCAGCCACTCTGTGGTTTTGAAGTGTAAAAACGTTGCTGTGGAAAAAGTGTTATTCATAATACGCTTCATCATTTCAATGCACTACACACAATCTGATGGCAACTCACTGAGTCATGTACAGGCTGCTACACTGTCTGCTGTTACCAGCGATGGTCACAGCAATGAACTCAATCACCCGTTTCTGTGACGGTACAAGGGGAAAGTTTGGTGGTTGATAGTGACACTGAGGAAGCTATCTATACCTAACGCTGATATAAACTTAGTGCCTGCTTGCATCTACGGTACTAATACACAAGACTCTAAACCTTACCACTACATGCACTCTCTCTCTGAGAACACAAAACACACACACATGCTGTTCTCCCTTTCCTCCACACATTTCCTCACTCATGAACAAGAGAGAGAGACAGAGAGAGAGAGACAGAGAGAGACACAGAAAGAAAACAAGGCAGCAAGTATATTTGATAAGCATTTTTTTTTTTAAACCTAACAACTAACAAAACCAACCACAAAGCTCATTCAAAACACTCCACCCTCTCAAAAATATCCAAATATCTACAGAATAATTGTGCTTGCAAACTGCCCATCAAATAATAGAATGTGTCGAACATACAGCACGGACATCATGACTGTGGTCATACAGTCAGTGTAGGGGGTGTATGTCCACACACACAGCTATAACACAAGTGGTCCTTGACTTTGGTCCTGTACACACACACACACACTCACAGTGGGGTTTTCTTCTCTCTCCGTCAAAACCAGACAACAGAAATCTTGTTGAGTCAGGGACAAGGCAACCATCCAACAGACACGTAGGGACATCATCATTATTATTGCACAATGTACAAGCAGTACCAAGAAACTGTACAGTATGACAGAATAATTGAGAAATATAGAACCAAATTGATCCTTCGACCAAAACGCACAATTTCGGATTCGAACCCTCCGCCCCCCCCCCCCCCCCCCATTCCCCCCAAAATAAGCTGACTGACACAGAACATAATGATGAAGGAAAATTTTCAAGACAGTATCCAAAACCAAAAAAATCAAACCAAACGAAAAACGAATAAGGGGTACAGTGTAGAGACACACAACGTTGTACATAGATCTTGTCCTTTTGAGCAACACCATAGTTCTGTGGTTCTTGAATATAAGTGGAGCATAGGAATTAGCAAGGAAAAAAATAATCAAATGAGAGGGAGGGACATTGCCCTCATGTCCTGTGAAGGAAAAGCAGGATAATAAAATAATATAAAAAATAACGTACAGGTGATACATTTTCATAAGAAAAACCATGAGCTGTCTGTCGTGTGTGTGCAAATCAACACTCCTGGATGCATTGATGAAATAAATCATGAGCTGTTTGTGTGTGTAGTGTGTGTGTGCAACATCCACACGCATGGATTCATAGCAATCCACATTTCTGTTTGTGGCAGTCAGTGCGCCAATACATCACACCACACACGTCCCTTCATCAACAGTGGTCGTGGAAACATGACTCTGACAACCCAACCCCCCCCCCCCCCACCCCCCAAGTTTCCTCTGTTTGTGACGGTCATGTGCCAATACCTGGGTCTCAGCTAAACATTTCTAGGTCCGTTCAGTGATGATGTCCACCACCGATGTCTTTCTGTCTGTCTCTCTGATCCTCTATCTCCACAGACTGTGTCTAGCAAGATTATGACAACATGATCTAGTGATATGACCATACAACTTCAGCTTTCTTTTCTTGACCACTGAAAGGTCTTCATGATGACTTGACTTGTGGCCTGTCTGATGACATCAACAGTCAATGCATAGTGACATACTGTCTCTAAAAAAACTGAAATACAGATACTGGGCTCTGATGTTTGAATGCTTTCTGTTATGGTATAATCATCCATGTAATTTCTTATGTAACTGTGCAACTCCTAATTTAATTTTTTGTACATCGTAAGGCAACATATATGCATGAATTAAATTTTATTTTAGTTTTATTGAGACCGAAGCCATGTCATATCAGTCTGATTCCTCCTTGCTTATAGTTATTCAAAGTGAACAATGTATCAGTTCACTGGTTTATAACAAAAAACCCCAAAATTGTCAAAAAACAAAACTAACTTCCATGTAATTATATCATAATCAAACATTAATTTTTGTCTCTCTTCACTTTATTGTCTCATTTATTCTTTGCCTGGGATACCTTTTTACTTCTTCTTCTTCTTCTTTTTTGTCATGTTTCTCCCAAGGGAGGTTTGACATTGATGAGCCTTCTCCATCTCTCTCTGTTTTGAGCTTCCTCCTTATTTATGCCCCTTTCTCTAAAATCATCTGCAATACAGGCAGCCCAGGTTTCCCTTTGGTCTCTTTCCATCCACTACGAAGTCCATTGCTCTTTTTATGATGTGGTGGTCTGCTTTCCGTTGAATGTGCCCAAACCAGCGCAGTCTATTGCTACTAGCTACAGAATTCAGATCATCAACTTTGCACATTCTCCATAGTTCTTCATTTGTGATCCCTGGGATACCTTTTTACTCTTCCTTTATAATCCCTTCACCACCTCAAACTTGCATCTGCTTTTAATGGTCATGTATATTTAAAGCAGATATATAGCATAAAAAATATAATTGATTCTGTTTCCAAAACACATTTTATAATTTTGCATTTACTTCATTCAGTTCCTTCTCACATGTCTTCTTCCATATACATCTCACCATGTACTCGGACTAGTCATTCCTCAAGCTCATGTTGCTGTCTTATATTAATTTCAGTTATCTCTGTGTTGGTACTTTTCTCCGGACCACTTTGCATGGGATCTCATTCTCCATTCATGTCATGCACATTGTTAACAGGACTGAGTCAAAACACCTTCACTAGTTACTACTAGGATGAGAATGGGGCAGTGTGCTGTTTTGTGAGGTAATAGCACACACTGATGTAGACAGTGAGCAACTGATTTAAAAACGTCACTGGAATGGTCATTGGAATAAGCTGACTCAATCTGGCTGAATCACAGGCTTTTGTGCAAAACCATATCAAAAAATGAATTTTTTTTCCGATCTGCCCAAAAATGTATAAAATGTTAACAAAATAATGTATGAAATATAAAAACACTGAAGTACAATAATGCGCAGTAGCCTGAGTTTTTTTCAAGAAATGTTCAGAGTAGGTTTTTACACACAGGCTATATTTATCTATTCAAACAGTCATACCTACATGCAATAGTGTATCTGCATGATAGACATCAGCCCTGGCGCAGATATGAGGGAGATGAGATGGCGTCTTCTTGGTAGTGAGGGTTTCTGATTTCAGACTTGGGATGTGTTCCATTTTGCATGACACTGAAACAAACTCATGAATGCATGAATTTCATATATGAAAAATCCACATATCTCTGTAGTGTGTGTGTGTGTGTGTGTGTGTGTGTGTGTGTGTGTGTGTGTGTTGTGTATGAATGTACGAATTTCATATATGAAAAATCCCCATATCTCTGTAGTGTGTGTGTGTGTGTGTGTGTGTGTGTGTGTGTGTGTGTGTGTGTGTGGTGTGTGTATGCGTGTGTGTATGGTGTGTGTGTGTGTGTGTGTGTGTGTGTGTCCCTGTATGTCAACATGTGTGCATGTATGCCTGTATATGCAGACATGTGGGCAAGCATTTTCAGTATGTCTTGCCTCTAATGGTAAAAAAAAGTTTTACCACCTTTTTAGCACATGATCTTTAAATAAAGTCTCTACTTATGTACATGACACTAGCACAGAAATGAACTGACTGATAATGCTGGCCATGGAAACCTGTGCCTTTAAAACAGGCAGAAAAGTCGTGCTTCAGATTACACAAGCTTCTGAGATAACACAGCAAACATGCAATATCATGTAAACAAAAAAATGGAGATATGAAAAAAAAATGCCCACACAATAACAAACAAATGAGTATTTAGCAGGCAGTTGATGATGCAATATGACAACTCATATTTTGTGAAACTGGGGACTTTTGTTCCTTAGTTTTTGTGTGTGTGTGTGTGTGTATCTTCATTTGATAAGATTTCAATTTATGAAAGAAAAATGATGGCATCTGCTTAGGAATAGAAGAAACAAAAGAATAAACCTTACGGAAAATGGGATGGGTAGGGTGCAGGGACAGAGATGCACATAAAGTGACCTATTGAGAAAATAACCCAGCGTGAGCTGACTCCATAGAAAAGGGAAAGACTTCACTCAATAAAATCACACATCAGCTAAGAAACAATCTGGCCATTCGTCTAATATCACTTTAAGTGAACAGACGTAAAATTGAAGACACAATCTGGCCATGTGAGGGTCTCTAAACAGTAATATGAGTGTGTGTGTGTGTGTGTGTGTGTGGTGTGCAGAGAGAGAGAGAGAGAGAGAGAGAGAGAGAGAGAGAGAGAGAGAGAGAGAGAGAAAGTGTGTGTGTTTGTGAGTGAGAGAGAGAGAGAGAGAGAGAGAGAGAGAGAGAGATAGATAGAGAATGCATGTGTGTGAGTGTGTGTGTGTGTGCGTGTATGTGTGTGTGTGTGTGTATTGTGAGAGAGAGAGAGAGAGAGAGAGAGAGAGAGAGAGAGAGAGAGAGAGAGAGAGAGAGAGAGAGAGAGAGAGAGAGAGAAAGTGTGTGTGTTTGTGAGTGAGAGAGAGAGAGAGAGAGATAGAGAGATAGAGATAGAGAATGCATGTGTGTGAGTGTGTGTGTGTGTGTGTGTGCACTCTTAGGAACTAGAACTTGCAGTAAAGAATAACACAAAACCTTGAACATCACTCTCACTGTATTCACTGTGGTTAGCTCGTCGCATTATATGTCAACTATTTAAATAAGCTGTAACTAGATAAGCATCACAAAGCACCTATGTCCTCCTGTAACCAATAATGAAGCTGTCATTATCGCAATGAAAGAAAATGACAAATACTGAAGCAGCACCGGCATATTCCTCTCTTTATACATCAATTTACCTACCTAAAAAAAACCAACAACAAAAAAGTAATGGTTTATTGATATAAACAATAATGTCTTTTGGGGAAAAAAAAAGGTTTTTAATCAGTCATGATCAGAATGATGAAAGACTCTGCAAGAAAGCATTTTTCGACACCCTCAGAGAAACTCTGAGATATGCCGATGACAGTAACTAATGGTTCTTCTTTGCTTTAACCCATTCTTTGCATGCGCGGTTTGAGAGTAGTCATTCCATCAATAAACTTCAGCTGGTCTAGTGACTTCAGACCGTTTTAACTTTTTTCCCTACAGGTAACCCACTATAGGGTAACCAACCATCTACTAACCCTTCCCTGCATATCACCCACTATTGGGTTATAGAAGCATACAAATGCGCACAGTGTACATGTACTGGGAAAGAGGGGTTCTCTCCCTTAATGTGATCCAGAGGTCACGGGTTCGATCCCCGCTCGGCTCGGTGTTGTGTCCTTGGGAAAGACACTTTACTCCTATTTTCCTCACTCCACCCAGGTGTACAAGTGGGTACCAGCTCTGCTGGGGAAGTATCTGGTGACAGACTAGCGTCCTGTCACAGGGGTGGTGAAAAACCATCAGTTCGCTTAACGCTACAGAAACCGGGATAAGCTCCGGCTCTATGGGCCTTCTGGCTCGAAAGAACATACTCCCTTAATGTAGGGATAGTGTTAATCTAGTTCTTTTGCTAAAATCTACATTTGTAGATTCAATTGTTCATTCAACTCTTCAGTTGAACTGCTAGCATTAACATTATCTATGTTTACACTTCAGTTTTTAGTAAGAACAGGTATTTTGTCAGAGATAGCGGACACTTTCCTAGGAAAAATAAGAAGAAAATAATTGAGATTTACTGAACATTTCAGCCTGGAAAATGTACCCAAGTTGCGTAGCATTACAGTCGCACCATGGATTTTACTTTTTAGCATTTGGTGCGCTCTCTCCGAGGACAGCACATATCACACCTGTGTATACTGTATCAGCGCATGGTATGGCACCACCCCATTCCCCCTATAAACACCCCCCCCCCCTCACCTCTTAATTCCAAGGCAGCAAGAATATTCAACCTTGAGCAGAATATTCAACCTTGAGCAGAGTGCAGAAGTCATTAAAATACTACTTTGTGACACTATGAAGAGACGGAGTCCTGCCATTTAGAAACAGAAGGGAAGAGAGTCTTGTTTCAGACTGTTTTTATTTCTTCTGTGAGACAAGCTGCTGACAACAGAAGTTTGGAGCAGAGAGGTTGTACAAACTGAGTCAATTTCCTCTCTTCAGCTCCAGCAACTAATACAGATATGCAATATTATCATAATTGGTGACACACTTTGGTCTGGTTTTCAATTTCTAAGGTTTCCATTTTTTCATGGATTTTTTTTTTACCCCCCAAAGCTAATGAGTGGAGAAAACTTCAAAACATTTGCCCCTGTTTTCAACAAAATCACCGGGATGCCTGAATTTCCATGATCAGTTCCTATGCATTTGTAACAAATATTTGTCGTCATTTTGCACTGATGAGAGAGAGTGAGAGAGAGAGTGAGTGAGAGAGATAGAGAGAGAGAGAGAGGGTGAGAGAGATAGACAGACACAGACAGACAGACAGACGTAGACAGAGAGAGACAGAGACAAAGAGAGACAGATGATGATGTCGAAGTATTACAATCAAGGGTAAAAAAACAACCCAATTAAAAAAAACACCCTAACATTCTACACTTGCAAGGAGACAGAAAAAAAGCCAGACATTGATAAGAACAAACCTAAAATGCAAGGGGTAACAACACCACAGTAGTGAGCAGCACCCACGCAGACCTATCATGATTCAGGTCCACATCAACACAGTAGGCTCACTACCTTGGCACCAGTTCCTATGATAGACTTCACCACTATGTGCACAGATGATGTGACTTGTCAGTTTTTGGTATGTATATATAAATATGTACAGATACATAAGCACATACCAACACACGGAGACTCACAGGTACAGATGAAAACACACACACACGTATACTACTTTCTCCAACATGACTGACACACACACAACTTTTTCTCAAACACATACATGCCACACACACACACACACACACACACACACACACCACACACACACACAACACACACACACACACACACATTCTCTTAGACAACAAGTCTTCTCCCATACAGCCTCAATCACCACATCACAATCCCTACCACGCCACACAGCTACAAACGTACTGTAAAGCTCACCAAATTTCTACAACACAAATGAAAAAACCCATCAGTGAAGGCATACAACTGTAGATCGACACAAAACAGCTTCAACTCTCACATCACACACACGGGGCACACAAGCCTGTAAAACAACGACATCCTCAGCACCAATGGCATACTGATTCATCCGGGTCACACAGTAACTATGTGGCACAAACCAGTAGGCAGGCAGGCAGGCAACCAACACTGGGGACTATCATCTATCCTCGCTTCTCTGGTGAAAGAGCTAAGTGCCTTCAGCAGACAAAAAAACACCATTATTGCAAAACAGTCTCAGTGCGTGTGTGAGCTGACGATGTGTAGAAACCCCGAAAGAATATGACAGAGAGAGAGAGAGAGAGAGAGAGAGAGAAACAGAGAGAGAGAGAGAGAGAGAGAGAAAGCAACGCATCTTCAATGCATATAGATGTGCAAGGTTGACAAACCGACAGGAACAAGGTCCACACGACTGTAAGGTCACTGGGAAGTAACAACCAGGTTTGTGGTGATCACTGTACGAGTGAGTGAGTCCGTCAGTGAGTGAAACAAGCGACAATACCCAATTTAGCGCAACAAACACACATAGTAAAATAAATCTTTAACAAAAATCTACGCACACACACACACAAAATGAAATAAAAAATGTGTCCACTATGACTTTTTTTAAAAACCAGAAAAAAACCTATGATGACCAGAAGAACACTTTCCCCCAGAAAATGCTTGATTTTCTTTTTGTCAAAAAAAAGTGACCTCTTCAGTTCCATATCAATCCATCGTCCCTCTTGTCAAGATAAAAAAATATGTTCAGGCAACTAACAAGTTTGGTTTCGTGGTTAATACAGTTACATGATTAATAATAATTCAGACCGTACTCTGACCATAAAAAGATCATGCCATTACAACAACAAATTCATTTCCACACCAACAAAAAACACAAAAAAAGTAAAACTTTCGTAACTGCAGCTTAACAGAAAAACTGAAGCAAAACTAAAGCAAAGTCAAACTGCAGAATGAGATTCCAACAGAACTGAGTAGGACCACATCATACCACTGAGCAAGGAATGCCTGCTGCAAGCAGTCCCAGTCTGTCTGGACTGCACGCAGGAAGACAAGGTGTCGTTTTTTGGCAAAACAACAGGATCTTGAAATGCTGCTCTCACACTGGCTAAGGACTTGGCATCGTTTCAAAATTCAGCCTCCTCCTCCTCCTCCTACCTCCTTTTCTCTTTGGTTAGCCTAGGGAAACTGTTGATGTCTTATCTAGCTGGAAATTGGCCACAGGTCTTGCACATTATTTCTATGTACACTTTTGCTTTCCCAAAACCCACAACTCTTGCTCCCTGGGCTAGCTTGATGATGCCTAGACTTTTTTTTTATCTTGTAGTTCACAAATGCAATTACTCAGACATGATTGTGGAGAAGGATCACCGTTTCACGATTGTAAAAAAAACAAACTGACTCTGTAATGTACATGACTTGTACACACACACACACACACTTGCTGTCTTCTATGACTCATCATCACAGGAGAGAGTGGGGGTTGTGTGTGTGTGTGAGTGTGTGGAAAATGTCAACGCCGGGACAGAAACCTTCTGCCCAACATGCCAGGAGGCTCAAGGGAGGAGACCGCTTCTGCCGCCAATCATTTGCGGTTGGCTGAAGGGAGGCACAGGCACCGGCCATGCATCGGGGTTTCGCTAAGGGGGAATGGGAGCAGCGGCTACGGATGACGGCGGCTTCCCCTCTTGAGAACGGGGCGTTGGGTTCTTCATGACGGGCGGGCTATCTGAGCTGCGGCGCAGCCCTCCCCCCGGGCCTTTGACACGGGGAAGGGCGGGGTGTGTGTGCCTCCCCTGGACACCCCCCCGGGCCCTGGCCCCATGACGCTGTGGCTTCTGCCGATCACGCCCATGCCCTCCCCCCTGCCCGTAGGACTGGCCCTGGTGGAGCTGGTGCCCCCGAAGCTGGCCCGGCTGGTGATGCGGCGCGTCAGGTCCGACTGGGTGACCAGCGGGTGCGTGGGTATGGCGGGGTGGGGGCCGCCCGGGTAGTGCAGGCTCGGCAGATGTCTGACGGGCTGCTGCTGCTGCTGCGTGCTGGTCGTTGACTGCTGCTGCTGCGTGCTGCTGGAGGGCTGGGAGCTTGGCGGGTGCATGAAGGGGGGTGTGACTGGAGCATGGTGGTCTGTTGCATAATCAGCTGCTGGATGGTGGGCTTGTTGGGGTTGGGCTGCTGGTGGTGGTGGTGGGAGCCGGGCTGGAAAGAGCTGGACTGCAGCATGCTGGGCAGGCTGGACTGGTGGCTGCGGTTGTAGGCCGAGGCCGCGAAGGACGACACCAGGGCCTGCACGTTCCTCTCCCTGCCCAGGTCCCCGGGCTCGCTGGAGACGCTGCCTCGCCCGGCTGGAGAGGGCGTGCGGTGAAAGGGCGACCCTGACCCTGACCCTGTCCCCCCTGGCCCTAAACTGGACGTACGGGCGGGCACCGAGGGCGCCGGAGAAATGGGGGTCACCCCGGGGGCATCGGCCTTCTTCAAGGTGCCCTGGTTGGACTGGGCGAAGGTCTCGGCAGCGGTGGTGGGGCTGTCCTGGTCGCTGGAGTCCTGGGAGGACGGGGAGTTGGAGCCTTCGGGCAGGTCCAGCACCAGGTCCGGCGTGTGCTTGGGCGTCTGCTTCAGCTTCACCACCGGCAGACTCATGCGCTTGTCCGTCTTCTGCTGCATCTCCAGCGACTTCAGCCCCGCCATCACCTCCTCCAGGGCGTGGTCGATGTCCAGCGACAGCTCGTCGGCCGCAGAGTCTGTCAGGGAGGAGGAGGAGGAGTCACCCCCCCCGCCCCCATCCCTGCCCCCCCCTCCTCCTCCTGTGGAGGGGGAGGAGAGGTGAGAGGAGTGGGAGGATTCCATGGAGGAGGGGCAGAGTAAGGAGTCCCCCCCACCCCCTCCTGTGGAGTGGGAGACCACGGAGGAGTCCATGGTGGAGGAGTTCTGGGAGGAGTCCATGGCAGAGGGGTGCTGGGAGGAGTAGGACGAGCCCATGAAGGACGAGGAGGAGGAGGAGGTGGAGGTGGGGGAGGGCCCTGCAGGATGGGCCCCGTGGTCGTCCTGCAGGGGGAGAGGTCGCTGCCCGTGGAGGCGCTGGAGGTCATGACCTGGTTGACCCCGCCCTCTGTCGGGGTGGCCGAAGAGGGGATGACCGGCGCCTTGTCTGGGCTGTCCACCCCCACGATGTCCGTCTCTCGGATCACCCCGCTCTCCCTGCCGACGTCCGTCTTGGGGGCATCGGGCTTGGGGAGGAGGAGGACCTCGGGTTCCTTGCCCGGCTCCGTCTCTCTGACAGCCTCTGCGTCTCTGGCAGCCTCGGTCTCCCGCACAACCACCTGTGTCTGAGGCAGTGGGGGAGGCTGGGCTTTGTCTGCCGGCTCCCCGGAAGAGTCGGTGCTGGACTGCCGGACCAGGGTGCGAGGGGTGAGGGAGGAGGTGGAGCTGCTGCGGTCCTCCATGGCTTGGCTGCTGCTGCGGCCCTCCTCACGTCTGCAAAGGAAAGGAGACGTCCTTCAGTTTTTGCTGCATGCATCACACTCTCTTTTTCTTCTTCACACAGAAATGGAAAAAAATAAGGAGACATCGTTCAGCTTTCGCTGCATGCATCACACTCTCTCTCTTCTTCTTCTTCACATTGAAATGGATAAAAAAAGAGGAGACATCGTTCAGCTTTCGCTGCATGCACCACACTCTCTCTCTTCTTCTTCACATTGAAATGGGAAGAAAAAAAGGAGACATCGTTCAGCTTTCGCTGCATGCATCACACTCTCTTTTTCTTCTTTACATAGAAATGGATAAAAAAACACATCATTTGGCTTTCATTGCATGCACCACACTCTCTCTCTTCTTCTTCACATAGAAATGGAAAAAAAAAGGAGACATCCTTCAGCTTTCGCTGCATGCACCACACTCTCTCTTCTTCTTCACATAGAAATGGAAAGAAAAAAAGAAGACATCGTTTGGCTTTCATTGCATGCATCACACTCTCTCCTTCTTCACATAGAAATGGGAAAAAAAGAGACATCGTTTGGCTTTCATTGCATGCACCACACTCGCTTCTTCTTCTTCACATAGAAATGGAAAGAAAAAAAGGAGACATCGTTCAGCTTTTGCTGCATGCACCACACTCTCTTCTTCTTCTTCTTCACAAAGAAATGGAAAAAAAAGAGACATCGTTTGGCTTTCATTGCATGCATCACACTCTCTCTCTTCTTCTTCACATAGAAATGGGAAAAAAAGAGACATCGTTCAGCTTTTGCTGCATGCACCACACTCTCTTCTTCTTCTTCTTCACAAAGAAATGGAAAAAAAAGAGACATCGTTTGGCTTTCATTGCATGCACCACACTCTCTCTCTTCTTCTTCACATGGAAATGGAAAAAGGAAGACATAATTCAGCTTTCACTGCATGCACCACACTCTCTCCTTCTTCACATAGAAATGGAAAAAAAGAGACATCCTTCAGCTTTGGCTGCATCCACTGCACTCTCTTCTTCTTCACATAGAAATGGGAAGAAAAGAGACATTGTTCAGCTTTCGCTGCATGCACCACTCTCTTCACATAGAAATGGAAAAAAAGGAAGACATAATTCAGCTTTCACTGCACCCTTCACACTCTCCTCTTCACATAAAAATGGATTTTAAAAAAGTATCATGATTGAACACTTTTTTTTCTATTAGAGAATTGAAAACCTCCTTGAGTGAGTTTTGAGCACATGATGTGTACAGCTTCCACAGGATATCTCATTTTTTTGTTTGTTTTGTTTTGCCAGCTGAAGACTGTATACCGTGCGATTACTTTCCGTTTTAGATTCCCAAGATGTCACGCTGAGTGGGGGTATCCCATGTATGATTTAGCACGTCTGCTTTGGAAGAAAAAAAAAAAAGAAACAATCCACTCAAGCCAGAGTATGGCAGCCTATATGGCAAGGCACTTGAAAACAGTCATACACACAAACTTCTCATCCAGTGTGTACTTTCAGTCTCACGGTGATTCCCCGGTGTGAACAGTGAGACAGGGTGACTCCAGGGTGTTAAGCTGGGGAACACACAATAATAGAGCAACAACAACCTATATATATGTATATATATGTAATGTCACTACCTGACCTCTCTTTAAAACTTTTTATCCTTTTTTTGTGTAATGTCAACATCTCTACAACCATAAGGAAACTTTATAAACAATGGTGGAATCTGATTGATTAAAAGAAAAAAAACAAACAAAACTCAACACACACACCACACACACACTTTTTAAAATCAAGACACAATATCACAGCAATATTTGATTGTACTCACTTTGAAAAGATTACACAAAAAGACCAACTTGCTCATTTTTAAACTGATGATGTGGCAAAGGAAGTGTCAAAAATCAAACGGGGGAAGACTTTGTGCAGCAAATGTGTTATAAATCATAGGACACACCATGTGGAGGTGTTAGATCACTAATATCTCTGTCTGTCTCTCTCAATCACACACATGTGCACACTCACACACAAACCTACAATGTGCAGAAACAGGCACACACACACACACACACACACACACACAATCGTCTGATATTACCGCTTTGGGTGAAGAGACTTTACACACACACACACACACACACACACACACACACACACACACACACACACACACACACACACACACACACACACACGCATGCAAGCACACACATGCACACAAACAGGACAGTGCACACACGCATGTGTGCTCGCACACACACAGAAAATAAGTCTTTCTGATACTGTTCCACTCTGAATTTACAATAACATGCTGTGAGCATTTTTAAACTATGGCACAAACATGACTTACTCCAAATGTATACCCCCCCCAAAAAAAAAAAAGGACTTGGAAATTTTTTAAAAAGTCCACAGTTCCTTTCATGATGCTTAACGAAGCTTTGTTATCTAAATGTTGAATATCAGTTTCTATTTTACAAAAAACCCAAAACAAACAAAACAATGCTTGACATGGTTTCCAGTTTTTCAAAAACAAAGTAAGTGACACAAAAAAACCTAACCACACACACACACCTGCGGACTGGAAGAAAAAATGCACACGAGAGCTTATTTCATAATCTCGAAATAAAAGAATAAATAAATAAATAAAGACCACATGCACACCACACCATACACTCTCTCTGGGGGATGGGATAGCCTAGTGGTCAGAACATTGCGCTCGCAACCTGACGACCTGGGTTTGATTCCCGTTCAAGGGGAAAATTTCCCTGGAGTTAACATCAGTGCAGACTCCACTCTCCCCAAAAATCCTTCGGATGAGACTATAAACCGAGGCCCCGTGTGCGAAGGCACGCAGAACATCTTGCGCACACGTTAAATCCTGTTCCGCTTTTCGTAAGTGTAGGCCATTGTGTGCCGGTGGGAACAAATGACAGAATTCACAAATCCGCAAACACACGAGGACTGGATGTAAAAAAAGCACATGAGTGCTTATTCCATTATCCTCGATATAAAAAAATAAAAAATAAATAAAAATAACAATTCCATTAACCTCGAAATAAAAGAACAAATAAATAAATAAAGACCCCACCACGCACACACACACACACACACACACACTCTCCCTCTCTCTCTCTCACACATAGAACCTGAAATGTACGCACAGCCTTTCATTCAGAGTGTAGTTCACAGCAACGTTAAAACAAAAAGTTAGTGAAGGCAAAGAGCACACACACAGCAGAAGGCCCAGAGTGCTACAAGGTCACCTGGTCCACCACCCCCTTCCCTCTGAACACAGCGCTATCTTCAACACTGTCAATGGAAGAACAGCCAACCATGAGGCAGCAAAACAACTATACGTAGGCACTGGTAGAATGTATCAGCGTGAGAGAAAGAGAAAGAGAGAGAGAGAGAGAGAGAGAGAGAGAGAGAGAGGGAGAGAGAGAGAGCGAGAGGGAGAGAGAGAGAGAGAGGAGAGAGAGAGAGAGAGAGAGAGAGAGAGAGAGGGAGGGAAAGAAAGTGAGGGAGGGAGGGAGATACAGACAGACAGACAGACAGACAGACAGACAGACAGACACAGAGGATAAACAAAACCTCAGAGAGAGCACGGGCATGAGTGTATTTAAAGACAGTGGTGAGGTGGAAAGAGGATTCAAAGAACAGAGAGAAGAAGAAAGAAAAAAAAAAAAAAAGAGAGAGAGAGAAGAGTAAAACAAAGGAGAGACACAGGGATCAGAAGAAGAAACAGAATAATAGGGGAAAGTATAACAGAGAGACAGAGGAAGAAAAAGAGAGAGAGAAAAAAAAAGAAAGGAGAAACACGACCAGCCTGAGTACCCTATACTAGCAGAGCAGAGAGATAGGAATGAGTTGTTGTGTGAAAACAGCGGGACACGGAATTGTCACTGAAATGAGACAGCAAAGAAAGGATGTGTGTGTGTGTGTGATGGAGAGAGGGAGAAGAGAAGAGAGAGAGAGAGAGAGAGAGAGAGAGGAGAGAAGGGGGGAGAGAGAGAGGAGGAGGGTAGAGAGAGAGAGAGAGAGAGAGAGAGAGAGAGAGAGAGAGAGAGAGGAGAGAGAGAGAGGGGGGGGGGGGAGAGATAGAGAGATGGAAGGAGGGGGAGAGAAAGAGAGAGGGAAGGAGGGGAGAGAGAGAGGGGGAGGGGAGAGAGAGGGGGAGAGGGGAGAGAGAGGGGGGGGGAGGGAGAGACAGATGATTATTTATTTATTCTTTTATATCGAGGATAATGGAATAAGCACTCATGTGCTTTTCTACATCCAGTCCCCGTGTGTATGCGGTTCTGTGAATTTTGTCATCTGTTTCCACCAGCACACAATGGCCTACTCTTCCGAAAAAGCAGAACAGGATTTAACGTGTGTGCAAGATGTTCTGCATGCGTTCGAACACGGGGCCTCGGTTTATAGTCTCATCGAAGGAGACAGAGAAAGAGAGAGAGTAAGAGAGAGAGTGAGAGAGAGACACACACAGACAGAGAGAGTATGGGTAGGTGAGAAGATAAGAGAGGGGAAAGCATGGCAGCAGAGAAGCAGGAAGAGAAAAAGGGAGGAAACTGAGTAAGACAAATAAAGAATCCCCCTAGCCCCCCTCCCCCCCCCAAAAAAAAACAACAAAAAACGCCACCCAACAACAAAACACACACACTGTAAAACAAAAAAGGAAAGCGAGAAAAGACCAAAATACGCAGCTAGCTAAAGACATAATTATGAGAAAGGGAGAAAAAAAAAAAAAAGAAAGCAAAACAATACACACACACACATCCACACCCCCCTTCCCCCCTCCCACCCCCCCACAACACAACACAACAAACACACCAGCCTCCCCCCACAACACACACGCTCATATACCCCCCCCCCCCCACCCCCCCTCCCCACCCCCACCCCCCCCCCCCCCACCCCTCCCCCTCTCAAGTCACCCCCAACCAACCAAGCAACCAGCCACCCAACAACTCACAGCGTGTGTTTCAGCGTGATGTACTTGTCGGGGATCAAACCCTCCTGCCCGTGGCAGCACCCTTCCCACCAGTCCACCGAGGCCTGGGTGTACAGCACCAGCGACTCTCCTTTCTTGAACGACAGCTCTCGACTGGACCGCCCCTCGTAGTCGTGCAGAGCCGTGGCCTCCCTCACCGACTCTGTCACAACAGATGGGGATGTTGGGCTTAAAACGTGTGTCATGACTGTGAGGTTGTGGTGCATGTTAATGAATCCAGTTTTGTTTGCGCTGAACGTGCTGTGCCAAAAGATTGGATGTTGGGCTTAAAATTTAGTCATAAATATGATAATAATAATAATAATGTATGGAATTTATATAGCGCTGAATCTTGTAAAGCTACAAATCAAAGCGCTTTTTTTTTATGCGTGTGTATGCGTTTTTTAAAATTTTGTCATCTGTTCCCACCGGCACACAATGGCCTACTCTTTCAAACAGCGGAACAGGATTTAACGTGTGCGCAAGATGTTCTGCATGCGTTCGCACACGGGGCCTCGGTTTATAGTCTCATCCGAAGGACTTTGACATTCAGTTCGATTTTTTGGTCAAACTGGGAAGAAAGGGCGAGGCTGGGAATCGAACCCAGAACCTCACAATTTACTTGTTGGCAGGCAAACGTCTTAACCATCCTGCCACCGTCCTTCCATGAGGATGTGATGCATGTTTCTGATTCAAATTTTGTTCGCACTGAGCGTGAAATTGGCCTCCCTCACCGATTCTGTGACAACAGATTGGATGCGGGCTTAAAATGTGTAATGACTGCGAGGTTGTGATGCATGTTAATTGTTACTGATTCAAATTTGGTTTGCACTGAACGTGAAATTGGGCCTCCCTCACTGATTCTGTGCCAAAATATTGGACGCGGGCTCAAAATGTGTCATGACTGCGAGGTTGTGATGCATGTTACTGATTCAAATTTTCTTTGCACTTAACGTGAAATTGGGCCTCCCTCACTGATTCTGTGCCAACAGATTGGATGTGGGCTTAAAATTTGTCATGACTGTGAGGTTGTGATGCACGTTACTGAATCAAATTTGGTTTGTGCTGAATGAATGAATTTAAGATTTAACTCATTCAACTCTGCGTCTAAGCACTGCTTGGGCAATACTGAGTAGTCTTGCCAGCCTGAGCTGTAGCAGCACTCAGGCTAGGTACCTGTTAGCAGTGTTGTTGCTATTATATCTGATGTTGCAACAACACAATAACGGGTGCCTGGCCTGAGCACTGCTTGGGCGAGACTGTAAGGTCTTGCCAGCTTGAGCCATAGTTAGGTACCTTTAGTGTTGTTGCTGTGATTGTATTTGATGTCACAACAACACCATAACGGGTACCTAGTCCAAGAGCTGCTCAGGCCCAGTGTGGAAGACTACTCAGTCTCGCCTGAGCAGTGCTAGGGCTTAGGGATGAATGAGTTAAAGAGCACGTCAAATTCTCCGCATCTCCAGGTGTGAGTGCAGATTGAATGTTTTGGGGTTCCTATACAGTGTGTATAATCATTGATGTGATAAAAATATGTGGCGTCCATGTTTGTATTATGTTTGTTTTGAACAGAAAGATTGATGTGGACTGTATTTATGACCTACATGAATGGTTTTTTAATTAACCAGAAATCATGAACCAATATAATCCATAGTTTGTGAGTTAGTATAATTTACACAAGATAACAACAAGAATTTTTTTTAACTGCTCCAATGTCTCATAAAAAAAAGAGTATTAAAAGTTTCACTGTGAAAAGAAACATGTTTACATTATAAACAAGAGAAAGGTAGAAAGGAAAGTATAATGGACATTGTTCATCACAGTAGTTTCACCTACCGCTAAATGTACTGCACTTATTCACACAACACTATCTAAACCGACGGATAATTTTCTATACATCTTTACATACAAAAGAATTTTCTATCTTCTTTTTATCCCCCATTTATTTCTCTCTTTCTTTATTAGTTCTTCTTGTTCTTGTGCTTGTTCTTCTTCTCTTCTTCTTTTTTGGCAATGGGATTTCAGCATTAAGTTCAGAGTACTTATAGCATAAACTTCATCATCTGTTTTGGAACAATAATGGTTAAAAAAAAACAACCCTAAAAGAAAACAGCATCCGCAATAAACAACAAGTAACATTAACATACACATATCAATATTTACCATCATTATTCACACACGAATAGCAAAGAATATAAGCAGTTATACTCAAACAGAAACTGGAGTTCTGAAAAGTCTCAAGTCATTCTTAATTTCTGTCAACAGCGACACAGCACTCTTTTCAACAAGCTCAAACCAGCGAGTAAAACTTTTAAACAATTCTTTTAAAGATGAAATTTGTTTGTTTCATATCTGAAAAACAAAAAGCAACTTCATAATTTGATATTCTGGTTCATATCAACACAGTCTGCTAAAGTTTTACTTTAAATATTTTCTTCATAATTATTGTGAAAACAGCAGATATGCCATGACAACGAATAATCAGAACCCACAACCCCAACATGTTTTTAAAAAGCTGATACACTTCAGCATCAAAATACAACCCACATTACACATAATACATGATAAGATATAAAGACACACCAAATATGATAACTGTATAAGCATTGTATACAGGAGAATACTCCTGTACCTCATTGCTAACTGCACTACATGACAGTTTAAATAAATAAATACATACATAATAGCAGTTACTGAATGCATACAACTAGCATACATGTACCCAGAACCATGTACAGTACAAAATACATGGGTATCAAACCAAGCACAACTAACCAATACATTAAGAATTTAAAAAAATATCATGCAAAACTTTGTCCAACAAATCACAGTCATTAATTTTACAGAACTTGAATAAATAGAATAAAATATTCCTACTTAAAAACAACAACCCAACTTAAAACACCCCCCCCCCCCCAAACAAAAACTGATAACTGACTGCAAAATTGTTAATTCCAATGCCAACATGAAAAGCCCAAAACATGATCTATGATACCCGTTTCTAAATTTTGTTTAGTGACTTATTGCTGTGCAAAAAATTGGCAACCCTATTATATCTGTAATGATATGGCTGAAAAATAAATTTATGTGTGTCTGATAGTAGGATTTGGAGGATAAAAAAAAAAGCCCAACACAAATCCCGTTTGGAAAAGAAAATAACCCACATTCATGTTAGCATTCAACATATACAATTAGGAATGATCTCTGTTGTGGGTTTTCAATCAAGACAAAAACTCATACCTAAACATCGTCATAAGCATGCACGATACAAAACAATAGCAGTACAAAGAAATACAAATTGGATACACACTGCCAACCCCATCTTTCTCCTCAAATAAACCCAAACCCAAAAAACCTGCCCACACTTAATTTATACACAATAAGCATACGATACATAAAAGCACCCAAGTATTAAAAACTTAGAAAAAAAAATCATCAAATGAAATAAAAACAAAATACAATAAAAATCACATAAAAAAATAAGATAAAGAAATTCTGGATTTCTGTTAAAAAAAACAAAAAAATAGTGAAGGAATCAAAAATGTACAACTGAAGTTAATATCCAGAGAGGTAAAAGAACAGAGAGACAGACAGAAACAATACAAGAAAAGATGTTAGTTCTAGCGCAGAATTTCTGGTGATTAAAATAAGATCTAAACTCAAATAGTACAGAGCATCCTGCTGCACTTTTAACTGAAAATAATATCATTCTTATTTTCTTGGATAACATTTCACAAAATGTAAACCCTTTACTTATGATATTTCCATCAATTTCTTATCACAAAACTATAGTGCAGTGAGGAATGTGATTTGATGACTCTAAATCATCAATAACAGCTACTAATGATGTGATGATAAACTGCAATACAAAAATAGAAGAAAAAAAACATGCATAAAATGTGAATAATAAAATAAAACAAACCCTGGATAATACAAAACATCGGAACATAGCTTACCAAATACAGAACCTGAAAGGTAAATGCATGTCCCCACAGATTAATCATTGTAGACAAATTCTGTCTCTCTTTCTCAGTTCCACTTCACAATTTTGTGTGCAACATTTAGAATGATAACTAAATCAAGCCCTTTATAGGACTAACACTTTTCAATGTGACCAAGTGACCAAATCAGAGTAAAATAATATAACTCCCCCCCAAAAGAAAACCAAACCCAAATGTGCATGGATGACAATAAAAATGAGATGTTATAACCTGACACATGACAGTTACCTCTGCAGTTCATAGCAATAGCTGAATGAAATGATGTATCATGCCCAGGAGATACTTTTGGAGAAGAAAATTAGTACCAAAAACCACAAAGAAAAACACACACCTGTTTTTATCCAGAAAGACTTAAGATTCTGTGCTGATTTTTTCCTTCTATTTTTGATGACCCTCCCCCCCACCCCCCTTTTTTTCTTTTACCCATTCTCAGCCCATATCAACAGAAATGATAATACACAAATCCTCTATTTTATGACAAAGCCAAAAGATCAGAACAAAGGTCTTCATATATGTCATTTTTTGTAATAAAGTTTCATTCCACAGCTACAAATTTATAGACAGATTCTCTTGCAACACATGCAGAGTGGATGCCATGTATCAAAATGAAGCACAGGGGATCCAACTTTTCCTCTATGGTTCTTGATGTCAATAAAAAAAAAAAAAAACACTGGTAAAAAGCCCAAACACATGAAAGATCACCTCAGGAATATGAAAGATCACCTCAGGAATATTGATGCTTTTCTTGCATGAACATAGGTTTCAATTAAAGCACAGATAGAAAATTATGCATGAGGCCGAAATTCTGAACACGAGCCATTTTTCAGAGGTGAATACTGTACGTGCAGATACTGCAAGCTGGAGGAAAGGAGTCTGATTTTCAGAACATCAAAGTCCTCATGACTGTAGCTCCACCAAACCTGGGATTAGGTCTACCACTGATTCTGAGGAGTGGACAGGTACACGTGTACAACACAAAACAGCCAGTAGCATGCACTTTCACACCAGTCTTTTGTTGTTGTTTTTTAAAACAGGACAACATTTCTGAAGGGCAGCTTCTATATATTAGTTTCTGGCTGTGGAAAAACCCAAAGAAACGATTTTTGATTATAAAGAATATTATTTATTACACACAACAAAAATGACAACACATTTGAATGATGAACAATAACACAATACAATCCAAGTCATCAACAGGGACAACAGCACAATGACTCATTCTCTCAATCACAAGAGGTGCCCTCACCTTCGTCATCGCTAGGGATGGAACTGGTTTCATCCTCGTCGTCTTCCTCGGCTGTGCTCAAAGTGTTTCTGCAACATTCACCTGTCCATCATTCTCTGCATCTGTCTTTCTAACTGTGTCATCTTGTCTTTGGGACTGTTTGCCATGTGGAGTATACATCATTGTATGTATGACCAGACGGATATATACGTCTTCATGAGGCAAGAGAAAGGAATTTAGTCGTTTCTTTCGGCTTATAGAAACATTAGAGTAAAATCTGGTTCTCGTTTTTTCCCTCATGGTATGCTATGCTTTACTTATTTTTTGTTGTTGAGCAAAATGTTTTATTTCAATACGTTTATTCATGACAACATATTTTATTTGTAGCATTACTTGCACACTATTTGCACTGTAGAATAGAAAACAAACCCAGCAGCATTTTCGATGCACAGCGTTAACACTATCCCTACGTTAAGGGAGAGAAGCCCTCTTTCCCAGAACTTTTACATGTTACCGTAACCCAGTGGTGGGTGATCCGGAAGGAAGAGTTAGCAGATGGTAGGTTTAGCCCCTAGCACAGTACCTGCTGTTTTCAAGGATGCACTTTTCGTAGGTCTCTCCCTCGGTGGTGGGGAAGAGCTCCTCCTGGTGGATGATGATGGTCTTGATGATCTCGTTGACCGAGGCCTGGTAGGACACCTGGTCGCGGTCAGGGGGGATGGGGAGGAGGGTGGGGCCGAAACAGATGGCCAGGTTGTAGGGCTCCATCATGTTCTCGTCACTGTACTCTGACAGACTGGGGTGGGGGAGAAAAAAACCACAATCGTTCGTCATTAATAGGCTTCCTCTGAAGTCGGAGTATAGCTGTCTATGAGGTGAGGTATGTAAAAACTGTCATGCATGCAAACTTCTTATCTTGTGTACTGCCTATCTCATAGTGTCATACATGCAAACTTCTTATCTAGTGTACTTCCTATCTCATAGTGTCATACAGGCAAACTTCTTATCTAGTGTACTTCCTATCTCATAGTGTCATACATGCAAACTTCTTATCTAGTGTACTGCCTATCTCATAGTGTCATACATGCAAACGTCTTATCTAGTGTACTGCCTATCTCATAGTCCAGCAGGTGGACCAAAAACTCAAACAGTCTTAGGTTCAATTCCACCCCCAACACACACACACACTCTCTCTCTCTCTCCTCTCTCTCTTCTCTCTCTCTCTCTCTCTCTCTCTCTCTTTCTCTTATATATCCCTAAGGGCGGGGACTGATTGTAAAAAAGCCCATGGGTGCTTATTCATTATCCTCGAAATAAAAGAATTTGTCATTTGTCATTGTCATAGTGATTCTCAGGTGGGAGGAGTGAGTCAGAATGCATGTTCGGGGTGACCCCCTACCCCCAGGGTGTTAAGCTGGGGAATGCGCAAAAACATTAGCAGACCAATACATGAACGAACTAGGGAGGCACCGTGGTCGAGTGGTTTAGGCGATCAACTCGTGATCCAGAGGTCGCGGGTTCGATCCCTGCTCGGCTCGGTGTTGTGTCCTTGGGAAAGACACTTTACTCCTATTTTCCTCACTCCACCCAGGTGTACAAGTGGGTACCAGCTCTGCTGGGGAAGTATCTGGCGACAGACTAGCGTCCTGTCACAGGGGTGGTGAAAAACCATCAGTTCGCTTAACGCTACAGAAACCGGGATAAGCTCTGGCTCTATGGGCCTTCTGGCTCGAAAGAACATACTACTACTTACTACCTGAACGAACTGATTAATCATGAACGTATAAATATACCACTAATCCAATAAAATGAAAAAAAAAGGTGAAGATGTATGGAGAAATAAATGTGTAATATCATTCACGCTCATCGATAGATAAATGAACAGATGAAAAACACTTTATCATTAACAGGTAAGGGACATATCAACTAATCGATTGCATAAATATACAAACCAAACGACAAAACTAAACACCCCCCCCCCAACTCACCCAAAACAGATTCATGGATAAATAAATGTAGAATGTGAATAAGAATGAACAACAGATAAATAAAATAACAAACAAATAAAATAATTCAGTAAATAAAACACAATAATATAAACATAACAAATGAATAAAATAAATAACTACATAAAACACTATACTCACACCAGACAACAAAACACAACACACCTCTTTACTTTTACCCATGCTGCAGTACACACACACACACACACACACACACACACACACACACACACACACACACACACACACACACACTCACACACACACACACCACACACACACACACTACACAGGCCAAAAAAGAGAGAGGACTGACTGGTTGAGGAAGGCAAAGAGGTATCTCATGACGACGAAGATGGACCGTGGCAGGGAAATCAGCAGATCCTTGATTCTGTCCAGTCGCCGCTGTGTGCCGATCTCCACTGAAACCATCAACAACACCGTAAAACAAGGAAGGTGGCAGGACGGTTAATACGTTCACCTGCCTAACAAGTAAACTGTGAGGTTCTGGGTTCGATCCCCATCCTCACCCTTTCTTCCCAGTTTGACGAGAAAACTGAACTTAGTGTCAAAAGTCCTTTGAATGAGACTATAAACTGAGGTCCCATGTGCGAATGCATGCAGAACATCTTGCGCACATGTTGAAACCTGTTCTGCTTTTGGAGGAGACCATTGTGTGCTGGTGGGAATGGATGACAAAACTGAAAAAAAACACCACATACAACACATGAGGACTGGATGTGAAAAAGCAAACGAGTGCTTATTCATTATTCTCAAAATACAAGAAATGAAAGTAAAAAACGAAACAACCAAAACCCCAAACAAACCCAAACACACACACACTCTCAAAATATAAGAATTTGAATAAAGATCCCCCCCCCCCCCCCACACACACACTACACGCATACACCATGCACACACACATGTACACACACAGAACTGCGCACACACACACTACAAACACACAAGCACGCATGGCCGCACACACACACACGTTGGATGTAAAAATGCACATAAGTGCTTATTCCATTATCCTCGATATAAAAAAGAATAAAATTAAAAAACAAAACTTTTTTTAAAAACCACACACACACACACACAGAACTCATGCTTATTCCATTATGAACTTGATATATAAAGAATAAAATTAAAAAACAAAAACTTTAAAAAACCACACACACACACACACATAAACTCATGCTTATTCCATTATGAACTCGATATAAAAAAGAATAAAATTTAAAAAAACAAAAACTTAAACACAAAACACACACACACAGAGAACTCATGCTTATTCCATTATGAACTCGATATATAAAAGAATGAAATTTAAAAAAACAAAAACATAAACATAAACATACAAACAACACACACACACACACACACACACACACACACACACACACACACACACACAGAACTCATGCTTATTCCATTATGAACTCGATATATAAAAGAATACAATTAAAAACAAAAACTTAAAAACACACACACACACACACAACACACACAACACACACACACACACAACACACACACACAGAACTCATGCTTATTCCATTATGAACTCGATATATAAAAGAATAAAATTTTAAAAAACAAAAACTTAACCACACACACACACAAACACACACACACACACACACACACACAGAACTCATGCTTATTCCATTATGAACTCGATATATAAAAGAATACAATTAAAAAACAAAAACTTAAACACACACACACACAAACACACACACACACACAGAACTCATGCTTATTCCATTATGAACTTGATATATAAAAGAATAAAATTTAAAAAAACAAAAACTTAAACACACACACACAAACACACACACACACACACACACACACAGAACTCATGCTTATTCCATTATGAACTCGATATATAAAGGAATAAAATTAAAAAACCCAAAAACTTAAAAACACACACACACACACACACACACACACACACACACACACAACACACACCACACACACACACACACACAGAGAACTCATGCTTATTCCATTATGAACTTGATATATAAAAGAATAAAATTTTAAAAAACCAAAAACTTAAACACACACACACACACACACACAGAGAACTCATGCTTATTCCATTATGAACTGATATATAAAAGAATAAAATTAAAAAACCCAAAAACTTAAAAACAACACAACACACACACACACACACACACACACACACACACAGAGAACTCATGCTTATTCCATTATGAACTCGATATATAAAAGAATAAAATTTAAAAAAACAAAAATTTAACCACACACACACACACACACACACACAGACACACACACGCACAGACACACACAACACACACCAACACACACACACACACACAACACAACACACAGAGAAAACACACGCACACACACACACACAGAACACACAACCCACCCACACACACAGACACACACACACAAACACACACACACACACGCACACACACACCCACCCACCCACCCACACACACACACACACCCACCCACCCACCCACACAACACACACACACACACACCCACCCACCCACACACACAACACACACACAACAAGAACTTCTCACTGGTACACTCCACCAAGGCGTCGAAGAGGTGGAGGGGGAAGAGAGGTTCTCGCAGCTCCCTGAAGTACAGCTTCAGCACGCCCGCCACGGAGTTGATGTCACTGGCGTCCACCACATCCACCAGCGCGTCCTCACCTGGTGCAACACAGCAAGTCTTGGCTCACAGGGAGCTAGGCGAGTCTGTGTGTGTCTGTGTGTGTGAAGTGGCTAGCACCAATGTGTTGAAAATGTCCAGATGTCTTTACCTGTTGTCTTGTGTTGTATAGCATGCTCAGTCGAGGCAGATTTTTCTGTGTGTGAAAGTTTTGGGGCTGCTCTCTCTCTCTCCTTGGGGGAGAGGACGTTGCCACTAGTGCAGCACCATTCTTCTTTTTTTTTTTTTTCCTGTTCCTCAGCTAGAGCTCCGTGGTTTTCCAATAATGAGATTTTGCATATGCGATTGTTTATATATATAGACACACACATATGTTTTAGGAAGGAAAGTGGCAGGATGGTTAAGATGTTCGCCTGCCAACAAGTTAACCGTGAGGTTCTGGGTTCGATTCCCAGCCTCGCCCTTTCTTCCCATTTTGACCAAAAAAATCGAACTGAATGTCAAAGTCCTTCGGATGAGACTATAAACTGAGGCCCCGTGTTCGAACGCATGCAGAACATCTTGTGCACACGTTAAATCCTGTTCCGCTTTTCGGAAGAGTAGGCCATTGTGTGCCGGTGGAAACAGATGACAAAATTTACAAAACTGCATACACACGGGGACTGGATGTAAAAAAGCACATGAGTGCTTATTTCATTATCCTCGATATAAAAGAATAAATAAACAAACACATTATGTTTACAGGAGTATGCGTTTCTTTATGAAAGAGGCTTTTTCTGTACAATTTTTCCAGGGAAAAGTCTCTTGTCATGGGTTCTTTCACATGGGCTAAATGCATGTTGTACATAGGATCTCAGCTTAGCAATTTATTTGAAAGACTAGCACCCACATCACAGCTCACTATTCAGTGCATTGGGAAAAAGGGGAAACAAACCCACAATCTCTCAATTCATAGTTGGGCGAGTTATTGCTAGACCACTAATGCAGCCAATCTCTGTGCTATCCAAGCATAAATGGTAGAGTGGCATACAAAGAATATGCCTCTTACTGTGATACATCCTTAGGGAAATTAAAAACCAAAACTGATATTGAAAGTTGCAGTAACTCTTATGTCACCAATAACCGAACAGCTGAAGGTCTGCTGAATAAATTCTAGAAGAAACACAATTCACAAATTAATCTTTTGCCTGTGCTGTAGACCATTCATCCCTCTTGCTTAAATCAAATGCTGAAAGGATGTAACCATACTTTTATCACAAGACACCACCCTGATCTTCCAGCTGCTTTGTCTCACATAACTAATGAGTTAACCAAGTTCCTTCCCTTGGTCCTTCCAAATCAGACCATTATAAGGGCTCTTGGCAACAAGAATAATTTCTATTTTTAAACACATTCATAAAGTCTTGCACTGCACTAGTGATCTGAGAATAATTTCTATTTTTAAACACATTCATAAAGTCTTGCACTGCACTAGTGATCTGAAATGGCCAAGTATCTTACTTCAGGTAGAGTGAAACAACTGAAAAACATTGCATGATGCAAACAGAAGATTGTTAATGCTGAAAGCTTTCAAGCAAGAGAAAAAAAGTATGTTCTTTCGAGCCAGAAGGCCCATAGAGCCGGAGCTTATCCCGGTTTCTGTAGCGTTAAGTGAACTGATGGTTTTTCACCACCCCTGTGACAGGACGCTAGTCTGTCGCCAGATACTTCCCCAGCAGAGCTGGTACCCACTTGTACACCTGGGTGGAGTGAGGAAAATAGGAGTAAAGTGTCTTTCCCAAGGACACAACACCGAGCCGAGCGGGGATCGAACCCGCGACCTCTGGATCACGAGTTGACCGCCTAAACCACTCGACCACGGTGCCTCTTCAAGCAAGAGAGGTTGATGAAAATAACACTGTAAGTCACACAATGTAAATACGGCAAGAAGTTGACGAAAGTAACACTGCTTTTGACCCTAACTACGAACATGATGGTTACAAGTCACACAATTTAAATACTGTAAGCACAAAATGTCCATATGAGCTAATTTCAGCAGCTGTTATACTTCTATTGTGATTTTTGTTTTTGTTTTGGCAACTAATTATTATAACAGTAAGGGGGCAAGATAGACTGGTGGTTTGAGCATTGAGCTCACGATCTGACGACATGGGTTTGAGCCGTCATCAAGACACCTGTTCACGGGGATTTTCCCCCTGACCTGGAGTTAACACCAGTATCAACTCCATTCCCTGGAAAGTCCTTAAACAGAAGCTATGTGTGCAAATGCATGCAGAAATCAAGCGCACAAATTTCAATCCTTTTGGAAGAGTAGGCCACTGTGTGCTTGAAGGAATGGATGACAAAACTTTAAAAAAAATTATGCAAACTGGTGTAATAATTTGACATCATGCTTGAAGTTGGAATACGGCTACCTTAATGGTGGGCAAAAAGTTGCATATGCAAAATCTGACCTTTGGTGAACCTTGGAGCTCTAACTGAGGAATGAAAAAATAAAACACATAAGAAAGAAATTTCCTTGAATTCAAAACTGTGTCACTGTATATTAGTTACTAATGTCTTCAGCATAACTGATGGCATATGTGTAAGATTCAATGTAAAACATGTAGACGGATGCAATTTTGCAGACCTGACTTAATCATATTGTACAATTCTCTGGTTCAAAATTCTGCTCTATGTTGCATTACATTTATTACATTATCTTGCTTAATATTCTAATTAGAATAGTACATTTTTTTGGTATCTATTACATAATTTCGATCTTTTCTTTGTACTGATACATATATTTATGTCTTCTTATTGAACAGTTTTACAACTTATGACAAAACAAATACATCAGTGATATTTATTTCGACTCTCCTGCATTATACGAAGAGTCTACAGTACAGCAAAATAGCCTAGTAGACAGCATGTGTACACACATACATATATGTGTGTGTATGAGTCTGTGCATACATGTGAGTGTATTTAATCATTTCAATCCTGTTATTTATTTTTGTTACCTGATTCAAAGACAGCTTTGAAGTTGTTGATTTCTACCTGGGCTCCCGATACTCTGAACAGACCCTGATGATGCATACCTGGTCAACACACAATTCATCGTTTCTTCAATTATGAGGCACATAATTCACTGTTTCTTCAATAATACACACTGTTTTCTCCAATAATGATGCACACAATTAAATATTGCTTCAATTACGATTCACACAGTTAATTATGTCTTCAATCATACATACAGATAATTGTTTCTCCGATTATGACACACACACTTCCTTATTTTTTATTTTGTTTTTTTGTTTAAAAATTACGATGCACATAATTAATGAGTTCTTCAATTATGATCCACACAATTCATTAGTTCTTCAATTATGAAGCACACAATCCATTGTTTCTTACTTATGATGCAAACAATTATTTCTTCAATTATGATGCACATAGTTCATTATTTCTTAGATTACGAAAGGATATCAAAGCAACTCCAAAACAGAAAAAAAGTTAGATAGAAAAATACATACATACATATATATATGCTATGCACATGTCTAACCCATTAAATAAAATAAAGAGTTTATGAAAATAATTTTGTATTCCATTGACCCATACCATGGCCTTGCACTTGCACATGTGTACACACACACACACACACACACACACACACACACACACACACACTGTAACCAGGAGTACATATGAACATACATCTCAGAAACTGATGGAAATGATTCAGTACATGAAGTTAATGACATACTACAGACAGACATGGAGGAGGCAGACGGAAAGAGACAGACCACCCAGACTTGCTGCGCCATACCATACAGATTGATGACTCGGATACAGCTTTTGATGATGATAGGAATCTCTTCACCAGTTGCCTGTCAACATATTGATATACTTTAACTGAATATTCCCCACAAGATGATGAAAGAGTGACAGACATACAGATCAGGTAGGTGGCAAGACAAATGGACCAACAGACGGAGAGAGAGAAAGAGAGAGGGGGAGAGAGAGGGAGAGAGAGAGAGAGAGAGAGAGAGAGAGAGAGAGAGAGAGAGAATTTTCCTACTACAAGCATAATCATTTGTCATTCAGTGCCTTTTCCCATATAGTGGAAATACCAAGCATACTACATGATGCTAATGACACTATAAAAACACAAAGAAGACCACCACTGCACAAAATTGCATGTATCCAACAAGTAAGCTTTCTTACTACTGCACAAAATTTCATGTATCTAACAAGTAGTACAAGTGAGCTTTTTTACCACTGCACAAAATTTCATGAATCTTACAAGAAGGACAAGTGAGCTTTTTTATCACTGCACAAAATTTTATGGATCTAACAAGTAGTACAAGTGAGCTTTTTTATCACTGCACAAAATTTTATGTATATAACAAGTAGTACAAGCGAGCTTTTTCACAACTGCACATATAATTTTATGTATCTAATGATCAAGTGAACTTTTTTTTTTTTTTTTTTTAATCATGTCATACAATTTAATGTATCTGAGTAGCGCAAGTGAGCATTTTTATCACAACACAAATTTCATCTAAAGAGAAGTTTACCCCTTACAAATGAGCTGTTTTTTTTATACAGGAGCTAGACAGACACTATAACCAAGTGGTGAAGACCACTCCACTTGAAAAAAACCCAAACAACAACAACAACAAAATAAAGAAGAAAAAAGACTGTCCCACTTCAATCCCACAAGTCCATGAAATCATGAGTTTGAATCTTGGTGGCATGTGGTGAATCAAGGGTGGGGATTTTTAAGGCCTCCTAGGTCAACTTCAAGTGCAGACCTGCCAGTGCCCTAATTCCCTTAGTGTATATATATACACATGCAGAAGATCAAATATGCATGCTAAAAATCCCGTAATTCATGTCAGCGTTCAGTGGGTTACGGAAACACAAACATACCTAGCATACATTCTTGAAGTCAGAATGCAACTACCTAAACGGTGGAGGGGGGAGGGAGGAGGGGGGAAATGGTTGCACATGAAAAAATCTCGCCACTGGTAAACCTAGTAAAGCTCTAGCTGAGAATCACAACAACAAACAAAGAAAACTGAAGAGTTGAATGCTTCAGGTGTCTGCATGCTGTGTCATACCTCTATGTACTCCTCCAGGCTTCCACCAAACAGCTTGGTGTGTCCTACAGGCGGCGTGCGACCAATGCGACGTTTACGAGGCTTGGGCGGTGGAGCTTCAGGTCTGAACACACACACACACAAAAATCATCAATAAGATACATCATAATAGTCGGATAACCATTCAGAAGCTGGCCCAGGACAGACAGGAGTGGAGAACATTTGTTGAAAATCATCAATAAGATACATCATAATAGTCAGATAACCATTCAGAAGCTGGCCCAGGACAGACAGGAGTGGAGAACATTTGTTGAAAATCATCAATAAGATACATCATAATAGTCAGATAACCATTCAGAAGCTGGCCCAGGACAGACAGGAGTGGAGAACATTTGTTGAAAATCATCAATAAGATACATCATAATAGTCAGATAACCATTCAGAAGCTGGCCCAGGACAGACAGGAGTGGAGAACATTTGTTGAAAATCATCAATAAGATACATCATAATGGTCAGATAACCATTCAGAAGCTGGCCCAGGACAGACAGGAGTGGAGAACATTTGTTGCTGCCCTACGTGCCAATAAGGCACACAAAGGCATTGATGAGAATATTCCAGGACTGACAGGATGAGAACATGTTGTGTAAATAAAAAAAGGTATGATTGCAATATTCAGATGATGGTAAACGGATTTGTGAAAAAAGAAGGTGAATCATAAAGTGAGGTTGGGTAAAAGCATGTTTCGTAAAGTTGAATAAACAATAGGATGACAAGAGACAGAGAGACTTTGAACACCGAGACAGACTTACTGTCAGACAAAAAAACAGGCAGCAAGTAAAAAACACAGTACCCCCCCCCCCCCCCCCACCTCCTCCCCCAAAGAAAACCCCCCACCAAATTACAATTTCAACCCAAAACAACCTATTCCTCTTGCCGTGTTCTTCTGAGCTACTTGTACAGCAACAATGAATACCAGACCTTAAAAAAACCAAAACCAAAACACATCCCAAATGAAAATAAAAAACAAAACAATACTTCCCCCCTCCCCCTCCCCCCCAAAAAAGCAACAATTGCTTGTGTTACATGTACTGGGACATCAAATACTTAACCTTAAAAAGACCCCTGCCTCCCCCCCAAAAAAAACAAACAACAAACACCAACCAACAAAACCCCAAACAAACAACTACCCCAATCCCAAACCCTTAAGAACACCCCCTCCCCCCGAATAAAAAAACCACAACAAAAACCAACCCCAAACAAACAACCCACAACCCCTGCCCCCCCCCAAAAAAAAAACCCACAACAAAACCCAATCCCTTAAGAACCCACCCCTCCCCCAGAAAAAACCACACACAACAAAAACCCAACCCCAAAAAACAAACAAACCAAAAAAAAACACACACACAAACCAAAACCTCCCTCTAAACCCCAAACCCCTCCCCCAGGCCAAAGAGAAGAGAAGAGAAGTGGGTGGTGGTGGTACTACTGACATGGCAGGCTCCACGGCAGCAGCAGCAGCAGCAGCAGAGTGGGAGATGCCGGCTGTGGAGAGGCGACGCTCCCCGATGGCTTTCTGGATGTTGCTGTACTTGGTCTGCAGGCGAGCCAGACGGTTGCAGCTCAGCATGTACTCCCGGAACTTCTGCACGACGATGCATAACACCACCACGCTCCGTGCTTACTCCGCAATCATTGTGTGTGAGAGACATGTAACTCTATTTGTTGGGGGTGGTGGTGGGGGGTGGGGTGGGGGTGGGGGGAACTTTCCTACACAAAAAAACCCCAACAAAAGCGCGTGCTGAAAGGGAATTGTAACTCCCCTTCAATTTTTGTGAAGAGTGCTCTCAATAATCTTCGGTTTTAGGGATTTTTTTTGTTTTTTGTTTGTTTTTGCTGTTGGTTGTTATTTTTCTTCTGTGACTTGTCTGTGGGAAAAAACTCAATACAAAATAACAACAACAAAAACCTGTGAAAAAAGCCAACAAAAGTATGCAACCAACCAATTCACCAACCAAAACCACACAGACCCACACCCACCTTCACTTCCCAAGTTTCTCCTGATCACTGAAACGATGACAAAGCTTCTGATAAACAAGGACTTTAGTGAAATATTATTCCCTTCATCTTTCAAGAAAGATGTTTACCAAAGGTACTTTTGAAGATATTCATCCCTTAAGTAAAAATACGGCTACCTTAATGGTGGGGAACAAAGGTCGCAACACCTACACAAAAATCTCACCACTTGTGAACCTCAGAGGTCTAGCCAAGAAAACCAAAAAAACCTAATATTTTCAACAGCATGCAGTATAAACCCAGAACCCTCCCCTCCCACACACATTATTTTCACTATCACATTCTTATATGGCCCACAAAGCAGAGTTAAGAATCAATGCCGTCAGACTTTCTACCTCCTAGAACACTCAAGACAGCAACTCCTTGCTGTCTTTATACGAGCGAAATGCGTCTCACTGCCATTAAGCACCTGACAAGTCAGGCCCAGCACATCCGACTTTGGCATGGGGAAGACAGGACCAAGAAGGCAGAAAACACACAAGGAGGTGACAGGTTAGAAAAGGAACAAGGCAGAAATAAAGAGAGGGACAGAAAAGAGGGAATCCCTAGCACAGAATTTCCAGAAGGTGGGGATGCTTATAACGCACTTATTTCCTGACACTTTCCCCTCGTATCTGTTCCTACTTTTTCAACAGCATCCTTCACCTCCTTCATCACCACCTGTGTGTGTGTGTGTGTGTGCATAAACTTGAAATATCTTATGTTATTTGAGGAAAGTTGCAGGCGAGTAAATGATTGAGTGCAAGCGCTTCGATTTGTTCCTTTTACAAGGTTCCGCACTATATAAATTCCATATATTATTATCATCATCATTATCATTATTATCACTATGCTGTGTACACTGACAGTCCCCTGGCATCCCCAGGGCGGAGCGTGTGCTGTCAGACTGACCTCCAAGTAGTAGGCCTCTGTCTCCATGTGGTCGGAGCGATATCTGGCGGCCTCGTGGGCGGAGCGAGGAGGGACGGCCTCCTCCACAAAGTACTTGGTGATGTCGTAGTCCTTCACCTGGATCATGTCCACCAGCGTCTTCTCCGTCGTCTCCAGGCTCTTCCAGACCTGCACACAAGTCCCGGTGCATTTGTTCGTCTCTCTTTCACAATTAACTTGGCTGGGGGAAAGCGAGTGCTCCGACCACTGAGCTTTCCCCAGCCAAGTTAAGCAGCGTCGAGCAAGGTTACCAGTTGGATGGGTGACCGTTTGTGCGCCTTGGCTTCAGTACAGTTCCCCCAGTTCACCCAGCTGTAAATGGGTACCTGCCCTTTTTAGGGTCAGGGAAGGTAAAGCAGCGAGGGAGAGGAGATGGGCGCCGCCCTCAATATGCTGGCCCCTAGAGAAGTGAGGTCTCTGACGCCTTGCTCCCCTACGACCTTATAGGTTATGGGACTCCTTTACCTTTCACAATGTCACTCTGATCGGATGAGACCATAAACCGAGGCCCCGTGTTCGAATGCATGCAGAACATCTTGCACATCCTGTTCCGCTTTTCGGAAGAGTAGGCCATTGTGTGCCGGTGGAAACAGATGACAAAATTTACAAAACCGCATACACACGGGGACTGGATGTAAAAAAAGCACGTGAGTGCTTATTCCATTATCCTCGATATAAAAGAATAAATAAAATAAAATAAATAGAACAAATAAATAAATGTCACCGCACAAGTGAGGAGTGTATGATAATGTTAGTGTTGGTGACTTTTTCCAACAGTGAGGTTTTCTGTTATGTTTGGTTTTTGTTTTATAAGGCTGGGTGTGTAAAGCGATGTTGGATTGATGATGGATAAGTTAGAACAAAAATCGTGCGCTTTTGATTTTCGCAAGATTGAAGATGCACATCCATGCATGCGCATGTCTGCAAAGGTACATGTGTGCACACACACAGAGTCTTGTTCATGTGAATATTCACACACAGGTAAACATACAAAACTTACAAAAAGTCATCCGCATCAATACACACACACACACGCACGCATACACACAGACACACACATGCACGCGCACACACATGCATGCACATACACACACATGCACGCACACACACAAACTTCTGACGCACACATACACACACACATGCACGCACGCACACAAACTTCTGTTCACATGAATATTCACATACAGATAATTACAACACACATGCACCTTGCACACACATACACACACAAACAACAACAAGTGTGTAATATCACTTAGTGTGAATAGATGTTAAATTGAAGAAGAAGAACAAACAGCAACAGAAACAACAACAATAATAACAACGACAACACAATATTGGACCAAAACACAGGCAGTCTCATCCCGTTGTTGTTGCGGCCCACCTCGTCATTCTCCACTTTGAGGCTGTTGAGTCTGTCCTGGATGGTGGTGTAACGCTGCAACAGGTCCTCCATCACCTCCTTCTGGGCGCTGATATGACTGATCTGTACACACACACCACACACCATATACACATAGATACATACATGTATGATAGTCCGTCGTGTCCGACGATGACCTCCAAAACAGCAAGAGGAGGCAGCTGCTGTTTTGGAAACTGGGCAGAAATTTGATTATAGTGGAGATGCCTTGCCCGCAGTACATCCCCCACTCTCTCTCGGCCAAGTGGGCATAAGGACAGTCAGCGTTGGAGATGTTCTCTCCAAAGGCCAACCAGCCCCTCCAGGGCTGCAGCACGTAAGAACTGTGAGAGTCAAGCCTCCTAGTCAGAGAGTCATAGTCGATCACTAAAGACTAAGCTGTAAAGTGGAATTCCATGAGTGGGAAAGAAAGCCACTGGTCATACAGCCTCTCACTTTGCTGTTGCCCCCAGCGTCAATACATACATGTATACAGTCTGTCAGTGTCTGATCCTTTCCTTACAACGGGCATGTCATAGCCAACCTGTGTTCTACATATTCCTTTCTATCCTGTTTGTAAAGGAAAAACAATTCCCAAAGAATTTAAAAACAAAGAATTATCCAGGAAAAGCGCTTGGAACTTGCTTACAGTACTATTTTCAGCAATTAGAAATACAATACTTGTTAATGAATAGTCTACGGACTAAAAAACAACCTAAAAGCTCTGAATATCACCTTCAAAAACAGAAAGCATTTGCATATTCTAACAGAAACCAAAGCACTGAAGTTAACGATTTAATATCCTTCTTTTGTAAAGTACACACACAAAAATCAGAATACGTTGTATAGATCATTAATGACTTCTGTGGAATCTAACAAAACATGATGCTCCAAAAGATGTAATTTTAAATCAAAGAGAAAAAAAAAAAGCACTTAGTGTCTCTGAAACTATACACAGCATGTGTCATATCTCAGAAAAAGGATACGCAACGAAACTGCTTGACACACACACACAAAACCCCAACCACACACATACACACACACACACACACACACACAAAACCCCGACACACACACACACACACAAACACAAACAAACACACACACACACACACACACACACACACACCACTTATTAGAACAAACATCATGGAATAAGGTCACAGAAACGTATCACCTAAAAGAGAGATTTCTAAACAGATCTGTCATCAAAACTGATAAAGCGAGGGTCGTGAGCCAGCCTAAGGCTTGCTCAAATATCTCCACAGCAAGAAGAGTGAATAGTTTGTTTTATAGAATAAAACTTAATGCATTCGTAACCAAATTCAGTAGAAACAGTAAATGTCTATGTGGTGAGAATATTTCTAATACTCATATAATATTTTAATGTAAGAATACGAAAGCTTTTTTACCTCAATTTTCTGAAAACTCCCTTAGAAGCATATTCAATAATTTGAATTTGGCATTTGATATTGCAAAAGGTCTCTGGCATAGTCCTATAGGACATTTGTTATAGTTTCATTAACGTTAATCACTTTTTATGTTTTGTGTTTCGGTGATGTTTTTGTTTTTTTAAAAATACTTTTAATTGTATCTTTTGCTTTGCGCGGTTTCTTTTCATGATTAGACTACTTTTCCCCCCTCACATTTTTCAGTAGGGCCTCTACAACCACCTCAATTATCATACACCCCTTGTATACATTTTTTTTTCTTTCTCGTCTAATATCACTGAGAGCGAACAGATGTAAAATCGAAGACAACAACAACAACAACACACACACACACACATGACCACACACACACACACACAGACAGAAACGCCGTCCCCCCCCCGCGCACCTCATCGCCCTTGAAGGGCTGGAACTCAAACTTCTTGGGCAGCATGAAGACCTGGTTGTTGAGCTCCATGAACTTGTGCTTGTCTGCCCTGGAGTCCAGGTCTGTGATGCACTTGTTGAGGGACTCCACGTACTTCTGGTGCTCGTTGCGCAGCTGCTCGTGTATGGACAGGTACATCATCATGGCCCGCCCCACAGAGTTGTGGTACCCAAAGTCCATGCACTGCGGCATCCACACAACATAATAATAATAATAATAATGTATGGAATTTATATAGCGCTGAATCTTGTAAAGCAACAAATCAAAGCGCTCAACATACAAGCTGGTTCAGTTGCAGGCGAATGGTTTTTTCTTACAGTTAAAAGGGTAAAAAGACTGGGTTTTTTTCTTTTTGGGTGAAATTCTTGGGTCCAATGTCAATATAAAGGTAATAGACAAACATGATCATTATTTTTGTTGTTGTTTGTTGTTCCTTTGGCTAGAGGTCCAAGGTTTGCCACTGGTGAGGTTTTGCGTATGTGACTGACTGTCTTTGCCCACCATGAAGGTAGCCACATTCTGACTTCAGGGATGTATGCTGGGTATGTTTGTGTTTCCGTAGAGCCACCGAATGCCGACATGAATTACAGGATCTTGAACGTGCATTTATTTGATCTTCTGCATGTATCTATGTATGTATGTATGTATATATATATATATATATATATATATATATATATATATATATATATATATATATATATATATATGTATGTATATATTCATGAGGGTAATTAGGGCACAGGCATGTCTGCACTTGAAATTGAATAGTGTGTGTGTGTGTGTGTGTGTGTGTGCACATGCACACATGTGTGTGAGTGTACTTGGGTGCCTCTGCATGCAAGCACAAATGCGAGCACATGGGAATGTGAGTAAGTGTGTGTAAGCACAATCACACACTGTACTGTACTGTATTGTATACATGTATTATGGCCTAAGGCTGAGATTCATTAAATTTCTGAGTTCTGAGTATTGTATTGTATACCATTTTCAGTCATGGCAGATTTGTCTGCACAAAAGTCAAGCTGCTCTCCTTGGCAAAAGCACATCACCACAGGAGCAGAACCACCCATAATCTCTCCCCCCCAAAAAATATCCTGTTTGGAAGTGTATTCATTTTCCTAAAAGAGTGGCTTTTTCCCCTTTACTAGGAACAACGGTCTTGTTGCTGTGGGTTCTGTAACATGCGCTGGATGTGTAATGCACGCAGGACTTCAGTTACTGTCTCATTCATAAGACTAGAACCCTCTGATAACCACCACTCAAGGTCTAAGGAGAAAAGATAGGCTACTGTCACAGGTTGTCGTTGTGGTCCTTTTCATGGGGATTCAAATTAACAAGGGGGTCTAGCCCTGAAGTCAGAATGCAGCTGCCTTCACAGTGGGCCAAAAAAATGGCTGCATACACAAAATCTCACCATTGGTAAACCTTGGAGCACTAGCCGAGGAATGAAAAAAAAAGAAGAAAAAAAGAGGGGGTCTCAAAGTTCAAAAAGGTTCAAGGAGTTTCAAGGAGCGTGCGAACCTTGTATTTTGCGTGCAAAACCTCTGCCTTTTTGTGACCTTGTTTTCCAAGTAGTTTCCCCCACGACCTCCCTCTTTGCACACCCACACTCACGTCCATGAGATCAGAGATGTCGTCAGAGAAGTATTTGTTGATGGCGGAGTTGGCCGCCTCGATACACAGGAGGTAGTCGTTGCGAGCCTTCAGCGCCTTCAGCTTGTTCTCAGAGAACTTCTGCTCCTTCTGCACAGCAAGATCGTTTTCATGGGCTGGTTTATTCGATAGTGTGTGTGTGTGTGTGTGTGTGTTGTGTTGTGTGTGTGTATGTTGGTGTGTGTGTTGTGTTGTGTGTGTGTTGTATTGGTGTGGTGTGTGTGTTGGTGTGTTGTGTGTGTGTGTGTGTTGTGTGTGTGTTGTTTGTGTTGGTGTGTGTGTGTGTGTGACAGAGAGAGAGAGAGAGCTCTGAACGGATTTAATAATGTACATTGGCCTTTGGCCACAAATTCATACAGTGAGCAAGGCAAAAAGGCAAGTGAGGGAATGAAATGCAAAAAAGAAAATGTCACAATTTCCATCTACGCCAGTCCTCCTGGTTGCATCACACTAAGTGCATCATCAAAATAAACAAAACAATAGGACGGTAAACCATACGAACAAAACATGGAGCCAATGAGTATAAGATCATCAAGAGAACGGCATATCGGGCAGCCACAACGACTTGTAATGGTAACGAGAGTACAAACAACAACAGCACAATTACAAAGGGGTTGGTTTTCTTTCGTGTGTTGATAGCATGAAAAACATACCTGGCGAGAGTGTGACTGTGATTTACATTTGTTCCTTCCAGCAATCTGGATAGAGGCATGCATTTTGATTCTTTAAGAAACCTCTCTCTTAAAATCTGTGTATAAACAGCAAACACATATACAGTGACATTCATTTTCTAATTCTGTTCACAACAGAAAGGACAGCTTTTGTCTCATGCAGATTCACTATATCCCCTGATATAATTATCAATAGGAAGCACATTAAATATTGACCAGATAATATAGCTACATAAAAAAATACATCCCCATGTCATAAATTTACTTCTCCTTTTGAAAAATGGTTTTAAAAGACCTATAAATGCTATACCTTTCACGTTCCCTGATCGTTCCATCCCATTCTTGCACAAACATATCAATAAGTCATTGTTTAAACAAATGTAGAAACATTTTCCATCTCCAACACCATGCTGCATCCAAACAATGTTAAAACCTGTCCCACACAGAATTGTCTTCACATATGAAACCCAACAGCTTTTGCCAGCCATGTCTAAATTAAGCAGCATTTTGTACGCTATACGAGGCAACCTTTCAACATCCATCCGCAACACTTTCAACCAGTATCTTAAACAAGATACATAAAAATTGATATACAATGAGTACCTCCCTAAATCTCCAAACATAATTGAAAACTTAAGGTATCCCCTTGGAGATGCTGGGGGCCTGTCAGCATAAATAGCATCTCCACCTTCTGGATATTCTGTGTAAGGAAGTCCCTCTTTTCTATCCCTCTCATTGTTCTGGTCTTTTTCCTTTTTTTCCTGCCACCTCCTTCATGTCTATTTTCTGCCTTCTTGGTCCATTCTCCGGCCTTTTCACCACAATGACTGTAAAAGGTAATAATGCTCTCCTGCACCAAACTTATCAGGCGCTTAACGGCAGTGCAACAGCATTTTCACTCATATGGCAGACAACAATAGTTGCTGTCTGAGCGTTTGACGATGAAGAAGACAGGTAATCCTTCTCTTGACTTTCTTCAATGCAGTCATTTGACTGAACTATTAATGACTACCACATTTCTCATCTTACCCCACCATTTATGTAAAGATGGCATTTTATACGAAAAATGTTGATAAAAAGCCAAACAGGTTACACAACACAACAAAACCAAATATAAATGATAAAAAAATCCTCACCTTTTCCACCTGCCGATGTAAACCTTTCAGTTTACGACTGTTGGAAGTTTTCCCCGACAGCTGCTGTTCCACCTTGACCCTCTGCGACTCCACGTTGCGTAGTTTGACCTCTGCCTGTTTGGCGTCTGCTTGATATATATGGTACGTCTTCATGGCCTGCAAAATCACCAGTCGATGTTAACAGATAACAAAAAAAAGTAAAAATAGCTTCCTTTTTTGTTGTTGAAAAAAAAATCAGTTTTATTATCATCAGGGCATGACATGAAAGGTGGCAGGACGGTTAAGGCATTCACCTGCCATACAAGTAAGCCGTGAGGTTCTGGGTTTGACTCCCAGCCTTGCCCTTTCTTCATACTTTGATGAGAACATCGACCTGAATGTCAAAAGTCCTTCTGATGAGACTATAAACCAAGGACTCTTGTGCAAATGCACGCAGAACATCTTGCACAGACATTGAAAACCTGTTCTGCATTCAGAAAAGAAGGCTATTTCCTGCAGGCAGGAACAGATGACACCATGTTTCAAAAATATACACAAGCTCAGTTTATATACTATCCCACAGCTGGATTGTGGCTAACCTACAATGTGGTGGTGGGGTTGGGTCGGCTGGTGGTGAGCTGTTGCATAGGCATAAATCTTACCATTGGTGAACACCTTAGGGATCTAGCTGAGGAACAACCCCCCCCCCCAAAAAAAAAAATCAACCAAAAAAACCCCAAACCCCCCCCCCCCCCCCAAAAAAAACCCCCCCCAACCAAAACCTAACAACAAGCCCCCCCAAAAAAACCCCAACCCAACCAACCAACAATAACAAAACACAAAAACACACATAAAATCAGAGTGTTATAAACAGATACGAAGCAAAGTATAGAGAGAGACCGAGATAGACACAGAGAAACAGAGACAGAAGAGGAAAAGAGAAAAAGAAAGGGGGTGAAAAAAACAAGAGAAGGCAAAGGAGGGAACTTTTTCTTGGGTTTTTTTTTTTTTTTTATTAAACAAGGAGGACACGACGGTCTGAAGGATCAGCCTACACTAGGGATCAGGCAGACACAGCCCTTCCAGACCAGCTTGAGAAGTCTGGGACAGGAACACAGCAGCAGCCCTGTGATTGCCGCATCAGACATGTCAGCCCAGCTAATACTGTGAGACAGAAGGGGCTGGGGGGGGATGGAAGAAAGAAGGGGGAGGGGGCAGGGGCTGGGAGAAAGAAGGGAAGGGTGGAGAGACCCTGCTGACCCATTCAGCTGAAAGGATTCTTCCTCTCCCTCTTCCCCCCCCACCTTTTCTCTTCCCAATCAAATTAATTCCAACTCCATTCCCAAGCAAGTCGTATGCATGAGCTTATAAAGCAATCAACCTCCCACATCACTGCTTTCCTCCTTTTTCCTCAAAAAATGCGCGGGATGCCGATGGAGCGCTGCACTGAAGAGCTGCTCATCCGATTCCTCCAACCATGTTGGTTATAAGCCAAAGCCTGGGTCTTATGCAAATGGTTTTGATATCCAGTCCTCGAAATGGTTTGTGTGTGTGTGTGTGTGTGTGTGTGTGCATGAAAAACAATCCATCTTTTCGGGACTGAGTAGGTCAGTTATACCAGAGATAGAGTCTAATGGATAGAGTCCAACACACACACATACACATGCATGCACACACACACACATGCATGCATACACACACACACATATCCTTTCATTTCTTAATCACAACACCAACAGTAAATTTTCACTGCTTTCTTTAAGCTTTACCAGGCTACACTACACACACACTTTCTATCTCTCTCTATCACACACACACACACTGTCTTACACACACAGATCCTCTCCCCCCACCCCCACTAAATGAAAACTTGAAGTGCTGGGGCACAGTGGTATTCCTCCCACCACTGGGATGGACAAAGCACTGAGGGCTGTTAGTATTCCTGAGAGTGATCAATCTGTAGCCATTACTGTCATGTGGCCTAAGCCATCCTTCACTCCCTCTTGTGGGCTTTTGGGGATGGCTCACTGTGTTGGTAAATTTATGCTCTGTGTGAGAGAGTGTGTGTGTGTGAGAGTGTGTATGTATGTGTGTGTATGAGTGAAAGACAGAGAGGAAGAGAGAGAGAGGGGGGGGGAGGGAAACAAGAGAGAGAGAGAGAGAGAGGGAGGGGGGTGAGGGGGAGAAAGAGAGAGAGAGAGAGAGAGAGAGAGAGAGAGAGAGAGAGAGAGTGTGTGTGCGTGTGTGTGTGTGTGTGTGTGTGTGTGTGCAGGCCTCCGCGTATGTGTGCATGTGCGTGCATGTGTATGTGCACGCTTGCACACAGTGACACACATGTATAATACTAAGTGCACTTACACTCTGCAGTTCATTGAGAACTTTCAAGATGTCTTCATGGGACTCTGCTCCAATGTCTCGGCACTGCACACAAAGCAATCATCACAGTTTTCACAAGTGTAAAAACAAAGAAGCTGACTGCACACACACACACACACACACACACACACACACACACACACACACACACACACACACACACACACACCACAGTGACACACACACACACAGAACTTATTCAATGTACCATCTGGACATAAAAGTTTGACTTTCTCTGACTTTGATTATCTCTCTTTCTCTCTCTCTCTCTCACAGATACACACACATTCATCTTCGGATGAGACTATAACCCGAGGCCCCGTGTTTAAACACATGCAGAACATCTTGCGCACATGTTAAATCCTGTTCCACTTTTCAGAAGAGTAGGCCATTGTGTGCCAGTGGAAACAGATGACAAAATTTACAAAACCGCATACACACGGGGACTGGATGTAAAAAAGCACGAGTGCTTATTCCATTATCCTCGATATAAAAGAATAAATAAATAAATCTGATATTACTTAAAGTGGAAAGACGTTAAAATTGAAGACTAATACCCACACACACACCCTATAATATAGCGCCAGAGAAACTTTTAGGTTTTATCGCTTCATTCAGATTCACTGAAAAGACTGAAACACAGCGTTGGAGTCTGGCGAAAGTTATTTGGTTTGCAAAACAATTCATATGATCCTCCACCACCACCCATTCCATCCTGATCAGTCTCAAAATGACTCATCATCCAAACCCACCCACATGATTACAGTTAATCCCTAAAGGCAGTATGTGGATACATTAGAAGTGGGAATAAAATCGATTGCATAGGATATATAAATGATATTTATGCAAACAGCTTCATCAACAATGAATCTTCATGGTCCAGCCCAAGAAGAAGAAGGACAAGGACATGTAGGAGGAGGAAGAGGAGGAATGCGAGGGAAAGGAGGAGGAGAAGAAAAAGGGGGGGGGAAGGAGGAGGAAGAAAAGAAGCGGAGGAGGGGGAGGAGGAGAAGAAGGGAAGGAGGAGGAGGAGGAGAAGAAGGAGGAGGTGGGAGGAGGAGGAGAAGGAGGAGGAGGAGAAGAAGAAGAAAAGGAAGAAGTAGGAGGAGGATAATGAGGAGGAGGAGGAGGAGGTGGGGGGAGGAGGAGGAGGAGGGGGAGGGGGGAGGAGGAGAAGAAGGAGGAGGAGGAGGAAGAAGGAGACGAAGAAGAAGAAGAAGAAAAGGAAGAAGGAGGAGGAGAAGGAGGAAGAGGAGAACGAGGAGGAGGAGGAAAAGTAGAAACAGTAGCAGTAGAAGAAGGAGAAGAATCATCAGCTACAGTGGCAGCATGAGCAGGAGTGCTTGTATCCTTAGCAGTAGTACTAGTCGCAGAAGTGGAAGTAGTAACAGTAGTGACAGCAGTTACAGCAACAAGCTGTCATCATCAGCACTGCTAGCTGTCACCCTTACCGTAACAGAAAGCCGACAAAGTTAAGTAAGTAACAAGGCTTCAACCGTTCAATTGGGTTGCCTACCTTCCTGAAGATGCGCTGGGAGTTGTCGATGACCTCCTGCAGCCTGTGCACCATCTGGTTGCTGCAGATCTCGCTGATGATGGTGTGGTTCTGGCTCTCCTTGCGCGTGATGCCCAGCAGGTGCTTCCAGCACGTGTACGTCGACATGGTCGCCCACTGCTCCTGGCGGCTGCACAGCACACATTGGATAGATATTGTATTTATGTATTGATTTCTTCTTTTATATCGAGGATAATGGAATAAGTACTCATGTGCTTTTTAAAAATTTTTATGACATCCAGTCCCCGTGTGTATATGCAGTTTGGTCAATTTTTGTCATCTGTTTCCTCCGGCACACAAAGGCCTACTCTTCCGGATTTAACGTGTGCGCAAGATGTTCTGCATGCGTTCGCACACGGGGCCACGGTTTATAGTCTCATCCGAAGATAATGTACTGTATGTCTCTTGCGAGTGAAGGTACAGTATCTTGCATGCAAGATTTTAACGGGTGTTACTCGGGGAGAAAAGAAAGTCTGATGGATGCTATAGCTGAGTGGTTAAGACTTTATTTATTTATACCACTTTAAGTCACGAGATTTCTCTGCGTGAAATTCGGGCTGCTCTCCCCGGGGAAAGCGCGTCGCCACAAGAGCAGCGCCACCCTTTCTTTTTTTATCTGTATTTTTCCCCTTATCAGAGTGGCTTTTTCTAAGAATTTTGCCAGGGACAACTCCCTTGTTGCCGTGGGTTCTTTTACGTGCGCTGAATAATTTTGTGCAACACACGGGACCTCGGTTTATCGTCTCATCCGAAAGACTAGCGCCCAGACCACCACTCATGGTCTAATGGATGGGGGAAAAGTTTCGGGCCCAAACGGGATTTGAACCACCGTACACTTCCGACCTGGACTTTTCGCTTTCTAGACAGGCGCGTTACCTCTAGACCACCTAGACATCAATCCTGTGGTTCCATGAAGTCATGGGTTCAAATCTCGGCCACAGGATCTGTTGAATTAAGGAAGGGTTTGGTTTTTTTTACAGTCTCCCAGGTCAACTTTAAGCACAGACCTGCCAGTGCCTCTAGTTCCTTTCATGTACAGAAATTGCTCAAGGTCAAATAATTATATGCACGTTGAAGATGGTGTAATTCATGTCAGCAT
>CM054146.1:42769041-42773821 GCA_028751875.1 Rapana venosa | reverse complement strand
GAAAAAACAATTCACAAAGCCAGTAGAGAGATGGATAGATACATAGCAGACAGACAGACAGACAGAACGATAGATAGATAGATAGATTGAGACGCTTTTTAAACGCTTTAAGGCTTTAAAAGTTTATTGTCATTGCCCAACTAGGCGAGAGAGAGAGAGAGAGAGAGAGAGAGAAGAGGAGAGAGAGAGGAGAGAGAGAGAGAGAGAGAGAGAGAGAGAGAGAGTGGAGGGAGGAGAGAGAGTGGAGGGAGGAGAGAGAGAGAGAGAGAGAGAGAGAGACGAAGAGAGAGAGAGAGGAGGAGAGAGAGAGAGAGAGAGAGAGAGAGAGAGACAGGCGGAGAGACAGAGAGAGAAACAGACAGACCGAGAGACAGACAGACAGAGACAGAAAATTCTACGTGACTATACACTGTTCGGCCATGTCTCTCTCTCTCTCTCTTTACAGGCCACTGCCACAATGGGCTCTGACAAAAGCTTCACCCTCATTTTCTTTCAGTCTTGGCCAGGAGGCGAAACACAGCTCCAGCAGTCTGGAACATGTCTGGCACAAGAAATGGCCCTCTGCAGAGGGGAGACAGACACACTCGTAGCATCGCACAGTGCCTGCTACTCTCACTGGTGCCACAGTATCAGCATCCATTACCCCCCCCCCCCCCCCCCCCCCCCCCCCCCCCCCCCCCCCCCCCTCCTCCTTCTTCTTCTCTAGCCATGTACTTGCTCCTATCATAAAAGTCTGTGCAAAAGATAAGTTCACGAGTAAATGGGAAGGTTTTGAATGCCACTGGTAGTAAGTAGTAGCAAGGAGTGTGATGTCTAGTTTAAGTTACGAAGTTCCTGCCTAGTTTGAAACAGTGTGTTGTGGTGTGTTGTGTTGTGCAGTGCTGTGTTGTGTACGTGCTGTGGTGTACGTTGTGCTGGGTTGTGTGTTGTGAGTGTGTGTATGTGGTGTTGTGTTGTGTGTGTTGTGGTGTATGTTGTGCTGGGTTGTGGTTGTGAGTGTGGTATGTGGTGATGTGTGTGTTGTGCTGGGTTGTGGTTGTGAGTGTGTGTGTGTGTTGTGGTGTATCTTGTGCTGGGTTATGGTTGTGAGTGTGTGTGTGTGTATGTGTGTGTGTTGTGGTGTATGTTGTGCTGGGTTGTGGTTGTGAGTGTGTATGACTCTTGCTATTACTATTATTTACCATATTTTCAACCCTCGGCAAAAGTCCCCTGGTTCACCAATGGCAAGATTTTTTTTGGTATGTGACTGCCCCCCCCCCCCCCCCCCCCCCCCTCAACCCCCCCTCCCACCATGTAGGTATCGCGTTCCAACTTCAAGCACACAGTTGGGAATTGAACCTACCCATTTTGCCAGGGCAGACAGGAGGTCTCTCCCTGCTCTTTCCGAATTTCAACTGTCCTGGGTTCTTTTTCTGGGTTCTGTAGTGTAAGCAGCACATGGGGTCCCACCGGCTTAAAATTAGTCTCGTCCGAAAGGCTTGACATTCGTTCAGTTCGATTTTCCTGTCAAACTGGGAAGAAAGGGCAAAGGGTTAGAATGGAACCCAGAACCCCACGGTTTACTTGTTAGGCAGGTGAACGTCCTAACTGTCCTCTGCCATCTTCCTTCTTTCTTTCCTTCCCTTCACCAGTAAATTGGGGGGGTTTGAATGCCTTCCACTGGTTGTAGTTTAAGTTACGAAGTTAGTGCCCAGTTTTTATCTTTTGTGTGTGTGTGTATGGTGTGTGTGTGTGTGTGTGTGTGTGTGTGTGTGTGTGTGTGTGTGTGTGTGAGAGAGAGAGAGAGAGAGAGAGGAGAGAAGAGAGAGAGAGAGGAGAGTGTGTGTGGGTGTGTGAGTGTGTGTGTGCGCGTGTGTGTGTGTGAGTGAGAGAGAGAGAGTGTGTGTGAATGTGTGTGTGAGTGTGAGTGTGAGTGAGTGTGTGGTGTGTGTGTGTGTGTGTGTGTGTGTGTGTGTGTGTGTGTGTGTGTGTGTGTGTGTGTGTGTGTGTGTGTGTGTGTGTGTGACTCTTGCTCCTATTATGAAAGTCTCTAAGCTGCAAAGTTAAGTTCAGGAGTTTTAAAAAAAAAAAGGGAGGCGGGGGAGAGGGGTTTGAATGTCACTGGTAATAGTGTGATGTCTAGTTTTAGTTACTAAGTTAGTACACCGTTTTTACCTTTGAGAGAGAGACAGAGACAGAGAGAGACAGAGAGACACTCATGCTCGTATTATAAAAGGCTTTGCGCAGTTAAGTTCACGAGTAAAGTGGGTGTTTTGAGTGTCACCAGTAGAGTGGTGTCTAGTTGTTACGTTGGTGCTTTATAATTTGCTTGGTTTTGTGAGTGTGTGTGTGTGTTAAATTCTTGTCTTTGGTTCATATTGTGTTATGTCACCCACCTACATTATTTTCCAAGATGTTCAACTAGTAATAGATACTATTGTATATAGACTATTGTATTGAGATTAAGCCGTCAGCGCCTGGGGTTTATCACAGTTCTTGATTAAACCATTGACGCTGGGGGCAACAGCAAAGTGAGAGGCTGTATGACCAGTGGCTTCTTCCACTCATGGAATTCCACTTTACAGCTTAGTCTCGACTATGACTCTCTGACTAGGAGGCTTGACTCGCACAGTCCTTATGCTGCAGCCCTGGGGGCTAGTTGGCCTTTGGAGAACATCTCCAACGCTGACTGTCCTTATGCCCACTTGGCCGAGAGAGTGGGGATGTACTGCGGGCAAGGCATCTCCACTATAATCAAATTTCTGCCCAATTTCCGAAACAGCAGCTGCCTCCTCTGCTGTTTTGGAGGTCATCGTCGAAAACGACGGACTAACATACATACATACATTGAGATTATTGAATAGTCAAGGGCTTGTCTCCTCTTATTGGCCGGGGGGGGGGGGGGGGGGGGAGGGGGAAGGCTAAGACACAGAGAGAGAGAGAGAGAGGAGAGAGAGAGAGAGAGAGAGAGAGAGAGAGAGAGAGAGAGAGAGAGAGAGAGAGAGAGAGAGAGAGAGAGAGAGAGAGAGAGAGAGAGAAAGAAAGAGAGAGAGAGAGACAACTTTCCAGATCCAGTCAGAAAAACTTTTCACAACCAAAACTCTCCGTTCCCTGACATGACCAGCACACGCCTGTAGAATGATATTTCTCCTTGTTCCTGCAAACTACTACTATCGATCTGACATGGCTGCTGCGGCACAGAACTAGCGCCCCCTTAGTCAATGCCATCCAATTCCATGGGAGACTAGTTAGTTAGCTAGCTAGCTAGCTAGCCAGCTAAGCAAGCAAGCAAGCGGCACTTCGTCTGAAGTGACAGAGGGGAAGTCCTCTGGGATCCCACCCTGAGGCCGATCAATGGGAACGTGAAGATGAACAGTCAGCGGGGATTAGGGCCACACACGTCACAATGTGCCTCGGATGACACACAAGACTCGTATATCCATATGGATGGACGATTGCTGTTTGCTTGAGTGCCTTGGGGGCAAGGCAACAATGACAAATATGATATAGATATGATGTGATATTATGTAATATGAATACAGTTTTCACGATTGACAAAAAATAAAAGTTTGGTGAAAGTGGTCATGAAGTCACTCCTGGGTTGTGATGCTGGTGTATGATAATCTAGTCATTCATTCATCCATCCATCCATTCTTTCTTTCCCTGTAAAACGATCATTCGTTGTTTCTATTAATGACTCATATATTCACTCCATATTGCAGTCTCTATTAGTATGTTTCTCCGCTGGTGGTATTGTGCTCAGGAAAACCAAGTTCGTGGCCAATTCTGTTATAGCACGAAAGAAACAACCAGGACAAGTACAGAGAAAAGTCTAGAAGATGCAGGTTCGTCACATTGCAGTTGATCAATATAGATCGTGCTCCTACTCCTTGATCCAACCCATTCAGGCCCAGCGATTCTTAGTTATATGGAATAAGCTTGCAATGTGTGCCAAAAACTTTCCAGCTTTTAAAATTTCTGTTCCGTCATATATATATATATATATATATATATATATATATATATATATATATATATATATATATATATATATATATATATATATTGCTAGCTATATTGGGTTAACACATCACACAATGTAATGAAAGAAAGGTTAGTAGTCACTCGTCCACAACCGCCCCCACCCCACCCTAAAAAAATGGTGAAAGGCACAGCGATGCTACAAAACCAAGTCCACCACTTACCCAAGATGTGAGGCACTTCAGTGATGATGTCCCGGGAAGGCTGGGCACAGGAGAAGAGAGAGTAGCGGTTGCGATGAGCAGGCATGATTCACTGAGCACAGGTGCAGCACTCCACAGGCAAAGCCAACTACTCCATGGTTACTCCACGGAACTCTGTCATGCTACTACTACTACTCTCCGGTCACTGCATTCCCACGACACACTACGGCAGTCACTGCGGACGAAGACATGAGCCGTGGCTGGGTCATTTGTCCCGCGGTATTCCCTGTTGTTGACCACACAGGAGCTGACAGACAGTCTCACGTGGTCCAATCACTCGTGGATGTCGTGCACGAGTGGTCAGATTCTCTTCACAGCTCAATTTTTCCCTTTGTTGATTTTTTTTGTTGGTCTCAGGCGATTTCGTCAACTTGCAGCAAATCGGATTAACTTTGCCACCCCTGCCTGGTCAAAACATATCAGTCACCCGTCAGATTTCTTCTTCTCCCTGTTCAAAGCCCCCCAGTGATCAATCAGACAAGTGTATTAACTATTATTGTCTGTTCGCGTGTTACTCCACAGAAACCACTTCCCCACCCTGACTTACACACCACGAC
>CM054146.1:42749041-42761541 GCA_028751875.1 Rapana venosa | reverse complement strand
AACCTTCACACTGCTACGCCAAGACGTAGTCACAGTTCATTCATCGGCTATACACCTAGCAGGCACGATTCAAAGACGATGGACGCTATGTGTGTAGATAGATCATAATAAACTTTCTGTGGTCCACTAAGGCCTACGGGGAAATCTTGGATCACTACGAGTTTTCAGAGTGATCGATCGTCTATGAGTCCGAAATGAGGAGCTTCTAGTCTCCTCCTACTCCTACTACAGCTGAGTGACCATGGTGATTATAACTGACCACACCACACACACCACTCCACCCAGTGGCCTGGGACACAGCACACAATTAGCCTTGGGCTTCGCAAACAGGAAGTGGTGAAGGCCACCACAGAAGGAGGGGGGTGGGGTGTTGGAGGGAGGGGAGGGGGGAGAGAGAGAGAAGAGGGGGGGGGGGGGAGAGAGGGGGGGGGGAGGGGGGGGGGGAAGGGAGGGAGGGAGGAGAGGGAGGTTTTAGGGGTGGGGGGGCGGTGAGGGGAGGTTGTTGTCAGTTGTCAATCCAAATCCTGAGATTACTGGAGTTTATGTCAGAGAGAGAGAGAGAGATAGAGAGAGAGAGAGAGAGAGAGTAGAGAGAGAGAGACGAGAGAGAGAGAGAGAGAGTAGAGAGAGAGAGTGGGAGTTGTTGTCAGTTGTCAATCCAAATCCTGAATTACTAAAGTTTATGGTCAGAGAGACAGACAGACAGACAGACAGAGAGAGAGAGAGAGAGAGAGAGAGAGAGAGAGAGAGAGAAGAGAGAGGAGATAGAGAGAGCAGACAGACAGACAGACATAGAAACAAAGACAATGTGTGTTGTGAGTGTGTGGGGGGGGGGGGGGGGGGGGGGGGGGGGGGCGGTGTTGTCCTTAGTGTCTGAGGGTGCTCAGCATGCTGTTGTGGTGTGGTGGTATGGTGGTGTCGGTGTTGTGCCAAAGGAAACCCTGCTAGTGCTGTGACCTGGGCTATCTCCTCTCCCGTGACCCGCTTTGTTCTCTTCTGCCCTTCTCTCTTTACTTACATTACCTTCACTCTCTGGTGCTTTCACACCAATCTTATCCCCTCCACCCCCTCCCCTTCCCCTCCTCATCCACACACCCTCAAAAACACTGTTCGCGCGAAACGAAAACACACACACACACCACACACACACACACACACACACCACACACAACACACAACACTCACACACACACACACTACCATTCCGCGGCTAAAACGGCAGCCAAACACACAAGACAAACAATCACGAAACATTACCAGTAAACGTCTAACACCCCTTTGCCCTCCGCCTCACTAACATAATTTTTTTACGAAACACAATGGCATACATCACGCCGCACACAAAAACCCTGAACACCCACACAACCAACGCATATACAGAACAGAAAAGAGGTAAGGGTGGGGGGGGGGGAGGGGGGTAGGGGGGGGAGGGGGAAGGTCAAGATACCCCAGTCGTGGAACCATCACACCCGTATCACGCTTTACAGCGCGCGTGCATGTGTGTGACTCATGTCGACACCGATACCTTGTTTTTCCACCAACACACACACACACACCAAAACACATGCACGCGCACGCGCGCGCGCCGCGCACACACACACACACACACACACACACACACACACACACACACACACACACACACACCACACACACACACACACAACACACACACACACAACTAACGGATGCAAGGCCCAGAAAGACAAAAGGCAAACAACAACAAAGCGGTTGATGACAAAAGACCACCAATGCCAGACAGGGCTGTCTGAATATTACTTAACACACTGCATCCCCCCAACTCAACACACACACACAGCCCCCCAACTCAATACACACACACACACACACACACCACACACACACACACACACACACACACACACACACACACACACATACACCTCCCTACACAGTATCCAAACTTTCCACGTCTCTCTCTCTCTCAAAATCGCTTGCATTTTCTGCAGTGTACTTTCCTAGAGATTGGAGGGTTCAAAACACACGCATGAACGCATGCATGAGCACGAGCACATAGATCTCCACCAAATACGCGCGGCTGTGCGTTCGCTGCCACATATACTCACATACATACTCATGTGCACACACATCGTGGAATACACACATAGAGAAACACACACAGAGAACAATCACATACACACCGAAACACACACACACACACAGAGAACAATCACACACACACACACAGAACAAACAATACACACACACACACACACACACACACACAACACACACACACACACACACACACTGAACAAACAATCACATACACAGAAACACACACACACACAGAACAAACAATCACATACACACCGAAACACACACACACAAACACACTTTTCCCTGTAAATTCCAGTCTTTGCTTTTCGGGGTTGTTGTTTTTTTGGGGGTACTCCTATGTGCTTGTGGGAATTTCGTCTGTTAGCTATGGCCGTGAGCACTACACTGTCAGTGGAGGAGGACCGGGTGAATGCATACAAACATCCACAGCTACATTTTCATGCACTCACACACACACACACGCGCGCGCGCACACGCTCAAACATACACACACACGCAGACACACTCTCACGCAGCACGTGCGCAAGCAGGGGTATCGCATGAGCCAAACATCACTTTCCTGCACACTGTCAACATCATTCTCTGCTTGCAGCGCGCCTGTCGGAGGTCCCTCCCTCCGTTCACCCTTTCTCTCTCTCTATGACTTCTCACATTCTGTCTGCTTCCTTTGCAACACACACACACACACACACACACCACCACACCACACACACACACACACACACACACACACTGCCATAACGAACGCACACCAGAAACACGCGCTCACCACAACACACACACTTGCTCACACATAGAGACCCCCCCCCCCCCCCCCACCAACACACACACGTGCTCGTACGCACACATACACACATAAAGACACAATATCCACATAGACACACACAGACTTGGGCACACACAACTCCCCCCCCCCCATCTCGAACACACAGACACACGCACACCCCCCTCCCCCCCACACCACCCCCCCCCCCCCCCCCCCAGCCTCTCTCCCCCCTCTCCCCACAAACAAGGTGTAAAGCTGAACAGATGCAGAAAACGGAGGAGGCTGTATTGTGAAACAGAGGAAGAGGCAGACATGACTTCCCCATCCCCCAGGAGAGCAAAACAAGAAGGTGAGCTTTTAAACGCCACCATTAGCTGGCTTTTCAAGGCCCAGGGAAAACTCAAAAGCCATTCCTCCTCTACAGGTACTGTACCATTCCACAAACACACAGACACAGACAGACTGAAAGCAAGCACTCACTGGCTACCCCCAACAAGATGGTCCATTTCTTCAGGAGCAAACATCATGCACTTCTGCACAAGATATCTAGATCTACCACTACTGTTTGCAAGTGAGACACAGTAGTCTTCTTTCATATTGCCATATTTCATTGTCATATTTCATTACTGATGGTTTGATGTATTTTCTCTGTGTATCTTTCTTGTTTGTTTGTTTGGGTTTTCTTCTTGTTGTTGTTGTTCCTCAGCTAGAGCTCCAAGGTTCCACCAGGGGAGAGATTTTTGCGTATGAAACCCGTCCCCCCCCCCCCCCCCCCCCCCCCCCCCCCCCCCCATTAAGGTAGCCGCATTCCGATTTCGGGAAATCTGTGTATTTAAATCAAATAAAAAATCACCAGACGAACGAGTCTGAACAGCATTCCCGTAACACGAACCATCATCATCATCATCATCATCATCATCATCATCACACCACCACCACCACCACCACCACCACCACCACCACCACCACCACCACCACCACCACCACCATCATCATTATCATCATCACCATCATCATCATCACCACCACCATCATCGTTTTTGTGATGCTGAATTGGAATAAGAAAGACGACGACAAGAACAAGAACGGGAAGAAGAAGTATTGTTGTCTTCAATTTAACGTCTGTTCACTCTTAGTGATATTAGAAGAAGTGTGCTGTGTAAGATGCAAAAAAAAAAAAAAAATGTATGCCTCAGATTCTTTTCCTTCCCTCTTGGGGGGGATGGGGTTTCATGAATTTCGGCATAATTTATGCTGCGCGCACGGGCACGCACGCACGCACCCGCATACACTACGGACAAGGCTCATAAGAAACGATGAGGAGCTGGTCAGAATCAATATTTAATACAGTCTTCATACTTTTATATTGCGTTATTTCCGGCACTTGCCCTGCTTCCCCGTTCTCTTTTAACACACGCACACACACACAAAACACACACACCACACACACCACACACACACACACACACACACACACACACACACAAAACACACACACAACACACAACACACACACACACACAAAAACGCACACACACACACACACACACACACACACACACACACACGCAGACAAGGGTTTTATAAGAGAAGATGAGGACCAGTCAGAATCAATGATAAAACGGTTCTTTTTACTTTTATATTTCATTATTATCCGGTCCGGTACTTGCCTCCTTCCTTTTCCATTTTCTTCACACACACACAACACACACAACCACACACACCACCACACACACACACACACTACACACACACACACCACACACACACTGCAGACAAGGGTTATATAAGAACAGATGAGGAGCCAGTCAGAATCAACGATAAAACATTTCTTTTTACTTTATATTTTATTATTTCCGTTCCGGCACTTGCCTTCCTTCCTTTTCCATTTTCTTCACACACACACACACACACACACACACACACACACACACACATACACACACACACCACACACACACACACACACCTCGAATCTATCCACTTATCAGACACTGAGACACACGCCGCTGTCCATATATCTTTCTTTGATTATATTAGCATCCCAGCGGAGTTATCCCATTTAGGAACAGCATCAAGCAGCCACGACTAATCAGCTGTATGCCGTTCATACATCCATCAATACATACAAACCCACCTCCTTCCCTCTCTCTACGGTACCATCTCCTCCTCCCAACCTCCCTACCTCCGTATCTATTTTCTCCTTCCTTCTCTACAACACTGTCCCCAACACTCCCTGTCCATCTATTTTCTGCCTGTCAACATCCTCAGGCTTTGTTTGGAGACGGCAGTGAGCGGCAGACAGTATGCTGCAGCATCAGAACCATGTGTCCAAACTTGTCAATCCAGTGCTCTGAATGACTTCCACATCCCACGCTACAGTTTCCGAATATGAAAGATGCCCGATTCAAAACTGCTTAGGGAACACACTGCCCTGCCTCTTCTCCCTCCTCTCTGATGAATTCATGCTAACCCATTATTGGGCTGGAGAGTCAATTCATGCTAACCCATTACTGGGCAGGACAGGCGTGGGTGGCCATGTTGAAGGTGGAATCTGTTTATTTGCTCTGAAGAGCCCCAGCGTCAGTGACATTTTTTAAAAACCTTTTTTCGTCTCTCGGCTAGAGCTCCGAGGTTCACCAATGGTGAGGTATTGCGTGTGGGACCGGTTTTGCCCACCGTGAAGGTAGCAAGCATTCCGACTTCGGGGATGTATGGTGAGGTGTGTTCGTGTTTCAGTAACCCATCCAACGCTGACATGAATTACGGCAACTTAACCGTGCATATTTGATCGTCTGCATGTGTACATATGTATGTATGTATATGCATGCCGTCAGCGCCTGGGCTTTATCACAGTTCTTGATTATACCATTGACGCTGGGGGCAACAGCAAAGTGAGAGGCTGTATGACCAGTGGCTTTCCCACTCATGGAATTCCACTTTACAGCTTAGTCTTTAGTGATCGACTATGACTCTCTGACTAGGAGGCTTGACTTGCACAGTCCTTACGTGCTGCAGCCCTGGGGGCTAGTTGGCCTTTGGAGAATATCTCCAACGCTGACTGTCCTTATGCCCACTTGGCCGAGAGAGTGGGGATGTACTGTGGGCAAGGCATCTCCACTATAATCAAATTTCTGCCCAGTTTCCAAAACAGCAGCTGCCTCCTCTGCTGTTTTGGAGGTCATCGTCGGACACGACGGACAAACATACTACTACATGTGTGTGTGTGTATACACACACACACACACACACAACCACACCACACACACCACACCACACACACACACACACACACACACACACACACACACACGAAGGAATCAAGGCACTGGCAGGTCTGCACTTGAAGCTGACCTAGGGAGACCGTAAAAATCCCCCACCCTTAATTCACCAGACCCCGCGCGCCGAGATTCGAACCCACGACTTCATGGACCCGTGGGATTGAAGTCGAACAGTCTTAACCACTCGGCTATAGCGTTCGTCTTTCAGCGAAATAATTATATTCCATTCTACCAGTGTCACGCTTTGCATGCCATGACAACGACGACAATGAAGAAATAGAATTTTGCTTTTTTTAAATCCTCAGGAGTGAGTCAGTGAATCTCTTTGGATTTCTCTTCTCTCCATTGCTGTCAAGTTCTCAGTGACCCAGCTTATTTTTACACCCTCCTACTCAACTTTTTATGAAAGAAAGTTTGTGATTTGGGGTGGGGGTGGGGGGTACCCCACTCATCCAACAGCCCCTTGTGTCAACATTATGTTGCAAGGACGATAACTCAAAATACGTCGCCTCCACCCGGCAGGGAGACGGGACAGAAAAACCCTCTGTGTGTGTGTGTGTGTGTGTGTGTGTGTTGTGTTGTGTGTGTGTGTGTGAGAGAGAGAGAGAGAGAGAGAGAGAGAGAAGAGAGAGAGAGAGAGAGAGAGAAGAGGGAGGAGAGAGAGGGAATTATATATATATATATAATTGAGAAAATATAGTGGGCAAAAACATATACAGAGAGACAGAGAGTGAGAGAGAGAGACAGACAGACAGAGTGACAGTGACAGAGTCAGAACCTGAACCACTGCGACTAAACCGTACAACTACAACAAACAAAACACTGGACAGTAACTAAGCTAACCTTACACGCACGTGCTTCTTCATACTGCAACCCCCCCCCCCCCCTTCCCCACAACAACAACAAAACAAAACCAAACAAAAAAAACCAACCCCTTCAATCAATCCCAAATTACACCATCACAAACCAAAGAAACCAATGAGTCATATATATGCAGTATTACCGACGACAACGCTGCCATTCGCACACCCCCTAAACAACAAAGGCAGGGAGGGTGATTGTACAATTGGAAATTCAAACCTAGCCCAACAGCCAGCCCTGCACCCCCAATAATATAACTAGGCCCTAAAACTCTCTGGAGCGGGGGGCAGGTGGAAAAGTGAGTGAAACTGGCGTCAGTTTTTTTTTCTTCTTCTGCCAAATGCCGGACTGTAGGCGTTATAAATTCTCTCTCTCTCTCTCTCTCTCTCTCTCTCTCTCTCTCTCTCTCACTCTCTCTCATCTCTCTCCTCTCCTCTCTGACTGTCTCTCTCTCTCCGACTGTCTCTGTCTCTCTCAACATGTCGGCGAGTCACCGATTCTAGCTGTACTTTTCGACACCGCTCCACCTCACAAAGAGAGCAATCATTTCTCACACAGCCTTCCTTCCCTAAGACCTTAGGAGCCAGTTTCTGTGACGTTTCTATAGCATCGACTGGATTAGAGAAAGAAACATCGCCCCCCCCCCCCCCGAAAAAAAATCCCAACAAAAAGAAATCGTGCCAAAACTACTCGCCTTAGAATTTGCACAGAGAGAGAGAGAGAGAGAGAGAGAGAGAGAGAGAGAGAGAGAGAGAGAGAGAGAGAGAGAGAGAGAGAGAGAGAACTGAGACTCTGACAGACAGACAGACAGGCTGACTGACTGACAAGCAGAGAGACAGACTGACAAAACTGTAGGCCAAACAGGACAACATCAATTTTCTTCAACTCTAAGATTTCTGGATCTTTGAACAGTAAGTACTACTATTCACGAACGAAGAACGGTTTGACACAGCCAAAGGCAACCACTTTACCACAGCCACACTGAACACACACACACACACACACACACACACACACACACACACACACACACACACACACACACCACACACCTGCCGCTCATTCTTCATTCATCTATTCAACACGACATAAAACCACCCCTCAACTTCTGATTCCGCTGAAGATATCGAACCACCACCACGACACTTTCTATGTAAATACAGTGACCGATTTCCCCCCTGAACGACAATGAACATGAACTGGAAAGAGAATGAAAGAAAAACGCGCGGTTTCCTCGATTGAAACCCGTTTTTAGCCTTAGCCTAGGGCTGAATGTGGTGTTGTCACTCATTATGAAGAAACACATGGTCACTTGCTTTGTTAGATCCCCCATCTAACCGCCTCACTGACCACAAAACGCGTCCACACGCGCGCGCGCGCGCGCGCGCACACACACACACACAACACACACCACACACACACACACACACACACACACACACACACACACACACACACACACACACACACACACAACACACACACACACACACGGAGACGTCAATGTAAGCTTCACATCAATAATTTCTGCAGGTCCATTCGCTACACCAGGAAGACTGAAACGTGTTCTAGCCTATATACATGTATATGTATCTTCATCTGGATGATAATGCCCGCGATTTGCAGCTCAAAGCAAACAAAATCACATCCCTTGATCAACATTTGAACAACCACTTGGCTCTTATAGCCTACCAAAGACGCCAGTCAGTCCGTCCACCTACGAACACAACAAAGATCTGACACACCACGGAAAAACAATCACCACGGCAGCTCCCTTACTTACACCAGACGAGGTGGAATGATTATAAACTTCTTAAAAACTTCACATTCTTTGCTGTCACCACCATCACTGACACACACAAAAAGGCTATCTAGTTGGGTGTAAGACAACATGCGACTTGTGTCAACAAACTTCAACCTGCTGGCAGCACAGGGCAGCTGCAGTAAGCAGTAGGCTACACTGGTAGTGTATAGTAGGCTAGTGAGCGCGTGGCCAAGCCAGGGACCTATGATTGCAGCACAGCACAGCACTACAGACAGCTAGCCTCACTGCCACGGTCCAGTAGCCGCCAGCAGCAGGCTGTCCTGTATCTACTGACCTGTAACCAACCGCCTGACTGCTGCTATGTCATCTACAGTGTGTGTGTGGTGTGTGTGTGTGTGTGTGTGTGTGTGTGTGTGTGTGTACAGACCTCTCCAAACCCTGACCTCCACTATAGAGTTTCTGCTGTAATCACTGGGAGGGAGCCTGACTGACTGACTGACTGAAGGGCAAGGAGATTTTCTACCACTAGTGTTACCACACCCTACATACTACAGAAAAACTTTGGCGGCCAATTAAATTGACAGAGGCGTTTCAACTTTTTCGGGTTTAAATTTGAGAAGTGAACTTTAGGGGTTTTTGTTGGTGGTTTTTATTTTGTTTTGGTTGTTCTTGCTGAGATCTGTATTAAATAAACTCGAACGCGCGCTTACATACACACAAATACATGCAAATAATTATATGCCCACAAGCACGCGTGCATGGACACACACACACACACACACACACACACACACACACACACACACACACACACACACACGCACACACACACACACACACACACACCACGCACGCGTACATACACGACACATGTATGGATGTATCTCACTCACTCACTCACACACACACACACACACACACACACACACCACACACACACACACACACACACACACACACACATCCATGAAAACGAACATCCCAACTCTCTCTCTCTCTCTCTCTCATCTCTCTCATCTCTCTCTCTCCTCTCTTCTCTCTCTCTCTCTCTCAATTAAAATCCTCCTGAATCCGATTCTAAAGATACCCCCCACCTCCCTAAAAACAAACCATTACGATTCTCCACTGCTATCCCACCCGCCAGGCAGCAGTCTTCTCTCCACTCATTACTCTACTAAGCAAGCTCTTCTCTGACTCTATCTACTACGACACCCTTTCTCACGCCTCCCCCCTCTCTTTCAACCAACAGCTGGCAATCAACAGCCGCCACACTACAACCAACAACACCCTGATGTCATCACCCACCAGAACGCCATTTGAACAAGCAGGGTGAGGGGGAAAAAAAGCAACCCAACACTTACGAAATTCTCTCCTTTCACATTCACAAAATCAGATTCTATTCCAACTCCCTTTTTCTGAATACGACGCTTGAGTAAGAGAGAGAGAAGAAGAAAAAGGGCACAATCCGACTCACACAACTGCAGTAAACAGTGTAGACACTCACAACTGTAAACACACCGCCGACACCAAGCGCTGTAGTACGTAGAACTAGAAGGGTGGAGTATCACATATCACACTTCACATAACAGTCAAAGTCTGATTTTTTCCCCTCTCTCTGTCTCTCCCACCCACTCAGCCCATAATACCAGTACTACAGCGCGCACATTCAGCGTGTCTGTCTGTCTGTCGCCCCAGTAGGCTAGCTAAGAGTTTCTTCAATCTCTTACGATTTCATGTTGGAGCTCCTACTAACTCGCCAAGTAAGCTGCCAGGCCCCGCTATACCAGTAGCTGTGGGGGTAGCGTTGATAACCCTACCCGATAACCCCTCTGATCTCTCTCCCGGGGAGGATGAGGCATATGGGGTGGGGGGGGGGGGGGGGGGACTAACGGGTGGGTAAGCAGAGTCAGAGTGTTCTCAGGGAGGGAATCCACACCACACTACACTACACCCTATCACACCAGTACGCTGATAACGGGAGGATACGGCACAAAGTCAGTAGCAGCAGCAGCAGCAGCAGCAGTACAGCGGGAGTAGAGACAGAGGCACTAGAGGAGCAGCACATTAGCCTCTACTACGTACGGGTGCACTGTGCACTGCCGGAGGGGACAGGACAGGGGGCTGGAAAGCAGCAGCATTAGGCTAGGCCTAGCTTGGCTGGGCTTTGGGGGCAGGGCTGTTACTGGTAGCCAGCCTCCTTTCCTTGACTGTGTACTGCCAGAGGGAATTTACCATCTCTTCCTTCACCGCCACCTGTTCCCACTCTGCCTGATGGCTGTTAATGACAATTAAGACGTGTGAGTAGTGTGCACTGCTGCGCAGCCAAGGCTTGCAAGCGCGTAGTAGTAGGCTATGTATGTAGTAGAGATATCAGCGCGCGACGCAGAGAAACTTTGCAGCAAAAGTGGAAACAGTGTACAATCATAGTGACTGTTGAACATCACGTCACAAGTGGCGTGTTTTCAGTGAAAATGTACCGTTTGCAGAAAACAATTTTGCTTGTTTTTTAGTTGGCTACATAAAGAAATAAAAAATGTTGAGTACTGCAAATTTCCAGGAGGCGTTTAACCTACCGAAACAGACTAGCGTTCCCATCTATGAACTCTGTCTGCTGTCTGTCTCTCCTGTCTGTGTCTGTGTGTCTGTCTCTCTCTCTCTCTCTCCAAGCTTCATATTCTCCTGGCACTTTAAAAACAGTTGATGGTTCCAATGTAACGGTCTTTGCCATAATCTGCCGTTAGAGCAGTGGAGCGCGTGATGATAGCGTGTATGCTGTTAAAACACAACATCCGTTTCCTGTATCAACAGAATGCAGGGGTTTGTGACCTGTTCTGCCTATACTATATTATATAGCAAGCTTTTGGTGAGCTTTTGCGTGTGTTAGTGTTAGTGTTAGTGTGTGTGTGCGCGCGCGCGCGGGCGCGTGTGTGTAAGTGTGTGCGTGTGTTCTTTGATCTCAACAACAGCTGGCCGTTAAGAGACTGGTCATCTATGGGTATTTATTTTGGACAGTTCTCAAACTGCCATGAATTGCCACCCTCTTGTCTAAAGGCTCCCCCCCCCCCCCCCCCCCCCCCCCCTTCTTAGCTGTCAAATAACAGATTTCGTTTTGATTGATGGCGGGCGGAGTACACTATAAGTTTGTTTTAGCTCGTTGCTGCTCCAAATGGATTTACAAGTGTACCATGTGTTTCTTTGCTACATGAACATATGTTTAAAGCAACAGGCTTTTTGTTATCAATCACCATTAACTGTTTCAGTGCTCTCTCTCTCTCTCTCTCTCTCTCTCTCTCTCTCTCTCTCTCTCTCTCTCTCTCTCTCTCTGTTGTTGTTGTTGAAATAATTATACATATTTACGTACCAGGCTCTCTTACTCCACCCTTCTCCTTCTCTCTCTCTCTCTCTCTCTCTCTCTCTCCTGCTTTTGTACACACGAAGTAACTGTCGAAGTAACTGTCAGTACAAAGTCGGTCAGCTTCCGACACGAAACCAAATGATTGGTCCACTCTTCCTCAAGATACACCATGATTTGAGCGTTACAGTGACCTGTACACTGAAGGCCAACAGACCGGAACTATAATGAGTTCTCTTTCTCACACAACCTTCAAGTACACAATTTAATAAGCAGCCGTGTTTGCACACGTGTACGCGCACTCGCGCGCGCGCACGCACGCACACACACCAACACACCAGTCTTTAACGGGCTTCTTTTCCATCAAAGATCATCACAAACAAATCGCTTTTC
>CM054146.1:42741541-42746541 GCA_028751875.1 Rapana venosa | reverse complement strand
GAGAGGAGGACAGAAATGGAAGGAAAGATGGAGGAGACACGAGCGTAGGTGAGAGTGGGAATGCTTTCTGTTTCAGGCTGATGCCAAAAGTTTGTAGACAAGGGAGCCAGCCGTGCCACTATCGGAAACCACCACTGTTTTTATTGATCACTGCCAACCGGTCTTGGCCTCTCTCCCCCCCCCCCCCCCCCCCTCCCTCCTCCTTTCTCTGACTCCCCATCCCCTATATCCCTCGCTTTTGCCCCCTCCCGTCGTACTCTTTCCCTCCCCCCTCCCTTTATTCCTTTTCCTACTATACCCTCTTCTTTCCCATCCCACCTTTCTCGGTACTTTCTTCAGCCTATTCCTGTGTCTATCGACAGTACAGGCGTATGCGTGGTTTTACAACTCAATGAAATAATGTATTTGTTGCCTGATCACAACATTTATAAATTATACCACCGTTTTAAAGCCATAATTAAACACATAATGAATCTTGAAACACCGCTACGTGGTGGCAGTGGTGGTGGTGGTGGAGGTGGTGGTGGTGGTGGTGAGGTGTGGTGGTGGTGGTGGTGGTGAGGTGTGGTGGTGGTGGTGGTGGTGAGGTGTGGTGGTGGTGGTGGTGGTGAGGTGTGGTGGTGGTGGTGGTGGTGGTGGTGGTGTGTGTGTGTGTGTGTGTGTGTGTGTGTGTGTGTGTGTGTGTTTACTCTGATTCATTTGATTTTGGTTTTGTTGTTGTTGTGTGTGTGCTTGCTTGTATGTGTGCATACGTGTGTGTTTGGGTCAAAAACAAACGGCAAACTGTTATTTTTCGTAGAGCGACTGTCCCAATCCTCCCGACAGCACCGTTTCATCCCAAAAGCAACCCAGCAGAAATATTCCTCACTCATCCCCCGCTGAAACCTGCACTCAGAGTGCTCTCAGATGGGCATCACTTGCCAGCCAGAGAAATTCGTCAGAACTCTCAACAATGCAAATCTTTAGAGGTATAGGTATCATCTTGTTTCATAGAAGTATATAAGTCCCACAGCATCACCGAGACAGAGCCAGGTTGTGTTTGAAACAGTGGGCAAAGTTTAACCCCCCACCACAAAGAAAACAAAAAGGGACACTCCAATAGCGTATTCCTTCCACGACTGAAGACATAGCTCAAAGAGCTTTACATCACACAAATGTAGATTACTCAAATAACCGATACACCGATATAGCTGTCTCAGAAGTACACGTAAAAACGCAACAACATACTAATTCACTTCAAACTTTCTTGGGTAAAACCATAAGAAGAACACACATACAAACAAGGATGTAAACCCACTCCTACTCCCTTTCCACCAAGGCGAAGCCATTATCAGTCTCTATCTTTACTTCAGGCCGGCTGCCTGCCCTGCCCTGCCCTGCCCTGCCCTGCCCTGCCCTGCCCGTGACTGGGCTCAGGGTTGATGGGCTGACAACGGCCAGTAACGGCTGACGTCTGATGTGGGTGCCAGCCAGAGAGAGAGCAGCGCTAGTGGCGTGATGAGCTGACAGAAACGGCGATAACAACGCCCTCGATAACACCGCTGAAACACCTGCCTGCCGTCTGCCTCTATATCTAGTCTATACTCGCTCGCTCGTCTCACACCAACTTTGTGAACAGTTTGCCCCGCAACTTGTGTGTCAAAATGACTTTGAATCATCATCCCGTCAAAAGCATTTAAAAATAATAAATTGATGTTGTTCTGTCACGCCTCCCCGAAAAAAAAAAATCCCCAGTACCAATACTAGTTTCATTCAAAGATTCACGCACTTATTTTTTTTCCTAACAATTTTCTGTATGGATTAATTGGGTAGTTTTACTGCTTCATTTTTGGGTTTTTGTTGTTGTTGTTGTTTTGCTTGTTTTTGTTTTGTTTTGTGCATGTCTAAGACTTGTAAATTATCTCTCTCTCATAACTTTCCCTGTCTTTCTGTCCAGCTCCGATAATACATTATGGATTTGAGCTTCAGTTGGACTTGAAATCAGTGCCCCCCCCCCCCCCCCCCCCTCCCCCTCTATCTTAGTTACGATAAAACGGTTACTTTTTCCCTTACACAGCAAATCTAATGCACCAAACAATAATATTAATTTTGTGAAAGGTATGTCATATCTTACTCAAGAAAATTTTATTAATTTTTTTTTTTAAAGCTCGATATTCAGCATACATCTCTCCAGCACATACAAGCAACCAGAGGAGGTCAGATCAGGCTATAGGCACTAACGCTTGTTGAAGTACAGTGCAATGCGTGCAGGCGCCAGGAAGGGGCAGACAGGCAGACAGCGACATGAGTTATTGTCCGCTTATCTCTCTCCCGCTGGTGTGTGCGGAATCAGAAACCAGCGGCTATCTAGCTCAGTGAGTGTGTGGCGGGGTGCATCAACAACTCCATCTTCAACTCCAGCCTGACCACTGATTACGCTGCAGGTGTCTGTGTGTCTCGCTCCCAAGATTTAGCTGACGCCATCACAGATAAGGAACAGATGCACTGAGCACAGGCCAGCGCTGCCATCAAGGCTTAAAGTCAGCTGAATGCCACGCTATCAGTAACACCATCCCTCCCTTTTTCTAAAAAATTGATGTCATGCATATCTTTTTAAGAATCTCAAGATTTCGACTCCCTTTTTGCCTTGTTCTCACGGTGACAGTCAGTTTTAAACCACTTCACTCTGCGGGGAGGAAGATCATCTGCCACTCTCTCTCTTCTCTCTCCTCTCTCTCTCTCTCTCTCTCTCTCTCTCTCTCTCTCTCTCTCCACTGCCATATCTGTAGCGAAGGACTTCGTGTCATCCATCTGTGGTGAACATCTGTAGATTCACAGAGGCTAATATTATGTGTGGCGAGATCACAATAAGCGGCGTGCGAGTAGTAGCGTTGGAAAATCACAGCACTGAGCAGAGACAAATAAACAAATGACTCACCAACTCATCAATGACACGAGAAACTTAGCCACACGCGGAATTAAACAACCGTTATTAATTTCGACATCTAATCTCAAGATATCCTTGACATGAGACCTGTTCGGAGTTGTAATAGAAAAAATTAACTTGAAGCAGGCCAGAAACTGCACTTTCATTGCAACTGGTGATATACTTACTTTATTCGCTTCCTGACTGTGGCGGCATATACGGCCTCTCGGATTTTGATTACACTGGCTGACTTACTGAGGAGAGAACGATTGTACAATTGCAAGATAATTATTATGTTGGTTAAAACTGTAGCGCACACTATAAGCCTTGGGCTTGTTGATGCGACTTTTGTGTCGGTGAACAACTATGACTTTCTGAATAAAAATTTGTTTCGACCAAAATGTACGGTACCTTTACAAATTGAATGATGAACAACAAGGACAATAACAATGTTAACTTTCCCAAACTTTCAAGCATTTTCCCCCCAAAACATTACTCCCCTCCCCCATCCCACCCTGCAAAGTAGGAACCCGTTCCAAGGCCGACGGACCACAGACGACAAGAAGCCACAGACAAACAGACAGACAGACAGACAGACAGACTTTACCAGAGGAAGGCTGTCTTTCCCCTGCCTTCTGAGGGCTGGAGAGGGCAAACACAGACAGACCAGGACTGATTCGGCCTTCGATCGATGCAGAGAAGGACACAGAGGAGGAGGAGAAGAAGAAGGGGGAAAAACCCACCCTCTGCCAATTTCAGCATCTCTGAACATCAGACTGGGCTGATGATGCCAGCAAGGGTACACCGTATGACGATGTGATCCAACCATTTGATGATGGAAAGCTGATGTCTACTTTTCCGATACTCAAGTACGTGGTCGCCAGTCAACTCCTTGGACTTTTCCCCGCTTTGATCGCTGAGATAAAAGAGAACGATTCTGTGCAGACTGAGACTGCTACAACACACGGTAAACATAGAATCCCGGGAAGAAAGCTGGAAGGGGAATATTAATGCTGCGGTACTGGCTGACAGACGAAGCAATGAAAACCATACTTGTCTGGAATCATTCACTGTAAAAGGGTATGCAAATGCAGAACACTATTCTCTTCTGATAATATCATCTTTCAAAAAACAACACTGTGCTAGCTGTTCCGCATAGTGAATTTTGTATTCTGTACACAATCTTAAGCACACAGCCTCTGTTACAGTCATTTTCCAAGCTCCTCAAATGTACTTTCTGCACAATGGTTCATCTTTTACACTTATCTTCAAGAAGCAGTATCATCCACAACTTCTCAGAGAAAACTCGAGATTTTTCAGTTTGTCTGTAAACAATAGAGCTCTCTCTAAAACTGCAATATCAAAAATTCTTTGCACAGACGAAACATACCAACATCAGCAATCCTTAAGAACAACGTCCTAAATCCTACTGACCAAGACCTCCTTGTAGTTAAGTTCTTTGGTAATAACGGCAGACAAGTGGTAATGAGACTATAAGTGGTGCCTATGGCAAGAATTAACACCTCTGACGGAATGGATGCTGTTAAACTTTTAAAACAATGGTTTTATAATTAGTTGTATTTTCTCATGACAAGAGACGTCTAACAACCTGAACCCACAGTCGTGATTTTTCAATAAAATTATGATCCCTAATGATAAGAGAGTCTAATATCCTGAGCCCCAGTCGTGGTTCTTCACTCAACAGTATAATGCCTAATGACAAGAGACATCTAACATCTTGACCCCACAGTCGTGATTCTTCAACCAGCCATATAATGCCTAATGACAAGAGACATCTAACATCTTGAACCCTCAGTTGTGATTCTTCAACCAGCCATATAATGCCTAATGACAAGAGACATCTAAAATCTTGAACCCTCAGTTGTGATTCTTCAACCAGCCATATAATGCCTAATGACAAGAGACATCTAACATCTTGAACCCTCAGTTGTGATTCTTCAACCAGCCATATAATGCCTAATGACAAGAGACATCTAACATCTTGAACCCACAGTTGTGATTCTTCAACCAGCCATATAATGCCTAATAACAAGAGAGTCTAACATACTGAACCCAAAGTCGTGAGTCTTAAATC
>CM054146.1:42734041-42736541 GCA_028751875.1 Rapana venosa | reverse complement strand
AAATATTATATTTCACATATCACACTTTGACAATTCTGCTCATCAATCTGATCATATCACCTAACCCGACACACCATCTGACCACAAGCAATAACCAACCTAAAACACCACATTTTTGGGGGGGGGGGTGAAAACTAATAACAACTAAAATCCACGGCAATCTGTTCACATCACCTAATGGGACACACCATCTGACCACAAGCAAAAAATAACCAACCTACAACGCCACATTTTGGGAAGGGTGAAAACTAACAACAACTTAAATCCACGGCAGCATCCACTTCTAAAAACCTCCCATTAAAACTAACTTCACAAAATCCTCTTAAGTCCACAAAAAAACCCTGTCTCTCTCACTTTCCTTGTCTCAAACTCACACACAACAACAACAAAAAACAACAACAATCACCCCAATCCGCTTCACACAAGTCACTGACAATCCGTTTTCAGAGAGTCAATTTTGAACCACTGATATAAAAACTGAACACACAACACGTAACAACATCACCTCAGCAAGACTTGCTAACTAGTTCACAACAAACACTTGGTTCGAACCAACGACACAGTAACGAAACTCTCCTCTTTTTTTGCTTTTTTCTTTCTTCTTCCTACTGCACTCAGCTTTCTACACCACACCACACCAACACACCACACCAACACACCACAAACCACAGACAAACTGCTGAGACCAGGAGAAAAGGAACATCCATCCATCCACACACAGTTTAGAAGGGAGTAAAGAGAGAGATAGAGAGAGAGAGAGGGTAGGGGGTACCCACCACCAATCCATCCCGCCCCCAACCCCCCAACGGCCTCAAACTCCACCACACCTCCTCTCCTCTCTTCCCTCCAACCTCTCCCACCCTCCTTCTCCTCTCCATCCTTTTTGCCACTATCGGCTGGCCGTCCACAGGCTACATGTATACAGTGACAGAAGCTGCTGGCACAGATGCTACTGGGAGTGGAAGCTTGTGTGGCTCTTCCCGGAAGTATATAGGAAGAGAGAGCGAGAGAGAGAGAGAGAGAGAGAGAGAGAGAGAGAGAGCGCGCGAGAGAGAGAGAGAGAGAGAGAGGGGGGGGAGGGAGAGCGAGTGTGTGTGTGTGTGTGTGTGTGTGTGTGTGTGTGTGTGTGTGTGTGTGTGTGTGTGTGGTGAAACTGAGAGAGAGAGAGAGAGAGAGAGAGAGAGAGACAGGGGGGAGAGTTAAATTGAAGAGAGGGGGAGAGAGGGGAGAGAGAGGGAGAGAGGAAGAGAGTGAGAAAGAGAGAGAGTGAGTGAGGGAGAGAGAAAGAGGGGAGAGTGAAAGAGGGGACAGAAGAGAGAGAGAGTGTGTGTGTGAGAGAGAGAGTTAAACTGGAGAGAGAGACAGAGAGAGACACACAGAGATAGTTAAACTGGAGAGACAGAGAGAGAGGGAGGGAGGGAGGGAGGAGAGAGAGAGAGAGAGAGAGAGAGCAAGCAAGTGGTAGTTATAATTATTAGAGTTCACACATGGAAGAAGGAGAGAAGAGTGTTGATGGGATTACCTCCTACCTCCCTCCTACCATTCACCCCAACCCCACTCTCCACCCACACACCCTCTGCAAGTGTGTGTGGTGTGTGTGTGTGTGTGTGTGAGGGACGTTTTTGAGCAGGGTTTTCCAATTTCCAAGCTAAGGACGAAGCTTCGCAACTTACTATAGCCAGCTCAACAATTTCTGTTATCAAGGAAAAATAAAACAAACCAAACGTAAACCAAAATAAAAGAAAACAACAATAGAAAGGAGGAAGGAGAAGAGAGAGAAAAAAGAAGAAGAGCAAGCTAGCTAGTTAGTTACAAGGGAAATGAAGTTGGGATGACAATCTATCCTACATTACAGCACGGAAGAGCACACTTAGCTAGCTGGTGGGTGTCTTCATCAGTGTGTAGAACTCTCTCTCTCTCTCTGTTTGTCTATCTGTCTGCCTGCCTGCCTCTCTCTCTGTCTCTCTGTCTGTCTGCCTGCCTGCCTCTCTCTCTCTCCCCCTCTTTCTCTCTGTCTGTCTCTCTCTCTCACACAGTATTTTGTAGTTCATTTTTATAGCCGCGTGTGCTGCATTTGTTGCGCTCGCGAGCCTCTCACTCTCTCTCCCTGGGAGGTGTTGCAGCTGAGGTTCATGCTGCCGTCAGCTGCGAATTCCGCGTTGAGAAAATTTTATCTACCGTGACTTTTTAAGTGGTGTACATCATCATTACCTCGAGCTCATTTCTATTTTACAGCTTGGTCTTTAGTGATCGACTATGAATCTCTCTGACTAGGAGGCTTGACTTGGTACAGTCCGTATATCGTGCTGCAGCCCTTAGGGGGCTAGTTGGCTTTTGGAGAGCATCTCCAACGCTGACTGTCCGTATGCCCTCTTGGCCGAGAGAGTGGGGGTGGGGGGGTGCTGTGGGCAAGGCACAATAATCAAATTTCTGCCCAATTTCCGAAACAGCAGCTGCCTCCTCTGCTGTTGTGGAGGTCATCGTCCAACATGAGGGACAG
>CM054146.1:42726541-42729041 GCA_028751875.1 Rapana venosa | reverse complement strand
ACAGAGAGACGGAGAGAGAGAGAGAGAGAGGGGGGGAGAGCGAGAGAGAGAGAGGATAATTGCAAGGCCTGTTCCGGGTCTTAAGATACTGCAGAGCACGCTGTAATCTTTTATGGGGACTATAAAGATAGGCGGCAGGAAACGACCCAGCAATCACCATACAAAACACAGACAGAATAACGCTACACACTACACACGACTTCTTCTTCGCAGTCCAAGAAATCAATCCTCGCAGATACCACCAGTCCTTATTACAGCTAGCAGCCAAAGGGGTTTAACTCTTTGCTAGGGTTGTTTGTACAAGCCGGTAGGAGTTAAGGATCTTACAACTATTCTTTTTGACAAGGAATCTGGTTTCGCGTTATACAAGATTACACAGGATTTCTACTGTATGTTTCAAACATTTATTAGTTCCGTGTTTTCTTGTATTCTTACACACACACACACACACACACACACACACACACACACACACACACACACACACACCACACACACACACACACGAGAATGAGAGAGAGAGAACTCGAACTCGACTATTTTATTGAGGTAATGGTATAAGCCATAGGCTTCTTTACACCAGGCCCTCATAGGGAAAAAGTGAAAGAAACATGAATAAACCAATCAACTAATAAGCAAGATAATATCAAATAGCAATGAAATGAATCACTCAAATTGCCATTCAATTAATGAACGAGAGCGAGCGAGAGGGGAAGAAGAGAGAGAGAGAGAGAAGAAGGGGGGGGAGGGGGGGGGGGGGGGGGGGGGGGGGGGGAGGGGATGGAGAAAGAGAGAGGGAAGGAGGGAGAGAGACACAGAGACAGACACAGGGAGAGAAGGGTGTATCCATGAAACGATATCAAAGCAAAGGAAGCATTTTCACATTATCATACATCACACATACCTCACAAAGGCTAAACGTGCAGCATTAATGAAAGCTAGTTTTTCTCTTAAATATCCTATCGTGTTTTTTTTTTTCTGGCGGAGAGAGAGAGAGGGGGAGGGAGGGAAAGACAGGGAAGGTGAGAGAGATACGTTGGGGAGGGGGGGGGGGGGGGGGGAGGGAAAAGTGAGTGGAACCCTGGGAAAGGGTGGTGAGGGAAAGGGAGCTAGACTAGACTTCACATTTTTCATTCAGGTAGACTACACTTCATATTTTTCATTCAGGTAAAGATCATCCCCCTTTCTTTTCTGAATGGGAGATCACATACCCACAAGGATAAAGCACTTCCAAGCAAACCAACCAAAAACGATCGTTGCAATACAGGTGCACATACTATCTTTTTAAAAATATAATTTTAAAATATTTTAAACTTAAAAAATGTTTTGGGGTTGTTGTTTTTGCACATACTTTCATATCATAATGCCGCAGCAATCTTTTCTATGTCCGATAAAGGAAAGGAGAATGGCTAAATGAATAACAAGTTGTTTCTAGTGTATGTATGTATGAATGTGTGTGTGTATATGTATGTATGCATGCATGCATGTATGGTGTGTGTGTGTGTGTGTGCTTGCGCGCGCGCATGCGGTGTGTGTGCACGTGTGTGTATGTGTGTGTGTATGTATGTACGTACGTATGCATGTATGTATGTACGTACTATGCATGTATGTATGTATGTATGGATGCATGTATGTATGTATGTATGTATGTATGGATGGATGGATGGATGTATGCACAGATGTATGTATGGATGTATTTATGCAGGCATGCATGCGTCATAAACTTTTATCTGAAACTATAAGAGCCTTTACAAAATGTAGGTCAAATGAACCATAAAATGAGAGGGCTTGAAATATGGCAACGCAGCAAACACTGGATAAAAAAAATCCAACAAAACAAAATATCAAATACACCACCACCACCACCACCACCACCACCACCAAGAACAAAACCTCAAACCATGCGGTTCTTCTTTACTACCAGTTTTGCAATATAACCGGCATTTCAGTCTGTTTGGGTTTTAGCTTAAACTTTAAAAAAAAAAACCCATCCTTTTACATTCGACACTAAGACTATCTATATCAAAAATACCAAGCATAACAAAGAGTTTATCTATGCATTTCTTTACATCTACTTTCCTTTTAGCATGTGGCTCTGACATATCTATTCCTTTTCGTTTTCTTTCTTTTTGTTTTAAGATCAAGTCTGAAACTTGTGAAACTGTAAACACTTCAGATAAATGATCGATTAAAAACAAAAATCAAGTCTGATACTTCAGATATTATCGAATGCCAGTCTGACTAACTTGTGCCATATCTAATCCCCCCCCCCCCCCCCCCCCCCCCAATCCCCCCTCCAAATCAAGTCCCAAACTTGTGAAACTGTAAATACTTCAGATATGATCGAATGCCAGTCTACATACAGTCTCGCTACCTACAATCAATAATTCTTCAAAGTATTGCGAAAGTTCTCGCAGACAAACGCAAAACCCAAAGAATTTTAGCACTGCCGAACAAACACCTGTGGCCATTGTTCTCTGTTTCGTTCACACAAAAAGGG
>CM054146.1:42711541-42716541 GCA_028751875.1 Rapana venosa | reverse complement strand
TCTGGTTTGTGATAGCCTGAAGTAAATTTAATGTCAGGTAGTAGTAGTTCTTCAGTTTAACGTCCTTCCACTAAACAGTGATATCAGACGGGAAAGTGTGTGTGTGTTTTGTGTGTGTGGGTTTTAAGGGGATGCATTTTAGCTAATCATTGACAATTAACAAATTTTTAATAAAATAAAGGTAAAAAAGAACTTTGAAAAGATAGAATAACAGCTCAAAACACTAAACTTTGCAATTTCTACAACTAAATAAAATACAATGTACTATAGGGGATCTGATAACAGGACAATGAGTTTTAAAGACAATACAATATCTTTCATTAAAGGGGTGTTCTTTTAAATATTTGCTCTAAGCAAACGGACTGGGAAAACGGGTAAAAAGGTTTTTAGATCTGGACATTGTAAAAGAACGTAGAGCATTGGTAATAGTTTCCCCCACAGATACACGTTGCGGATTTTGAAAATTTAGATCTAAAAGCATTGAGTTTAAACCTGTAGATAAGTGATACAACGTTTCTATATTCTTGTGAATTATGGCATTTGATATCATCATAAGATAATAAATGATTTATATCATCATTCCAGGAAAAACCAATATCTTGTAGTTTCTTTTTAAAGTGTTTCCAGCATGCATTTTGCAACATGCTAAAGCCCTCATAGGCAGATAAAGGAACATCTATGCTGTAAGAACCACTGTCATGCTTTGCTCCGCATTTTGCCAATCTGTCAACTTTTTCGTTAAAGTGGATACCGCAATGAGAAGGAATCCAGCAGAAAGTTATATTAGTACCCCGCAACATCAGAAAATGAATCAGATGACATATCTCAGTTATGAGCTCTTGTCTCACTTTTGAGCTGAACTTTTTTAATGCAAGTAACACTGACTTGGAATCAACACAGAAAAGTATCTGAAAAATGTCTTTCGGAAAATCTAGAAGATAATACAAAGCCATCGAAATAGCAGACAGTTCAGCTGTAAATATAGATCGATTTTTTCCAAAAGAAAATGATCTCTCTATCTTCAGAGATGGGATGACAAATGCTGCACCCGCCTCATTGTCGCTCAAAAGTGAACCGTCAGTGTAGACTTTTAGATGTTCTGGATATGTAGTTTGCATATATTCTTTTACTGATGCACTAAGAATATTTTCATTTCCTTTTTTGGTTAGAGAAGAATAATTGACATCAAAATTAGCTCTCTGAAGCTCCCATGGGGACAAGGGGAGAGACATCGGCAGACACGTCCGTCAACTCTTTTGGGAAAAGCCAAGTAGACCCTTCAGGTACAACAGACAACAGCCACCCAGGAATCATCAAAGAAATGCTGTGTACCCACCGTTTACTAGAAGCAAAAGCCCATGGTGGAATCTATACAACGTGTTAAGAGACTTTTAACTTTAAAGAAAAGGACAGAACCTGAGGGTATGTAGATCTGTGATCAATTTCAGAGCTATCGTGACTGATTGTTGTCTTGCCTATTGTAAAAGACTGTATTGTAGTTAGATATCTCCAGGTGTTTTTTTTTCTGGTTTCATTTTATGTAATTATTTCTGACTTACATTTTCGTTTTCCCTTAGAACTTTTTATTTTTAAAATTATTTTAAAACTGTGTTTCTATACAAATCCTTGTAAAAACAACAACTTGTGACTTATTCTCTTATAAAAATGGTAAAAACTTGTCCCTTTAAAATTTTGCAGTGGAACTGCAGATCTGTGACAACAAATTTGCCGTATCTTATTCAACATCTTGCATCGTTTAGATCTGAGGTTTTAGTTTTACAATCTTTAAACAGTACCAGAAATCGACTACCCAATCTCAATAATTACTATTATCCACCTATCTATGAATCTGTTGCAAACGATGCTGAAAAGATTCGGGCTGCCATCTATGTGCATAAAGGAGTAGAATATAATGAATGTACCTCGCCAGTTCCAACAAATGTACCGAATCTGCACTCGTGTGCTGCATGCATAAAAATCAGCAAATCTATAAATCTAAATGTTGTTTCCGTATATTTGCCTAAAGGCCCCAATGACAGCAACACAGAATGGTTGCGCACATTTCCAGATTCCAATAAGAAATGGTTAATATGTGGGGATTTTAATGCACACTCCCCCTTCTGGGATAAAAACTGGACATCAGTAACCAGTAATCGATTTATCGAAAACGTAATTGATTCTTGTCTGTTTCTACTTAATGATGGTAACATTACAAGAATCCCAGATATTTCGAATCAGAGACCTAGTGCTTTAGATCTATCTTTCATTTCTCCATCTCTTGTCCCCATATGTGACTGGGAAATAGAAAGTGATACAATGGGAAGTGATCACTTTCCAATTGCTATCACTCTTAATGATAATTCTGTACGAAATGACAAAGAAAAAGATGTTATCCCAAAGTACAACTATCGTCATGCAGATTGGAACAAGTTTAAAGACATTTTGACACAAATTAATACTGAAAGTATCAAAAGTAATGATATTGATACTTTTTATGAAAAATTTAAAGAATATATATTACAAGCAGCTGATAGCTCTATTCCTAAGTATTCCTCTGTAAAGTCCGAAAAGCACTCGGGGAAATATATGGTGGAATTCTGCTTGTCAAAAAGCTGTGAATGACAAAAAAGCTGCGTCTAAAACATACCTAAGAAACAAAACGCCAGAAAATCATTGTCTTATGAAAAAAACGAAGTCCCTTTGTGATAAAACTGTTGAAGAAAGCAAACGTCAATTTTGGTCTACCTTCTGCTTACAAGAAGTTTACACACATAAGGATCTGCAAAAGGTATGGAAAAAATTTAAAGATATGAAACTGCCCTATAAAAATCCAAGATAATGAACTTCCAACTAATTCAGAGAAAGCTGATACATTCATAGAAATCTTCACAGATACAATGAGTGATAAAAGTCTTTCAGATAAATGTAAAGTATATAGAGAAAAAGAAGCACAAAAGGATATGTATAAAGATCCTGTGAAAGATAACAGTCATTATGTCAATGCTCCCCTAACGCTGCAGGAGCTAAAAGATGCCCTCCTATCTCTTGGGACAAAAAGAACATCAGTTGGCATAGATGCTGTTTCAAATGAATTATTGAAACAGCTGCCAGAAAATTGGATTATATTATTACTTGAATTGTTCCAAACCAGCTGGGCTCAGGGAGTAATTCCACGCATTTGGAAACACTCCATCTTAGTGCCAGTGCCAATCGCGTTAACCTCACATAAAGAAAAGCTTATGGAAAAAATCATTCTAAACCGATTAATACATTATCGTGATAAAAACCAAATAATCCCTCTTAGTCAAGCAAAGGCAGGTCCACAGCAGATCATCTGATTAAGCTCAGCACACAAATTAAACGTCAGTTTGCTCGTGGGAAAAATGTACTTGCCACATTTTTTGATATAAAGAAAGCATATGATCAGGTCTGGCATGAACGATTATTGTTTAAGTTAAAGTCTATTGGCTTATCTGGCAATATCTATTATTATGTTAAAGCCTTTCTCTCAGAAAAACGCATACAGGCCAAAGTTGGAAATTCCTATTTTACTTTACGATTTCCAACAATGGGCATTCCACAGGGATCAGTCATTGCTCCACATCTTTTCAAAATTCTTCTTTATGATCTTCCTAAGTGTCTCTCAAGTAATGCAACCCATGTCCAGTATGCTGATGACATTTGTATGTGGATGAATGTCTCAATGAAAAAGAGAATTCCAAAGAGACATCTAAATTATATGAAAAACGTGTATCAGATTGAGCTGAACAAACTTAATGACTATATATTTGAAAATGGTCTGTCACTATCTCCTGAAAAGACAAATCTCGTACTTTTCAGTAATGGTGCTAACCCACCAGATCTACCTGTTTTCCATATAGATGGTAATATTTTAAACTATAAAACCATAGTGAAGTTTTTAGGGGTATATTTCACGTCTAAATTAACTTGGAATTATCATATTGAATATTTAAATACTAAAGCTAGGAGAAGTCTAAACTTCCTGAAAGTTATCAGTAAACAAATTGGGCTCATGATGTAGCTGTGTTAAAACATCTGGCGTTATCTTTAGTACGTTCTAGACTCATTTATGGTCAGGAAGCGTTTTTCAGTGCTCCTAAATATTTGTTGCAAAAAATGAGAAGATTAGACTGTAAGGCTTTTCGATTAGCTCTAGGGGTACCTTTTCATGCATCATCAATGAGTACTTATAAAGAGATAGGTATTCTGCCATTAGACAACTATCGACAACTGGCTTTGGCTAAATACCTCTTACGATGTTCAAAGCAAGAAACCAATGTGGACACCGAGATATGTACTAGATCTGATGTCAACTTTCCTAAAAGAGCAAGTTCTATTCGTTCTCTTACCACTATTAGAACCTATACTTCTGAATTGTTTGATAAGGCAGAACTATGTCCTACAAAATTAACTAAATCAAAGATTAATGTCAGGTTAAAGCCGAAAAGTGATAAATATAAATCGGCGAAAAGAGAGAGAGAGCGTGAGCGATGAGAGCGAGAGAGAGAGGAGAGAGAGAGAGAGAGATGAGAGAGAGAGAGATGAGAGAGAGAGAGAGAGAGAGAGAGAGGAGGAGACTTTTATTTCGAGGATAATGAATAAGGGAGAGTGAGCGATGTGGGAGGGAGAGAGAGAGAGAGTGAGTGAGTGAATAAGAGAGAAAGAGAGTGAGAGAGAGAGATGCACTGGCTTCTTTTTTCTTTCTCCTTTATCCATTTGGTCCCTAGGCGAATCTCTACAGAGAGAGAGAGAGAGAGAGAGAGAGAGAGAGAGAGAGAGAGAGAGAGAGGAGAGTAGAGAGAGAGAGAGAGAGAGAGAGAGAGAGGAGAGAGAAAAGAGCTGCACTGTCTATATTTTTTCTTTTCCATTTGGTCCCTAGGCGAATCTCCACTGACCTCGAATTACCCCCCCCCCTCCTCCCCCCCCCCTTCCCTCCCCAAACACTTATTTTTTGTAGCTTCTTTTTGTCGTTTGCTTTC
>CM054146.1:42701541-42704041 GCA_028751875.1 Rapana venosa | reverse complement strand
ACGTACACACTATAATAACAACGGGTGCTGTTGCCCATGGTATGTGAGGTGAGCAAAGAGGAAGATGATGATGTATGAGGAAGAGAACAAGAGTGACCTAGTTAACAGAAATTTCCCTCTGTTGAGGCTTTCAAAGCATCTTTCCGTTTTATTTTCAACACAGTAAAAGAGAGAAGTCCAATGAATTGAAATCTTGTTATATAAATACGTTTCGAACCATGTACAGGAAGTAAAAATATTTTTTTTAAAAATGTTGATAACTCATCTCTCTCAAATATATATATATATATATATATAAATATATATATATATAAATATATATATATATATATATATATATATATATTCAAAAACAACAAGAATGGCACTCATTTTTAGAAAGGATACATGTGCTTGGAGTAAAGATACATAATACGTAATCTGAAAAGAAAATTCAGCTGGTTATTATTGTATTATTCAGAACAGACACCAAACTGCCCCCCCCCCCCCCCCCCCCTTCTCTCTCTCTCTCTCTCTCTCTCTCTCCTCTCTCTCTCTCTCTCTCCTCTCTCTCTCTCTCTCTCTCTCTCTCTTATAGCCTTTACATCGTGTTGGCAAAGGCGAATCTCTTACAGATAACACTGGTCGTTGAGGCAGCACTGACAAAAATAGAAAGATAATGTTCATCTCCACTGTCTGCATGCCAGTGGACTGGTGTTAGAGGGCTGGCGAGGGGAAGGAGGGGCAGGGTGGGGGAGAAGAGGAAAGGAGATGCGAGATGATAATCATATGCTACGTTGATGATCCACAAACGTGGCGAAATATGCGCATACATCTACACAAGCCTTCAAAAGACGTTTGGTTGTTGCTCTGAACTGAACTGACAGACTGAACCGGCGTAAGCTGGTCTACTACTCCATGATGGTCAGATGATAAGTTAATCAATCAATCTTGATCAATTTATCATAATAATAAATAATAATAATAATAATAAATGGAACTTATATAGCGCTATATCTTGCAAAGACAAATCAAAGCGCATGCATTCGACCTAATCTTACACAGTCATACAACCAATGACAAATAATCAATAGTTCAAACAGATATTACAAACATGGTACTGCAGACCATGAAGATAATTGACCAATCTTGATCAACTAACCATGAGGGGTAAGTGTAAACATATATACAGAGAGAAAACTGTCAGGTTAAATATTGCAATCATTAACAAAAAAAGCTCGAGGATGAAAAAAATAACACGTAAAAACTCTCCCATAACCCAATAAAGAGAGAGGCAGAGAGAGAGAAGGAGAGGGAGAGGGGGAGAGAGAGAGAGAGAGGAGAGAGAGAGAGAGAGAGAGAGAGAGAGAGGGAGGGGAGGGGGGGGGGGGGGGGAAGGAGAGAGAGAACGCGCAAAAATACCTTCCTTATTGAACAACACATTCCTTAATGAGCAACACACGATACAACCTAACAAGGGAAGGAACTGGTAAGTAATGCAAAAACAATGCAAAAACACGGAAAATGTCTCCTTTAGGTGTTATATGCAGACAAATGTTACAACCATACATTCTGATATAACTGCAAAATTAAACCACAATGGAAATGTTTCCTCAAGAAGCACACTATTCAGAACCAAAATTGATCTGTAAGCATAAATGAAATAAGATACGCGACACTGAATGGATGATATTCTTTATATTATATAAAGACTTCTTCTTCATCGAACGCTCAGACAGAAACTATTGTTGTCTGTGATGTGTGCAAAAAATGGGTTTCGCTGGCCGTTAAGCGCCTGACAAGTCAGGCCCAGCGCATCCGACTTCGGCACGTGTTTTAGATGATACAAGTGACCAAATTCAAGGCATCAGAACAGCAACCAGTTCCCTTTATAAATAACAAGGAAGTGATCAATTTTGCCAAAAATGAAAAAAATTTCTCAATGCTAAGCCTGGAGATTTACAAAAATAAAAATCCCGCAATAATGTCCGCCAAAGGTGCTATTATTCAAAACAATCTTTTCATAAATATCAACTTGTTTTTGGTTCTGGTCCTCTCCAATCGATTGTGACAGAAATGACCACGCTCTCTGGACATTCCCCTCCCTTTCTTTCCCCCAGACGCACAAGTCTATATTTGTTTCTGACAGTTTCTTTCTTTCTTTCTGTCTTTCTTTCTATGGCCAGTCCTTGTGTTCCCAGTCACTGTGTGTCTGATCCCCCCCCACCCCCACCCCCCTGCTCTCTCCCCACCTCTCACGGCTCTCCAAACTGATTAGAAGCGAAGGCTTTTTTTTTTTTTTTGGTGGGGGGGAGGGGGGGGGGGAGAGTTGTGTTTATAGTTTTCACAGAGAGACTGAGAGAGACAGAGAGTGACACAGTTTAAGAGAGAGAGAGAGAGGGGGAGAGAAAGACTGACAGTTTTACTGAGAGAGTGACAGTTTGAGAGAGAGAGAGAGCGAGAGAGAGAGAGAGCGAGAGAGAGAGAGAGCGAGAGAGAGAGAGGGGGAGAGAGAGGGAGA
>CM054146.1:42686541-42696541 GCA_028751875.1 Rapana venosa | reverse complement strand
AAATCAAAGTCAGAATAGCCATGGCAACATCTTCCATGACAAAACTCACCACCATATGGAAAAGTAAAGAGATCAGTTTCCCAATCAAACTAAAGCTCTACAAAGCCCTAATTCAGTCGATCCTGCTGTACGGAAGTGAAACCTGGACATTGACTGCTGAAACAGCAAAGCGAATCCAGTCATTCGAAACAAAATGCCATAGAAAACTACTGGGCATATCCTGGAGAGAACGAAAGACCAACGAATTTGTCAAGAGTCAAATAACACGGCTGGCAGGTCCACAGGAACCCCTTCTCACCATCGTCAAGAAGAAAAAGCTGACATGGTTCGGCCACGTCACCCGCCACAACACTCTGCCCAAAACAGTACTGCAGGGAACACTCGAAGGTGGCAGAAGGAGGGGAAGACAGAACAAGTCATGGATGGACAACATCAGAGAATGGACCAGGATGAATGACTCGGCACTACTGCGCAGAGCCGAGGACTGAGATGGATGGAGGAGGCTTACCACAGCATCGTCTTTCATGTCTCCCCCACGACCGCCAAGGTCACGGGTCTGATGATGATGATGATGTGCATTCAACGAACAGTTTGGAAAAGAACCCAATGTCACACAGCCCAAACCCCTTCACCCCCACCCTTCCACACACACACACACACAAAACACACACACACACACACAACACACACACACACCACAACACACACACACACACACACACACACAACACAGAGTACTGACCCTCAGTCTAGCCAGAAAACCAAACTCGAACCCAATGCTAATTCATTACTTAAACCTAAAAATCTGAACCCAACACAATGGACCCCATGCTCCAAGCTGATAAACTTTTCGCGAATATTGTGATAAATTATTATTATCCTGTACTCTGAAAGACCACAGCCCTTCTAGGTATGTGTGGAGAGGCCATCAAGAAACAGGATGCACATCCACGCTCTCGTCCTTCCTTCCTTCCTTCGTCAGTCCTCCAAACACACCAGACAGAATAGCAAGCAGGACACCAAGTCAGCTTGCTGTATGTATATATATATATAGTGCATCACTTGCTGTACTGGCGTGCCTGTCTGAATGCAGTGGAAAGTCAGGAGAGAAAGTCCGCTACCTATTCTCTCAGTATAGGTCCCTTTGATAGCCCACCACTCACGGTCTTGTGTTTATTGAGGAATGTGTGTGTGTTTTTGTGTGGTTGTGTGTGTGTGTGGTGTGAGCTCTCTCTCCTTTTCTTCCTTCCCCTTTTCGGATTTCTTTCTTGTGCAATCGAATTTTTACACACACACACCACACACACCACACACACACAACAACACACACAACACACACACACACACACATAGAGTGTATTATTTTATTGGCTTTCCTCTTTTTTACTGGTACAACTTATTGTTAAAGGTTGCAATAATGTAGTATTTCAGTACTACCATTAAGAAATGTGTTCTTAGATAGATGGCTTGATGAAAAAACCCCAAATACATTGCTTATTCAATGTACCATCTGGAAATCAAAATTTGACTCCGACACACACAGAACGACTCCAAACATCATGGAGGGTGCGCTGCAAGTAACAAGCGGTGAACTCTCTCCTGCCTTATCCGTGGGAGATAGATCTAGATGCGCCTTTTATTACCATCTTCACAGTCAGTCCCATACAATACCTTCCCTCTACAAGACATGCATGTCATGGTGTGGCACGCCACGCTATTTACGTTTTGAATGACTATTATCATTAGCATTTTCACCATACAAAGTAATGTGTTCCAAAACGATTGTAATATTAGTGAACAATTATTGTATGACCAGTGGCTTTCCCACTCATGGAATTCCACTTTACAGCTTAGTCTTTAGTGATCGACTATGACTCTCTGACTAGGAGGCTTGACTCGCACAGTCCTTATGTGCTGCAGCCCTGGGGGCTGGTTGGCCTTTGGAGAACATCTCCAACGCTGACTGTCCTTATGCCCACTTGGCCGAGAGAGTGGGGATGTACTGTGGGCAAGGCATCTCCACTATAATCAAAATTCTGCCCAGTTTCCAAAACAGCAGCTGCCTCCTCTGCTGTTTTGGAGGTCATCATCGGACACGACGGACAAACATACATTTACTTCAGGGAGAGTTGTGCCTATGAATCACTATTACACCCAACTAATTCCATTTACCAGAAGAAACAGTGATCTCATTATCCCAATAAGAAATGTGATTCTGCTTTTTCTTTTTTTCTTTTTCTTTTCTTTTCTTTAAAAAAAAATGTAGCCACCTATGTACAACACCATAACTAACTCCTGTTCATGTAGCTTTCACCACTCTTTACCTTGAAGGTCAAAACTATGACAGATAAAACAAAACACCAAATATATCTTAAAAACCCTACAATAACCCACACAGATAACAAACAAACAAAAAAACCCAAAGAAAATAAATTTTATCAATTCAAATTTAAAAAAAAGTAATACCACAATCCAATTATGACAGGAGACTGTCTAAACAAGGTCATTAAAAAAAAAGACTGAAAAAAAAGACTGAAAAGATGACAATGAACCTTTATGGAAATAAAACCCACAAAATATCCAGGGCGTCAGCTTAATTGATCATATTTCTTATTATAACCCCCCCCCCCCTAAAAAAAAAGGAAAAAAATTCTAACACAACAATTTAGGAGCAAACAAAAACAAGAAAAAAAAGAGGAAAGATGGAGTACACAGTACATGACCAAAAAAAATTCACACATTGCAGGAGAAAAAAAAAAAAAAAAAAGCAACAATGCCAGCACCCAATTATCGGATTTGTAGAGAGAATTCCTCGACAAAATAAAGGTCAATGGATCCGTGAGGTATAACATGAGCAATAACGAGCAGGGGAACAGGGGGAACAAAGAGAAACATACAACACCCAGAGAGAGAAAGAGAGAGAAAGAGAGAGAGAAGAGAGAGAGAGAGAGAGAGAGAGAGAGAGAGAGAGAGAGAGAGAGAGACAGACAGACAGACAGACAGAGACAGACAGATAGACAGACAGAGCATCATCCGTCTTTTGGCAATCTGTCATCTCTGTAGAAACGACATAAAAACAAACACGCTATAACTAGCAACGCACAGAAGTCAACCAGTTTCTTTCTAAGACTTGTTACAAAAGAGATCTGCTGTCAAATTTCTTCCTAAAAAAACAACGATATTCCACACGAAAAAGACGGACTCCAAAATTATGTCTAGTTGCTAGTGGTGTGTTTCCGAAATAGTTAGACTATCAGTACACTTCAAGATTGAAAACTGGTAATAATCAGCATATTTCATGATTGAAAACTCATCTTTTTCGCTGTCAGGTACCACAGAGGGTGAAGCTTTAATCACCGTCGGGATCTCATCCAAAAGCCGAAACTCGAGTCAGCCCAGGCCAGGACAGGCCAAAGGCCACAGGCATGACATAATAATGACGACAGATTTTCAGCTTCAGTTCGAGACTGTTCGTGAGGGAGGGTAGCCATCATGAGACTGCACGACACAATTTTTACTATTCTAAATGACGGTCACGCCACGTAGGTTACTGGGTTTTCTGGCTAACTTCACGGGTTTGTGTGCATCCTCACTTACAGCAAGAAAAAAACCCCCTGCTGTGGGTCAAAGTCAATAAAGCTGACCCCCCCCCCCCAAAAAAAAAAAAAAAAAAAAAAAAAAAAAAAATCAACAACCAAACCCCCCCAAAACAACTAAACCAAACCAAACCTGAAAACAAAACCCAAGCAAAATCAACCCAAAGCAAAAAAAATAAAAAAATAAATTAAAAAAACGCTCAGCCCGGGCTGGGGGGGGGGGGGGGGAGCCCCCGGGGCGGGGGCAAAAAAAGACGCCACTAACAAGCCCCCCCCCCCCAATCCCCCCCCCCCCCACCCACCCCCCCCCCCCCCAAAACCTCCCTATGTACCTGCCATATCTGGAAAAATCCCAGAAAGTCGCTCTTCATCCAGCAGATAAATTGTAGCTACCACGTGCCACAATCATTATCGAAGGTCATATATTTGGAAAGTTGCTAATGCATAGCAGCCAAAGTACATTTTTTCGCTGACGATAACAACCCCCCCCCACCCCCCCCCCCCCCCAAAAAAAAAAACAACAAAAACAACCCCCATCTCTCTCTCTCTCTCCCTCCATCTCTCTCTCTCACCATCTCTCTCTCTCTCTCTGTTGTGCGTGAAAAGACAATTTTAAAAAATATTTCCAGATGGTACATGTGCGTGTGAGTGTGTGTAGTATACATGAGTGCATGTGTGAGTGAGCGTGCACATGCCCGCGTGAGTATGTGTGTGCGTGCGTGCATATGTGTGTGTCAGTGTGCGTGCGTGCGCGCATGTGTGAGCAAGTGTGTGCATAGAGACAGCACTTACTTCGCTAAGTCTTAAAAAATTTTTTTTAAAGAGTACTCGCCAGAAAATGTATATAAACTAGGCCTTTCGACACTTGCGGAGTTCCATACTTCGGGCAGTGACGCACACAGTCAGTCAGTCTCCTTCAATCAAAACAGGCTGTCGTTTTTTCTTTTTCTTAACCCCCCCCCCCCCCCCCCCCCCCCCCCCCCCCTTCCCCTCGCTATTAAAGTACAAAGTCCAAAATCAGCAAATCGTCCCCGTCCTCGTCGTCAATGAAGTACTCTTCTTCTTCTTTTTCTTCTTCTTTTTCTTCTCTCCTTTTCTCTCTCTCTCTCTCTCTCTCACTCTCACTCTCTCTCCTCTCTCCTTCTCTCTGTCTCTCTCTCTCTCCCCTCTCTCTGTCTCTCTCTCTCTCTGTCTCTGTTTTCTTTTTTGTTGTTGCAAGGGGACAAATGGTTGACAAGTCTGCCATGAGTGCTGCAGCGTCCCAGTCTATTCCTAGCCGTGATGAGGACATTATCCCCTTAATGACGCTCTCTCATTAACAGAGAGAGGGGGGACATCATTATTAATAACTAACTAATCATGCTTGGGTCGTAACAAACCGTTTGCCCAAAAAACAAAACAAAACACACAAAAAAATGGAGAGGAAAAAAATCCTCCTGTCTATTATTAAGAAAGGAAGGAGGAGGAGGGAAGGTAGAGAGAGGAACAGACTGAAGTGATACTGAGAGAGGGTTTGGAGGGGGGGGGGGGGGGGGGGGGGGGGGGGGGGGGGGGGGGTGGGGGGGGGGGGGGGGTAGGGGGGGTGGGTTGAGAAAAGAGAGTGGGAGGGGAGAAAGAAAGAGACAGAGAGAAAAAAAAAAGGCGAACAGAGAACAAAAGGTGGGGGAAGAGGTGGTTGGGGGGGGGTGAAACGGGCATAGAGAGAGAGAGCGGAGACAGAGATAAGCAGAGACTAACAGAGATAATAATAGGCAGAGAGAGAGAGAGAGAAGAGAGAGAGAAGATAGAGGAGAGTGGGAGGTTCAGGATTGGGGGGTAGGGGAGGAGGGATTGGGGGAGGGAGAACAAGGAAAGAAAAAGAAACAAAGGAGGTAGATGGGGGAGGGGGGGAGGGTCAAACCACGTGGCTGTAAAAGAAAAAAAAAAAAATAAAAAAAAAAAAAAAAAACAAAAACAAAAACAACACAAACACTTTCTCAAGAAACCATAAATAAAATTCGTATTTCTGTAATAACCGATCCTGGGGAGGGCGACATATACAGAGAGAGATAGAGAGAGAGAGAGAGCGAGAGGGATAGAGAGAGAGAGGAGAGGAGAGAGAGATAAGAGAGAGAGAGAGAGGAGATAGAGAGATAAAAAGAGCATAGACGGGGAGATGGACAAATTGAAAAAAGACAGACGATAGAACTAACAAACCGAGCTAGACAGATAGAGAGGACCATCTATAGACATAGAACAACACAGTCATAACAAGCAGAGTCAAAGACAGACAGACAGCAGTAAATGGAACAGACAACAGGCAGCGGGATGGATGCCAAGACAGACACCAATCCATCATCCAACCAAATCCGCCAGACAACAGAAGGCTCAATAAAGAGGCAAATGGGTTCATAGCAGTCTTAAAAAGCTTAACCAAAAATATAAAAAGAAACAAAGAAAAGAAGAAAAAATCGCTGACGGACCTTTTGCCAAAAAAAAAGAAAAAGAAAAAAAATAAGAATGAAGATGAAAAAAAAATTACCCACCCCCCCCCCCCAAAAAAAAAGAAAAAGAAAAAAAAAGTCCGTCATTTTCCGACCACTCATAATCAATAGTAACATCCTTTAGCAGCCACCAGGCCAAATACAATGGCATCAGTTTGTTAAGTGTTGACATGACAATTGCCGGCTTTTCGCTAGTTAAGTCAGGTCTGCAGTTCAATGAATGAATGAACACCATGGCAGGCTCAAACACACACAGCAATCATCAATATGCATTATCGTTTACGAAGTATGTGGCTGATATAATACAGTACTGTCCCTGCTGCCCCAGTATAATCCACATTAGAATTGATCACACACACACAAGAAACATCACCAACACACACTAGAATAACAACACACAACACAGCGCTGAGATACTACAACTACCATATATAATAAAATATATATATAATAATTAGTATATATATATATATATAAATATATAATATAAAATATATATTTAAGTGTCCTACCCCCCTCCCCTTTCCCTTTAAAAATCGCCCTGCATGCCTTGTCTACTCCATGGTTTTCGAATTATCATGGCCGAATAAATAGTCATTTTCTGCTGATGATAATGGATTGAATCATACATCAGCATTTCCATCGGCCCCTTAAAAAAGACCCCCATCACCCCCCACCCTAGAAAAAAAACAAAACAATATGGTAAAGCCCATTAAAAACAAATACAAACAAAACAAAACAAATCACTGGGTAGATTCAAAAACGTGAGCTTTTGTGCGTGTGTGCGTTTGCGTGTGTGTGTGTGTGGTGTGGTGTGTGAGGTGTGTGGTGTGTGTGTGGTGTGTGTGTTGTGTGTGTGAGAAGAGAGAAAGAGGGAAAAAACGGGAAAAAAAAGAGAGAGAGAGAGAGAGAGAGAGAGAGAGCGAGAGAGAGAGAAAGGGGGGAGGGATAGTGTGTGAGAGACAGAGACAGAAAGAGGGAGAGAGACGACCGAGAGAGAGAGAGAGAGAGGGGGGGGGGGGGGGGGTAAGCGAAAAGATGCTGACAGTTCATCGTTCTGAAGCCAGGACAACTAAGGGATGGGGTAGGAAGACAATGCTTAGATAAGAATTGTCCATTTCTACAGAGTGACCCCGCAAGCTCCATTCACATAACAACCACTAGATCGCATCAATTTCACGGACAGTTGTTACCAATTCCTTCGCTTCCTTCCTCCATTTTTCCCATTCACTGGGCACCATACAGGATCCGTACAGTTCATGGAAGCTACTAACCTGCATCTCTTTAACCAACTTTGATGTTAGACTGATTCACTAAGGTACAAAAGCACCAGTGTATTATTAGAACATAACCTTGCCCCCCCCCCACCCCCCCCCCACCCCCACTAAAAAAAATAAAATAAAATAAAAAACAAACAAAACACAACCCCCCCCGGCCCCCCACCAAACTAACAAAAACAAGCATAAATACAAACAACAAAAAAAACAACAATAACAACCGCCAAAAAAACAAACCCCAACCCCCAAAATTACTGACCTAACCAAACCGACACCAAAACCGCAAGCATAAAAAAAAACCCACAACCAAAAATAAAAACAGCAAAGATCAACAAACAACAAAAACCACACAAAAAAACCCTACCAAAAAAAAAAAAAAACCTCTCAAAAAAATCCAACAACCCCCCAAAACAACAACAAACCCTTATACCTTATCAGACTCTCCAAAAGATTTTTTTCTTTAAACAAAAACAAACAAACCGCCAAAACAACCCCCCCAAGAGCCAAAACACCCCCCACCACTCACCCCCCAAAATAAAAAAAAACAAAAAAAAAAACCCCCTACCAAAACAAAACACAAAGACAACGACAAGCAACAGTCCTTAACTTTTATCCTGTTCAGGGGCACTAATACTAAATCAGCTTGAACACAAAACAAGGACAAGCATCAGTCCCTACTATATCCTGTTCAGAAAGGGCACTATAACCTAAAGCAGGCTTGAAAACACATCTATTGTATTGGGGAAGCAAACCCCGGACGGCACTAAAGAAGAAGGGTTATTCGCCAGGCTAGCTAGGCCAGTCTTGTTACCACAAGTTAGTCCAACAGCTAGGCTACCTTCGTGCTGGAGAAAGAGGTTACTTTGATCTCGACTGAACTCACCTTTCTCCCCTCTCTGTGCTGTCCTTACATAATACCCACATTACCTCACAGCACAAAGTGCTTGTGACCAGAAGGAAAAGATCCATTTCTGGGTTGGTTGGTTGTTTTTTTTACACTTACCATCTGGACATAAATCTTGATATTTTAGTACGAAGACTACACTCTGGCAGGAATTCCGAGTCAGAAGAAAAGGTATTGTTTGAAGAAAATACGTTACGGTTTATTTCCTATGAACAACATCCCCCCAAAAACAACAACAACAAACAAGCCAAAAACACCAAACCAACAAAACAAACCACAAAAAACAACAAAAACCAAAAACAACACCACAAAAACAAACTAAAAGCAAATAAAAAACCCCAAAACAAATCCACTTCCCCCAAACAACAACAATTAAAAATTAAAAAAACAAACCCAAACTCCAGGAACAACTCAAGAGTTTCGTGAGAAAAATTTAAAGAACAAATAAAAAAATAGTTTCATTTTTTTTAATGGGGGAGGGGGGGGGGGGGGGGGGGGGGGAGGGATGAATATAAATAAACGAAAGAAAAGAAAAGACAGACAGACAGAACAAAAGTCCAAAAAGAAAAAACCTAAGCAATGCAATTATTGCATGTTGAGGTTTTATTCTCTTTTTTTTTTCAATGTTGCTTTTTGTCGATGCTGTTTGTAGTGGTGTTTTTTGTTTGGTTTTGCTTTTCTTCTTTTTGTAAAAACGTTCAGTTTTCGTTGTTAAACCATACACCAAGGTGTGTTTTCTACACAACAGAAACACCGTTGTCGGTTTTTCAATCTACGCAAAAGTGTTGTTTATCTTTCTTCTTCCTGGTCTTCTTTTGCCCTTTCTTTACCTCTTTTGCATAATTCATTCCACTCTTTTTTCTTTTCTTTTCCTTTTCTGTAGATTTTAGTCTACTCAGTTTCCTTTTTATTGCCTTATATCCCCCCCCCCCCCCCCAACCTTTTCTTCATCCTCTATACCCCCTCCCCCTGTCTCTCTTTGACGTTTATCCTCTTACCACCATCACTCAAGTCCTCTATCCCGTAGTCTGAAAGTGCGTGTGTGTGTTTGTGTGTGTGTGTGTGTGTGTGTGTGCACGCACGCGCGCGCGTGCGTACATGCGTTCGTGTGTGTGTGTGCGCTCACGCCTTTGTTACATCTTTTAGCGTAACGAAAGAAGTTTATGGCGAATGTGAACGTGTGGCATTCTCCAATGAGGCTTTGAACAAAGAAAACTGAAAAAAACCCACCAAAAACCCATTGGAGGGGTATGGTTTGGGGGGGGGGGGGTGGGGGTTGGGGGAGGGGGGGGAGGGGGGGGGGGGTCTGGTCTTCCACTTCATTGCAACGCTAATCAACAGTTCGATTCGTTATGTCCAAACATGGGAGTTATTCTCTCCTCCAGTAGTCATGCCAACAAAATTGGACGGCTTGTCATCTGTAATGGCCCCCTTCATAGAAATGATTGAAACAGTTTTGGACTGGAGCGATACTTTTCAAACCCGGCAAGCAAGAGGCTGGGCCAAAAAAGAAAAAAAGAAAAAGGGGGGGTGGTGGGTGGGGGTGGGGGGGGGGTTACATGCGCGTGCTGTGTGGGTTCAGCGACCGTGTTATAGTGTGTAATTAAGAGAAAAAGAGTTCCGCCAGTAGTTTACTCTTTTGGAACCAAGTCTACCACAAGTCTGATGAAGTGGAAATGTTGGTTGACAGAAAAAAACGCGCGTGCACGCACGCAATATCCCAGACACACACACCACACA
>CM054146.1:42681541-42684041 GCA_028751875.1 Rapana venosa | reverse complement strand
AACACGAACAGCTAATTTTGATAATGCCACACTCACAACCAGCGATTTCATCCACTCGCGCAAAGATAACAGGGGGGGGGGAATGCATGTTTGACCGTGACAGAATCATAGACAAGACAAGCAGATGCTAGTTATACACCACGCACAGAGAGATATATCAAACATTCAACACACAACAGCACACACACAAACACCACACACACACACACAGCACACACACACACAACATTAATCTTTTTTTCTTTTTTCTTTTTTCTTTAGATAGATGACTTGATGAAAAAAAGCAAAAACACTGCTTATTGAATGTACCATCTGAAAATAAAAGTTTGACTTTGACTTTGACTTTGACACACACACTCACACGAGGGAGAGAGAAGAGAGAGGAGAGAGAGAAGGAGAAGAAGAGAGAGAGAGAGAGAGAGAGAGAGAGAGAGAGAGAGAGAGAGAGAGAGGGAGAGAAGTAAGAGAGAGAGAGAGAGAGAGAGAAACAATACGAGAAGGAGTCAGAGAGAGAGAGAAGAGAGGAGAAGAGAGAGAGAAGAGAGAGAGAGAGAGAGAGACTGACAGACAGACAGACAGACAGAGACAGACAGAACCAACCGATACACCGAGAAACAGAAAGCTACTTATACAGGAGGCCGCCCACAGAGGAAGAAGCCCTGTCACTTACTGCCAGCAAAGCCACTCGCCCTTCTCTTGGAAGACCTTCGGAGGGAGGAGGTTCCCCGCGACAAGCCCACCGCTATCTCCACTCCCAAGGACACCGTCAGCTCTCCGCTGGACGACATCTTGACGTTGGGCCCCCCGACTTCAAAACACAGACGGCCAACCTCAGCTGTCGATCGATCAGCTGATCGATCACCTCAACCAGCCCCTGATCCCAGACCTATCGCCTTGTCAACTCGGGGTTGTTTTTTTTTGTTCGATACGTCTTCAGACCGCTGGGATTTTATCGCCGGTACGACTTCAATGTTCTGGGGAGTAATGGGACAAAAGTTCGGAGCTATAACCTCAAACACAGATCCCCCGTCGATGTTTTTGCACTGAGAGGAATGTGTGTCACAGTGGTTTTTTCACAACATAACGACTGTAATTTTCTGATTAACAGTGTTTAGCTTGTAAGCGATGTTTCAGGTCAGCTTTGCTTTCACTGGAAATGCTAACATTTCGAGAATCGAGACTTTCTTATTTCAATTGTTATAACCTTAAAGCACAATCTTCTGACTCAGAACACGGCCCTGGGTGTAACTTTGTTCACATTCCAAGGCAAGAAGAAGAATTCCAGGCAAATCACTGACTGCTACTTCGGCGCTGTTCACACCACTGTCGACAATAATAACTTTCTTCCCTCAGTTTGTATTGTGCATTAGTGTCTCTTTTCAATTCGGCTGTAGATTGTATCGCGGAAATATTTATATGCACTTATGATGATGACTGGCGCTGAAAGGTTTTAAACAGCTCACGGTGTATATATTTTTAGGTGAGGTAACAAAACCCGGAGTGGTTGCTAAAAATGTGTTTCTACACTTGACAGCAAAGACGCAATCCAGAAACAACTCCACACGTGCGCACTCCTATGATGCTCAAGATTATGCACGTTACACATATCAGGTTGCGAATCTACTTCCAACAGGAATGCTGAAATAAGACGCGAAGAATCAGTAGATCAGAGCCATATCCCAGCTGCCAGAATCATCAAAGATGGTGAAAACAGCCACTATCAAATTGTTTTTTTTTTAAATGGTAACAGACTTCTCCGAGTCTCCTAAAACTGAACCTAATTTTGTCACTTGCAAGTTTCCCTGTCTTTTTAATGCCGCAGACTGGCATTCGGCAGATGGGGAGGACTACTCCCTGTCAACGCACAGACACCTCCTGTCTTCTTTATACAGCAGGCTGACATTAATATTATCCGACGTACGTCGAGGGTCCTTGCTGCATCCTATTTAGGCGACACAAGGTTTGCTGGACTTCTACGAAACGCAGGCCTCTCAGTCAGAGTCTAACACTTACTTGGATAAAAACCTCGATAGAAAAACCGAGGTGATCGCACACATATAATCAACTGTAACTAAAGTACGTTTTCTGTACGAAAAAAAAGGAGAAAACTTTACGAATGGAAGTTTTCACACTGAGCCTTTCTGGTTTCGTCTCTGTATCTGTCAGTGCCAACTTCAGGGAGTCTGTCGAACATAACCCTGCATCAGGGAAATACCGACTAAAGTTTATTCAGCTCAGAAAGATTTCATTCTCCTTACCGCGACAGTTTCATGAGTAAAATGACTTGGCAGCCAATATCCCACACCAGATGACGATTTCACTGTATCCTGACACTCTTCAAGTAGGGGGACTTCCACTGATGACTGGAAACTCCATGCAATTTATATATATATTTACATTCAATGCCACTGAGCTCTGTGTTACACTCAGGGTCACGGTAGTATCCTGATTCAGTCCACACACATCACTGGAATACTAACGGTTCAGAACAGGACCTCCA
>CM054146.1:42671541-42674041 GCA_028751875.1 Rapana venosa | reverse complement strand
GAGGGGTAACATTGTGAATTCAGTTTACAGTTATACGGTTTTACTGAACATAAATCTAGAATTATCTGTCCAAAAATCAGTATTTCCATGTTTTTAAGACACACACACACACACACGATTCAAGACTTACATTTCTTTCACCCTTTTGGGGGGTATGGAGGATTACAATCAAGTTCAACAAGAGAATAAACCTTACAGCAATACACCCCAAAGTATCATCACTACTAACAGGAACTGAAAAGCAAGTTTAGAGATGATCTGCGGAAATCTTGCTGTTCCCCTATACTTTATCTGACGAACGTAGGTAGCGATAGACAAAGACACTGGCAGACAGACAGAGAAAAAACCCCAAAACTAAGTGAAGAAACTACTGGCTATAAAAAAAAAGTAACTTGATAAGAAAAGGGCCGACGCCCCCTCCCCTGGCTAAAAATGACCACTGCTGGAAAAGCGACTCCCAGAATGACTTATGATGCTTCAACTTCACACCAGTTCAAAGCAGAGCACTGCCCGCTAAGATCAAACCTGGGAAGATCATTTCTAGATCCCCTTCTCAGACAGACATTATATGATGATTTCAAAGATGCTACTGTGTCTGCGTCAATAGAGAAGATTATGTGCTACAGACTTTTTTCAGAGCAAGGCGGCCAAAGAAACAGAAAAGGGTCACTTTCAGACAAAAGGAGAATGCAGTAGGGGTGGGGAGAGACAAAGACACAGAGAGAGAGAGAGAGGGAGAGACAGACAGAGAGAGAGAGAGACAGAGAGAGAGAAGAGAGAGAGAGATAGACAGGAGAGGGATGAGAGAGAGAGAGAGAGGAGAGAGAGGAGAGAGAGAGAGAAGAGAGAGAGAGAGAGAGAGAGAGAGCAGACAGACAGACAGACAGACAGATTCGGATTGAGAGAGAGAGAAGGCTTCCTTTACTTATGGGACAATGATATCTAAAACAATAAAGCAGTTAATAAAACACTACAGACATGCTGTGTGCTTGTCAATATTGCACGCTATAGAATTTAACCCTTCATGGAATGATCAAAGTACGTTTTGACTTCGATCTGACTTGACTTTCAAGAAAAAAACGACATGCATGGTTAACAAATCTGTCGAAAACTTCAGAAAAAAAAAATCCAAACCAAAACAAAACCATCAGCAGCAGCGCAGCAGCAGCAGCAGGCTCGCTCTCTTTAGTCTAGAAGCTTTCTGATGTCAAGGCTGGGAAGGTGATGACCTTTCTCCCAATCACCTCACACATCTGCACACAAGGACTGTGATAGAAGCCAAGGTGCAAGATGTCCCAGGCATTTTGTCTGCTTGTAGGAATAAAAGCCGGCTATTTGTGATTATCGATCGAAAGTTGCTTGGTAACTGGGTAATTTGCAAAAATAATTTGCCATTACTCTCTCTCTCTCTCTCTCTCTCACACCACACATGCGCGAGAGTATTTTCTCTCTCTCTCTCTCTCTCTCTCTCTCTTCTCTCTCTCTCTCTTCTCTCTCCTCTCTCTCTCTCTCTTCTCTCTCTCTCTTCTCTCTCAATAACACGAGCACTAAACCCTGAAAAGACGCAGTAACAGCGTGGCTCTCTTCACTTCGCAGAACATGAAAATATAACAGAATGCGATTTTAAACAACTAAAAAAAACCCCGTCACTTCTCTAAAGTACTGTAGCTCATTGATTTGGGATGAGGCTAAACGTGTGACTTTCGCACCCCCCCCCCCCCCCCCCCCCCTCCCCTCTCTCTCTCTTTCTCACACACACACACAAACACACACACGCACGAGAGAGGGGAGGGGGCGGAGGAGTATGTACCTTTATATTTAAGTAAAGGCAAAAAGTATTGACATGCACTTTTCAGTTTTGGGGAGGAGTATGTACTTTTATATTTAAGTAAAGGCAAAAAGTATTGACATGCACTTTTCAGTTTTTAAAAAAGTCCGTTTCAGACTGACATTGAAACTGTGTCGATAAACAATACCAACATGCTGATTTAGTTCAGCGATCACTGTTTAGCACAGATCAACAGCTACGCAGTTTTGCACATTTGCATTTTGGTCAGCCAGCTAACCCTGTCCAAGTCGCCATTATAGCTTCTATCCTTTCTGTACTGCATTTCTGTACTGCACACATGGGATTATGCACACATTTTTAACGACATTCTCAGCCAAATTTACCAGTTTTACGATCACCACCTTCACAACGATGAAAACAGAAGCGGTAAAAGCGAATTAAGTTTTCAGAGATATTTATCACTACTGTCGATCTGATCTATTCAGCTTGGGGGGGGGGCTACCATTCCCGAACAATCTACAAGAAGACGGGATAAAATAGTCTCAATTAGGGTTGTGTATCCAAGTTGTTTTCAAAAGGCCGAAGGATGAAGTAAGCCCCGTTATAACAAGGGGGGTGGGGGTGGGGGTGGGGTGGGGGGTGGGGGGGTTGCGCTTTCTCTGCCAAAGGATTGCCGGCCTCCACACCCGAGTTAAGTAAGCCTACTGATTT
>CM054146.1:42666582-42671041 GCA_028751875.1 Rapana venosa | reverse complement strand
GTTTTTGGTGTGGTGGTGTGTGTGTGGGTGTGTGTGTGGTTTTGGGGTTGTATTTTATTTTATGTTTTTAAATTCGAGGATAATGGAAAAAAATTTTATGTGCTTTTTACATCCGTCCCCGTTGTGTGGTGTGTTGTGTGTTTGGTGGTGGTGTGTGTGTGTGTGTGTTTGTTTTTTTTCATTTATTTTTTTACATCGGGGATAATAATAAGCACTTATGTCTTTTTTAATCTAGCCCCCCGTGTGTGTGTGTGGTGTGGGTGTGTGTGTGTGTGTTTTTGTGTTTGTTTTATTCTTTTTTTTTTACATCGGGAAATGGAAAAGCACTTAGTGTTTTTTTACATCTACCCCCGTGTGTGGGTGTGTGGTGGTGTGTGGTGTGTGTGTGTGTGTGGTGTGTTTTGGGTGTTTTGTGTGTGTGTTGGTGTGTTATGTGTTTTTGTAAATAAATGCGATTTTTGGTTTTTTGGGCTAAGCCCCGAGGTTCCCAAAACCCCCCCCCCCCCCCCCCCCCCCCCCCCCCCCCCACAATTAATAAAGCTTCATTTGAGGGGGGAATATTAAAACACCATTTTAAACCCAGAAGTGGCGATAAAACACACAGGCTGACACCGTTGAATTCTTTTTTTTGGGTTTTACTGATCTTAGCTTGCAGAGCTAATTATCCTAATCAAACTTTAACCCAAAAAAGCTCCTGGGGAAATTAAAAGGGGGCCCCCCCCCCCCCCCCCCCCCCCCCCCCCCCCCCCCCCCCCCCCACCCCCCCCACCCCCCCCCCCCCCCCCCCCCCCCCCCCCCCCCCCCCCCCCCCGGGGGGGGGGGGGGGGGGGGGGGGGGGAGGGGAAAAGGGGGGGGAAAAAACAACGCGCAACGGGCGGAAGGGGGAAGGGGTGGGATTTTTTTAAATGAAGGAAAAAAAAAAATTTAAAAAAAAAAAAGCAGAAGAGGGAACCGAAAAGCAGAACGAAACCCCGCGGGAAAAAACCGGGAAAAAAAAATTTATTAAAAAAAAAACTTTAAAATTTTTTAAAAAAAAAAAAAACAGTTAATGAAACGAACATCAAAAAACAAAAAAAATCCTTTAAAAAAAAATATTTTAAAAACCCCCCCCAATTTAAAAGGGTAAATACCACCTATAAAATTTTAATTTTTAAAAAATTTAAAATGGTAAAATAAAAAAAAGAAAGAAGGGGGGGAAAAAAAAAATAAACAAAAAAAAACAAACCCAAAAAAAACAAAAAAAAAAAAACACACACACACACCCCCACCCCCACCCCCCCAAACCCCTGTCTGTAATGCTATGGGGTTTAAGTTAACGTCATGAAAAGCTGGTGATTTTCAACACTTTGGAAAAAGGGGAGGGAAGTATGAAAAAGAAACTGTGTTATTACATAAAAACGCTTTTTAAAAAAGAGCATTCGAACGAGGGGGACTGCAGGAAAAATCAAATTTTGGATCGAGGAACACACTTTTCTCTCTCCATTTTCTCTCTCTCCCCCTCCCCTCCCCCCTCCCCCCTCTTTTCTCCTTCCCCCTCCTCCCTCTTCTTTTCCGTCGTTTTTTTTTCAATGGGAAAACTTTTTTCCAAAAAATTTTCTGCCAAAGGGGGAAAAGGGGAAGAAGAGAGGGGAGGAGAAGAGAAAGAGAGAAGAAAGGAAAAGAAGAGAGGAGATAGACAGACCGACAGAAAAGACAGGGAGAAAAGACCGGCCGACAGACAGACAGACAGACCCAAAATTTCCCGAATAGTAACGGAAAAAATTTTTTTTCAAAATTTTAACTTAAGCCAAATCCCCCAACCCACCCCCAACCGCTTCTATCGACAAAAAGCCTAACCAACACAAAATAGCAACTATTCCACAGCCACATTACTTGATAAAATAATAAACTCCAGGCGACAGACAGGGGTTTTTAAAAAAAAAACCCCAAACAAAACAAAAAAAAGGCGTGGGTCCCCCTTTGGGGACTTTTACAAACAAAAGTCATTTGACTCCAATTTGGGGAAAGGGTGGGTTGGGGGCCACACCCCCCGAAAAACCCAACAGTGCACAAGAGTTTAAAGCGTAAGGTGTAACCCCACAGCAAAGTTTCACAGATTACGACGTGTATAACCCAAATGGGACTGGGCAATTTTGTATATCACTTTCCCAAAGACCGGGATGCACGCAAAACGCATTTTTCGAAATAAAGTTTTTTAAAACACACAGAGCGAGAGAAGGGGAGGGAGCAGGGGGCGAGAGAAAAGAGAGAGAGGGGAGAAGAGAAGGGGAGAGAGAGGAAAAGAAGAGAGAGGGAGAGAGAAGAGAGAGAGGAGAGAAGAGAAACACACACAAAACACACACCCACACACTTCTTTCCATTCACAGAAACAAAGCAAAAAACTCTTAGGTATTGTTTCCTATCAGTGTAAAACCTCAGAAAGATCTTTAATCTAAATACTTTTTTTTAAAAAACCCACCTCTTAAAGAGTATCAGTGATATGCCAGCTACCTTGAGCGAGCAATAACGATCACCATGGTAACCGACCCGACATGTCAAGCGGCATGCTCTTTGAGTCTACCCCGACCACAACGAAATGCCACGCAACTGATACACCAAGTTACTGTGCACTTCAGCCTACCTAGGGTGGATGGCTATGCTGACATAGTGGTATGATGCTCAACCTGGAATACAAAACGGCAACATGCCTTAGACAGGAATGCACACACACACACACACACACAATAATATATATATATATATATATATTATATATATATATATATATATATATATATATATATTATATATATATATATATTATAATATGCGTGTGTACACCACACACACACACACACACACACACAACACACACAACACACACACACACACACACTCACACACACACACGACCTTCGGATGAGACTATAAACCGAGGCCCCGTGTGCGAACGCATGCAGAACATCTTGCGCACACGTGAAATCCTGTTCCGCTTTTCGAAAGAGTAGGCCAGTGTGTGCCAGTGGGAACAGATCACAAAATTTACAAAACCGCATACCCACGGGGACTGGATGTAAAAAAGCACATGAGTGCTTATTCCATTATCCTCGATATAAAATAAATAAATTTTAAAAATAAAAATAAAACACATAAATGCAGGTGTGCACGCCCCACACACACACATACACACCACACACACACACACACCACACACACAAACACACCCGCACGCACGTGGGCTAGAGGTAGACCCAGCGATAAACAACGGTCCAGTCCCTATCTGCTTGACCCTGACAGCAGTCACGTCCCCTCCCCCCAATCCCCCCTCGCACACGCACGCACACACACACACACACACACACACACACACATTGCTCTGGGGGTGTATCAAGAAGGACTGAGGGCAAGGGTGGAACCAGTGGCCCACAGTGTGTGGGTGTAACCCGTTTCCCTAGAGCTGCATCCATCAATCCAGCTATCAGTCTAAATTTGTCTGTACCCGCCCATTCTTCAGTGACCACCCAAAGTATGTATGGCAGGCATCCTACCACGATACTAGGATAATCCATATGATATTGTTCTTCATTTTTTGTGCTTGTTTGTTATGATGTTGGGTGGTGTTTAGTTTGGGTGTTTTTTTGTTTATTTTATTTTTTTTCTTTGCTTTTGTTTTCAGGGCAATCATCAAGTATACCAACAGCAAAAGATCAAAGAAGAACAAATTATACTTGTAAAAAAATGACCACCCTACCCCCCTTCCTCCCCACCAAACAAAAAACCAACAACAAAAAAGCCAAAACAAAACAACCCCCCACCCCCAAGATACCCCTTTTACTTATGCTGATTTTTGGTATAATAACATCTTTATTGCCCCCCCCCCCCCCCCCCCCCCTCCCCAAAGGGACAACCTTTTAATTGCCCTAACCCGCAATAGTACATCTGAAGCAAATGCAATTTTTTACTTTAAACCCCCTCAGGTTATATTGTTTTTTCTTTGTCCTAAATAAACTTAAACTCCCCCCCCCCCCACCCCCCAGATTTAAATCAATGTGCAGGGGGTTTTTTCCCCATCTAGATTAAAAACAACAAACAAACAGAAAAGGAAAAAAAACAAAAAAAAAACCAAAAAACAAAAAAACACACCACACCACACCACACACCCCAACACACCGCGGCGCGCGGGGGACGGGTACCCTAGTGGTCAGAACATTCCCCCCCCAAATTGACGACCGGGGTTTGTTCCTTTTCAAAGGGGAATTTTTCCTGGAGTTACACAGTGCAGACTCCACTTCCCCAAAAGCCTTCGGATGAGATTAAAAAACCCGAGGCCTCGTGTGCAAACGCACGCAGAAATCTTGCGCCACGTTAAAACCCCGTTCCCCTTTTGTAAGAGTAGGCCATTGTGGCCGGTGGGAACAGTGACAGAATTTACAAAATGCATACCAGGGGATGGTTAAAAAAAAACAATAGTGTTTTCCCT
>CM054146.1:42661582-42664082 GCA_028751875.1 Rapana venosa | reverse complement strand
AGAGAGAGAGAGAGAGAGAGAGAGAGAGGTCAAATCAGGTAAAGTACCATTCCCAATAAGAACGGGCGGTCAAGCAAACGATATTCTCGAGTTCAATGACCAAAGGAATTACTGCCAAAGTCTTCAACTCCTTTAGTATAAACGGACAGCCAGCCTCAAATGGCAACAAGCTTTACAACAACACCATCTCTCTCTCTCTCTCTCTCCCCTCACACACACACACACACACACACAAACACACACACACACGCGCGCGCGCGCGCGCGCGCGCGCGCGCACCTCACACACACCTCTCTCACACACCTCACACACATACACACACACATAACACCTTTCTCTCTCATACACACCTTTCTCTCTCACACACACCTCTCTTTCAAACACACACACACACATACGCACGCACACACACGCACACACACACACGCACACACACACACACACCCAAAAAAGGTGACCAACCCAAACTTCTCCCTACTCTAGCTGTGGTGGGAACAGATCAGGGTGGATTGTGTTTCTTTTCAGGACAGGAGATGGAACGTTAAATAGAGCGGTCTAATTACCCCGGGTGATCGCCTGAGTGGAAGGATCCTGTTACCTGCATGACTGACCAGTGGTCTACTTTCCCCCCGCCCCTAATTTTCACGCCACCTTTGATAGACGAGTCCTGGCTCCGCGGTGCCACATCCTCTATCAGGATAGAACATAGTGTACGGCCTCTATTCTCTAGTAGCAGATGGAGTAGGCCAAGATTGGTAAGAATCTTTATCTATAGTAAGTCTAGACACTGTGTTCTGGAAGATGTTAGTCTTTGGGAAAATGATGGTCCTGTGACTTTAGTGCAGGACACTGAAATGAGTTTAAATGCTTTGCGACTGAACTGCTGTCACACATACATCTCATGCATTACATACACACGATGCTGTGATCTGATCTTACGTTCTCGGGCGCGTGTTGGCTTCTTTCGTGTCCCTGCAGCCCGCCAAACAGCGACACAAAATGGGACTCATCAACGAGCATAGCTGATTTTGTAGATACATGCGTATATACGTGCGTGGGAGTATGGCACTGGCACGTCTGCACGCAAGCTGACCTAGACGCTACCGAGATTCGAACCAGCATTCCATCACTTTAGGACCAAAGAGATAAGAAACCCGTCGCTAGATCGACGGCCTTAATAGACAAGATTACAAGTGTGTACAGTATACATGCTACCCCACTCCAAATAATCCCCAGGTGACCTAGGAGTTCTGTGGGCGGTAAACAACACTTATCTCTGTCTGTATGGCCATTGGCAGCAGTCTCACACGCCATAGCCGCCAAGGGGCGTCTCTCTCTCTCGTCCATTAAAGCCATCACAATAAATCTGTCTCGGCCCGCCCACATGCAGTCTCTCTGATTCACTGATCAGGAAAGGTAAGATAATTATGTGATAGTGGGATGCTCAAAGCAATGGGCTTTTCCGTGTGGGGGGAAGGTACCCTAGACTTCATCAACCTTGAAAAGTACGTTTTCCAGTTAGAACAAACTGCATTTTGCATCACCAGCGATGCCAAGGCATAGTTTTTATTACCGTCTTCTTCGTGGCCAAAAAGAGAGTCTAGGGAGAGGCGGGCTGCAGAAGTTCTTGCCAACTGCCTTCTCTACGTGTTTGTACTTTTGTCATTGGACTCTCGTGCTCTGTATGTATGTAATGCAGTCTTTTTTTTCCCCCTTCACATTATAATTCCATGCGCTGACATCACTGACTTTCTACTAAGGCTCGTGTGAAGTATTCAAAGAATGAAATGGTTCCTAAAACATCATCTTGTTATAGGTGTGATGCATTTTCCAATACGACTAACGATCATAACACTGATATGAGTTAGTGGGTTCTTTTGTTTTATTGATAGTTAATGTTTGTTTGATTGGGGTTTTTTGTTCTTAAAAACTGAGTTACCAAGGCTGTACTGCAAGTACACTTATTTTACGATCTGGCTAAAACCAGTACACTCATTTTACGATCTGGCTCAAACCAGTACACTTATTTTACGATCTGGCTCAAACCAGTCAGTTGGAAAACTTTAGATGAAAAGAAATGTATGCTTTACAAGCAACCATCAAGCTAGTAGCCACCAGAATAGGAGAGGTTATAGTGGGCCGTGTAAGCAGGAATGGGACAAGGTCATACCTCTCTCTCTCTCTCTGCGTGTGTGTAAGCGAAAAGCCTCCAGGAAGCGCTGTAACAAAGCGAAATGGGCGTGTAAAAGCGTCTCCTACTTTGTCACTGACCCCGTGGATACAAAAAGAAGGGGCTTCAACTGTATAGTAATACTGGGGTATTTTCCTAATTATCTCAGCAATCCTAGTATCCTACGTCTTCTCAATTTTCAACGGTCTGCGATTCAAGCTCCAGATGTAAGGTCCATCAAAGGTTAAAAACAACCACCCTCCACCACACACCACACACACACACACACCATGCATCCGTGGAGTTTTATTTTTGACTGAACAGGTATGG
>CM054146.1:42596582-42644082 GCA_028751875.1 Rapana venosa | reverse complement strand
CGTACCTCTGAACCAAACCAAGCTAACCAATGCCTCCTGTCACCAAAACAGCTGCCCCCCCTCACCCCACACACAAAAATCACCCTCTCCGCCCCCCCCCCCCCATAAAGAATATCATCCCCCCCCCCCCCCCTCACACACACACAGTGTACACACACACAGACAAAATGAAATTTCTTAAAGCTTCCATTTGCTGAGTGTACCTTTTAAAAAAAAATGTTTGTCCTGAAAATGTCATGAAATAGTTAGGTCACAAGCAATAATTATGAGTGAGTACAAATAACAAACTGACTGAAAGACAAAGCAAAATGCACAGAATCAGTACACAGGGGAAAACATGGTATCAATTGGAATGACACATACAGGAACGTTGAAGCACAGCTTTCCCCTTGAGGGAAATGAGAAACATGAGCCAAAGCCACAATGGTTACAAACTACTGAGGGAATTTGCATCTGCCTGTTTAGCATAACTTCATCACTGTCACTATACATCCGTTTACATGGTTGGAGACTGTGTATACCAGCTAAGTGTCTCTCTCTCTCTCTCTCTCTCTCTCTCTCTCTCTCTCTCTCTCTCTCTCTCTCCTCTCTCTCTCTGTGTTTGTGTGTGTGTGGTGTGTGTGTGTGTGTGTGTGTGTGTGTGAGAGAGAGAGAGAGAGAGAGAGAGAGAGAGAGAGAGAGAGAGAGAGAGAGAGAAGAGTGTGTGTGTGTGTGTGTATGTGTGTGTGTGTTTATCTTCATATATACAAGTAATGATGTGCATATATTAAGTCAAAAGAGCTTCAGTGCAATTTTTTCATTGCACAGAGGCTAACAAGTGTGTGTATGGAGTGTCAACATTCAATAACACACACACACACACACACACACCATCATCCAGGATCTAAAAGAATAATTAAAAAAAAAAAGAATAAACACCACAGGGAGAGGGAGAAGAGAGAGAGAGAGAGAGAGAGAGAGAGAGAGGAGAGAGAGAGAGAGAGAGAAGAGAGAGAGAGACAGACAGACAGAGGGAGGGAGAGACAGAGACAGAAACCGGTATCCCGAAAAGTGTAAACCACCTGTACAGACTACACTGATAAATAACGCAGTTGTCAACATCACAAAACAACAACGCCCACTGACACATAAGACTTACCTCTCTGGTAGTTTTCAAAATCGTTCACTATTTCCTTTTCTTTCTTACTTCTACGCTCAGCCATGTTCACCACTCAACTCCACCATGTGGGTACTGCCGATGAAAACACTGCTAGCCTATCACAAACACACACAGTGACGCAGCACCGAAAACGAGAAATCCTGACCTCGCGTATACGTTGCAACTCTGCACTTCGCCTCGGCCCACTTTGGATTGGTGACCCAAGGAGGTCACGTTGTGGAATCGTCTGCCGTTTTTCACGCGAGAGGAGGCGAGAAAACAACACAGAATGAAACCAATGACTGGTCGTTTAAGTTTTATCATCTTCACATCAACCAATCATAAGGCTTGTTATAAAATAAATTGCTTGGGACAGCCTAAGAAGCTATGAAAAGAAAACTGTGTTTCGAAGGAGGACTCAACCAACGTGATCCTGCAGGTAGATTACGAGCTGTGTATTTTTTGTTGAGTGAAACGAAGAGCCTTTTATTTCATTATCGATTGTTAAGGATTCTATGATCAGACCACTCAGTTTAGTAGGTGTAAAGTTGTCGTGGAGGACTAAGATCATCCCGATACTTTTGAGTCGGTGTGAGTGTCTGGGACAGCTATTGAAGAGAACTGATTGCATTTCACGATGTTTCTGGTGATTTAACTAAATGAAATCATTCACCACGTTAATAAAAGGAAATAGTCTATGTAAGACGATCTTTTGCTAGATATACTTGTAGTACTGTTTCTTAAAGGTGCAAAGGCATCTTTGATAAATCACATGTGATTTACCTGCTTTTGTGAGGCACATTTTCCCAATCCTGATAGTGATACTGTGATAGATTTGTCGAAGATCAAATGTACACAAACTTTCACCGAAGTTAAGATCTTATAAGTGTCAGTAGTGTTAATACTCTTGATAAGCAGATATTTTGTAAAGTGAGGATTATCTCAAAGAAGTCAATTAAATGTATTGATTATGGCAACTTTTGACCTGAAAAACAAAACAAAAAAGAAAATGTGTGTGTGTGTGTGTGTTGTGCTGTTCGAAATATATATATGCTTGTTAAAGAGCCCATCAATATTTAAACAATGTTGTAATTACCTGGTTAGGGCTATTATACATGTATTAATTAGAGAATTAGATTTAAAAAAAATTCATGTATAGTTTTTAAATTAATATTTAATTCAGTTATTTCTTCTGCTACTTCATCTTCTGTATTGTCCTAGTGCTGATTTTCTTACATCACTTATTCCAGTATTGCTACCAGAGCCATGTCTGGACTCTGTCTCAGTATCGGTCTGTCATACTCTCAGATGGGGGTGGGATGGATAGACTAGTGGTTAGAGTATTGAGCTCATGATCTGATGCCGTGATGGCCTGGGATAGACGCACCTGTTTGGGGATTTTATCCTGGAATGAACATCAGTACTGTTACCATTCCCCCAAAAGTCCTTTGGATGAGTATACATATAATTTAAAAGTAAGTATATAATATATATTTATAAACTGAATCCCTGTGTGCGAAAGTATGCAGAACATCTTGCTCGTGCGAACACACACACATATATATATATACATACACATTAAAAACCCATTCTGCCTTCTGAAAGAGTAGGCCACTGCGTGTTGGTAGTAACAGATTCACAATTATAAAAAAACCAAATGCATGCACGCAGGTGTCATGTTTGCTAGTTTAAACATCATCCCCGAAGTCAGAATGTGGCAACTTTAATGGAGGGTAAAAACAGTCGCATGTATAAAATACGCAGAATTATTACCATTGGTGAGCCTCAGAGCTGTAGTTGAGGAATACCCCCCCCCCCCCCCCCCCCCCCCCCCCCCCCCCCCCCCCCCCCCCCCCGAAATTCATTTATAAGTCCGCAGAGAACTAGTGTTATTCGTTAGTCTGCCTTAAGGCTAAGACAAGAAGAGGCCCACTACATTTTGATGCTGTTCAGTGGTGCTTGGTTTTGACCAGCATTTTCAGGGTGCTATCAACCATTTACTAAACCCTTACTGATGACAGTATCAGCTTGGTTTTGGGCCCAGCTAGAGCAGAAGCCTAGGAGACCATCACAATATTCCTCCAGTAATAGTCCCTGATATTAACTCTTAGAAGTCTAGACTCTGAAGACTTCGATGCAAATCTTCTAAGGTAAGGAACCAGAACAGAAAAATATGGCAACTGAAGTTATCAGGAAACTGTGGTAATTAGGGCTTCTGAATCTGAGATCTCTACCTGTTACTACCTGGTGATCGATCAATGATGATGATGATATTGTTGATGATACTATGGAAGTCTAGACTGACTAGGGAAACACTGAAAAACTCGTACTCAATATGCCTCGTTTATATATCTGATGTTAACCAGCTTGGAGAGTTATTTACTTACTAATGCATGCGCTTTTGAGCCACACTTGTAAAATTTAATTTTAAGTGGATGATGTTGGGGGAAAAAATCCCTCACACCTTCTGGCTAAGAGTCTTGCACACTATTCAGTGAATCATGGTGGCTTTTTTCACCCTTTAATCTTACTTCTAAATTCTGTGAGAATTACAAACAAATAATTTTTAAAATGACTCGTTTACCATGTACCAATTGTCATTTTTTTGTCAAGTTTTATCTGTCACTTGTGAATTCACTTATGATTTACTAAATCATTCTTTTCACATGTTTCAGATGAAGAATTTTCCTTATTGGATTTGACTGTGTTCCCTGGATATGTGACATTCATCTACCACAGGAACATTCTGTATTGAATCTGTGATGGACAAAGACAGCATTAGCCCCAGTTTCTGGAGCCGGATTGTTTACATTCTGGAATGTGGAACATGTGGGGAGGAGGTTTCCAGAAGAGCTATGAGAGCGATTCTTTTGGCAGACAAACGCATTGAACTTTTTTCCACAGATGCACCAGACTGCAAGTAAGCCCTTAACATCTTCTGATGGCTCCAGTCGTAAGGCTAGAGACAGTGAAACTGGAATTAATACTAATAATTATTGATATTCTTCATCTCCATGCCTGTGGTATATTTAAATGCTATTATTAACCTTAGCCTGCCATATGTGCTGTTCTGAACATTGGCCATGTGTCTCAACTCTGTGAAAAGTCTTTGCCTGGGATGTAAAGTGTATTAAATAAGAATAAAACATATCTTATTATAAATATAATGTTATTTTTCTTTCAGAAAATGTACCATAGACTTCAACATCCCTTATATCACTGTATCAGATTTTAATCTAGACTGCTATTTTTTTCAACACCTATCTGTTTTGGGAGAAAATTTCCTGGCATGCTAAGGGTTTAATTTCGGGGACGGGATAGCTCAGTGGTCGGAGCACTCGCTTTCCCCCAGCCAAGTTAAGCAGCGTCGAGCGTGGTTACCAGTTGGATGGGTGACCGTTTGCGCGCCTTGGCTTCAGTACAGTTCCCCCAGTTAGTTCACCCAGCTGTAAATGGGTACCTGCGCTCTTTAGGGTCAGGGAAGGTAAAGCAGCGAGGGAAAGGAGATGGGCGCCGCCCTCAATATGCTGGCCCTAGAGAAGTGAGGTCTCTGACGCCTCGCTCCCCTACGACCTTATAGGTTATGGGACTCCTTTACCTTTACCTTTATACACCATAACCTAAATGATGGGTAAACATTTGCATGTATCTGTACCCAAAATCTCACCATTGGCGAACTTCGGAGCTCTAGCCAAGGAATATTTAAAAAAAGCAGCCCCCTGCCAACTTACAGACAGGAAACATCAATGTCAAGGCAGATTTCTTGTATAGTTTATGTGAAATTTAAGCTGCTCTCCCTAGAGAGAACACATTGCCACTAGTGCAGTGTCTCCCAATTTTTTCATTTTTACTTTGTTCATTTTATTTTTTTAAAAAATCCTTTCTACAAGTTTATCTGTTTCTCTATGGCAGTGGCTTAAAAAAGAAAAAGAAAAAAAGGTTTACAGAATTTTGCCAGTGACAACTCTTTTCTTTTTATAGTTTAAATGTTTTTTTGTTGTATGATATGTGCATTTAATATGTATTGCATGTGAGACTTATTGTCTCATTCAAAAGCATATCACTCATCTAGGGGATGAGGGGAAAGTCGGCCCTCAGCTGGGAATGATAATTAAATCTCAGACAGTTCTCTCGCTTTTAAGGCGAGTGTGATGCCACTAGACCATCAATTCTGCATCATAGAACTTGCCTGATACATGATAAAAGTTCATGCTATTCGTGGCCATTGATGGATTTATGCAGCTGAACACTTTCTTACAGAATTTTAGTGACTGATGGGTTTGAAACTCTTAATGGATGAAACTGAATGTGCCTGTGAATGGAATGATGCGAAAACATAGTTTTACTAAAGTTATATTAAAAAGAGACGTAACTGCTTTAGAAAGTGCCCTTGTGATATGTTTTTGGGGCTTTGTAGCAAAGCCTTGGACTAAAACTGTTTTTTGAAAGGATGTCATAAACCAGATGCTCAAGTAAGCTCTAGATATCCAGTTAAATCATGATCAGTAGGCCTTGGCAAAGCAGCAGACCTAATCATCGTAGTGTTCACTATGATTTCTACTTTGTAGTCATGTTTTCATTTTGACAGTTTTATTTTTTCAGATTGGTAATAAAGTTAGAAAATTAAAAGCCTGTACTGTAGTTGTCATTGATTTCTGTAAGAAGATGTAGGATATTGCCTGTTATATAATTTTGTTGTCTTTGCACATGTGTGTATACTATATATGCATTGCTGTTAAACAAAGAGATGGAAGGGTCAAATGTGATGATATAGGGGAGGGAGGGGGAGAGGGAGAGAGAGAGAAAGCAAGCAGGACATATAGATCTTTGCATAAGCATATAATTTGTATACACACACATGCGCGCACGCATACATACGCATGTGGGCACACACACACACACCCAAAGGTTAAAATCTTTTTTTTTCTTTCAATTCGCAGTGCAATTGGAGTGGTGCCAGAAGTGTTCACCACAGCTCACTGTCATTGCAAGATACAGAAAATTGCCTGTCGGTGCTGGTGAGTTGATTATCCCCTTTCTTTCTCCTTGCCCCCACCCCACCCCTACTTGCTATGTACAGTATACTGTGTACTGAAGTCAAGGGTACTGAACAATTTCGTAGCCTGATTCTTGTTGCGTTTCATTTTCAAAATACACATCCATGTATAATTTATGTAAACTTTGACCATGATTAAAAGTTTTAATTAACTTGTCATGATGGAATGTTATAATTATGACCTAGCGTTCTGTTTTTATGCCATGCATTTGGACGACAGACTGCTAATGTGTATTTGGTATTTAAAAATTTGTCACGTGGTGGCTGGATAAATGACTGTGGCTAATCATGGCTTCATGAGGGTGTCCAAGATGTAATGAAAGGTTGGGGATTCCCAGTAAGTGATTGACTACTGCACCTCAATTGACCCAGTTTATTTGCACTGACTGCAACATTTGACCATTTCTTGTCCATGGCAGATATACCTGTAGGTGAAATATTAAAGTGAAGGCCTGCAGATGAAATATTAAAGTGAGGGCTTTAATTTTTGTTTATATGACCTAACTCGGCATCAGTATGCAAGCCTGAAAAGTTCATGGTCTTGTGTTTGTTTGTTTTTTTCTTTTTTGTTCTTTTTTGTTGTTTTACCTTTACAAATGGTCTGTGTGGGCATTCGTGATCCGCTGACCCGGGTTCGAATCTCGCTCAAGAGGACTTTTCCTCTGGAGTTAACATCAGTGCCGACTCCACTCTCCCCAAAAGTCCTTCGGATGAAACTATAAACCAAGGTCTTGTATGCGAACGCACGCAGAACATCTTGCGCACATGTTAAAACCCATTTCGCTTTTTGGAAGAGTAGGCCATTGTGTGCCAGTGGAAACGGATGACAAAATTGACAAAACTGCATACACACAGAGACTGGGATGTAAAAAGGCACATGAGTGTCTATTCCATTGTCCTTGAAATAAAAGAATAAATAAAAAATAAATAAACACACACACTGTCTCCTTGACTGTCTGTCTGTCTCTCTCTGTCTGTCTCTCTTGTATATACATTGAGTGTAATTTAAAAAAACAAAAACAAAAAACCCAACAAAACTTTTTTTTCCCCAGCTGCAGACCCTTCAAAGGTTCAGTTTCAGAACAACAAAAGATTAATCATATTCATATTTCAAGGATACACTATGCTTCATCTAAGTATCTTCTTCCTGAGTACTCATGTAACAGTCACGTGCATTGATATTATCTATAATTATATCACATCCACACTTAGTACAGTAGTAGGATGTTTTGCATTAGTGACATTGATGTCTTTGTATGTGCATGTGTGTCTCTTTTTATTCTATTATTCTTTAATTTGGAGGATAATGGAATAAGCACTCGTGTGCTTTTTTACGTCCAGTCCCACTTGTATGCAGTTTTGTCTATTTTTTTTATCTGTTCCCACTGTGTGTGTGTGTGCACGCATGCATGCATGCATGCATGCATGTGTACATGCTTGCCTGTTGAGGTGTGTATGTGTGTGAGAGGTTATATTTGTAATAAAAGCTCATAATACTTGACTGTTTTTATTTATTTTATTTATTTTATTCTTTTATATCGAGGATGATGGAATAAGCACGTGTGTGCTTTTTTATTTCAGTGGAAGCGAGGTTGGGTACCACGTGCTGACGCCCTGTAGAAAATGCCTGAGTTCCTGCAACAACGGCCATTTCTGGATGTTTGACAGTGACAGTGTCATTTCCAGTGGCCGCATGAGCATGACAGGTGAAGTTGTTGTGTGCTGATCAATTCGTGGCATTTGTCGTTCTTACCAGTGACATATTTCTTCACTTCTGGCTCCTGTCAGTCATAGGCGTATACGTTTACTTAGAAAATGGAACCCAAGAACAATTAAATAAAGCAAACAAGTCAGGATTTTTTTCTCTTCAAATTTAGAGTGTTTAAGATTTCCCTTTCTAATCCCTTTGTTTGTTTATTTGTTCATTCATTTATTTTTTGGTAGTTATATGTGGATAAATTTTCAGAATGTCAGACATGATAGAGTCGAGGAAAATGTGAGAGAATGAATTAGGATTTAGACACACATGTAAAGTACAGAATCCTGTCTATTGTAGTTATTTTGACTCTGATCACAGTCAAGGATATGATAATAATTTTTTTGTCTATTAATAAGGAACAATTTTAGGCAGCATGCATGTAAATCACAACCAGTACAAAATTATTTTTAATGGAGGTTTTCAGCATAAGCTATTTTTAAAGTTAGAGCTTGTATAGGTTTTATTGATGTATAGTCATGCATTTATTTTCTTTGCTTTCATTAAGCTTTTAAATGTTAAATGCTTACAATCAAGCCTTCAAAATGTGGGCACACCCATCAACACCCCCCCCCCCCCCCCTCCCAGTCCCTCAAACATAGTGTAGTCAAGAGAAGAAAGAGGAGGAGAGAGAGAGAGAGAGAGAGAGAGAGAGAGAGAGAGAGAGAGAGAGAGAGAGAGAGAGAGAGAGCTACAGCTGATAAAACATACAACCACCACCACCATCCCAACACACACACACACACACACACACCCTCCCTCTTTCACTTTTTTCCCCTCTCTTTTTTACTTTCAGTAGTCTTTCTCTATTTCCCCCTATTCTTCCTTGCCTTACTTTTTCTCCCCAGCCTAAGGAGGGTTCTATTTTACTTCTAAAAGTTCCACATCACTAGGACAACGGCACATGTACTTTATACGATATGGATGAGATGACATTGTTTTTCAGGCTTTTCAGAGAGAGAGAGAGAGAGAGAGAGGTAAATACTTAAACACATAAAATATTATCTTGCTAAGCGTGCTAAGGTGATTTGTTTTTAATATGAAATTTAGTAACTTTTCTCTCTCCTTCATAGTAACTTCTATGTTTACAGGTGGAAACCATTATGTTTTGTTTGTTTGTTTTGTTTTGTTTGGGGGGGGGGGGGGGTGTGATTGTAAAGCCAACTGCATCTACAATATAATGTAGAAAAGACATTGTTTTTTTAAGTAATGGTATGGTAGTCTTTACAAAACTGCACCCTCCTTCCTCTGAATGTCTTAACCTGTACACTCCTTCATGTTCCCACCGCTCTGCAGATACCTTGTGCCTATGAATACCTATATTCAACCAATCCACCGTTGGCCGCCGTTCTTTCTCTATTTCGGGTCCATCGACCTGGAATGAGCTCCCTCTCTCTCTTCGCCAGAAACCTAGTTATGACACTTTTAAATCCAGCCTCAAGACATATTTATTTCAAACCCAAGATTTGCCCCCTCCTGTTTCATATCAGAACTATTCCACCTTCACTAACCCATGTCCTATCACCCTGCTAAAGTATACGACCTGTGTGAGTGTGTGTGTGCTTTTTAAAAACATTTGACTATTGAAATTTTATTTCATAGATTTTGTCTGCAGCGCACCATGTTTTGCAATATCTGTTTGTTTAAACTATAGATTATTTATCATTGATTGCATGACTGTGTAAGATTAGGTTGAATGCATGCGCTTTGATTTGTCTTTGCAAGATATAGCGCTATATAAGTTCCATTTATTATTAGTAGTAGTAGCAACATGTAATGTAAAAGAGATGTTTTCTAAAGCAGTGGTGTGTTGACAGATGGTGACTACATCATATGGAAGAACCTGCGGCCTCCTGGTGAGGACGACTTTCTGGAGTGTCTGCGGTGATGTTGGGGACTGTAGCCGTGAACTTCACAGTCCTCTCAAAGCTCAACTGAAAATCTTCAAGCATGGAAACAGTTCAAAAAGATACTTGAAAAAAAAGGGCGTGTGTGTAGGATGTTATTATTCTCTTGCTGTTGTATACCAATGTCTGCCTTCAGACTCCATGACAGGAGAACAATTCCACCCAGGATTTTTTTATCAGTGAATGAGGTAGTGCAAATATATATATATATATATATGAGTTGTGTGAATGCAAGTATTTTTTTTACTGAATCGTCAAAAGTGCTTGTTTTAATGCAATACTATTTGTTTTAATGTTCTCATTCAGAGATAAGATGTGCAAGACTTAACCTGTGTATTACAGAACAAGAAAGAAAAAAACAAAATGGGGGAGGGGGAGAGGGAACTACAACAGGAGTGCACAATCAAATGGAAAAATGCCTTTTTTGTCCTGTTATCTCTGACTTAATAATTGTTAGTAATATGACTTCAGATTGATTGGACAGTGTACAATTTGTTCTGGTCTGTATTGGAAATGTGCCACTGGGTTTGATAATGCAATAAGAATTTAAATATCCAGGCCTGGCAATTTCGGCTGCTGAAAAATGCACAAAGGAAGCCTGATCAGAAATGATTGAGTAATCTCTTTGTACTTAGGGCAAAAACAAAACCACCCCCACCCTCCTCCCCCAACCTGATTGAGAAAGGGAATATTGTGTGACTTGTATGGTGGAAAATCTTTTTATAAAATGCATATTTTAGCATGAAGAATGATAGTAACACTGCAAGGTCCCCTAACATCTTATGGCAATATTGTTACATGTAAATTTTGTGATAGGGAAATGAGTGAGGGAAAATCAGTGTTGCTTCTTTTGATGAACTGATCACCCTGACACTTTCTTAGAGACACAAAATTTTATGACATTACTGGGTAGGTTTTAAAAAGAAATTTTTTTTTTAATCTCTCATTGCAAATCTGTCATTATGTTTTACAAAGGGACTTTGAATAGGAGAACAATGCAAGTGGATGTAGTCATAGAGGAATTGAGAACATATATGAATTGTTCCTCTGGGTCACAGGCTAGAATGAAGCTACCGGACAGAAGTGTTTTGCTGGTTTTTAATTCATGTTTTATAAATCTGATAATCTTGGGGGGTGGGTGAGGGGATAATTCATGTGGAACATGCTGAGCTGGTCTGAAGTGGTTTTGGGGCTGAACCTAAATGTACTGTCCTTTTTTTGTTGTTTTCTTTGGTTCCTTGGCTAGAGCAAGGTTTGTTGGGATTTAAAAAAAAACTTATGTGACAATTTTTTCCCCACCATTAATTAAGGTAAATGCATACTGACTTAAGAAGGAGGCACCGTGGTCGAGTGGTTTAGGCGGTCAACTCGTGATCCAGAGGTCGCGGGTTCGATCCCCGCTCGGCTCGGTGTTGTGCCCTTGGGAAAGACACTTTACTCCTATTTTCCTCACTCCACCCAGGTGTACAAGTGGGTACCAACTCTGCTGGGGAAGTATGTGGCGACAGACTAGCGTCCTGTCACAGGGGTGGTGAAAAACCATCAGTTCGCTTAACGCTACAGAAACAGGGATAAGCTCCGGCTCTATGGGCCTTCTGGCTCGAAAGAACATACATACTGACTTAAGGGGTCATGTCTAGAGCAGTCATGTGTTTTTTCTGTATTGTATTAAATTTTGTCATCCGTTACAGGCATAAATGGCCAACTCTTCTGAAAGGAAGAATGGGTTTTAATATGTACGCAAGATCTTCTGCACATGTGTTTGCACATGTGGCATCAGTTTATAGTCTCATCTGAAGAACTTTTGGGGGAGTAGAGTCAGTCCTGATGTTATCTCCAGGGGGAAAATGCCCTTGAACGGGTGACTCGGTGGTGGCTTGAACCTGGCCTCAATCCTGGTCTGTCAAATCATGAGCACAAAGCTCTAACCACTAGGCTATCCAGCCCTCCTAAAGGCATAGTCTGAATGGTTGTGATGTTCACCAATCAACAAGTTTCACATCTGATCAGAAAGTGTGAACAATTATTTGTTTGTGTTCATGATACCAGTGTCAGTGAAGCTATTTCACAGAAATGACAGTTTTTGACCGTTGATTCAGCAGTCTGAATGCTGAATTTTTGTTTGTTTGGTTGTTGGTGTGTTGTAAAAAAATAATCTGAATATGAGGATCATGTTGTTGTTGTTGATTTTTTAAATGGTTTTGGCCATGACATGGCTTGTGTGGTTAACTAAGCTATGAAATGAAATGAATGAAAGGAGTTTGAGTTTGAAAGTACTGCAAGAGCTTGAAATAATCTTGCAGCTTTAAAAAAAAAAAGTGTGTGTTTATCTATCTGCCATTCAGTTTTGTCTTTTGAAAAAAGGAGCTTGTATTATTAATTTTATGAATATTTGATAAATCTCTCTGCATCCTAAAGCACTTAAAGTTGTGTAGCACAGTAAGGGTAATGTAATCCAAAATACTTTTTATTAAAAAAAGCTAGAAGATTTTGCAATTCATCCAAAACAAAAAGATCAAGGGGTAGACACAAAGTTTTGCAAGTGACAACAGCTGCACAAAGGATAAACATAGAGACATCACCAAAGCAGTCAGTCACAGGTGTACTCTACAATATTCCATTTGGTGTATTTTCTAAGGAGAAAGAACTTCGGTTACCCAATGTATTGCCCTGATTCAACCTTAAAAAGTTGAATATCGCACTGACCAAGCTAAAATCAGATGCTGATGTCAGTAGCCCATAAGTAACTCACTCTGCTTCAGCTACAAATTAAGCTCCAACTCCCCATAACTGTGGTCAGTGCTGAACAATCCCTTGTTGATATGTGCCTAGAGGTCTGTACCTTGAAACACTTCAAGCTACCAAGTGCAGTGTTTAGTTTAGTTATATGAACAGCCGTGACAAGAACTGTACAGGAAATATGCAAAGCCATTAGGAAGGTAAAGTACGATGGGGTAGACAACGAGCCACACCACAGCAAACGGTGCTTCTCTCAGGTCTTCTCATGTGTGTTCTTGCAGAGAAAAATCTGTTCAGTGTTGTATGCAAAGGGAAACAACTGAGGTCACCCCTTTCACAACTAATCACTTTGGCAAGAAAACGTTTAGCGTTTGAATCGCTTAGGCAAACATCTACATGCACTCATCATCTCAGTCATTTAAGATTTTATGACAATCTAAACCTGCCTGTAAACACACAGCTGAACAAACATTGGATGTTTTGTTCTGTAGAAAATGATGTGTAACACAACAGCTTTTCTGGCTTTGAAAACAGGTTTTGCTGGTATGCGGGTTTGAGCAATGATCACTCGTCTGCTTTTTTTTTTTTTATAGATTAAAAACAAAATGTGTGGAAGTTGAAAGAAAAGAAATTAATGTGTGTGCCATTTCATCAGAGTATTTTTCATGGGTTCAGTATTACAAGAGAATTGTATAACTACTATCTCCTCATCCCATGGTAAGAGAGTGCATTATTTTCTACACTGGAATCAGAGATAACTTTAACCTATTTCGAAGGTATATCCAGTTTTGCTTTTTTTCAAACCACCTTGCCTTGTTTGAATTAATGTTGTAGTTTACATGTTTTGTTGGTTACACAAAAATATTCCTGTCCTTCACTGAAATAAAAATGACAATATAGACATTATGCTTAAATAAATAGAAATTCCCAAAATAAGTTGCATGTGTATCAAATAAAGTGAGTACATTTTGATTAGTTGAAATGATGCACATTATTATTTACACTTAAAGGAGCTCTCCCGAGAGGGCAGTCATTGGTGTATAGTGGAACAAAACAGAAAGATGTTGCAGTGTGCCATCAGATTGCTTTTTCTCAGTTTTCAAGGCTTGAAAATGTGTGAAGGCTTCTGAGACCACCTTGTAGTTTCAAGGCTGTGACATGGGTCACGCGACTATGTAATAGTAGTGGATTTGGCAGGTATGTACTTTCACTGTGTTAGAATGTGCTAATGAAAGATACCACAGAAAATATTACTTTTCTTCACATCAATAAATATATGGTGGAACTGCTTGTTTTTAAAAATGATGGACAGTATCAACACCTAGGCAAAATAGCCAAGATTCCAAATTAAAGCAAATCAAGCTGACTTAATTATGCATTGAAATTGAGAATATGATTGCATTTTCATTCTTTTTTTTTGGCCTTATGAGACCCAGCAGTTTTGCAGCAGCATGAAAATAGCCCCTGCTGAGGTACTGTAAAACTTAGGTTTAAACTGATGTTGCAGAAAATAATTCATGTAAAAACACTTGAATGGTATGTCATCATCTAAAGTCTGCTTTCAGTGACGAATGAAGATTTGAATGAAGAAAAATAAACTTGCCTGTCAATGATGACTGGATTACATTGAAAAGCAACTTGTGTGTGTAGTAAACAGTACAATAGCATTTTGATATGTGTCAGTTTATTGAGTAAAAAAAAAAAAAAAAGGCATTTTGTAGGGGGTTGGGGGGATGGATTGGAAAGAAAGACAAAGATGAAGCAAAAATGCTGATGAGCAATGCAATAACTTATCTTAAAAACAAACACTTCTGTATGAGAGAAAAGTACCCACATGTACATACTGTATAAACACTGTGGTATGAATTAGCTTGTACATAAATAGGGCTTCTATGTCATAAATGACTTTGAACTTTAAAATGTTGAATGTTAGAGAAAATACCTTATAGAAAGGACAAAAGTGAAGTGCAAGATGTAAGTAATGAGCAATTAATGAGAGATGATTTATTGTATTCGCTGCTCAAATGTCTTTCATTGCAGAAGGTATCTTCAGCTATTGTGCACTATTTGGTATATATATATATAACTATTTTCAGACAGGTAACACTTGCAGTGTGCATTGTTTTATATTTATCAGCCTATTTCATGGGTCCAGAAAGATGTGTATTTTTTCATACCCTCTCTGTGCTGCATGAGTTTAAAAAAGAAAAGTCATGTATTTTCGTAGAGGCAATACAGTTTATACTTGTGTCAGTATATTATGGGATGAAATGGATCCTCATGTTCTGATTCATGGGTATTGGTTGTGATAATGATATAGTATGCTTTATTTTATTACCTACTTGTTGGGCTTGAATAACCATGAAAAATTGTATAGGTAAGAGGGCGCATACTACACACGAATGAGCCATGTGTTTGTATTTCATTTGTTTTCTGTGCATATTAATACTATTTTTTTTATCTGTTAATATTTTTTTTCTCTGTATCATTTTTTCGTATGACTTTTTTCATTGTTATATTGGTATTATGCCATCACCATACTCTTGAGCTGAAGGGATACAGAATGAGAAAGTGAATTCCTTCATAAATATCTGATTAAGCTTTGTGTTAAGAATGCAAGGGTTATCAGAAGAAAACATAACACGCATGGATTTCAGCATGAATAAGGCAAATTTTCCATTTTCTGCTTTCTTTTCTATGGAAGTTGTGATACATCATTCTTCACAAAAGATATATGAAGTGTCCCTAGATAAAATAGTGGTAGGATTTCTTTCAGACTTTGTTTCAACCTACAGCCCAGTAGAGCTGGTAGGGCTGTAAAAAATAACGGAAAGGAATGGAACAGTAGAGCTCCAGGAAAAAACCCCAACAACTGAGGGGATGAACAGGGTCACTGTGACAGACTGCAGACTTCACCATCCAAACCAGACTAAAACATCTGCTTGGCCTGGGAATGCAGAAGAAGAATTGTCAACAAGTTACAGCACATCATGACACGGCCGTTTTGAGAAAATGGCTAGTTTGGTTCATACAGTAGGTGCATAACCTTATTGTAGTTTAAGAAGGTAGCATAAACAAAAAGTTACAAGACAGAATATGACAAATAAATGGAGTGCGAAAAACAGTATTCTCATTTGGCAGCCTGTAACTACTATGTGCTTTTGTGTAGGGGGTGGTGTTTTTCTGAATAATAGTTGTACATGATAAAGAAGGAAAATGGGCTTGTTATTTCAGGTTCTGATTTGTTTTCTCTCTCCAGATTTTAATGACTTTTTATTGCAGTGCTTGTAAGTGTGTACATTTGCTTGTTGAAATATGCATGGTTTCCACCTGTTAAAAAAAAAATATCAACCCCCCCCCTTAAACTGCTATCATTTACTTAAAGTTTTATGTATTTTTTCACACTTTTTTGTATCGTTTTATATTATACTGATGAAGTTCTTTCTCTCTTGATTTTGTTGCTGTTGTGTTTTGTTCTGAACAGGCGTTCTCTGTCTCTCCTGCAAACAGAGATGCTATAATGAAAGGTTGCTTTTTCTATATACTGCATAACATGTCATTATGTATTTTTGATGTGAAGTATGTGGTGTGTGTGAGAGAGAGAGAGAAATAGATTGTGTGTGTGTGTGTGAGTGAGAGAGAATGTGTGTGTATGTGTGTGTGACAGGATACACTGATCATTTTATCAAGACATTGGAAACATTATGTGTATGAAGTGTATTGTGTGATGCAAATTGGTCATTTGCAAACTGTGTTGTGTTATGGAATAAATTGGTCATCTTACATATCGTCATCTTTCCTGCTTCTTTTTGTCCAGTTGTGCTCTGTGTTTTCCCTGCATTTCTGTGTCACTTTTAATTTGAAATGTCTGGAGTATGGGTTTGGAGATGTGTATGTGTGTGATCTTGTTTGTATATTGTGATACCCCTGTGGGGATGCTGGGTGCTCTTTCAGTATAGATAGCATCCCCACCTTCTGGTAACTATGTGCTTGAAATTTCCCCATTTTTATCACTCTTTGTGTCTCGTCTTTTTCCTTACCTTTCAATCACCTCTCTTGTTGATTTTCTGCATTCATTCTCCTGCCTTTTTTGAAACAGATTTTACAAATATTTTCTTTTCATACATTATATAACATTTTGTCTGTATCGGTTTCTTCTGGTGACCAGATAGTAATAGTGTATGCAATTATATATTATATTATATATATATATATATATATATATATCTTGTAAAGTTAATGTGAAAACCGAATGCTACGCTACATGACAAAGATCAAATGGGAAGACAGGATCACGAATGAAGAACTATGGAGAATGTGCAAAGTTGATGATCTGAAGTCTATAGCTAGTACCAATAGACTGCACTGGTTTGGTACGTTCAACGGAAAGCAGACCACCACATCATGAAAAGAGCAATGAACTTCGTAGTGGATGGAAGGAGACCAAAGGGAAGACCTAGCAAGACCTGGGCTGCCTGTATTGCAGATGATCTTAGAGAAAGGGGCATAAATAAGGAGGAAGCTCAAAACAGAGATAGAGGGAGAAGGCTCATCAATGTCAAACCTCCCCTGGGGAAACATGACAAAAAAGGAAGAAGAAGAAGAAGAATCTTGTAAAGCAACAAATCAAAGCACTTACATTCAAATCATCTACATGCATGTAATCACCCATAAATATAGTGAACATATGTCAAATCGATGTGCAGGGGTGCAAGCACACACACACCTTGTGAGCACACAGCATGCAGAGATATCGGGCACAGTTCTTTGTCCATTTTTCACTTTTCTGTAACCTGTGGATGATGAGTGACGTGGAATGGCTGGTAGTGGTATCCTCAGCACAGCCTGGTTTTGCTTGCCTTGAAGAATCAAATAAACAGGTACTTTATCTACTCTCATAGTATTTTTTTTCAGTTTAACAGTGCTACATATTTGGAGGGGTTAGAATGGCACTGATTTTCAATTTGAGGCGACTCTTAATGGAGTTTATGAGGTGACAGCCCTGATATGACCTTCGTGGTTGGTAGGGCTGTAAACATCATGAAATGAAATGTACGCTGTAAGAGAAAGTGACAATGTGACTCTAATGGAATGTGGGTGTTTATTTTTGCTTTAGTTTTGCTATAATAGTCCTCTCTTTCTCTACCCCTCCTCCCTCTCCTCTGTACACCCCCTCACCTCCTTTCCCCACTTTTTTCATCTCTCACTCTCGCTATTTTTCTATCTCCTCAAAGTTTCAGTTTTTAAAAGTGACATCGCTCGTTAAATATGGCCTGTAATTTTTGTTTGTTTTTCTTTGCTTAACTATAAAGGTTTTTGGTGTTTTTTTTTACTGCTTTTATTCACTAAAACCCCTAACATTTTAAACAATTCTTGTCAGTACAATTTCAAAGTAATCCAACAAAAACAGTGTGTGTGTGTGTGACAATCTGCCTCCAAAAATTAGAATTATTCTTTCATACAAGCAGTTATCCAGCTGCTTATGTCGTTTATGGTTAAGGACCCTCTTGTTACATAAAAAACAACACCCTCAACAATCATGCTCCTTGATGCTGCTGTGTAGTGTACCTCCTTGGGTCAAACTTGCTACAATGGCTAGATTCAATTTCTGCCTGCAATCTTCATCACCTTTGATATTGTCTGCAACTTCTGAGTAGTGCTGTGCTTTGATAGAACCTTGTTTTCACCAATGTAGAAGACAGAGAAACCAATGCAGAAGGAATAGAAACAGTAAAGTTTTCAGATGCAGAGAGGAGGAAGACACTCCACACACTCTTTCTCTCATCTACACAGGCTGGCAATAAGCTAGTGATATTGATAAAGACATTGACATTTTTAGGATGCACACAAAAGGAATCTGGATCTTTAAAAGATTTTTTCTAGCACAAAATATACAGTACATGTTGGGAAACGCTACCACGGAGCTTTTTTCTTTCATCCATTCGTCTTATAGCTGCAGTCCTGACATTAAAACAACATATCGCCCAAACTCTGATCAACACCATTCTTCAATAACAAAAAACACAAAACATAGTTTATCAACAAAAATGTTTAATAACATAAAAATCTTCCAAGACAATTCACTTAAGATTCTCAATCACTCAAGAAGAATACAAGAAAGGCCATGAATGATGAATGATTCCCTATTAGCGATGGTTTTTTTTCATAAGCACAGACTGAACAGTTCAACAGACACAAGTAAGAGGCAGTGTTTTTAGTCAGAATGTGACTGAACAAAAGGGAGCACATGGCTAGCAGGCACACAAACAAAAGCAATACTGCTAACCCAAGGCTGTACAATAAAATAAACATCAAAGTATTTTCTATGCTCAGAGTACCCATCTCAACATTATTTTTTCATATCTTAGTAAATGAAAAAAGCCTAACAAAAAAAAAGAGCAAAAAATATGCCACACTCCCTAGACCCACCTCCTTCTCCTTTCCCATAAAGGACCTTTAAAAAACTTAACGTTAGTTATTAAGTGATTACAATATATATATATATATCTATATCTCTCTATATATCTATATATAATTATGCACACTATTTTACTGCAATAAAAACCAGTTGTCCACTTTCACGGTCTTTCAATGCTTACGCAATTAATTAAAGCAGTTTGTACACCAAGAAAAATTTAACTGTTCAGAGTATGACAAAAAACTGACAAAAGTCGGATTACTGTCAAATGCTTATGTGCACCAAGGTAACAGTTACCACGAGCAATTCTCTATTTCCCAGCCCTGTGAAGACACCACGGCTCTCTTTCTCGATGCCACTTAATTTGTCTTAAGTACTTTTTGTGTGTGCCTGACTTACAACTTGACGTAACAAAATAAATAACAACAAAAAAGATCAACCATGATATTTGTGGATTCTTCAGTATGGGTTAATGTCAGTCAAATTATCAACAGTAGCTGAAATTTTACATGGTCAGTTGATCTCAAACATACATTGTGTTAAATACAATAACAAAATAATGATTTACCTATGTACTTTAGTTACAGTCTCCATCAACTTTCAATAACTTACCGAAGTAATAAATTATCATCACTCATATGAAACTGAAAACAGTGTACATAGAATGAACTTGTCAAAAGATCTTCACATGCAAGCAAGGGTAGTGAAGTTTTGAAATGCTAGCCTAGCCACAAACCATTTTCAGTGGTAAAGAAATGCCACACAAAGGTGTGTTAAAAACAAACACACAAACAACCAACCAAATAAAATTCCTTGTGGGTCCTTTATCAAGTGCTGCATTATCATACTAGTACAGTAGCAGATTAGAATGTGCATTTGAGCTGTAGTGTAAAGCTTTTCCACATACCCACAATTTCGTTAAGACATTGGGCTTTGGAGAGTTGCAATAAAAAATTGATCATTGAAATATATAATTATGACCTCTTGAATATAAGACATGATATCACATTTCAGTCTGTGACAGGCATTTTTGTTTTGATTTTTTTTTTTGGTAGTTGTAATTTGTTTCACTGCTGGATTAGATACTTAAGGACCTCCAGGCCTCCACTATTTTTTTCTTTCTCTTTTCTTTGTTTCTTTTCCTTTTTTTAACAGAAAAATCACCATGACTTTCTGTCTTCTGTGTTCCCCCTTCCTCTGAACCAACCCCCCCCCCCCCCCCATGTCTATTTTGTTTTATTAACAGTAATTACTTATCCTGTAATATATGTTTTAACTAATACACATATTTCATTTACACATGATAATCTTAAGTACTTTTTTTTTTATCACTCTTTCTTAAATCAATCCACTCTGCAGTCTATATAGGCCAATAAAATTAGGGTAATATAACAATAAATAAACTTATTAATAATCTATATAACAATAAATAAACTTATTAATAATCAAACATTTAAACACATAACTAAAACAAAAACACAAAAGCATAGCCAAAACAATGACTAAGCACCATTAAACTAACACTCCAAAAAACAACAACAAAGAAACAACAACCAAAAGCAGGCATAACAATTACGAAAATAGGCTGTTACTACTGTTGAGATGCTGTTTGAAAACCAACTGGTCAAGGAAAAAGTCAGAAAGTTCTATTCAACATCTGAGAATGCTTTGAATAAAAGATTCTGCTGTGCCACACTTCCATCAGCAAAGCTTGAGATTGATGCATGATGATGTTGATCAGCGTAGATGAGACGAGATCCAGAAGAGGATGAATGAAGTAGAGCTATGTCATTCACTGGAATGGTTCTCTGCAAACAAATTTTAAAAAATTGAAAAAATCGTTTAAAAAAATGAGCATCACTGGCAAAACAGACATCCTTGACAGTTTCAGATATACTGTCTAAAAACTGAGCAATTTCATTCAAAACAATGCAAAACCAGACACAAAAATGACAAAGCCAACATTTGTATGATGATGCAATTATTTTTTCCCTTTTTGTTCTTCAGCTATAGCTCTGAGGTTCACCAATGGTGAGATTTTTGTGTACATGTGACGATTTTCGCCTAATTCCAACTTCTGGGATGATGTCTAAACATGACACCAGTGTGCACACATTTGTTAAAAACATGTTATTTCTTGTCATCCATTCTTACCGCCACGAATGGCCTACTCTGCCAAAAGGTAAGAATGAAGTTTAACATATGTGCAAGGTGTTCAGCAAGTATAATTTACACATGGGGTCCCGGTTTATAGTCTCATCCAAAGGACTTTCGGGGGACTGGCAGGGAAAAAAATCCACTTGAAATGGTGTTTGGTGGTGGTTTGAATCCAAGCTCAATCCTGGGCCATCAAATTGCGAGCACAATGCTCTAACCACTACGTTATCCTTCCCCCCTGATGTTTCATATTCTATGTAACGATGTTGAAATATAAATTATACATGAATGTATGCTATGTCTTAATGCTTTTTAAAGTAAACCTACATCATTCTGATGAAGTGGGAGGAGTGGCGGAGGGGGGGGGGGGGGATGGCAGTGGTGGTAGTTGAAATAGCTACATTTTTAGAATCATGATCACAGACATTGTCATGTTGACACATGCATGGCAGCACTGGCATGGTGATCTTCTCGCTCTCACAAACTGAAAAAAGTGCAGCCTTTGTGTGCCTTGTGTCTTTCCATATATATACATATATACTATATTTTAAAGATGTCAGTCATAAACTACCAAAACAAAGTGGTTCTTGAATTAGTGTCTTACAATTTCAAATATGAAAAGAAGTCATAAGAATGAATAGATCTACCCAAAATCACTTGGCACTTGCTTGAAATTGCCAGGGCAACAATGCTTTTCAAGTATGAGACAGGTTCATCAACTGCTAATTTGCCATGTTATTTGGACATTACACAGCCATCAACTTAAAAATTGTTTTTTATTTTTTTTATTTTAGAGTTTAACATTTTCAGACTAGCTGACCATTTCTTCCATAATATACATGGCAGTCACCAGCAGAAACTTCCATTTGGTTTGAAAGAAAATCCCCCTCCCTCCCTACTTTTAACTTTCTTTTCCCACAGTTCATTGTTCAAAACAACCAAGGGCTTCACATTACACTATGCTAATTAAAATGTATACTGTAACATGTGCTGGTATTTTAAAGTCCTTCGGATGAGACTATAAACCGAGGCCACGTGTTTGAACACATGCAGAATATCTTGCGCACACGTTAAATCCTGTTCCGTTTTGGAAGAGTAGGCCATTGTGTGCTGGTGGAAACATGACAAAATTTACAAACCGCATACACACGGGGACTGGATGTAAAAAAGCACATGAGTGCTTATTCCATTACCCTTGATATAAAAGAATAAATAAATAAATCTGTTGATCTGGTATCAAATAATGATTGTACCAGATGTCACATTTAATGCAAGGGAAATAACCGTGATAATAAACAGCTTAAAAAGGAAACTTACTCACTTCATCTATAGGTCTACTACACACAAACTCTAGTGGTCAAAACATAAAATGTCAACAATAGACCACTGGCTTGTGCCTGATGAACGATCTCCAAGAATTACTAAACATTACATGTGTGTGGGTGTTGTGTGTGTGTGTTGTGTGTGTATACATGTGTGAGTGATAATAAACTGCCTAGTGATTTGATCTTTATAACATGCATGAACATATTAAAATGAAATTTTGTGTTGCATAGCATACTGAGTATACTGTATTAGTGTATATATACTAGTGTACAGTCGTTAGACTGACTAGTTCTTAATTTACACACACAACTACACAGCATCACTATCATAGCACCATTTAAGTGGATATGTACTACAATAGTTTTTACAGAATTATAAATTTTTAAAGGGTGATGTAAATAATGCTAACTTTAAAAAAGTTTAAAGTGAGCTTACAGAAGAAGACATATGTTGATGACAAAGGCAAAAGGGGGGCATCATCGATGTTTCTTCGACTGTTTCTTTCCCCTGCGGGAGTTGTCCTGAGACTGTTTGACACCTGAGCTGACTGGGGCTGGTTCCACAGGCATGTCTGCCTTGTCAGCCTCCTGCACACGGATCAAAGTGCTCAATGACAATGTTCAGTGTTCATGGCATCATAATCTTCTAAGTTCTAAATATTCTTAGCATCATACCACTTTGACAACGAATTACAAATAAACAAACCATGAATAGCCTATCACAAGAGTATGCTAATTCAGCCTAATGTACTAATAATACTAATCAATAATATAAAACAACATTTTCGCCGCAACTGATTTATGAAATTATGTATTAGACTAGAGCATGTTCTCTTGTTTAAATCTTTTTTTTCTTCTTAAGTTTGAAAAATATAAGAGAACTTTTGAAGACAGAGTGGCTAAAATAATTATCAGAATTTATCAGAATACAGTATTGTCAATAAAACAACTTTTAATAAGTCATGTATTGATGTAGCAAATTATTATGAAATTAACATGGTCAATACTAATTTAGTAATTACTACAAACAGTACAATAGACTCCATGACCAGTGAGATTATTAACTGTTGAGAAGCCATCTAATCACAAGATAAGCTTCTACCTTAAGAGACATCCTTTCCCCGACGAAACTGTTTATCACTTAAATATCATACTGAAAAGTGAAATGCAGTTGATACATTTTAGACAATGTTTACTGGGAAACTAGGAAGTCACCAAAAAACACAGGAAAAACCAACAACAAAAACATCAAATACTATTAAATAAACAAAAGCCACAAAAATACATACCTCCTCTTCAGAACTCTTGGGAACAAATACTACAGACATGATGCAAACGATCTGAAAAATAGCACCAAGAAAGAGACCATAAAATAAAATGGAATCCACAAGACTCGGCTCGTCCACAGTAATCGCCATGACTGAAGCTGCTGGAGTGACAGCCCTTGACAAAGCAGACTGCGGCTGCACACAATCGCTGCATATTAACGCCACACACCCCAGATTACAAGGCGGAAAAATGGATCAGTAAATGGACGGTGGTGGTTGGTTGAATCGGGTAACTCCGGAGGGAATTTAATAAAATCAAATCAAGAAAGTAGGTGTTTAAATCCACATCAAACACTGTACAATACAACTGTTGTATCGTACTGTCTTTGATAATACCACTGCATCCGCGCGAACCGATTGAAGTTGCAGAGAGAAACCGAAAAATGATTATTGTAACCGACTTTCTTTACACAGTTTTCAATTTGAGAAGTACGCGTACGTCATAGTAATACGAAATAAAACTGAAATGCAGCCAATTGTACAACAAATTGATCATTCACTCTACTCCCCCTAAAGATCTTCATTTTGTTCAGTGTAGAAATTAAATTTAAAAATAAAAAAATCAACTACAATAAAACACAAACATGGAAAAAAAAATTTTTTTTTTTTTTGGGGGGGGGGGGAGGGGGGAACCCGAGTGTCCCTGTTTGTAATTTTAGAGCAAAAATCTGAGCGTAATGTTTTCTTAATCAGAGGAGGACCCAGGCCGGGTGAAGTAGGCAGAAAGCTGCACGTTTCCTCTCAGTTCTATCTTGGCCTAGGAAGCCTGTGTGGGGAGTATGATATGCTGACGACAACCAAGGTAATAAGACCGTTCACACAGCAGAATACATACTTGATCTTAACTTTTTACTTGATCTTCTCTTCTCTTCTCTGCGTGCCTTTACCAGTGGGGTGCGTAGTGCCTGGTCTTCTCCTGTGCTTGTAACTCTGCAGGAGGTCTGCCTGCTGGCCTCAGCTGACACATTCCCACTTCAGAGAAGCTCATTTTTTTGTACATGACGCATGCTGGGTATGGTCGTGTTTTCGTAACCCGCCGAACTCTGACATGAATGTCGGGATCTTAAACGTTCATATTTTGATCTTCTGCATGTGCATATAATATTTACACGAAGGGAACTGAGGCACTGGCAGGTGTGCACTCGAAGTTGACCTGGGAGATCGGAACAATCCCCACCTTTAATTCACCAGCCGCTGCCGCCACCGAGATTCAAACCCACGACTTCATGGTCTCTAAGGATTGAAGTCAGAATTGTAATGGTCTTAGCCACTCGGCCTTAGCGTCCGTCACAGACTTGATGATTCCACATGTGCTTTCATCCACAGAGAGAGAGAGAGAGAGAGAGAGAGAGAGACACAATTTTATTGCTATTTAGCAATCAAGCCATATAGCGCTGCGGCGCGGTAACAACGATATCGAACGCGACGCGATTACAATGACGTGGAAACCATGGCAGTGGTGGTATGTACATCAAGATTCGATACATTATTGTCTGTGTCTCAAGTGTCTCAATTTTCAAACCAGCCTTTCCTTTTCCAGTCTACAGCCAGCGAAGTCAGCCCATGTAAGACCGGATCAGGTCCCGAAGATGATGTAACTCCTGCTCAGCACTCGCCACCACTGTCTCTGTGTGTTGTGTGTTAGTACACTGTTTCCCTTTACGAAGTCTGGCAAACCTGACACGTTCTTCTGGCAACATGTTTTTCTTCTTGCTTGATGTACCAGAACACACACTTAGATTCCTCGCCAGGATCTCCATTCCAAGAGTATTCCAGGATGATGTCATCTGATTCACACATCACAATGTTTTGATCAACCGAACTATGTACCACCACCTTTCCAAACCGTGTGTTGAGAGAGAGAGAGAGAGAGAGAGAGAGAGAGAGAGAGAGAGGCACTTATGTGATTTTTTACATCCATAATGGAATAAGCACTTATGTGGGTTTTTTTTTACATCCAGTCCCCGTGTGTATGCGGTTTTGTAATTTCTGCCATCTGTTCCCACCTGCACTACTCTTACGAAAAGCGGAACAGGATTTAACGTGTGTGCAAGATGTTCAGCGTGCGTTCGCACACGGGGCCTCGGTTTATAGTCTCATCCGAAGGACTTTTACACACAGAGAGAGAGAGAGAGAGAAGGGGGGGGGGGGGGGGGGGTGTGCTACGCCTGGTTCAGTTTGTTAATGACACTGCGGCAGTGCTCAAGGAGTTATGGGAGAAATCGACTTCCTTTGGCTTTCAGGAACGAAAATGAATTAAACAATACATTTTGTTTCCCTAATATAAGGCAACCCAGGTATGCTGTGTGTTGAAACAGACAGCTGAAAGGATGATCCTCAAATTAAAGAAACCATCGAGAGAAACGCCAACGAACATGGCAAAAGAAGGGGGATAACTAGTAAACATATGATGGTCTACACGTCATGCTAAACTGATGGTTGTGTCCCTTAATATTTGTAACTCGGCACGGCAAACGCTGTGATGAATTCACACTACGTGGTCACAGCAAGATAAGCAGTGAGATCAAAATACCAACTATAGTTCATATCAAAACAAAACGAACAAAACCAGCCTCTCCAAAAATCAAACAAAACCCGTCTCTGTTCTCTCAGAGAGAGAGAGAGAGAGAGAGAGAGAGAGAGAGAGAGAAATCCACTCAAATTCTTTTACTTTGTTGATTTTGAATAAGCTTTGGTGTGGGTGTTGTTTTTTTTAAAAAAAAACCAAGCAGTCCCCGAATTATCAGGTATTAAAATCTTGATATCCCCCCCCAAAGAAAAAACAACAACCCCCCCACAACAACAACAAAAAACCCGAAACCAAAACTACAACAAAAAACCCACAACCAACTCCCCCTCTTCCCCCCGAGAGAAAGAGAGAGAGAGAGAGAGAGAGAGAGAGAGAGTTAACCGACACGTTGCTTTCTTCAGAACACTGGCATTACATTAGAACGCGGAAGTCACTCTCGCGCAGTAGATAAGATTCCCATGAAATGCAACACCCAATACATAACCTACCTGTATACAACATACACGCTGCTATGCATCAGCTCTACAGAGGAACATCCGGCTGCTCTAGGCGGAAGAAGAGTTTTTTTTCTGTGCTGTTTGCCACAGTTCAGTGCCACCTCTACATCCTCTTTAGGTTGTCTCTGGGTAATTGATGTACCTCTTAGTCTCCTGCACTGAGGTATTTTAATTACACCGCTGATATGTCCGTATTTCGTCGATTCATTGCCTTGCGACATTCTTTCGAACAAGGGATCACTTTTCTATGAAAGACAGGTTGGATTTTAACTTGTGCGTAAAAGGTTATTTATGCATGTTGTCGTTCATGGGTAAAGGTAAAGGTGTGTGTCACATAACCTGGCGGGTGGTTGGAGAGCGAGGTGTCAGAGACCTCACTTCTCCTGGGACCAGCATATTGAGGGCAGCGCCCATCTCCTCTTCCCCCGCTGCTTTACCTTCCCTGACCCTAAAGCGGGCAGGTAACCATTCACCGCTGGGTGAACTGAGGGACTGTACTGAAGCCAAAGCGCACAAACGGTCACCCATGCCCTTGGTAACCACGATCAATGCTGCTTAACCTTAGCTAGGGGAAAGCTGGGGACGGGATAGCTCAGTGGTCGGAGCACTCGCTTTCCCCCAGCCAAGTTAAGCAGCGTCGAGCGTGGTTACCAGTTGGATGGGTGACCGTTTGCGCGCCTTGGCTTCAGTACAGTTCCCCCAGTTCACCCAGCTGTAAATGGATACCTGCCCTCTTTAGGGTCAGGGAAGGTAAAGCAGCGAGGGACAGGAGATGGGCGCCGCCCTCAATATGCTGGCCCTAGAGAAGTGAGGTCTCTGACGCCTCGCTCCCCTACGACCTTATAGGTTATGGGACTCCTTTACCTTTTACCCAGGGGAAAGCTAGTGCTCCGACTACTGAGCTATACCGTCCCCTGCCGTACATGGAACTAAGTTTATGGTTGTTGTTGTTGTGATTGCACGTCCCAAAGGAGATTTGAGTTAGTTTATAGTCTCATCCAAAGAACTGATAGGGAACTGAGGCAGAAACAGAGAGAGAGGGAGAAGAGAGAGAGAGAGAGAGAGAGAGAGAGAGGAGAGAGAGGGAGAGAGAGAGAGAGAGAGAGAGAGAGAGAGATAGTGAGAGAGGGAAAGAGAGAGAGAGAGAGAGAGGAGGGGAGAGAGAGATGAGAGAGAGAGAGTGGAGAAGAGAAGAGAAGAGAGAGAAAGAGAAAGAGAGAGAGAGAAGAGAAAAGAGAGAGAGAGAAGAGAAAGAAAGAAAGAGAGAGAGAGAGAGAGAGAGAGAGTGAGAGAGAGAAAGAGAGAGAGATGTGTGTGGTGGTGTGTGTGAGTGTGAAGAGAGAGAGAGAGAGTAGGAGAGAGAGAGTGAGAGAGAGAGAGAGAGAGAGAGAGAGAGAGAGAGAGTGAGTGAGAGAGAGAGACAGTGTGAGAGAGAGAGAGAGGGAGAGAGAGTGGTGGTGGTGGGTGGTTGATACAGTCCCTCAATCGGATAACTCCGCTGGGACTCTAACATAATCGAAGAAAAAGAGAACCAACCAATGATTGGGGGGGGGGGGAGAGCAGGATATCCTAGTGGCTAGAGAACACTGAGCTCAGGATCTGGCGCCGCGGGTTCAAGCCATCACTGAGACGCCCTTTCGTGGGATTTGTTCCCCCCTGGAGTTAACATCAGTGCTGACGCCACTCCCCCGAAAAGACTTTCAGATGAGACTGTGTTTTCCATATCTGTGGTACGACACAAGCAGTACATATCTTGCCCGCATGTCAAACCCGTTTCGCCTATCGGAAGAGTGGGCCATTTCGTGTCGATAGGAAAGGATGACATTTTTTATATTTTAAAGTCATGCACACAGTGTCGTGTTAAGACATCTCGGAATGCAGCTACCTTAATGGTGAGCAAAACATCTGGCGCACACGTTAAATCCTGTTCCGCTGTTCGTAAGAGTAGGCCATTGTGTGCGGGTGGGAACAGATGACAGAGTTTACAAAACCGCATACACACAGCGGACTGGATGTAAAAAAGTACATAAGTGCTTATTCCATTATCCTCGATATAAAAGAGTAAAATGAATAAATGACAATAAATAAATAAAAGTTCGCATATGCAGAATCTCTCCATTGGTGAACCTCGAACCTTAAGGCGAGGAACAAAAGAAAAAGAAAAACAAAACCATACTGGGAAAAGTTCCCTTCAAACAGAGGGCCTAGCTGAGACTCAAACCCCCGCCCGCGGATCACGAAGCCCACATGTTAAGCACATAATTGTCTGTCCCTCTGCATACATGATGTTAAACATAACCAGTCTGAACACATCCAGCTTCCGTAGCAGCAAATCACCACCATATAATAAAATTTTGAAAGAAGTGTTAAAAACAGACAGGCAGAGACAAGACACAAAGCCTCATTTCTCATTCACAATGCGGTTCGAGTGTTTCTGTTCTTGCGTTTGGAAAACAAATTAAAAAAAACAAGTGTTTGGGGAATTAGTATCAAAAATATACACAGAATGTATCAAAGACTGAATAAACAACGCTGATAATTTTTCAATATCTTACAAACACAAAGAATGTGATTAATGAACCTGATGTAACTGTTGTATATGAGAATAATTATAGCCTGCAATGCAAGGTAGGGGAGACTACCCATAGCACCGGTACGTGGGTTCCTTGTTTGACCAATTGCCTGTACTTTTTTTTTATATACTTTTTTTTCGTTCCTTGGCTTAGAGCTCCAAGGTTCACCAACTGTGAGCCTTTTGCCCACCATTAAGGTGGCTGCATGCCGACTTCGGGGATTCAGTTAGGAATAGAACCTGCCAATTTCGCCACGACTGTCAGGAGGTACCTCCCTGCTCTTTTCGATTTTCAACTGTCGTGGGTTCTTTTGACGTGCACAAGTTCGTAAGCACACGGGTCTGACTGGCTTAGAGTCTCCCCCGAAAAAAGACATTTAGTTTGATTTTCCCGTCAAACTGGGAAGATAGGGCAAAGGGTTAGAATTGAACCCAGGACCTCACAGCTTACTTGTTAGGCAGGTGAACGTCTAAACCGTCCTGCCACCTTCAGTCTTGGCTATATTATAAAAATCAAGTAAATGAGGCGGTAGATAACATCCGATATCCCCTTCATTCAGAACTATGTAGTAATCACATAATCTATATAATTAAGGGTTGTTATGGATTCAATATAAAAAGCACACATTACAGAGCTACTTAAACGCCATTACGCGGGTTTGGAATGTCGATTCAGACAGATTGGGTCTCGTGTGAAATTTCAGCAAATGAGGCGGTTGATAAAATCTGATGGTCTCTTCTTTCTTTCTTTTTTTTTTTCGTTCCTCGACTAGAGCTCTGAGATTCACCAATGGTGAGATTTTGCGAATGCAACCGCATTTGCTCACCATTAAGAGGTATCCGCATTCCGACTTCAGGGATGATGTCTAAACACCACACCACTAATGTTGTGTATGCATTTTTTCCAAAACTTTGCCATCCGTTCCCACCAGCACCAAAAAAAATAATCCAAAACCCTACTCTCCCGAAAGGTGGAACGGGATTTAAACATGTGTGCAAGATGTTCTGCGGGCGGTTCGCACAGGGGACCTCGGTCTACAGTCTCATCCGAAAGACATTCGGGGGAAGCAGAGTCGGCACTGATATTAACTCCATGGGGGGGTAAAAAAAAATCCCCTTCGAAATGGTGTCTCATGGTGGTAGCTGAAACACCTGGGATCGAACCTGGGCCGTCAGATCACGAACGGAAGGCTCTAACCGCTAGGCAATCCCGCCCCCCCTCCTCCTCCCCCCCCCCCCCCCCCCCTCCCACCCCCCCCCCCCCCCCTATCCCTCAGTCTCTTCTTTCAAAACTACGCAGTATTCACAAGCTGTGAAAGGAAACAAGGGAGACTGCATACATACCTGGCTGTTAGACAGACAGACAGAGAGGTAGATAGATGTGGGTGGGGACAGACAAACAGAGCCAGTACAGAGCATGGAGAGGCAAGGCAGGTGAGCTAATGGCCCCCCTGATAAGAACGGTATGCCGATATTGAAAGTGAGCACGCCAGTTGACACATTCCTCACCATGCGCGCGCGCGCGCGCGCGCGTGTGTGTGTGTGTGTGTGTGTGTGTGTGTGTGCGTGCGTGCGTGCGTGCGTGCGTGCGTGCGTGCGTGCGTGCGTGCGTGGTGTGTGTGTGTGTGTGTGTGTGCGTGTGTGTGTGTGTGTGTGACACCGAGACAGTTTATTAAAATAATAAATAATGTTATATATAACATCTTGATGTGTGTGTGTGGGGGGGGGTGGGGGGGGGGGGGGAGAGGAGGGGGGGTATGTGTGGGTGTGTGCGTGGGTGTGTGCGTGTGCGTGTGTGTGTATGTATGTGTGTGTGTGTGTGTGTGTGTGTGTGAGGCCATCAGCGCCTGGGGTTTATCACAGTTCTTGATTAAACCATTGAGGGCAACAGCAAAGTGAGAGGCTGTATGACCAGTGGCTTTTCCACTCATGGAATTCCACTTAGTCTTTAGTGGTCGACTATGACTCTCTGACTAGGAGGCTTGACTCGCACAGTCCTGTGCTGCAGCCCCGGGGGCTAGTTGGCCTTTGGAGAACATCTCCAACGCTGACTGTCCTTATGCCCACTTGGCCGAGAGAGTGGGGATGTACTGTGGGCAAGGCATCTCCACTATAATCAAATTTCTGCCCAATTTCCGAAACAGCAGCTGCCTCCTCTGCTGTTTTGGAGGTCATCGTCGAAAACGACGGACTAACATACATACATACGTGTGTGTGATATCTTCAGTTTGTCTATTCACATTTAGTGATTTTAGACGGGAAAAATCTAACAAGAAAAAGCAAACGATAACTGAAAAATGTCAGATTATAGTACTGAATAAAAACCAACTTTAACATACTACAAAAACTGAGATAACGGACTTTTTATCAACCCTAACACAATGTCCAACAGTAACGATGGTTCAGACAGAATCTGATCCATTGACAAACTAGGTACAGCAGGTAAAAATGCTTTTAAATGTCCACAGTCAAAAATAACATGACTATTTGAGATCTTCTCCCCACAAATGCAGTTTACATCTTTCACATATTTTGTCCTGAAAGCATTTAGCTTAAACCTGTACACGAGGGATAACATATTTCTACGATTATACCAACCACATACTTTGTTAGAAATAAAAGCATTTTGAAAATCAATCACATTGCTTGTACAGCTATTGCCAGACTCATTTAATTTTTTTCTGAAATGCTTCCAGCAAGCATTTTGTAGCAATTTGTATCCCTCATGCAGAGATAAGGCAACATTTATTTCACAGGAAGCATTTTTATACCTCGCTCCATATTTTGCAAGGCTGTCAACTTTTTCATTAAAATATATACCAGTGTGTGAGGGAACCCAACAGAAAGTAACAGTACTACCTCTTAAAATCAAAAAGTGTATCAGATGCCTGATTTCAATGATAAGGTCTTTTCTTACTCTACAAGTAGAATTTTTTAAAGCATGTAAAACCGATTTCGAATCAACACACATAAGTATGTTGAAAATGTCTTTTGGAAAGTCAAGAACATAGTACAGTGCCAACAGTATAGCAGTTAGTTCAGCTGTAAATATAGATTTATTTTTTCCCAGGTTGACAGATCGTTCAACTTTCAATGATGAATAACGAAAGCCGCACCAGCTTCATCAGTATTTAGAACGGACCCATCAGTATAGATTTTTAAATGATCAGGATAAGTGGTTTGAATATGTTCTTTTACTAATGATGTAAGAATGTTAACATTTTCAACTTTTCTTACAGAAGAATAATTAATATCAAAATGAGCTTTAAGCAGTTCCCAAGGTGGGTAGGGAGCTGACTGTACTTTTGACTTCGCTAATTCCTTTGGATACGTGTGTGTGTGTGTGTGTGTGTGTGTGTGTGTGTGTGTGTGTGTGTGTGTGTGTGTGTGTGTGTGTGAGATGAGAGAGAGAGAGAGGGGGGGGGGGGGGAGGGGGGCACAAAAATGGGCACGTATAATACAATGTCTAGATTGTCACCATCATCTGCTACTACCACTGCTACTGCTGCTGCTGCTGCTGTTGCCGCTACTGCTGCTGCTGCTACTACTGCTACTACTACTACTACTACTACTACTACTACTACTACTACCAGGACTACTGTTGCTACTTCTACTACGACTACTTGAAGATGACAATGATGATGACCAGAGTGGTTGTGGTGATGGTGGCAGTGGCTTTTGTTTGTGGGTATCACGGTGGTGGTAATGATGATGATGAAGATAGTGACGACAATAATGATGATGATGGTGATAATGACGACGACGACGATGGCAATGATAATGATGATGATGATGATGATGACAAAACAAAGAAGAACAGCAGCACTCTACGTAATGAAATACAAAACAAAAACACAGCGGAGGCAGGGGAGAAAAAAGACAACCAAACAACAATACAACGTGAAGTGAGACAGCCAAAGAAAGCTGCAGAGCCAGTGTGGCCTACTGGCCGTCACGTTTGGCAACGTTAATTAATGCCCAGGGGGTGCACACTGCCATGAATAAAACACCACGGAAATGAGTAGGTAAGATCGTGACTCAAAATAACTTGAAACGTAATCATCAGACCTTCATTATGTATGGCCTGAAAATGATTATTGATCAATACCAATCTAAAATCACAACTGTATTAGTTTCAAACTACAAAACAAAATGAGCCTCCCCTTTTTCAAAAGACCCCCCAGCCTCTCCAAAGAGAACAGACAACACCCCCCCCCCCCACTCCCCCAAACAAACAAACAACCCCCCCCAAAAAAAAAAAAGCAAAAAAAAAAAAAAAGCAACCAACAAACCAAAACCAAAACATGTGATTATCCAACAACCTCATTATGCAAACGGATACGTATTTTTATCACCGACTTTCTGTTCCACGAAAAATGGAAATTTTGCTATTTTAAGCCCATGCACTTTCTTATTCAGGTGTTATTGATGTTAATCATCAGATGACATTTTAAAGTTATTTGCTTTTGCAAGATAATACATTAAACAAGACAGTTATCTCTTAAACAGCAGATTATTTGGCTGTGTTACCTTCTTACGAAGGGAGACAATACGAAACACGCTTGTTAACAAATGGAATCCTATTTCATGCTGTGAAAAAGAAGGTTAACCTCGTTTGTAAATCGTCAGAAGCATAATTTTTCACTCAAATTATTCCCTTTCCTGTCTGTATTGAATCCAAGATGTCTGAATTTTTATTCTTCTTTAAATTCTGCAGCGATGCCTCAACGCAATTCCTTTTTTATATTTGAACGTTCCTCCTCGGATAGAGCTGCAAGGTTCACCTACGGTAAGATTTCGCGCATGAGACCGCTTTTATCCACCGTTAAGGTAGCCGCATTCCGACTTTGGGGACGATGTCTGAACACGACACCTGCATGCATGCGTTAAAACAAAAGTCATCTGTTTGTACCGACACGAAATTGCCCACTCTTTCGAAAGGCGTAACAGGTTTTTAATGTGTGTACAAGATGTTCAGCGCGCGTTCGTACACGGGGCCTCGGTTTGTAGCTTTATTGGAACGGTTTTTAGGGGAGTGGAGTCAGTACTGGTATTAACTGCCAGGGGAAAATCCCCTAAAATGGGCGCCTTCATGGTGGCTCGATCCCGGGCCGTCACATCATGAGCACAACGCTCTAACCGCCACACTAGGCTATCCCCAACCCATATTATGCACTGCCTGTGTGGTTTATTTTCAAACTAACAGAGAGAGGGAGAGAGAGAGAGAGAGAGAGAGAGGAGAGAGAGAGAGAGAGAGAGAGAGAGAGAGAGAGAAGAGAGAGAGACAGACAGACAGACAGACAGAGACAGACTCCTTTACTGTGTGGTTTATTCAAATCACAGAGAGAGAGAGAGAGAGAGAGAGGGAGAGGAAAAGAGAGAGAGAGAGAGAGAGGAGAGAGAGAGAGACAGACAGACAGACAGACAGACAGCAGACAGACAGACAGACAGACACAGACAGACAGACAGAAACAGAGAAAGGGCACTGAGGGTAATTATGTTTACAGAAACATGTTGAGAAAGAAAACAGTCCAGAGACAAACTACACTCCTACACACATACAGACTAGACTGTACAGTCTGTACTCTTCTCTCTGAAGGGATGCTCGATGAAAGGAAGTGGGTCACCTAATGGCCACCATCAAAGCAAGCGAAGTTTGCTTCTTCTGAAAAAGATGATGATGATGGCTGTGTTTGCCTGTGTGATCTTGCCTGTGCTTACACAGCTGTGCCAACAGAGAGTGAGAGAGAGAGAGAGAGAGAGAGAGAGAGAGAGAGAGGAGAGAGAGAGAGAGAGAGAAGAGAGAGAGAGAGACAGAGACAGAGGGAGGAGAGAGAGGGAGAGAGAGAGGAGAGAGAGAGACAGAGAGAGAGAGGAGAGAGAGAGACAGAGAGAGAGAGAGAGAGAGAGAGAGAGAGAGAGAGAGAGAGAGATGTGTGTACATGTGTGTGTGTGTTTTCAGATACCCAAACTTTCAGTGCATACGCAGAAATCTCACCATTGGTGAACCTCGGAGCTTGAAGCGAGAAACGGGAAGAAAACCCCCCCCACCAAAACATGTACACGAGATGTACTGGACTACCGGGACCTCAAATCAGATCATAGTCTTTCAAGACTGATGGGAAGTGGGGAGTGGGGAGGGATGGGGTGGGGGTGGAGGGATCTCTCTTTCCACGACATCTCAGTGGACCCCGCAAATCAACGCCTTCAGTTATTATGTTATAGATGACCGTCGAATCATGAGTTCGATAGTCTAACCACAAGGCCATAGACCCCACGTTGTCTTAATTAAAAGGTAAGGTGGTAAAGGTGTCCCATAACCTATGTGGTCGTAGAGGACAGGGAGGCGTCAGAGACCTCACTTCTCAAGGGGCCAACATATTGAGGGCGGCGCCCATCTCCTCTCCCTCGCTGCTTTACCTTCCAAGACCCTAGAGAGGGCAGGAGCCCATTTATAGCTGGGTGAACTGGGGGACTGTACTGAAGCCAAGGCGCGCAAACGGTCACCCATCCAAGTGGTAACCACGCTCAATGCTGCTTAACCTTGGCATGGGGGAAAGCGAGTGCTCCGACCCTGTCCCCGTTGTCTTAGAGGAGATCAATTCTGACATCCGCCTTTTCCTTCAGTCTGCTCAATTAACCCATGATCCGTTAAGGAAGACTCTCTCTCTCTCTCTCTCTCTCTCTCTCTCTCTCTCTCTCTCTCTCTCTCTCTCTCTCTCTCTCTCTCTCTCTCTCTCTGAGACCTATCAGGAAGTCATGCAGACAGACAGACAGACGGACAGACGGACAGACAGCTGTGTATGCTTCAGATTAGGCCAGGTATGCCGATATTAAAGCCAAGGTCTTTACTGTCACCTGCCTGGCCTGTCGTGTCATCCCTGTAGATAATTCAACTGTTAGTAATTAAGTCACACCATTCAGAGTTGCATGGGAGTGTTGTTGTGTGTGTTGTGTAGTGTTGTGTGTGTGATGGTAGTGTGTGTGTGATATTATATTATATCATATTGATTATATTTGTATTAAATTTTTTAGTCTTATTTGAGGATGATGAATAAGCACTCATGCTTTTTAACATATACTTTTTTACATCCATCAGTGTGTATGCAGTTTGGTCAATTTGCCATCCGATTTTCACAGCACACAATGACCTACTCTTCCAAAAAGCGGAAAAGTGATAGAGACACACACACACACACACACACACACACACACACACACACACACACACACACACACACACACACACACACACACACACACACACACACACACACTTGAGGAGTCAGCGGAATACAGAGACAGACAGACAGACAGGTAAGTAGACAGGGGAGGGGGGGGGGGAGCGGGAAGGGGAGGGGCACAATAAGGAGGTCACTGTTTGGCGTTGAGGACAGTCGATAATATGATATACCATCATCATTTTTATGACCATCATCACAGCATAGTGCAACATGTGGTCCAAGCCTGCACACCTCTAGCGCCTTCACGTGACTGCCGCACACACACACACACACACACACACACACACACACACACACAACACACACACACATCACACACACACACACACAACCACACACACAAACACACACACACACACACACAACACACACACCACACACACACACCACCACACACACACACACACACACACACACACACACACACACACACCACAGCACACACATACACACACACACAACACACACACACACCACACACACACACCACACACACACACCACACACAAATCCCACACACAACACACACACACACTCACACACACACACACACACACACACAACAATACACACACACACACCACCACAACACACACACACACACACACACACACCTGCACACACACCCACACACAATACCACACACACACACACACACATGCACACCACACACACACCCACAACACACACACATACACCATGCACACACACTACATCACACACACCACCATGCACCCCCCCCCCCCCCACACACACACACAACATACACTCACACACACACCACCACACACACACCAACACCACCACACATCACACACACACACCACACCACACACACAACATACACACACACACACACCACACACACACATACACACACATCACACACACATACACACACAACACACACACACACACACACACACACACACACACACACACACACACACACACACACACACACACCACACAGATACGGAGATATTATATATATATATATCTATATATATATATATATCATATATATATATATATATATAAATATCTATATATATATATATATATATATATATATATATATTGAGGAGGCACCGTGGTCGAGTGGTTTAGGCGGTCAACTCGTGATCCAGAGGTCGCGGGTTCGGCTCGGTGTTGTGCCCTCGGGAAAGACACTTTACTCCTATTTTCCTCACTCCACCCAGGTGTATAAGTGGGTACCAGCTCTGCTGGGGAAGTATCTGGCGACAGACTAGCGTCCTGTCACAGGGGTGGTGAAAAACCATCAGTTCGCTTAACGCTACAGAAACCCGGATAAGCTCCGGCTCTATGGGCCTTCTGGCTCGAAAGAACATACATACATATATATATATATATATAATATTTTATTTTATTCTTTTATAGGATAATGGAATAAGCACTTACGTGCTTTTTTACATCCAGTCCCAGTGTGTATGCGGTTTTGGGAAATTTTGTCATCTGTTCCCACCGTCACACAATGGCCTACTCTTCCGAAAAGCGGAACAGGATTTAACGTGTGCGCAAGATGTTCTACGTGCGTTCGCACACGGGGCCTCGGTTTATAGTCTCATCCCAAGGAGAGAGAGAGAGAGAGAGAGAGAGAGAGAGAGAGAGAGAGAGAGAGAGAGAGAGAGAGAGAGAGAGAGAGAGAGAGAGAGAGAGAGAGAGAACTCAGAACTCAGAAATTTAATGTATCTCAGCCTTAGGCCATAATACATGGTTGGCGTAGAAGAAATTGACAATGCCACAGAGTAGGTAAAAACCGGATAACATACACAATACCAAGCTCACTTTCAGTGAAAGAAATAATGAAGACAATGCACAAATACATAAAAATACATATGTATCAAACACAATTCACTATTTTGATCTAAGTGTACCTTCCTTATGTCTGGATAAAATCAATATACATATAGTTTCTCAATATCATAACAAAACGATAACCGTATCTTCGTTTGTGATGTAAATATCTTAATACAACAAACTTTTTCTCTTATTGATGGCATGGAATATATATCTAGACAGGCAGTGATTTTTGCTACTGTTTTCTGCTTTAAGTAGATCATGCAAAGGTGTATCAGCACAATCCCTTAAAATATACACAAAACATTCATAAAGGAAATGCTTTTCATCTTCAACTTTAGAGAGAGAGAGAGAGAGAGAGAGAGAGAGAGAGAGAGAGAGAGAGAGAGAGAGAGAGAGAGAGCGAGAGAGAGAGAGAGAGAGAGAGAGAGAGAGAGAGAGAGAGAGAGAGAGAGAGAGAGAGAGAAGGGGGAGGAGACAGAGAGGAGGGGTAGGGGTAGTGGTAGGGCTTATGATGCTAATAGTGTGGGAAAAAATTCCTGTAAATTCTAAGCCTTTGATCCCCAACTTGCCTTTAGCAGTTTGTTGTAAAGGTGTGTCTCTGTACGTCATGATTCGTGAAAGCCAAATGCCATTCCGAAGGAGTAGCACATCAACATGACTTTCTAAAAAAGGAGAGAGAGACAGAGAGACAGAGAGAGAGAGAGAGAGAGAGAGAGAGAGAGAGAGAGAGGAGAGGGAGAGAGAGAGAGTGAGAGAGAGAATGAATCTTTATTTTCCAAGGGTAACAGAATAAGCATGCGCATACTTTTTTTTTCATCCGGCCCTTGCCCTGATTAGGGACTATCAACAAAACAGGTAAAAATCTTACTACAACAACAACATGATTTAAAAAAAAATTGTATATTTAATATTACATAATCCCTAACTGACTTGAGCATTAATTTCACGAGATACATGGGTGGGTTTTTTTGGGAGAAAAGAGATATGTTGATACACATATAATTTTCAAATAAATCAAACATTAACATGAAAACTGATACACTGATTATAATTAATTAGGTAATATGGATAAAGTAAAATAGAGGGGAGACGGCAAGAAGCAGAGAGAGAGAGAAGAGAGAGAGAGAGAGAGAAGAGAGGAGAGAGAGAGAGAGAGAGAGAGAGAGAGAGAGAGAGAGAGAGACAGAGACAGAGACAGAGACAGAGAAACAGAGACAGAGACAGAGAGACAGAGACAGAGAAACAAGGAGTAACTGCACCTAAAACTGGACCAGGCCATAAGCTATGTCAATTTTTTTCTTTTTCTTTTTAATTTTTAAAAAATTATTAGTTGTATTATTATCATTATTTTAAAGCTACGTCAGTTATTGATGCAAGCGAAAGCATCAAGGCCTACAAAAATCAACATGGCCGCTACGCTTTGAAATGTTAGGTTGAGACTTCCTTCAGCCATGACAATTACGCTCTTTAGCGTAACAACCCGCACTCTCCATTTCATGGAGAGAAAAACATATTCTCTGAAGTCGGAGTATTGCTGCCTATGAGGTGAGGTACTTAAAAACAGACATGGGTGCAAACTTCTCATTCAGTGTTGACTTCCAATCTCACGGCGATTCCTAGGTGGGACGAATGAAAGAGTGTATACTGTGGGGGATTCCACAGGTGTTAAGCTGAGGAACGTACAACAACAACAACAACAACAACAACAAAGACGACTGCACTTATAGTCGAATCTAAAGAAACCACCACCACTTCCACTACCACCATCACCACCACCATCATCACCACCGCCACAACATCAACAACATGCCAGACACCAAAAGTAACAACAACAACCAAAACCAAATATAATAATAATAATGTATGGAATTTATATAGCGCTGAATCTTGTAAAGCAAAAAATCAAAGCGCTCAGATGACTTTGTTTTATATCGAGGATAATGGAATAAACACTCATGTGCTTTTTACATCAAGTCCCCGTGTGTATGCGGTTTTGTAAATGTCATCTGTTCCCACCGGCACACAATGGCCAAATACTAGAATAGACATGTACACAGACAAGCAGACATGCAGGCAGAGACTTTTGAGACAAACCGACAAATTATGCATGAACGAACACACACACACACACACACACACACACACACACACACACACACACACACACACACACACACACACGCATGTTTGACCTGATAAAGGGGGTTATTAAGGTACCAACACTGCCCAGGCTGTAACAAACCCACGAGATAAAGAGTCACACTCTACTAATTATTATAACGGTGCTAAGCTCCCTTCTTCCCAATGCATTGTGAAAGGAAAGGGGGTCACCTACTTTGAACACTTCCAGCTGCTGACGTGTGTTAAGTGGGACATCTCCATAGCCTTGCTGTAGCTGTGTGTGTGTGTGTGTGTGTGTGTGTGTGTGTGTGTGTGTGTGTGTGTTTGTGTGTGTGTGTGAGTGTGTGTGTGTTTGTGTGTTTGTGTGTGTGTGTTTGTGTGTGAGTTTGTGTGGGGTGTGTGTGTGTTTGTGTGTGTGTGTGTGTGTTTGTGTGTGAGTGTGTGTGAGAGAGAGAGAGAGTGTGTGTGTGTGTTTGTGTGTGAGTGTGTGTGTGAGAGAGAGAGAGAGAGTGTGTGAGTGAGAGAGAGAGTGTGTGTGTGTGTGTGTGTGTGTTTGTGTGTGTGTGTGTGTGTGTGTGTAAGAGAGAGAGAGAGAGAGAGAGAGAGAGAGAGAGAGAAGAGAGAGAGAGAGAGAGACAGACAGACAGACAGACAGACAGAGACAGAGACAGAGACAGACATACAGAGACAGAGAGACATACAGAGACAGAGAGAGACACAGACAGAGACAGAGAGAGAGCAATATTTAACAGTACTGTTTATCAATGAACAGAAACCGCTAAAAGATGAACAACAACAATATGTACATACGTTTCATCCCTATCATACCGATGACACACACATACACACTTTAGACCCTATACACATACCAGTACAATTTGAAGTATTCTCCCAGAAAGTCACACTCATCAGAATTATGTCAATACAAATAACACCCCCAAAAAAAAAACAACAAAAAAAACCACAAAAAAGAAGAAAAAAGGCGAACATGTACATGAATCTGAGAAAATTCTTTATGAAATGGACTGTAAATAGTGATATTTTTCATCATGAATATCATTCTGAAGGGTTTTGGTATGAATATTACTTTTTCGAGTCAGTCTGGACTCATTTTATTTCACTGCCGTAAGTATTTTTTTCCCCATACGCTTCATTTCTGAGTACGATGTGCTTGGTTTGATTTTGTGATTTTTATAGGGTATGTACTCAAGATATAGGGGACGGGATAGCTCAGTGGTCGGAGCACTCGCTTTCCCCCAGCCAAGTTAAGCAGCGTCGAGCGTGGTTACCACTTGGATGGGTGACCGTTTGCGCGCCTTGGCTTCAGTACAGTTCCCCCAGTTCACCCAGCTGTAAATGGGTACCTGCCCTCTTTAGGGTCAGGGAAGGTAAAGCAGCGAGGGACAGGAGATGGGCGCCGCCCTCAATATGCTGGCCCTAGAGAAGTGAGGTCTCTGACGCCTCGCTCCCCTACGACCTTATAGGTTATGGGACTCCTTTACCTTACCTCCTTTACTCAAGATATTTTTAAAACGGATGTCACTTAAAAAGATACTCGGTACATATATCACACTGTCATTGCCGTACGTATTTTTCCATTTGGTTTGTTTCTTAATACTGTATGCTTGGGTTGGTTTTGTGAATCTTACACATGTATACTAAGTGTTTGGCAAACAAAATAATTTGATCAAACAATTCATTCCCCCGTGGGGATGCCGGGGACCTGTCAGTATAAATAGCATCCCAATCACCTTCTGCAAATCGTTCTAGGAGCTCCCTCTTTTCTATCACTCTCTCTGTTTCTGCCTTGTTCCTTTTCTTCCTGTCACCTCCTCCTTGTCTATTTTCTGCCTTCTTGGTCCACTCTCCTGCCTTTTTCCCAGAGAGACTTCAAAGATGACAGTTCTCTCCCACGCCCAAGTCGGATCTGCGGGGCCTGACTTGTCAGGCGCTTAACGGCAGCCCTACGTACTTTTGCTCATATGTCAGACAACAGTAGTTGTTTTCTGAGCGTTCGAGGACCACGACGACGACGACGACGACGAAGAAGAAGAAGAAGAAGAAGAAGAAGAAGAAGAAATGTGTTCAGCATCTCCAAACAATAAACAACACCAGCTTTGCATTCAGCCTCGGTCTTAAACAGTTTTGGCACTTATCTCTCATGATCTCTTTCAATCTCTCCAAAACTCCAATACTGCACATCCACACACACTGAATTTGTTCATGATTGCAAAATAAACGGTTTGAATATTTCACGAAACCTTCTGTTTCTCAAATGGAATTCATCAAAAGAATTCTAAGACAAGTCTTGATTTCTAGCAATTCAAGTGTTAGTTCTTTTCTCTTCTTTGCTTGGCAACAAGGTGTTTTGTCCCTGTCAACTACAAATGACGAGCTGTTGTTGCTCCCACTTCATGAATGCTGTAAGATGAAGCATACATACTTTTTTTTTTTAAAAGAGTAAGGTCTATTACGGTCAATCTCGATTATGATCCTTCAAAAACTATTTTAAAATTACCTTGCAGATACAAACAGACAGACAGACAGACAGACAGACGACGACAGACAGACAGACAGACACACACACACACACACACAACACACACACACACACAACACACACACACACACACACACACACACACACACACACACACACACAGAGAAAGAGAAAAAAAACCCCGCCAACATCGTGATTTGATTTGAGGGTTTTTTTTGTTTCTGTGCTTTTCATCCTCCTCACGCACAGCATAAAGAGAACTATACTTCAATTCCGCCGACAAGTTCTGGCTGTCTTGAATTAAAACTACGATAACACAAATGATGCACTATGTTGAACTGGAAACGTACACACGCACTGAACTGTAGCATGGATACACACTCAACTATCTTTAGCATAGCTACAATTTTGCAGACTATAATTATTTAGCAGGTAACGCTTTCAGACTTGCTGAAAAGATACCCCCCCCCCCCCACCCCCAGACATCAATCAATACCAGAGTAGGTCAGACAAGTTCAGTTCAATTGCTTGATTAGTCACAGGGAGTGGGGAGGTGGGCAGGTGGGGAGATAGTTTGATGGGAAACGCGGTATGTGGCCTGTTTGGGAGAAAGTTTAGAGAAGGGAGGGAGGGGGGGGGGGGGGAGGATGGTGTATGTGTGTGAGAGAGAGAGTGAGAGAGAGTGTGTATGTGTGTGTGTGTATGTGTGTGTATGTGAGAGAGAGAGAGAGAGAGAGAGAGAGAGAGAGAGAGAGAGAGAGAGAGTGTATGAGAGAGAGAGAGAGTGTAATGAGAGAGAGAGAAGAGAGAGAGAGAGAGAGAGAGAGAGAGAGAAGAGAGAGAGGAGAGAGAGAAGAGAGAGAGAGAGAGAGAGAGAGAGAGAGAGAGAGAACTCGAACTCGAACTCGAAGGATTTATTCACAAAAAGGCCATTGGCCCATACATGAAGGGGGTTGCCGGACTGCTTAGTATTTTGGTCGGGGTAAAAGCAATAGTAACAACAACATGTTACCGTATAACAAAAAGTCAGCTACAAAAATATGACTTAGGATAACAATATCTCTCTTATTCTGAAAGCTTTACACAAATATAAAGTGAGGCTGCGCACAACCTCAGGATGACTTGATGCCAGGAGTAAAGGTAAAGGAGTCCCATAACCTATAAGGTCGTAGGGGAGCGAGGCATCAGAGACCTCAACTTCTCTAGGGCCAGCATATTGAGGGCGGCGCCCATCTCCTCTCCCTCGCTGCTTTACCTTCCCTGACCCTAAAGAGGGCAGGTACCCATTTACAGCTGGGTGAACTGGGGGAACTGTACTGAAGCCAAGGCGCGCAAACGGTCACCCATCCAAGTGGTAACCACGCTCGACGCTGCTTAACTTGGCTGGGGGAAAGCGAGTGCTCCGACCACTGAGCTATCCCGTCCCCAGGAGTAAACAGAGTCTAAATAAATTAGGCTGTCTACTATATTTAACAGGGATGTAGTTCTGCCTAACATCCTCTAATACTGGACAGCACAGCACAAAATGTACTTCATCCTCCTCTGCTTGCTTACATAATGGGCATAGCAGCCTGTGGTCGTCAGTATCATGTTCTCTGTATCTGAATTTATGAACATTTATATCTGATACACCAAGTCTAAACTTAGACATAATTCTTTTCAAATGTATGAGAGAGAGAGAGAGAGAGGGAGAGAGAGAGAGAGAGAGAGAGAGAGAGTGTGTGTGTGTGTGTGAGAGAGAGAGAGAGAGAGAGAGAGAGAGAGTGGTGTGTGCGTGTGTGAGGAGAGAGAGAGAGAGGAGAGAGAGAGAGAGAGAGAGAGAGAGAGAGAGAGAGAGAGAGAGGAGGAGTGTGTGTGTGTGCGTGGTGTGAGTGAGAGAGAGAGAGAGAGAGAGAGAGAGAGAGAGAGAGAGAGAGAGAGAGAGTGGTGGGGAGTGAGAGAGGAGGAGTCGAGATGAGATGAGAGAGAGAGAGAGAGTGTGGTGCGATGTGAGAGAGAGAGAGAGAGAGAGAGAAAGTGTGTGTGTGTGTGTGTGTGTGTGTGTGTGTGTGTGTGCGTGCTGTGTGCGCGCCCCCCGCGCGCGTTCATGCTACTTGGTTAGCATTGATAACTTGTTGAGGAAAATATTTCTGCATATCCAGCAATTCTTCATAGAAACACGCTCGGTTGTGTGTGTGTGCGTGTGTGTGTGTGTGTGTGTGTATGCGCGCGTGCGTGCGTGCTTGTGTGTGTGTGTGTGTAAACTGTATGGAATTAGCCCACTGACCTCCGGCGTCAGTGTGTCTGTGTCTATCTACTGTCCAGCCTGTGTAGTCTGTCATCAGTGTTCAAAGCGGTCAGCTAACAGACACACAGACACACACGCACACACACACACACACACACACACACACTGACGCATCAGTCTGACGGCTTCATCAGCCAGCTCAGCCCCCCCCCCCCCCCCTCCTCCCTGTCATTAGGGACAAACCACCTACCTACCACCTATCACCCCCCACCACCATCATCCACACCCTCGCCACCGCCAACCATCCACCACCAACCATCCACCACCCACCAACCACATCAACCACCACCACCACCACCACCACCACCAACCACCCACCAACCACACCCAACCCATAACAGCATCCATCAACATAACGATTCAGCTCCTATAGCGGCTCAGTCATCAACATCAGTCAGCCATCAGTAGTCAACAGTCTCCAGATCCATCATGTTTTCCAGTCCACATCTGTTATTGATGAGTCAGCAGGAATGGCGTTTTTAGGGACTCGCCTCAACTGGAGCGAAGAAGATTGGTGTCTGGGTCAGGTCGTCGGTTTAATTATGATTATGGCTATGGTTAATTATAGGTGTTTTTTTTTTTTGGGGGGGGGGCTAAGTTTAGTATTTTCGTTGGTCGTACTTTCCAGAGTCAAGTTCGACTTGAGTAAGATTCTATGCATATATATAGGGTGTCAGGATTGCTAAGAAATCAAATATTTATTTATTTATTTATTTATTTATACCACTTTAAGTCACGAGATTTCTCTGCGTGAAATTCGGGCTGCTCTCCCCTGGGGAGAGCGCGTCGCCACAAGAGCAGCGCCACTTTTTTTTTCTTTTCATCATGCAACTGTATTTGTTTCCCTATCAGAGTGGGCCTTTTTCTAAGAATTTTGCCCAGAGACAACTCTCTTTTTGGGTTCTTTTACGTGCGCTGAATAATTTTTGTGTAACAACACACGGGACCTCGGTTTATCGTCTCATCCGAAAGACTAGCGCCCAGACCAGACCACCACCACTCATGGTCTAATGGGATGGTGGGGGGGGGGGGTGAGTTTCGGGCCCAAAAGACAAACTGTTGTATCTCCGAAGTCAGCATGCAGCTGCCGACACGGCGGGTAAAAAGTTAGTGCCGTGTAGGCAAAGTCTGACTAGAGGTGAACATCCAAGCTCTAGCTGAGGAGAGAGAGAAAAAATGGTTGACTAGTGCTGAAAGCCAATAGTCCTTCGGATGAGACTATAAACCGAGGCCCCGTGTGCGAACGCACGCAGAACATCTTGCGCACACGTTAAAATCCTGTTCCGCTTTTCGTCAGAATAGGCCATTGTGTGCCGGTGGGGTAGGATGACAGAATTTACAAAACTGCATACACACGGGACTGGATGTTAAAAAAAAGGGATATAAGTGCTTATTCCATTATCCTCGATATAAAAGAATAAATAAATAAATTAAATTAAAAATGATAAAAATGGTAATTGTGTTGGATTGTGTTGTGTTGTGTTGTACTGTATTGTATTAAGCGCTTTGATTTGTTGTGTTGTGTGTTTTTTGTTGGTTTTTTTTACAAGATATTGCGCTATATAAATTCCATTTCTTCTTCTTCTTCTTCTTCTTATTATTATTATTGTTGTATATGATTGTATTGGGTTGTATGTATTGTACTGTGCTGTATTGTATTGTTTTCTATTGTGTTGAAATGCATTGTATTGTATTGTATTGTATTGTGCCGTTGTATTGCGTACCACTTTCAGTCACGGCAGCTTTCTCTGCGTAGAATTCGAACTGCTCTCCTGTCTTTGTATTTGTTTCTCTACGAGATTTAAAAAAAAAAAAAAGGATATTGCCAGGGACTACTCTCTTGTTGTCGTGGGTTCCTTTACGTGGACTAGATGTGTGTTGCACACGGAACCTCGGATTATCGTCTTATTTGGATGGATGTCTTGGGTGAATGCTAAGATTTTATTTTGGGCCGGGAATATTGTATGTCCCTGCAGCAGTTACAGAACGTCGTCGTCATCTTCACCTCCCCCCCCCCCCCCCCCCCCCCCACCATCATCCATCACATCTCATCATCATCATCATCATCATCATCATCATCATCATCATCCATCGTCGTCGT
>CM054146.1:42584082-42591582 GCA_028751875.1 Rapana venosa | reverse complement strand
AGCCCGAGAAACGAGCGATGTGTGTGGCGAGGCTCCGGCATCCTCTTCCTCCTCCTCCACCTCACCATCACCAGTGCCCAACAATCCCGGAGTGGTGGAGTGTGCAGAGGCTGACAAGGACAGTGCTGGTGGAGGAGGCAGCCCCATGGCGGCAGGGGGCAAGGCCCTGATCCATCCCCAGAGACACAACCTGAAGAACCGCTTCGAGCTGATGAAGACTCTGGGGGAAGGCACCTACGGCAAGGTGAAGCTGGCCTCCGAGAAGGCCTCCGGAGAACAGGTGAGAGAGAGACGAGCTTTGGTTTTAAATAGTTTTTTATATATTCAGAAATGTGTATAAGCATTGAAAACAAACAGCATTTTGGAATCATAGCAACACCAAGCTAGCTTGAGATGGTCAGTGTGGGTAGAGCAGCAGCCACTACAGGTCTGAATAGAGACAGACTGACTGACGCCACTGAGCATGTATTGTTTGTCTACTCTCTCTCTCTCTCTCTCTCTCTCTCTCTCTCTCTCTCTCTCCTCTCTCTCTTGTGTGTGTGTGTGTGTGTGTGTGTGTGTGTGTGTGTGTGTGTGTGTGTTTCAAATCTCGAAAAGTTCTCCTGTCGCTCTCAAAATTCATAAGATTTGCAGGTATTTCTTGAAATTTCATTTGTCTTTCATATGTGTAGTCTTTTAAAAGAAATGTGTATACTTAAAAATAGTATTGAGTCATTAATACTGTTTGCTTATCATTATGCAATGAACTCTTGCTTTTCAGTTACTGTTAGTATTCATGTTATTTTGGGGTATATTGCTGTTCGGTTTATTCTCCTGTTCAATTTGTTTGTAATCCTCCACACCCCAAAAGGGGTGAAAGGAATTAAACCTTGAATCTCTCTGTCTGTCTCTGTCTCTCTCTATATTGTATACATGTATACACTCATTCATTCTTGTCCTTTGGTGAGTGTGAGAAATGGACATAACTTGTTCTAAACCACTTCAAGAGATTTTCTTTTGGTATATTTTGCAGTTCATAAAAGAAAATTGAATACTGAAATAATGTTAAATAAAAAAGAAGACATCAGATGATTTGTTGCGTCTGCCTAGTTCATGTCATCCTCCATCTTGTCTAAATTTTAACTAAGATTTTCGCATACAATCGTTATTCATTGTCATAAATTATTAAAATAATAAAGCAAATTCAAGCAGCAACAAATTCTATGGAAAAAAGCCCATAGTAATCTCGCACACAATACTGGCTTGAGGAAACGTCCTCAGTGCATAGTATTATTTTACGTATTTAAATATAAATACTAAATGTTGTCCAAAGATTTATTTAGATTAACTCGTGAAATAAATACATAGTGCTCCCAATGTTTAGATTAAGTCGTGAAATGAAGTGTCCGAGTGTAGGGGGGTGGTCTGCAGTGGTGGCACTGAAGAGTTCTGCAGTGACACTGAAATCTGGTCAGTTTATCATGATTCTAAATGACCAAAAAAAAAGCCAATGATGCTTAAAATTGGGTTTTTGTTTGGTTTGGTTGTAGCGTGAAGAAATTTCCTGCATGTTTTTGAAACGACAACACCTCTAAATAATCAAATTTTGCATTATGACGAGGTGTGTGTGTGTGTGTGTGTGTGTGTGGTGTGTGTTGTGTGTAGTCGCCGTGCGTGCGGCGTGATGAATGTGATGTGGTGGTGGTGGGGTGCGGCGGGGGTGTGGTGGGGGGTGTGGTGGGTGGTGGTGGGGCGGGACGCAGTGGAGGGGGGGGGGGGGGGGGGGGGGGGGGGGGGGGAGGGGGGAGGGGGGGGGAGGGGAGGGGAAAAGAGGAGGGGAAGGACAGACACAGAAAGAACAAGACTGGAAACGGAAAGAAGTAACAAAGAGAAAAAAAAAAAGACCCCCCCCACACACACACACAACACACAAAGCCACGGTGCCCTCATAGACTCCAGTCTGCTGTATACAGTCTTGCGTCAGGCGCTGAAATAAAAGGCTGTGATTTATGAGGCGGTGTAGTAGGTTCAACTGCCTTTATCAGGCACCTGTATTTGCCCCCTTGCTTTCAAAGGCTGACTCCATTGTCGCTGGGTCGTAAAATATCACCCACACGCACGCACGCACGCTCATGCGCGCACACCACGCACATACATGCAAAGAGATGAGACTATAAACCGAGGCCCCGTGTTCGAACCCACGCAGAACATCTTGCGCACACGTTAAATCCTGTTCCGCTTTTCGAAAGAGTAGGCCATTGTGTGCCGGTGGAAACAGATGACAAAATTTCACAAAACCGCATACACACGGGGACTGGATGTAAAAAAGCACACGAGTGCTTATTCCATTATCCTCGATATAAAAGAATAAATAAATAGATAAAATAAGAGAGAGAGAGAGAGAGAGAGAGAGAGAGAGAGAGAAGAGAGAGAGAGAGAGAAAATAGCACACACACACACACACCTCTCTCTCTCACTCCCCCCCCCCCCCCCCCACCCCCCACTCTCTCTCTCTCTCTGTCTCAGCTACTGGCTAGTCTCTCAACTCAATCGGGCTGTTAACTCATATAGTAAGTACGAACCGCACTAATACAACGACTAGCATGCTACACGAACTACTAATTACTAAGTACTACCCAGCATGCGCAGGGCAACGGAGATTTGAACACCATTAAACCACCGGCTACTCCCTGCCCACCTTTGGCCCCAAGGTCGGGGCGCGCAGCGCGCGCACACACACACACAACAGAAGGGACCCTATACTATAGGTTAGAGATCTTGGAGCAAGCAGAACGTTTTCTTCTGATAAGAGAGGAGAGATAAGTGAAAACTGTGTGTGCCATGACCATGTGTTGACTGTTTTGTGCTGTCTTAGATAAAAAAGCTTGGGCCATGGGTGTAGTGTAGTAGTAGTAGAGAGAGTGAGAGTGAGAGAGCTCACTCACTACCTACCATCCACTTTTTCTTCAGTTTAGTATATACCGGTAATACAGGTTCGGACAGATTAGAGTCAGCTGTGAGTGTGTGTGTGTGTGTGTGTGTGTGTGAGTGAGGGAGGGAGAAAGAAAGAAAGAGAGAGAGAGAAAGAGAGAGGAGAGAAGAGAGAGAGAGAGAGAGAGAGAAGAGAGAGAGAGACGAGAGAGAGAGAGAGAGAGAGAGAGAAATCGAAATTTTATTCAGTAAGGTAATGCCCCATTTGAACGGACGTAAACCGATACAGTTAAAGCGAATAATAATAATAAACCCAACCAAAAAAATACAACAAAGAATATAAGTCAACATATCTTTGAGAGAGAGAAAGAAAGAAAGAAAGAAAGAAAGAAAGAGAGAGAGAGAGAGAGAGAGAGAAGAGAGAAGAGAGAGAGAGAGAGAGAGAGAGAGAAAGAGAGAGAGAGAGAGAGTTAGTTTTGTGAAAAAAAAGTCGATGGTTGGAGGCAGGGAGCCTACTACTACTTACTATTGTCAACAGTGTCAGTGACAGATAACATTGAATTCAGACTCAAAGAGAGCCTTCTGAGGTCAGTGAATTAACTTTTCTGTTAACAAAAAGTTTAGTTCTCTACCATCGATCACTTTACCTGTAGCATAGCTAAGTGTAGTCCCTTAACAATGATATTTCGATCATCTAAAGCTATATATACTCAATGCTGAATCGAAGTGTTCGATATTTTGCATGGTATGGTAGTTTGTATGGTATGGTTATTGTATAGCACTTTCACTCAACCTCAGCAGATTTCTCTGCGTGAAATTCAGGCTGCTGTCCACTACAGGGAGAGTGCATCGCCCCACAATAATAATAATAATAATAATAATAATAATAATAATAATAGCAGCGCCACCCATTAAAAAAAATCCTTTGATCGGCATCATGTATTTTTGTTTTTCTTTTACTTACAACTACAGTTACTGCATCTTATTGAAGTTATTCTGTTTACAGCACACGACAATACTGTTGAAGCACTTCAGCAGTACTTTATTTTTAAGGGAAAATAAAGTTATAACGACACGGAATACATAAATTCTAGTTTTCTGCCATTCACCCACTCTTATCATGTTATCGCGTTAGTAACATCTACATTTTTGTGAATCGGGTTTTATGTACGATACGACAAAACTAGGCTGCTATTACGGTTGCCGTCGGTAAATCTGTGTAAGAACTCGAGATGTAATGTGTGTGTGTGTGTTGTGTGTGTGTGTGTGTTGTGATGTGTGTGTTGTGTGTGTGGCGCGCGGGTATGTGTAGGTGTTTGCGTGGGTGCGCAAGCATAATCGATCAACAAGTTTACCTAATAATAATAATAATAATCGCTGCTGAAAACAATACAAGGTCGTCTAATAATACATACCTCAGGGTGTAAAAATAAGCGAAATTAAGCGTTAAGTAGCCGTCACCTTATTAGTTGGGGATTAGCTAAGGTCTGACCAAGCGTATATGCTCCTTTCCTCTCCTACGCTAACTTGCACAGAGAGAGAGAGAGAGAGAGAGAGAGAGAGAGAGAGAGAGAGAGAGAGAGAGAGAGAGAGAGAGAGAGAATGACAAAGACTATGACAATGGTTTATTGTGGTAAGCTTACAAGCCCATTCACAAGGGGACAGTGGGGGGAAGAGGACTGGGCACAAACACATATTAACCATTAAGCAAAAACAAATCACAACTACCCAAATAATCATCATCAAGACATGGATTCTATATCGTGGCTTAAACAGCTGCACCAAAACACCGGTACATTCTAAACTTTAGAATGATTATAGTTTTTAGCATGGCGAGAATAATGAACAAAATATTATTGCTGTTAAAACTTTACCAGCCATTTAGCAGGAGAGAGAGAGAGAGAGAGAGAGAGAGAGAGGAGAGAGAGAGAGAGAGAGAGAGAGAGAGAGAGAGCGCTAAGCACCCCCCACCCCCACACACACACTCTCTCTCTCTCTTGGCAAGCTAGAATAGGATAAGAAAAGTTCCTTATTGGTGTATGTTTTTGTTTTCGAACAATGGATTAAGATTTGCCGGTGGGCTGCATTAGGCAGTAACACTTACGGAGAGAGAGAGAGGAGAGAGAGAGAGAGAGAGAGAGAGAGAGAGAGAGAGAGAGAGAGAGAGAGAGAGAGAAGGGGGTGGGCTCCTTATTGGAGTGTTTATGTTTTCGAACAATGGATTAAGATTTGCCAGTGCGCTGCATTAGGCAGAAACACTTATGTAAGAAGACACAGACAGAGGTTGAGAGAGAGAGAGAGAGAGAAAGAGAGAAGAGAGAGAGAAGAGAGAGAGAGAGAGAGAGGAGAGAGAACGAGAGAGGAGAGAAGAAGAGACACACACACACACACACACAACACACACACACACACACACACACACACACACACACACACCCCAACCCCCTCTGCCTCCTTCCCCCCCCCCCTCCCCCAACTTAACCCACTCGGACAGTTGTAAGCTTAAGCTTCCCTAAAAAACACCCCAAACCCAACCGTTTCCAACAATAGTGGTCACGAAGACATGATATTTGGCACATTTGGCTTCAGAGAATTCTTCTTCTTTCGACTGCCAGCTTCTTCATCATCATCTATATAGCGCTGTGAGCTACTGGCGACTGGTGACTGTGACAATGGTGGTGCTGAAGTCACTCCTTATCCTTATATCACTCTCTCTCTACTAGAACTACACAGAGCTCTCCCTCTGTCTGTCTGGTTTTTAAAAGAATTATTTATTTTATTTTATTTTATTTTATTCTTTTATTTCGAGGATAATGGAATAAGCACTCATGGTGCTTCTCCCCGCCCCCCCCCCCCCCACCTAGTCCCCGTGCGTATGCAGTTTTTGTTAATTTTGTCATCCGTTCCCCCCGGCACACAATGGCCTACTCTTGAACGCTTTGATTTGTTGCTTTACAAGATTGAGCGCTATATAAATTCCATACATTCTTCTTCTTCTTCTTCTTCTTAAAAGCGGAACAGGTTTTAACGTGTGCGCAAGGTGTTCTGCGTGCGTTCGCACACGGGACCTCGGTTTATAGTCTCATCCGAAGGACTTTTGTGGGGAGAGTGGAGTCGGCACCGATGCTAAATCCAGAGGGAAAAAAAAATCATCTTAAACGGGAATCGAACCCGGATCAGCAGATTACGAAAGACATCACTGTGACCACCAGGCTATCCCGTGCCCTGTAAGGTGGATAGGAGGAGAAGGGGGATTAGGCTTTAGATACTTGGAGGATTAGCCGATAGATACTTGGAGGATTAGCCTATGGATACTAGGGGGACTTGTGCCTGTGAGCACTGAGCAGAGCACTGAGCACTGTCAAGAAGGGCCTGGAGACCAGAGGCCAGAATTAAGTGTCCACTCTGAGCGGTCAGTGGCAGGCCAAGGGTTGACTTTATGGCGGGGTTCGAGTCCTTTCTGTCTTAGTCTAGGGGCGTGGTCGGGTTATGATGGGCTGTGTCAGTGTGTGTGTGTGTGTGTGTGTGTGTGTGTGTGTGTGTTGTGTGTGTGTGTGTGTGGAGGCTGTGTGTTGGAGTGTGTGTGGGTGGAGGTTGTGGGGTGGAGGTTGTGTGTGTGTAGGGTGTGTGTGTGTGTTGGAGTGTGTGTGTGTGTGGGCTCTGTGTGTGTGTGTGTGTGTTGTGTGTGTGTGAGGCTGTGTTGGAGTGTGTGTGGGTGGAGGTTGTGTGTGTGTGTGTGTGTGTAGGGTGTGTGTGTGTGTTGGAGTGTGTGTGTGTGTGTGGCTCTGTGTGTGTGCTCTGCGTGTGTGTGTGTGTGTGTGTGTGTGTGTGTGTGTGTGTGTGTGTTGGAGTGTGTGTGAGTTAATAATGTATGGAATTTATATAGCCAAGTTATGATGGGCTGTGTCAGTGTGTGTGTGTGTGTGTGTGTGTGTGTGTGTGTGTGTGTGTGTGTGTGTGTGTTGGAGTGTGTGTGGGTGGAGGTTGTGTGTGTGTGTGTGTGTGTGTGTGTGAGTTGGAGTGTGTGTGTGTGTGGGCTCTGTGTGTGTGTGTGTGTGTGTGTGTTGGAGTGTGTGTGTTGGAGTGTGTGTGTGTGAGTGTTGGAGTGTGTGTGTGTGTGTGTGTGTGTGTGTGTGTGTGTGTGTGTGTGTGTGTGTGTGTTGGAGTGTGTGTGGGTGGAGGTTGTGTGTGTGTGTGTGTGTGTGTGTGTGTGTGTGTGTGTGTGTGTGTTGGAGTGTGTGTGAGTTAATAATGTATGGAATTTATATAGCCAAGTTATGATGGGCTGTGTCAGTGTGTGTGTGTGTGTGTGTGTGTGTGTGAGGCTGTGTGTTGGAGTGTGTGTGGGTGGAGGTTGTGTGTGTGTGTGTGTGGTGAGTTAGAGTGTGTGTGTGTTGAGTGTGTGTGTGTGTGGGCTCTGTGTGTGTGTGTGTGTGTGTGTTGGAGTGTGTGTGTTGGAGTGTGTGTGTGAGTGTTGGAGTGTGTGTGTGTGTGTGTGTTGGAGTGTGTGTGTGTTGGAGTGTGTGTGAGTTGGAGTGTGTGTGTATGTTGGAGTGTGTGTGTGTGTTGGAGTGTGTGTGTGTTGGAGTG
>CM054146.1:42574082-42579082 GCA_028751875.1 Rapana venosa | reverse complement strand
CAAAGGTTATATGTATGGGAACAGCTCAACCTTTTACAGACTGTTAGTGTAGCTAGTGATGTATTTGGGAATGTGACAAAACCACCCATCATGTGACAGTGGCTCTTACATAGCTGCTTCTCTTCCCACAGGTGGCCATCAAGTACGTGAAGAAGACCAAGATCCAGGACGAGATGGATCTCAACAGGATCCGGCGTGAAATCCGAATTCTGACCAGCCTCCGTCATCCGCACATCGTCAACATTCGTCAAGGTGAGACACCTGACCGCTTTCTGTTTATTCGTTTGATACCTACACCCCCTAACCTCCCCCCCAAAAACAACAAACAAAACCCCCCAACACCCCCCTCCCCCACCAACACAAGAACAACAAACAAAAACCAAACGAACAAAACTAAAGACACAAAACGAAAGAAAAACAAACAAAACAACAGCAACAGCCCTGTTTCGCCAGAAGGCAATCATACTGTTTGTTTCCTTTCCCCTCGATTATATCAACGCCTCGGTCTGTCTGCACACACCTGCCTGTTTGCCTGTCAGTCTGCCTGCTTGTCTGTCCGTCTCTTTACATTTCTGTGCCCCTCCTGCTTTGCTTTTTATTTATTTGTGTCCACAAAGTATACATATATATCAAGAACTCTAAATTTCCGTCTCGATCTTTATTTTGGGGTGGGAGGTGGGGTTTTGGTTGATATCGAGCAAATCTTTGTTGCGGAACAATCCTGCTGTTCACACGTCAGTTAGAACAATGCTTCATTTTCTGAAGGGTCAGTTTCCTCTTTCTGTCGAAAACCATCGTCATCATTCTGTGTGTGTGTGTGTGTGTGTGTGTGTGTGTGTATGTGAGTGTGTGTGTGTGTGTGTGTGACTCTTCCTCCTCCCCTGCCGTCAGACAGACAGTCAGTCAAGTCAGTCACACTGTAGTATCCGCTTTCCCTTTCATCCCATGATCCCCCAATTTTTCAAAAATATGTCTAGTCATACCAGTTAAGAGAGTTTCTCTATCACGACCGAGACCTTCCCCGTGGTGGGGGACATAGCCTCCCCCCCTCCCCCTCCCCCTAAAAATAGCGCCAGTCACCATCTGCCCCCTCCCTCCCTCCCTCTCTTTTTTGTGTGTTGTGGCTGTTAGACCACGTGAACAAACAGAGCTTACTGATTGGCTGGCGAGGGTAGCCAGGCGTTATTAATAACAATAATTCACATTCATGGCATATTTCTAACATACACACCGCCGCCCTCACATAACAAAAGAGTGGGTAACGAACGCTCCTCTCCTCTGCTCTCTCTCTCTCTCTCTCTCTCTCTGTAGCCTCAAGGGGCTTTGGAGTGGCGTGGTGCGGTGCGGTGCGAAACGTGTTAATAGCGTTGATTTAAGCCGCGCTGCTATGGACGTGATAATCCTTCCGCCTTTGTTCCCTGGCTCCAAACCATGGCCTGAAATGGAACACCTCCAGCCCTCCACCCTGGGCTAACAGAGCCGTGACTGGCACTTCAGGGCTCTGGGTGTCTCTCTCTGTCCTTCACAGTATCCTAATAAGGCCATGCTTGGCAGGGATGCCATCTCTGCTTCTGTCTGTTTCTGTCTCTAGTGACTCTGTGTCTGTCTCTGTCTCTCTGTCCTTCACAGTATCCTAATAAGGCCATGCTTGGTAGGGATGCTATCTTTGCTTCTGTCTGTTTCTAGTGACTGTCTGTCGCTCTGTCTCGCTCTCTCACAGTATACTGAGACTATGCTTGGCAGGGATGGCATCTCAAGTCAAGTCAAGTACACTTTAATCATCCCATAAAGGGCAGTTACAATTCTGTGTCTGTCATGTCTCTGTTTCTAGTGACTCTGTCTCTCTCTCTCTCTCTCTCTCCCTCACAGTATACTAAGGCCATCTTAGCAGGGATGGCATCTCCTTCTGTGTCTGTCTCTGTCTCTAGTGACTCTCTCTCTCTCTCTCTCTTTGACTCTTGGCAATTGAGGCAGTGGGCAGCTTGGCTTTACATCCGTGTAAAATGTTTCAAATGAAGAAAATAATAATATCACCACATCCTGTAGTGTTACATTTCTTGGTAATTGACGATTTCTGGTTACAATGAAGATTTTGTTTGTTGGCTTGCTCGTTTTCCTTTTTCCTTTAACAAATTAGGGAACTTTATTCACATAACCCTCCCACCCCCTCTCCCTTCAAGTATGAACCAATGGTCTTTGTTGTGAATAAATCAGTCAAGGTCAAGGTCTCTCTCTCTCTCTCTCTCTCTCTCTCTCTCTCTCTCTCTCTCTCTCTTTGTCTCCTTCCTGCTGAATAAGCCCACTCTTGCTATATTTACCCGCGGCTACTATGTTCCGGCCATTGTTCGCACATCTGTCTCTAGCTACCCTGTGAGTTTCACCCCCACCCCCTACCTCCTTCCTCCTCCTTCTGACATTCCTCATCAGACCCAGTCAGCTGAGGGTACAGTAGTATTTCCTCCAACCAAAAAGTGTTCCAGCTTGTCTGCTTTAGTCCAATCCAACCAGTCTTGTTGTTTATAGCGCGCCGACCTCAGAGGCCATATCAGGGGCTGCCACCCCCGTAAGCCTGTCTGCTTTATTATGTATTTAAAGAGGTGTAGATGGTAAATGAGATGGTTTGATCATGGGGGGAAAAAAGTGTTTTGTTTGTGTCAGGGAAAAAGGGGTGGAGGTATGTGTGTGTGTTTGTGTGTGTTTTTCACATGTGGTAAGCACATGTGAGCTTGCATCTAAAGAAAGAAACATACTTTTTCCATTAATAATAATAATAATGATAATAATGCATGGAATTTATATAGCTGCGAGGCAAAAAAATAGAACCAAAAAAAACAAACCCACCCGTAAACAAAAGAATTCAAGCCTCTAGTGTAGTATCAACATTAACCTAATGTTATATTCTTATCAAACCCTTGTTAAGGTAAAGTGAAGCGAAAGCACACGACAACATAGAACGGGAACATTCTACGGCGTAGAAAGCTTCGAAAGAACCTTGATAGAAAAATTCGTACCCCTAACAAAAACAAACACGCCGGAAAGTGTAAACGGTTGACAAATAGCGCTCAGGGTCACCTCAAACTTTCCACACCTTACTTAAAAAAAACCCCCAAACAAACAAAAAACTGAACACCCTCAGGCTTCTTCTCCTCAACTGTCGCTGAGACATCTAGCCACCAGAGCTAGGAGAAACGGGAAAGGAAAAGCAGAAAAAAAAGGAGAAGGGAAAGATGGAGGAGGAGGAGAAGTCACCTGATCGTTTTGCAAACAGCTGCGACTGTTGCTCCAAAGAATCAATGTCGCCTTCCCCAACCCCTACAGTCCCTCCCTCCTTCTCAAGGCAACCCGCCTTCCCGCTAAGACAGTTTGTGGAGAGAGAGAGAGAGAGAGAGAGAGAGAGAGTGAGACAAAAAGATCCGGGGAGGGGGAGGTTTTGGGGTAGGGAGGGAGTCGTCTGTCACCGCACCGCCTGGGCCACAAATAATACAAGGCGTCAGGAAATAGCAGGGTTGTAAAACAACATTCTTTCTCTCTTTCTTCCCTTTCTTCGAAATCATCACTGCTGCAAACATGCAGAAAAGAAGGCCAAGGACGCTCTAGAGAGGGAGACTGAGGAGTGAGAGAGATTTTATTTTTTTTTTAAATTCTTTTATATCGAGGATAATGGAATAAGCACTCCTATGCTTTTTTTTTTTACATCCAGTCCCCGTGTGTATGCGGTTTTGTCAATTTTGTCATCTGTTTCCACCGGCACACAATGGCCTACTCTTCCGAAAAGCGGAACAGGATTTAACGTGTGCGCAAGATGTTCTGCATGCGTACGAACACGGGGCCTCGGTTTATAGTCCATCCGGGAAGGAGAGAGAGAGAAGAGAGAGAGAGAGAGAGAGAGCATCTATCAGAATTGGTTTCTGTATTTTTAAAAAAAAAATTATATATTATTATTATCATTATAGAGGATTCAGGTAGGTTAGCACATTTTCATAAGCAATAGTGACAGTGAGAGGGTCAGTACTTGAGATTTCAGTCAGTACTTACGACCTGGGTTTGTTGTTGTGTCGCTTTTTTATGTCAGGAAATACCAGCGTTGTTAAAAGAGCATTCATACCTGGAGTTGTAAAGCGGCATGTTTGTTTTTCTCTCCAAGTTTTCGAAAACCCGTCCACCACAAATATGCAAAAATATGAGGTCAAGGTCATGAAAGATTCAGTGAGTGATACAAGTTCTGGATTGGTTTTGTGTCGTTTATTGTTTGCTTTTCTTTCCAAAAAATACCAAGGGTTGTTAAACAACTCTCTCTCTCTCTCTCTCTCTCTCTCTCTCTCTCTCTCAGTCCATTTCGTTGACACCATCACTATCAACATGAAAAAAAAGCAAAACAAAAAAGCCACACACACAAAAAAAGGAAAAGAAGAGAAGGAAAGAAAGATGGATTCAGTTCGTATGGTAAGGTCTGGATGGATTTGTTTTGATGTTTGTATTCAAATAAAAGAAAATACCTGTTCTGTAAAACAGGATTTATACCTGAGTTGTAAAGCAACATTCTTTCCTCCATCTGTGCAACAACAACAAAATCATCCTAACAAACATTCAGAAAATGAGGGCAAGGCCACCAGGTAGATCCAGCAAACATCGTAGATACGAGTTGTTTTTTTTCTAGTCTTTTTATTCGCCTGGCAACATTTTGTTGTTGCCTATACCCCCTTCCTGGGCATACACAGGGTTCTTTTCAGATCTATACGTACAGCATGCGGCGGTGTCCTTATACGGTGTTCTTGTCCCTAACTGGATCAAGGTGTCCAACTGCGGCGAACCCGAACAAAACATTAACTGGAAGCTATTTTCACACTGCTTAACACATCGTTTTAGTATCAACAACCGTGGACACACGACCCAAAATAACCACAATAAAAAGATACTACATAGATAAAAACTCACTCGAGGCTGCGAACAGAAAACGAGCACTCCCTATCTTGCGCGGGAAAATCTGGGTTAAAAAAAAA
>CM054146.1:42554082-42571582 GCA_028751875.1 Rapana venosa | reverse complement strand
TTTATTACAGGTACGTTTCAAATATCACAGGTATATTTCGTTTATCAAAGCAATTAGTGGCCAGTAATGACTTGATATGTTAGAAGGATAAGCTATTTCTGTAAATATTGACGACATCTTTTCAGAACAAAATTACTAATAAACAAGCTATCTAAACGGGGAAAAAAACCGAAACAAAAAAACCAAAGACCACCCCCCAAAAGAAAAAGAAAAAAAAGAATAAAAGAATATAAAAAGAAAACGTGCCACATATTGCAATTTTCTGTTTATTTCAAAGGCTAAAGATATAACTTTGTCCTTGTTGTGGTAGTGGTATCTTCTTTTGTGTGTGTGGTGTGTGTGTGAGTGTGTGTGTGTGTGTGTGTGTGTGGGCAGAATGAGTAGAAGAATGATCATGACCGCCTACCACACTCTCTTCCATGGGCTCAAACGACACAACCTCCCCTAAAAGGTATGAAGGTGGATACCAGGTCTGAACCTTGAACAAACAAAGCGTAAACCCACCGTCCCCCAACCCCACAAACTCTACATAAAATCACCAATGACTCACAGGTGCAAATGAAACGTCAGACGTTCGATCTTATTTAAAACTCAAGAAGAGTAAAGTTCGAAAACTAAGGGTAGCCCTACTTGTTAAAGCCGCGCACAGAACCCTGGTTTTTATCTCCACCGTTGTTATCAGGAAAACTTTTCATCAGCAGGAAAGCTATTAGCTGTCGTTGACTCTGTGGTGTCCCAGAAAACGAAGCACGTTTAACGTCCCACTCGAGTTGACGACCAAACTAGCCCTAGTGGTTTATACCTAGTTAACAGGCCCCTATGTCAAAGGTTTTATACAACAGGCCCCCTATACCACAGGGTTTATACAACTTTCCCACACATATAGGGGTCGGCAGGGAAGAAGGCTAGGATGATGACTTAGGAAAGGAAAAACCAGCAAACAAGACAAGAGACAAGGCCAGAGAGAGAGAGAGAGAGAGAGGGTTCCAGATGGAAAACAGGATGTGAACCTCAATAACTGTCATGCCCCCCCCCTCTTTCTCCCTTCACTAAGTTGTGTCCAGTTTGTGTGGTCAGTGTGGTCAAACTCGTGGCTTATCTCTATTTCAGTGTTAGTGCACTTTCACCACCATCACCACCAATGAATGACCAGTGTTTGAGGCACTACTCGTGTTGACTACAACTTGCCAAGGACACGAGTGTTGACCTCTGTAGGCCTTATGTAAAAGACGAGCGCTGTTATGCAGATGTAGCCGATTTTTGTGTGCTCTTTGTGCTTCAAATTTTTTTTTATTCCTGAAAATGTTGAGAAACGTTCGACGCATATGGGGGAACTAAGTGAATATTTTGTAATATATAAAAATAGAAGAAAAAAATCTCCCAAGCAAACGAAAGAATGTAATTTTTTAACTTTTAAAAATACCCCCGTTAAAACCAACAGCTACTTTTAAAGTGTTGGTGAGACTAGATGAGGCCACTGATTTTTCCCCAGATTATTTTGATTGTTTTTCCACTTAACCCCCACCCCCCTCCCCCACTCCAAACACACACCCACACCCACACACGGACAAACCAGCCAGAATCAGCCATTACCTTCAATCCAAAAAAAGACACAACTTCACGGAGTAACCCAAACCCAACAGAACAAACAAAAATGGCATGAAGCAATATGGGTTAAAGTCCTGTTGGAGCCTATCCAGCCTTGGCCCCCATAGCTCTGAAGTGTTACGGAACACGCCTGTTTGCTCTCTAAGGGCTAATGGTTATCAAATACATCCCCCCTTCCCCTCCTGTCCCTTCAGCCTGCTTGCAAAACGTCCTCACAGGGCTGGGGGGAACATGTAAACTTGAGGACCAAGTAGCATGGAAGGAGGGGTGTTAGGCTAACACAACACAACACAACACAACACAACACAACACAACATTGGCACTGCTCCCTTACCTGGCTTCCTGTAGGACAGCAGATCAACATAGTGCCATGGTGTTTTTGGCAAAAGCCGGCAAACGATGGGTTTCACGTGTTGGAGAAGATGAAAAGGTGTTGTGCCAGCTTATCAGTAATTAAATACCAGTCTTGCTCTTCCGTAGTAAAGTAGCTGATGATCTGGTTGTTAGGAGACGCATTTTCTGTCATTTCCACCCCTGCCTTAACTCTGATTACTTTTTTGTTTTATAGCTGAATTTAGCAGGTAATATGATAAAAAATGTCACTGAACGTTGTTAAGGTATCTTCGGAGGCCATACCTTGCAGAAACACAAACCACCCCCCAAAACAAATTAAAACCTCAACCAAACAATAACAACAAACCAAACCCCCAGCCAACTATTCCCGCAAAAGAGAGAACAAAGCAAAACTAGGCCGAAACACCATCTACAGCATGCAACATCTTTACAATGTGTATAGGAAGACGAGAGAGAGAGAGAGAGAGAGAGAGAGAGAGAGAGAGAGAGAGAGAGAGAGAGAGAGAGAGAGAGAGAGAATCAAGGCTTCGGTCCTCTGTCCTTCCTCTTTAATTAAGCTATCCAGTCCTGATGAAGGAAGATCCTTTTTTCGACTCTTAATTCCCCCCAAAAGAGACTTCTTAGCATCAGAGCCTCACAGCACCGGTGTCATTGCCCTGTATATATAATACTGACTGTACCGTGCCTGCCTGACATCTGTCATCACACCAGCTGTGTTGTACATGGCATGCCAGGATGATGACGAATGGACTGAATGACTAATTGTTTAGTTTTCTATCAGAGATATGGCCAGAGCTTTGGGTTGGCCTTGTAATCCATACAGATAGGTATTAAGTGCTGTCTGTCTCTCCCTGTCTCCGATAAACATCAGTAAAGTGTTATCTCTTTTTCGTACAGCCAAGGGAGCGCGTACAACAGTGTGATTTGAATGTAAAGGAAACAACGCTTATAGATTACAACATATATGCAGATTATGCATAGCGTAGGGTCGGTGGTCTAGAGGCCTAAAAAGCGAGAGGTTGCAAGATCGATCCCCGACTAAACCCCGAATTTTTCCACCCCAGAGTGGGGGGTCTTGGTGCTAGTCTTTTGATTGAAACGATAAACGGAAGGCCCGTAAATTTAGTGCACGTAAAAGAACCCACAGCAACAAAAGAGTTGTAGGTGACAAATTTTTGTAGGGAAAAAGTCTCGTAGGGAAGTATACATTACAAACGCAGATATGATTTTGTTTCAAATGGTGGCGCTGGTCTTGTGGCGACGTGCTTTTCTTGGGGAAGAGCAGAGAAATCTGCCGTGACCGAAGGTCGTATACATCTTGACAATACATCTCGTTGGGTTGTTTGTGCCTAAAAAAAACTTAGTACATATAGCTCACTTGTTTTTATCTATGCGCCTTTGCCAGTAAACTTTTCGTGATCAGTACAAGTGGCCATTGAACTCAATAGTGTGTGTGTGTGTGTGTGTGTGCCTCAAGACATTCACGCGATCATTGTAGGTGGAACTCGACCATCTCCATCAATGTGCCTTAACAAACTCTGCCGTTCAGCCTTTGTTAAGTTCTTAAGCAATGCATTTTTGTGCTTACATGACCGACAACAATAGTTGCTGTCTGAGCGTTCGAAGTTCCAAGATGTATGTAGACTCCATTACTACCTATATCTGTATACCTCAACAAATTCTGCACCATCGGAACAAGTTGTCATAAACTGTCAAATATCTCTAATCCACCGTTATCAATTTTCAAAATCTTTCTTGGTCACCCTCACCGGCACCATGTTTACTGCCCCCAACCTCTCCATCCCTCCTCAGCTCAACCCCCCCCCCTCTCCCCCTTTCTCCCCCTGTCTCTCCTCAGCTGCTTGTTTTTAAGCAACAATGGGAGACATAAACAGGGAGGAGGGAATGAAGGGGGGGGGGGGGGGGTGAGTGAAGGGGAGGGGGGGTGGAGGGGGGAGGAGGAGAAGGGAATGTTGGTTGGCACGTCATCCTACATTCCAGAGGGCTTTGTTGGGGGTTTGGGACAAGTCCAGTTGTTGTATAACATTAGCCAGCTGCTGCTGAGACTGAATGGAGTCATAGTCAACATACTGCCTGATGGGCCCCATGTTTAAAGGGAAGGGGGGGGGGGGGGGGGGGGGGGGGGGGGGGGAGTAGGGAGGAGAAGGTACGTTTGTGAGGTGAAGGGGGACAACTTTTCCTTTGAAGCCATCCTCCCAGTCTCCTTCCTGTTCAAAATCCCAAATTCTCCTGAAATACTAATAAATTCTCAATGGCAGAAGTGCTGACTCTTTTAGGGTAAGAAGCTTTTATAAACGATTGTGATATAAGAATTATATGACTGTGGTTGTGGTTTGACCTCCCCCCTAACTGTACCGGAGCTAGTGCTTGTACCTCCGAGGAGGAGGAGGTTTACGTCACTTTCTAGTTGTTCCCACAGACTGGCTGGGGTCGTTACGTGATCGTCTGCTCTGTGGGGGGATTACCTTCCCTTGTGTGTGTGTGTGTGGAACTCCTAACACAACAATCGCCAGCCCCACAAGTAAAGGAGAGGTAAAGGGCCCTGAAGGCAGAATGTGGCTGTCTACGTGACGGGTCACCGAGGACTTTGGAACGAGCGAATTTTTTTTTTTTTTGTTCTAGCCCCAGAAGTTAAGTTAGCGATTTTTGCGTATTTTTGGTGTTGTTGTTGGCTGTAAGACTTTACATCTGCATCAGACTTTAAAACGAAGCGAAATGAACTAATAACGGATTGTAATAGAAACTTAACAGTTACCCTCGACAGGTCAACACTTTATCAAATAATAAAATAGCACAAAGAACATCTGAGAAAGCTATGTGTGTGTAAAGTATTCTTGAGTTGTTCAAACACAGTTAATATATATATATATATATACACACATCATAAGCAGACAACGATACAGCAGGGGACAGGCATCAAGCTATAGTTTTCTTGAGCTCGTACCGTTGGCGCACACAGGACTTTTCAGTTTAGAGTCTCTATCCCTAAGACTGGCAGAAGCGTGCGTGGGTTTTGGGGACCTGGCCAGTACCAACTCCCAAAGAACCAACCCCACTCAAGCCAACAGCTCAGAACGATGATGCCTCGAACTCAGGCCCTCATATTTCCGGCATCAGGTGACGAATCCGACCTTCTAACCACTAGGCTACCTACCACCTGAAATAGAAGGTATGCATGCATGCATAAAATGAAGTAATCTGGAAAGGGGCAGAGAAAAGAAGAAGTGGGGGCTAAAGGTGACTCATTAAAAACCACGCAGTACTACCTATCCACCACTACACTCACTATCAGAATGGGAACAGACACTGTGCTTAGCTGAATTCCTGTGTAGAGAGAGAGAGAGAGAGAGAGGAGGGGGGGGGGGGGGGGTGGGGAAGGGAGAGAATGACACATTCTATTTCGATGATAATTAATAAGCACCCATGTGCTTTTTTTTTTACATCCAGTCCCCGTGCAATCCACAGAGAGAGAGGTATGGTTGGATGGTTAGTTGGTTGGCTTGGTTGGTCGGTTTGAGTGCATTAAAATCCTATTGAAAAGATTCCATTTAGGGACTGGACCATCAACCAGCCATAATCCCCGCACAGAGAGAGAGAGAGAGAGAGAGAGAGAGAGAGAGAACTCTGAACTCTTGAACATTTTTAATTGTACTTCGGCCTTGGACCACAATACAGAGAGAGAGAGAGAGAGAGAGAGAGAGAGAGAGAGAAGAGAGAGAGAGAGAGAGAGAGAGAAAAGTCTAAACTCTGAACATTTTAAATTGTACTTCGGCCTTGGGCCACAATACAAAGAGAGAGAGAGAGAGAGAGAGAGAGAGAGAGAGAGAGAGAGAGAGAGAGAGAAGACATAAGAGAGACAGAAAGACAGAAAAATACAGAGAAAGAGGGAGAGAAGGCCGTTTCAAATGGGTATCAAGGGAACCAATGACAGACCAGCACAGAGGAGAAGGGGAATAGGGTGGGGGGACATTCTTTAGCTTGTAATGGCCCGTCAGTGACACCTTGGCTAACAGGAGGGCCAGAGGAGAGGTGGGAAAAAGCCCGCATCATTAAACTGTTGAAAACTTGGTGGCATGAACAGCGGGCCTTCAATACACACACACACACACACACACACACGTAACTTGAAAGCATGGTGTGTGACTGACTGCCAGCATGAACATATCACATTTATGTTCTGGGACTAAACAAAAAAAAAAGAAAGAATAAGAGCTCTTACGAAAGCACAGAGAGAGAGAGAGAGAGAGAGAGAGAGAGAGAGAGAGAGAGAGAGGCACAGAGGGAGAGAGAGAGAGAGAGAGAGAGAGAGAGAGAGAGAGAGAGAGAGAGAGAGAGAGAGAGAGAAATTGCGAATGACCTTTATTTTCAAGGATTACAGATAAACATTTACATAACTTTTTTCCATCTGGCCGACACACACACACACGCACACGCACACACAGTCAGTTAGGGTGCTGCCTCTCTCCCATTCATTCTCAGATTCTGTTATCGTTTTACCGTTTCATTTTTTCTTTCTTCCTCCCTCTCAACACAACATCCTCTCCCTATCACTTCCACGCATTCTTTCCCCTCATTTTTCCGCCCACGCTCTCTCTCTTCTTTCTCCCCTCTCTCCCACTCTTTCTCCCCCCCCCCCCCCCCCCCTCTCTCACTCTCTCTCTCAATCACGGTCCAGTCTGTCCAGCTATCTGTCTTAATTAACGAGCCTCAAGCCGGTGGTCAAAGGGTGAACTGAAGGGTCAACAGAACGTCCCCTCTATGTCCCGGCTGGGTCACTGTGACTGTAACTGGCCATAGGGAGAGAGAGAGAGAGAGAGAGGGAGAGAGAGGAGGGAGAGGGAAAGAGAGAAAGAGAGAGAGAGAGAGAGAGAGAGAGAGAGAGAGGTGGAGAGAGAGGGAGAGAGATAGAGAGAGAGAGAGAAGCTGGACATGGTCACAGTGTACTAGTCTCTCTGAGCTGTCTGTCTGTGTCCCTATCTGTATCTGTCTTTCTCTCTGTTTCTTGTTTCTGTCTGTCTGTCTCCTCTCTCTCTCTGTCTGTCTTTGTCTGTCTCTGTCTGTTTTTCTCTTTCCTTGTCTCTTTCTTTGTCTGCATGTCTGTATTTTTTACTTTCCTAGTCTTGTTCTTTGTGTGTATGTGTCTGTGTCTGTGTTTCCATGTGTCTGTCTCTGTCTATGTTTCTCTTTTTCCTTTGTCTCTTTCTCTGTCAGTTTCTGTGTGTCTGTCTTTCTCTGTGTCTCTGCTTCTCATTCTCTGAAAGTCTTACTAGACCGGCAAATTAAAAAAACAACAACATAACCATGAAGCCATTTATTGCTAATGGTGGAAAAAGAACCGTTGTCATAATTACTCCGTCTCTGTCTGTCTGTCTATCTATCTATCTATCTATCTATCTATCTATCTATCTATCTATCTATCTATCTATCTATCTAGCTAGCTAGCTATCTATCTATCTAGCTAGCTATCTAGCTATCTGTCTATCTATGTATCTATCTATCTATCTTCTATCTATCTATCTACCTACCTATCTATCTATGTATCTATCTATCTATCTTCTATCTATCTACCTACCTACCTATCTATCCATCTCTCTCTCTCTCATCTTTTCCCACCCCCTCTCTATCTCCCCCTCCTCTCTCCTCTCTCTCCCCTCTCTCTCTCTCTCTCTCTCTCTCCCCCTCTCCCCCTCCTCTCTCTCTCTCTCTCTAGCAACAAAAAGACACTATAAATACACCACAAAAACCACTGGCTGTCCTGTGGGAGCACACGCTTCATTCACTATATAATAATACATACATATAAATAATATACACTCCAGCCTTGCTCTCGCTGTGCTAATATTACACAGTCCAGTCCATGCCTGCTTGTTGGTCGGTGGCATTCCTGGAAGATCTGGTGTGCATCAACGCTTGCCTTAAACTGTTTACCTTTGCATTGAGGAGAGGTAAGAATAGGTAGAAGAAAGGTGTTGACAGAGAGAGAGAGAGTTATTTTGGGGTTCTATGTCATTATTTCTGGATATTTACACAGTTGCGTGTGTATGGGGTGGGGTGGGGGTTGGGGATGGGGGGTGGTAGTGGTGGTGGTGAGTAAAGGTGTGTGTGTGTGTGTCGGGGGGGTGGGGGTGGTGAGTGTGTGTGTATGTGTATGTGTGGGAGTCTTTGAAAGAGAGTTAGTAAGTAGAGAGAAGGAGAGAGAGAGGGGGAGGAGAAAGAAAATAAACATTCTCGTTTCCAAGGGTTTTAGATAAGCAAAAACATCAGAGAGAGTAAGAGGGGGGAGGGAGGGAGAGAGAGAGAGAGAGAGAGAGAGAGAAAAGAGAGAGAGAGAGAGAGAGAGAGAGAGAGAGAGAGACAGACAGACAGACAGACAGACAGACAGACAGACAGACAGACAGAACAGACAGACTCAGTTACTCCACTAAGAGAGGCAGGGTCAAAGAGAGTGACAGACACAAACGGACAGGAAGACAGACGAACACACACACACACACACACACACTCACAGACAAAGAAACAGAAAGGTCAAAGGACCACACGTGTATGTCTGTACCATTGTTGCTAGCAATTCCTTCCAATCCCCCTAGTAGGGCAGACAGAGACTACAGTTCTGCTATAGCCTACTACAAGTGCTAACCCCCCATGCCTCACCTCTCACCCTGACTTGAGACAACAGTCAACAAACATAGTCCAGTCAGTCAGTCAGCCAGCCAGTCAATCAGTCAGTAAGACAACCAGCCAGTCAGTCAGTGTGTCAGTCAGTATTTTTTAAATTTATTTATTCTTTTATATCGAGGATAATGGAGTAAGCACTCTTGTGCTTTTTTTTTTTACATCTAGTCCCCGTGTGTATGCGGTTTTGTAAATGTTGTCATCCGTTCCCACTGGCACACAATGGCCTACTCTTACGAAAAGCGGAACAGGATTTAACGTGTGCGCAAGATGTTCTGCATGCGTTCGCACACGGGGCCTCGATTTATAGTCTCATCCGAAGGCCAGTCAGCCTCGGCTAATCAATCAGTCAGTCAGTAAGCCAGTCAGTCAGTAAGCCAGCCAGCCAGTCAGTCAGTAAGCCAGTCATCCAGCCAGCCAGTCAGTCAGTCATCCAGAAAGTCAGTCAGTCAGCCAACAGTCAGTCAGTCAGTCAGCCAACAGTCAGTCAGCCAGCCAACAGTCAGCCAACAGTCAGTCAGTCAGTAAGCCAGTCAGCCAACAGTCAGTCATCCAGCCACCAATCAGTCAGTCAGCCACTCCACTTCCCATCCCTGGAGTATGGAAGCCATCCACATCTGTCACTGCTGATCACAGCTCTGCGGGAGGTCTGCAGACCACACACACTATGTGGACACACGCGCGAGCGTGCGGGCTCACGTTCCTACACACACACGAACACGCGCGCGCGCGCGCGCGCACGCGCACACACACACACACACACACACTCACGCGCGCGCGTGTGCACACACACACACAGATGCATTCGGACATGCACACATAGACGCACGCACACATAGACTCTTCTCTCTCTCTCTGCCTCTCTTTTCTCTCATTCACTCACACACACAAACACACACACACACACACTCACACTCTGTGACATGCACATACCTCCCTCCCCCCTCATCCACCCTGTCCCCACACTCACAACCCCCCCCCCCCCCCCCCTGCTTAATTTCAGCAGGTATGCAGGTAGACGTTGTTTGAAGGGGATGAAAAAGCCGGTAGGTAGCAGGGCTAGGTAGGAGTTTACAAACACAATCAGCTCTGTTTCCTAACACTGCTGCTGTCTCACTCAGTGTCTGATTCATTGTCTGTCTGGCTGTCTGTCTGGCTGTGTGGCTGCCACCACAGTCATTTCCATGCCATTCACTTTGTGATCTATATACACACACACATTCACAGGCAGCTAGCTAGTAGGTATTGCCCCTTACATACTTCACATACCCATTGAGAAAGGACATCATTCGACGATTTTTTGTGTGTTGCTGATTATTTTGGGTGAGGATGTGGTTGTTGGTTTTATTGGTTTTGTTGTTGTTGGTTTGTTTGGGGGGGGGGGGGGGGGGGGGGGGGGGCGCTTTTTTGTTTAAACTACGGGTAATCAAAAAAGTACTCTATCTGACTCACTCTGTGTCTGTCTCTCTGTGTTAAGATTCTTTACAATTTTATTCTCTCTCTCTCTCTCTCTCCTCTCTCTCTCTCCTCTCTCTCTCTCTCTCTCTCTCTCTCGTGTACCTCCTCTCTCTCCACCCTTCTCTCTCTCTCTCTCACCCTCCCCTTCACCCCCACCTTCCCATCCCCCCAGCAATCATCAAACCTATAACTATTTATTTTATTCTTCTTCCTCTTCTGATTTTGTGTTTCTATTTTTGTTCTTACAAGTTTCCTTCCATCCTCTTTTCTTATCCAGGCGGACTCTTTCCCGTGTTTGTTGTTAATAATAATAATAATAACAATAATGTATGGAATTTATATAGCGCTGAATCTTGTAAAGCAACAAATCAAAGCGCTCAGATTTCATTTCATACCACTTTAAGTCATGGCAGATTTCTCTCCGTGAAATTCGGGCTGCTCTCCCCAGGGAGAGCGCGTCGCCACAAGAGCAGCGCCACCCATTTTTTTCTTTTTCCTGTCTGCAACTGTATTTGTTTCCCTATCAGAGTGGCTTTTTTCTAAGAATTTTGCCAAGGACAACTCTCTTGTTGCCGTGGGTTCTTTTACGTGCGCTAAATAATTACGTGTAACACACGGGACCTCGGTTTATCGTCTCATCCGAAAGACTAGCGCCCAGACCACCACTCATGGTCTAATGGATGGGGGAAAAGTTTCCGGTCCAAACGGGGTACGAACCGCCGCACACTTCAGACCCGGACTTTTCGCTTTCTAGACAGGCGCGTTACCTCTAGACCACCGATCCACACGCTTCTAAACAGTCAAGTTGAAAGTCTTCAAGTTCTTTCAAGTTTTCAAGTTCTTTCAAGTTTTCAAGTTCAAGTGAAGTTCTTCCAAGTTGAAACCGTCTAGCGTATCCATCTTTGCTAAGTGCAGGCAGGGGATTGAACTGTCGACCCGTAATGGTAGCAAAACACAGTATAGCCACTGAACCTGCATCCTCCTTGCAGGTCGAACCTGACCTGTTCAATATCGTATGACAGGACTTGAATGCAGGTATAGCTGTGAGGAGGGTTGCCTGCCAATGGCTTTGTCTCCTGGAGTGGTGTTGTTGTGTGGTGTAGTGTGTGTGGCTTGGCTGGGTGGTTGATCTGAAACAAGCCTGGACAAAGCTGTCAACATGTATGTGTGGTGTGTGTGTGTGTGTGTGTGTGTGTGTGTGCGTGCGATTCAGATTCAGATTCAGATTCAGAATATTTTATTGCCATTTAACTCAAGTAGACTTATTTGACACAACAACAAAACAAACAATCAGTTATAATCATCTCTTTGGCTCAGTGTGTTGTCTTCAATTTAACGTCTGTTCACTCTAAGTGATATTAGGGCTCAGTGTGTGTGTGTGTGTGTGTGTGTGTGTGTGTGTGTGTGTGTTGTGTGTGTGTGTGCGCGCGCGCGCGCGCGTAAAAGCAGCAACCCCCGTTCCTCCTTTTTAAGTGCGTGAATCGGTGTAGTCATTGTTGAGATGCTGTGTGGTGTGACACACTTTGTTCAACTGCCATCGGACAGCTCAGCGTTATTATTATTAGCACTAGAATAGACAGAACAGAGAGAATGACAAAGGAAGAAGAAGAGGACTGAACATAACAAAGACGCTTTAAAAAAAAAGCAATAAAAAAAATCTGGCTCAGGTGTTCGAACTCACGATCCCCCGATATCTATATAACCACTCTGGTATTATCCCCTGAGCCACTTTTATTCTTTTAAAAAATTTTTTTTATTGGAAAGGGGTGCGGTGAATGGGTAGTGCTTCTCCCTCCCGTCTCCTCTACTCTGCCTCAGCGCACTTCTGTCAGTTGCTATCACGTCTCCTGTCGCCGCGCTTATGGCTTTTCCTTCCAATGGAGAGAGAGAGAGAGGGAAGGGAGGATAATAGCATTATCAAAGGGGGGTGGGGGAGGTGGGAGGTGGGGAGGGGATGGGGGTGGACAAGGAATGTCAGGAATGCAAACCCCCGCTTGGCGCTCTACGGCTTTAGCCCTGCACGGCACGCAAAGCGGGCATAAAGCACTACCTGCAGTGGGGGACTCCAATCAATGGTGACAGGGGTGGTGACAGTGGATGATGGTGGAGATGATGATGATGGTTGGTGGTGGTGGTGGAGGTGGTTTTGGTTTTGTTGTTGGTGGCGACGGCGGTGAAAGCGTTAACGTTACAATCGAGCTAAACGCAGCGTGGTAGGTGTCGTGGCCGTGTTGGTGTATGGTGTTGTTGATGTTGTGTGTATTGATTGGAGAGAGGGGGGTGGTGGTGGTGGGGTGGGGGGGAGAATGGGAGACTACTGTAGCATCCAGCCCCCCCACCGTGACTAGGCTAGTATAGCTCCCCTGGCGATCTTTTACTGAGGAGAGATCCTGGCGCTGTGTTGAGAGTCATCCTTCATCAGTCCTGCCTGACCCCTTGTTTCTGTCTCTTTGTTTGTGTCTTTTTTTATAGTCACTACACCCTCCACCCTCCCTCCCTCCCGCCCCTCTGTGTAATATACTCGCCCCCCTCCCTCCCCGTGCACACACACACAGACTAGAGAGAAGGAAGGAAAGAAAGAAAGAAGAGAGAGAGAGAGAGAGGGTTTTAGATAATCAAACGACTCTTTTTAAGTGAACAGTTGAGTTCTATGTATATATCATGCTTTTACACACACACACACACACACACACACACACACACACAAAAGTCCTTCGGATGAGACTATAAAACCGAGGTGCCGTGTGCGAACGCACGCAGAACATCCTGCGCGCACGTTAAAACCCGTTCCGCTTTTCGGAAGAGTAGGCCATTGTGTGCCGGTGGGAACGGATGACAAACTTAATAATAATGATAATAATAATATATGGAATTTGTATAGCGCTGAATCTTGTAAAGCAAACGAATCAAAGCGTTTATGACAAAACTGCATACACACGGGGACAGGATGAAAGAAAAGCACAAGAGTGCTTATTCCATTATCCTCGAAATGAAAGAATAAAATAAAACACACTCACACAGACACACAGACAAGTCAATCCACCAACCAACCAAACAAACCAAACCCCAAACCCCATACAGCCTTATCCAGCTGATCTAAGTAACTCTTGATTCGCCCAGACAAAAGATTGGGCTAGGTCGCAGGTAAGGGGCGGGCAGAGAGCTACCTGGGCTAACAGCTAAAGAGAGAGACGATTGGTAATCAGATAATCTACCCACACCACACCACACCACACAGTGAGCAAGCACTCCATGGAATGTGGACTATGCGCAGATTGAAAGAGCAAAGGAGCTTTGTGTTACCGAAGTGTCGAGGGCTTCTGCTGACAGACATGTACGGGCACAGCTAGCTAGGCTAACCTCCTAGGTCCTATCAATATCATACAGGGCGGTGTTGGTGATCATCGATATTGTCACACAGGGTTGTAAACACACACACACATCACGCACACACACTGGGAGGGAAGGGAGAGAGAGAACAATAACGATATTTATTCAAGAAAGGCCATGGCCCCATTTGAAGGGGTTTACAAACAAACAACAAACAAAAGACGCATATAACAATGGTATACAAAGGCACACAAACATTCATGTAACTAAATACAAAGCAACACAGACAGAGAGACAGAGATAGAGACAGACAGGCAGACAGACACAGAGAGAGAGCTTTTATTGTCAAAACATGCCCCTAATATTATGTTTTGATGGAATCATAAATTTTATAATTATTGATGAAAATGTTCCGTGCATTGGTAGACCGATTAGTCTGTCCTACGACACATGTTTCTAGCTAAGAAGTAGATCTGATAAACCTCCCCCCCCCCCCCCCCCCTCTCTCTCTCGTTAGTGAAATGCATACAATGACATTCATTGAAACTTAATATGTAGTATGACCTTGAACCATAAACAGAATTTGTATGTTTCTACGTAGAACGAATAGAATAATGAATGCATATGTATGTGTAGGCCTGTGTGAATGTGTACGCGCACACACATACATATATAACTAACCTACCGCCTGTGGGGATAAGGGTCACAGGAGAAAAAAAATAAAAGTTAATTCTTATCTATCTACCCTACGGAAAACTACTGCAGGACAAGCTCTCTGACGTCTGATACACGAGTCAGTGACCCAGGTGACTGTTTTCCTTTCTATGTGGACAAGAAAATGTCTCAGCTTCCTTTTTCTATTTCTTTGTATTTAATCTCTCGGGCTGACAGGCGTATAGAGCTGACTGTTTGCTTTGGGAGGGAACCTGTTTTTCTATGCCATCAAATTGAAGCAGAAGAACAAACCAGAGAGGAGCCAGCTACCATGTCATGGTCGCCTCCTTCCTCTCTCTCTCTCTCGCGAAACATCCAAACACGTGATCCGCAGCCCCGAGATTTCAACGTGATCGCGGTAACGTCACTTCCTGTCCCTGAGGACTTCAAAGGCCATGGGCGGTCACCTGGCAAGGGAGAGTGGCTGGTGGCGACAGGCATGTTTATGAGGAGGATGTTTGTGCATGCCGGTGTGTGCCATGCCAGGGTCATTTGTCAGTCCAGCCGCTGGTTGTTAATCCATCCATTACTCTCATTGTCTTATCTCACTGGTGGCCATCGTAGGAGGGCCTGGAAATAAATGGGGTCTGAAGTTCAGTTTCTTTGCCTTTTCTTGTGAGCGTCTCCTGATTTTTTGTGTGGGTCTTCTTCCTACGTAATTGGTGACCGTTCTTCTTTTTCCATTTAAGGGAGAGAGAAAAAAAAGCCCAGGTTTCTCCTGTCTAGTTTGCCTGTACACTTTGTTTTAAAACTGCATTTTGTTTTAAAATCCTGAGGTTTGCAGAAAACTGACCCAAATTAAGAGTTCAAAACAATTTTCTTCTCGTTCTTCCATCTGAATCAGGGATTAAATGTCTTTTGTTTTGGAGATAGGAGATAATCTTATCACGGTATTTTTTTGGCAATAGTTTATTTTTCATCTTTTTATGTATATTTTTACAGTTTTAAAAAAAAGGAACGTATACGTATACAACTGCAGGAGGCTGGGTCCATGTGCTAAGGGGACTGTCTGGGACAGAACTAGAATGTTCAAGTATTTCCCCACCCCACCCCACCCCTCTCAAACCCAAACACACTCACCTACGTACATGTTTGTCAAAACAACACAACACACACACACACACACACGCACGCACGCACGCACGCACGCACGCACGCACACACACACACACACACACACACACACACGCACACACGACACACACACGCACACACACACACCACACACACACACACACACTTACACACACTTACACTGTCCTTTTACGGGACCGTGTTTCTGACACAAGATAGGCTAAAAGCATACACATTGACCAGCCTTGTTCAGATCAAGAGCGGTAGTAGTAGGGTGCTGCATGCTGACTGACTCCCATCACCATGTACTTTTGCAATGTTGTCAAACAAGGCTGCCTGCCGCGTGCATGGATGGTGGAGAGAGAGCGACCACCCAGGGACAGGGGACAAGCTAACCGGGGTGGAAAATACCCAATTTTCTGTGACACACGTCGTTAGCTATCATAATATATACAGACCCCCCTTCATCACATGCACGCACGCATGCACCCTGAGAAGCGGTACCCCCTCCACCTCTCTCCGTCTGTCTTCTCTGTGTCTTTTGTCTTGTCTCTCTCTTCTATTCTCTCTCTCTCTCTCTCTTTCTTCTTGTTTCATTCTCCACTCATCTCCTCTCTCTCCTCTCCACTACACTCACTCACTCCTCATCCCATCACACACCTCACTCCCACACACACCAAACCACCAAACACACAACACCACCACACACACCACTGAAGGCTGACAAATAGCAGGCATGACCAACCAACACTCTAGCAATAATTAGCTGACCAAAGTCGGAGAGATCTATGCAAAGATTATGAATAACTCTACATGCTACTGATGAAAATGTTGAGATGCTGTGAAATGAGAGATTGTGAGTTTAGTAAATGTAAGGACATCTTATCAAATGATAATGTTATGATCATGTTTATTGATTCTTTGAAGCATAGCAATTCTTAAACCTCACCATGGTTAGCGACTATACATACATTTTACCTAAATTTTTTCCCATGTTTCTTATTAGCATAGAATAACTTGACATGTATCTTTTGATCTGTTGTAGTTTAATTAGCTATTTATTCATAAGGTAAATTCATTTATTTCATTGTATTATAGTTACAGTAGTTAGACAGTTCCTTAACCCTTTTTTCTGAATTGTTTGCCTTTTTGGGTCTAATATCACTTAATGTGAATAGACGTTAAATTGAAGAACAACACTCCAGAAGAGGGCATGGAAGAAAGAGGGAGGAGGCTTACTGAACAGAATGCAATCAATGTATGGAAGAAAGAGGGAGGAGGCTTACTGAACAGAATGCAATCAATGTATGGAAGAAAGAGGGAGGAGGCTTACTGAACAGAATGCAATCAATGTATGGAAGAAAGAGGGAGGAGGCTTACTGAACAGAATGCAATCAATGTATGGAAGAAAGAGGGAGGAGGCTTACTGAACAGAATGCAATCAATGTATGGAAGAAAGAGGGAGGAGGCTTACTGAACAGAATGCAATCAATGTATGGAAGAAAGAGGGAGGAGGCTTACTGAACAGAATGCAATCAATGTATGGAAGAAAGAGGGAGGAGGCTTACTTAACAGAATGCAATCAATGTATGGAAGAAAGAGGGAGGATCAATCTTTATGGAGCAGTTAAAGACTGGACTGTGTTACTTCGTTTCTTTAAAATGTATGCCCTGCTTACAGTAAGGACAATTCATGGTCCATCGTGATTATTTGCCAAGAATCTTCGAGAACAACAACACCACATCACACACACACACACACACACACACATCAATATCACACAAACTGCACAGCACACACACACACACACATGAGTAAAAAGCACATAAGAATAAATAAATAAAAAAACACACACACACACACACACACACTCTTCTCTCTCTCTCTCTCTCTCTCTCTCTCTCTCTCTCTCTCTCTCCCCTCTCTCTCTCTCTCTCTCTCCTCTCTCTCTCTCTCTGAGGAAGTGTGGACGGAAGGTAGACTGAACTTTTCAGAAATCAAGCAATTATGACGAATCATAGTTAAGACCGGACAATAACTAATTTCTATAAATACGCCCTGAGAATACAGTAACCACATTCCATGATTCACTATGATCATTTACCAAAAAAAATCTCAAGCACGCTCAAAGATTAAAAAAAAAAAAGTTCCCTAAATTTCTTGTAAGTCACCATAAACCCAACTATTCATAAGAATTTGTTTCCCCATTACGGAAGAAAAAATGACTCACCTATGTCTAATTATTATCGTCAACAAAAACCTTTTTTTT
>CM054146.1:42544082-42546582 GCA_028751875.1 Rapana venosa | reverse complement strand
GTTCTGTCGTCACTTCCTTTTGGTGTCGTTTGATTTTGTTTTTATGGATGCTGTCGCTGTTGTTGTTTGTTCTTTTTGTCTAAAATCACTTAATGTGAACAGACGTTAAACTAAAGATATCCTTTCGTTGTTATGGATTTTGTTTTTATATCTTTTCGAGAATTGGACCGAGAGAGAGAGACAGAGAGAGACGAGGAGAGAGAGAGGAGAGAGAGAGAGAGAGAAGATGGCGATGAGGAGTGAGGGTGGTGGGGGGTGGGGGGGGGGGGGGGGGGAGGAGAAGAAAGAAATGGCGAAGGGTGGGAAGGGAGGGAGGGAGGAAGGAGTATTCAGTGCTGTTTGACAGTCAGTGATGGGCAATGACTGTCTGTGTGTATGAGAGAGTGGTAAAAGAGATGTATGTATGTTAGGGGGGTGAACAGAGAGATGGTCTGTCTCTCTCTCTCTCGGATGATAGAGATCTGCTTGTCACCGAGCTGTTTCCTCCCTCCATCCCTCCCTCCCTCCCTCCCTCCCTTCAGGCCTCGTTTGTTATCATCACTATACTCAAGGTCAGCTTGGACTTCAGGTGTGGTTACAGACGCAGCCACGCTGGCAGCCAGAAACGCATGCACACACACACGCACAAACGCGCGTACGCGCGCGCACGAAAAGACACACACACACACACACACACACAGAGTTTGATTTAAAGGAGTTTGCTTCATTGTTTTACATGATGTTGACTACATTGTTATGTAGATAGTTCTACAGTTCCTTGCTTTCCTACAGTTCATACTCTCTGTCTCTCTCTGTCTCTCTGTCTCTCTGTCTCTCTCTCTCTCTCTCTCCTCTCTCTCTCCCCTCTCTCTCTCTCTCTCTCTGTTGTCTGTCTGTCTGTGTGCCTTGTCTAATATCACTTGTGTGAATAGACATAAAATCGAAGAAACACACACACACACACACACACACACACACACACACACACACACACACTCAACGGTGGAGAAAGATGACAAAATTTTTACAGAATGGCATACACACGGGGACTGGATGTAAAACAGCACATAAGTGCTTATTCCATTATCCTCGATATAAAAGAATAAAATAAATAAATAAATAAATAAACATACACGTCTGTGCGTATGCATGATATATCCACATGCTGAAAAGTCGTTGCTTCTGTAGAAGTAGGTTTTGTACGTGGAGATAGATATTAAAATTATATATATTTATATATATATATATATTATTATATATATTATATATATATATAGAGAGAGAGAGAGAGAGAGAGAGAGAGAGAGAGAGAGAGAGAGACACCACACAGACAGATTGAGACAGACAGTGAGGATTTGAACAAACCTACTTAGATACTTAGATATAAATGTATAGACATAGCTTATATGCAGAGAGAGAGACAGACAGACAGACAGACAGACAGACAGACAGACAGACATACAGACAAAAAGAAGTGCATGCGGTGCATCTGTCCGCGCATGTCGGCCCCAAAGAGACATCTTTATAAATGCAAAGTGATGGTAGTGTCTGTCTGTCCAGTCCATTCCTTTTCCCATTAAGTTAAAGAGGGGTCTCAGCTATGTTGTGATCTGGCGACCTTCAGTCTGCGCGCGAGGACTAGTATTAACCATTCATGTATTCAAAGAACTCATGAAGTTGCATAATGGCATAGGCCTCCCATCTGTGTGTGTGTGTGTGTACGTGCGTGTACGTGCGTGCGTGTGTGTACAGTGTACAGTGTCAACCAGGTCCATTAGCTCCTAAAGATAGACCTGACATCTCCCTTAACTCCACACGAAGAGTCATTGGGGTGCTGCACTGAATTTTTCAGCCAGTGTGTCGTGTGCAAGCGGATCAATCCCGGTGGAGTCTGTCCTTCAGATAGCAGGGTGCATGCTGGGTTACATTATGTAACCATCTCCCCATCTCTCTTTCTCTCCCCACCCATCCCAAGCTACCCTTTTCAACCCCCCTTCTGTTTTAATTGCCCTCTGTGCTATGTATGTCTTCTGTGTGTGTCTGTATCTTACTTATTCCTTGTCTTTCTTGTCTTTTTTTTCTCTTCTCTTGTGTTTGTTGTTTTTGTCTGCCTGCCTGGTTTCTGTCTGTCTGTCAGTCTGGCGTGTGTGTTGTGTGTGCGTCTGTTTTAGTTTTACTCCTAACACTTCATTCTCTCTCTCTCTCTCTCTCTCTCTCCCCTCTCTCTCTCCCCTCTCTCTCTCTCTTCTCTCATCGCTCTTGTCGTTCTCTCTGCTGTCTTTTTGTCCTGTTTCGTGCCTCTTCATATCTCTGAGAGAGAGAGAGGGAGGGAGAGAGAGAGAGAGAGAGAGTCTATCTTTTGGTTTGTTTTTAAAATGATATTCTATAGATCACACATATATTCTTCACCCCGTGATATTCTATGGTTTACAGATCGCCGACTTTGGCCTGGCGAATTACTTCAGCAAGAACAGTTCTCTGAACACGTTTTGTGGCAGCCCCCTCTACGCCTCTCCAGAGA
>CM054146.1:42511582-42539082 GCA_028751875.1 Rapana venosa | reverse complement strand
TATAATTATACACTTAAGCTGCGGACAAGCTAATTATTCTGTATAATTCCCAGCAACAGGATACAATACCACACATTGAAATCGTCTATCATTTGACAGTAGGCAAATCATTGTGAAATTTACGTGTGGATTCATCATTAGGCCTACCCCCTTTTTCTTTTCCCACCCTTTTTGGCTTGATTGTATGAGAGTCCCAGCGCACTTATCCAATTTTGGACTACCGTCACCACTATATTTCTCTCTCTTGTGTTCAGTTTCATCGTAGCACCATGTGTGTCAAAACCCCCTTGTAGTGAATAGACCTGAAAATAATAATAATAAGAATAAGAAGAAGAAGAAGATAAGACGAAGAATACGGACAGACATGATGACATACAATCTCAAATGTTTTTTTTAATTTTTAAATAGGAATCTCAGCTAGGTTACGCATTTTAAGAGATAACAGGTATGTATCATTCTACAGGTGTTTGCATTCTCTTTTCTCACGAGGCATTTGTTTTTTCGCTTTGGTATGTTGGAAACGAGAGACAGAGAGAGAGAGAGAGAGAGAGAGAGAGAGAGAGAGAGAGAGAGAGAGAGAGAGAGACAGACAGACAGACAGACAGACGCACAGACAGACACACAGACAGACACACAGACAGGCAGGCAGGTGGGAAGACAGATGGAGAAGGGACAGCTCAAGAAGTGTCCACCTCAAAAAGCGGAATGTGGAAAATAACTGACAGGGCTCTCAACTTGGGTATGAAAACTGACACTTGCAATCAACGACTGCGGGCAATATACAGCCAGCCCTAGCTCCTAATGGACACTCCACTTGCTTGCAAAGGTCACCCGGTCAGATTAGGTCACCCCCCGTGTCACAAGGTCGGAGGATCCAGTCAGGCTCGGGTCAGGTCAGAGGTCAGGTCAGGTCAAAGGCCAGGGAGGCGAGGAATGCATGCAAGCAGACGGCAGCTTTTTTATATATATAAAAATGCGGGTGTAGATCAAGGTGTTTTACTGTAGCCATTCAGGTGGGGGTTTAAAACAAAATCTTTCTAGGAATGATGTATATTTTTCGTTTATCATGCGCCTTTAACTTGGTTGTTTTTTTTAGGGGTGTGTTCGTTATCATTGGTGTCATGGATTTTTGGCGATGTTGTTTATCACTGTTTCTGTGTTGCTGGTTTTTCTTCTTCTTTCTATTTCTTTGTTTCTCCCCCCTTCACCCTTTCTTTTGTGTGTGGGTGGGGACCTCTTGTGTCTGATTTCTTCATTTTTTCTACATGTAAAGAGATGACGAGAATAATTAAATGAAAATATAATATTCCAACAAACAAACGAGAGAGAGAGAGGGGGGTGAGGACAGAGAGAAAGAGGGAGAGGTGAGGAGGAGGATGAGGAAAAGTGAGAGGGGGGGGGGGGGTGAGGAGAGAGAGAGGGGGGGGGGTGGGTTAGGAGAGAGTGAGGGTGGTGAGGAGAGACGAGAGAGAGAAGGGTGTCAGGTACCAGGACGAAAAGTCCAATAAACGAAACAGAAAGGTAACACACGAACAAACAAACAAAACAAAACAAACTAAACGAAACATGTCCCGAAAACAAACTAGACGATAAAAACAACTAGAACACAAGCATGCAAAACAAAATATTTTCTCCCCCCCCCCTCCCCCCACAGCCCACAAGCAACCAAAAAACAGACAGACCACACCCATACACACACACACAGACACACCACCACACACACAGAGGACAAAAACAAGAGCGTGGCCATGATAGAGATCTGGGCTTAGCAACAAACAACAGCACTTCTGGCCTGTGCCCAAACCGCTGCCGTGTCACACAATAATATATCCGTGAAACGCTTGTCCCTATCCACTCACATGATATGCCTCTTATCTGATTTTTTCTTGGCATGCGTGTGCACACGATCACAAGAGTAAAACGCGTGTGTGCGTGCGTGCGTCTGTTAACGCGCGGGCGCGCGCGCACTCATAGACAGACACATATACGCGCATACACACACAGTCCATCATACATTCTCTCTTTCTCTCTATAGTTCGCTTGCTCAAACACACATACACAACACACACACACACACAACACACACACACACACACTCTCTCTCTCTCTCTCTCTCTCTCTCTCTCTCTCTCTCTCTCTCACAAACACTCACGCGCGCGCGCGCGCGCGAGTCTTCCTATCTCTCAGACAGACACGCATTCTCAGACAGATTCTCTCTACTCTTCTCACACACGCACACATAGTCTCCTCTCTCTCTCCATCTATCTCTCTCTCTCTCTCTCTCTCACACACACACACACACACACACACACTGACAATGTAAACAAGGTGTTTGGCAAGTGTCCAGTTGGTGTGGTGTCGACTCATTACATATGGACAAATACTTGACATAATTACCACTGCAGCTCTTTGGCAACAGCAACCACAACACACTGAGATAAAGAAAAAACAACAACAAAAAAGACACCGCTGGCTGTATATATGCATATTTTTTCTCGCTGGATATATATATATATATATATATATATATATATATATATATATATATATATATAGGCACATTTTTGTTCGCTCGCTTGAACATGTATACGTACTCATAAATACATGTATGCTTCCACGCCACACATGTAAACACACACACACACACACACACACTGAGAGAGAGAGAGAGACATACAGAAAGAGCACAACAGTACAATGCAACACACACACACAAGAGAGAGAGAGAGAGGAGAGAGAGAGAGAGAGAGAGAGAGAGAGAGAGAGAGAGAGAGAGAGAGAGAGATTATTTTATTTATTTATTTATTCTTTTATATGGAGGATAATGGAATAAGCACTCATGAGAGAGAGAGGTTACACACGCACACACAGCACAACAGTACAATGCAACAGAGAGAGAGAGAGAGAGAGAGAGAAGAGAGAGAGACGAGAGAGGACAGAACAGACAGACAGACAGACAGAGAGTTACACACGTATGCAAGCACAGCACAATAGTACAATGCAACACACACAGGCAGAGAGAGAGAGAGAGAGAGAGAGAGAGAGAGAGAGAGAGAGAGAGAGAGAGACAGACAGACAGACAGACAGACAGACAGACAGTTACACACATACATTTCCCCACCCCACCCCCCCCCCCACCACAACATACTCAACAAGACACCCCCACACCCCCAAACACACACAGAATCACACACACACACCACAAACACCAACACACACACACACACACAACACACACACACACTAACCTGCCAATGCTGATGCCTATCTCTGTACGCCTGTCTGTCTGTCTATGTGTTGCACAGGTGGACGTATGGAGTCTAGGCGTAGTGCTGTACACCCTGGCCTATGGGGCCATGCCTTTCGAAAGCGGCAACCTCAAGGTCCTGCGACAGCAGATCTCCACTGGTCAATACGCCGAACCTGCACAGCCATGTGGTCAGTATTCACTTCATTATGTCCGTGTCTCTTGTTGTTATTGTTGTGCTTGGATTCGCCTAAAATTATGCATTCTTGATTCATTCATCCCACTTGGGAATCATCGTGAGATTCTTCACCTCGTATTCCTTCGGATGAGACTATAAACCGAGGCCCCGTGCGCGAACGCACGCAGAACATCTTGCGCACACGTTAAATCCTGTTCCGCTGTTCGAAAGAGTAGGCCATTGTGTGCCGGTGGGAACAGATGACAAAATTTTAAAAAACCGCATACACTCGCCAAAAAAAAAAAGTCATCTGAGCGCTTTGATTTGTTGCTTTACAAGATTCAGCGCTATATAAATTCCATACATTATTATTATCATTATCATTATTATTATTATTATTCGTCGACATCTTCTATTTATCTTCTTTTGTATACTCTTGACAGCATTTATTGTTGTCTGTCGTATGAGCGAAAATGCGTGGTGTTGCTGTTAAGCCCCTGACAAGTCAGGCCCAGCGCATCCGACTTAAGCGTTGATTGTTGATTCTGACAGTACACACTCTGGATCAGAAGTTTGTGTGCGTGACTCTTTTTGAAGTACCTCGCCGAATAGGCAGCCATACTCCGAGTTCTGAGGATCGTTTTTGCTCTCCTTTAAAGGAGAGTGCACGTTGTTACGCCAAGAGCTTGTGGGAGAGGTTAATCTCAACGTAACATTTTACAGCATAGCAACATGTTAGTGTAGGCAGAGAAATTTGTCTTATTTGTGTGTGTGTGTGTGTGTGTGTGTGTGTGTGTGTGTGTGTGTGTGTTGTAGTACTGTTTGTAATATAATCTGCTGTTTCTGTTACCATTTTTACTGTTGTTGCGACTACCATCGATGCTGCTGTTGTTTTTTCAACAACAACAACAACAACTACTACTACTACTACTACTACTACCACTACTACTACTACTACTACTACTTACTACTACTACTACTACTACTACTACTTACTACTACTACTACTACTACTACTGTTTTTGCTACTGCTATTACAATAACTGTTCTCTGCGCCACAGACCCGTGTGACACTTGTTAGACATATTATCAATAAGCATTTGCCAGGGCGTACGTGCGTGCACACACACGCACACACACACGCGCGCGCGCGTACGTGCGTGCACACACACGCACACACACACGCGCGCGCGCGCACACACACACTCACATATATATATTTTTGTTGTTTGTTTGGTTTTTTTGTTTGTTTTTTGTTTGGGGTGTCTGATTTATATGCCTGAAGGCATAGACATGACTGAAGCCAAGCCAGCAATTTTGTTTTTAACCATCTAGACGGGAGAGTGTAGTATCATGTGAGAGGGCGTGAAAGGGGAAGGAGGACGGGGTAGTAGGGGAGGGGGAGGAGGAGGAGAAAGACAAGGAGGGGAGGAGAGGACAGTGGGGTGGGGTGGGGGTAGGGGGGGGGGGGGGAGAGATGGAATGTGGCAGCGATGTCTACACACCCACACACACCTGTCTAGACGGTTATTGTCGCTCTGTGAGGCTGACCCCGAACACAGGAATGTCCACTCTAACAACCACAGCCCCCCCCCCCTTTAAATCCTTCTTCTCTGTCCTCTCCTATTATCCCATCTGTCTGCTTCTCTTTTTTAACTCCCCGCCCTAAAAAAAAATAACAACGAAAACACCCTCACCGCAACCCCCCCCCCCTCCCAACACTTCCCCCCAAAAAAAACACACAAAAAACCCCCAAAAACTAACAACACCCAACACCACTCACAACCCCACACCAAACCAAACAAACAAAACAAAAGCAACAAACAACAACAATAACAAAAGACCAAGCAAAAACATAAATTGTCATAGTTGTTGAGTTCACCCTCACGTTTTTGTTTGTTTGTAGTTTTTTTGCATTATTATTATTATTATTATTCTCGTTGTCCATCAACATAAAATCTCCTGTGTGTGTTATTACTGTAATCTGGATCTGAGACCCGTTCTTGGTGTTTTTTGATGCTCTTCTTCTTACACACACACACACACACACGCACGCACGCACGCACGCACGCACGCACGCGCGCGCACGGAGAGAGAAACGATAACGATATCGTTTATCAAGAGAGAAAGAGAGAGAGAGAGAGATTAATGTGTGCACAGTGTTTTTTGGATATTGCGAAAAGCCCCAAACAAAGAACGTAATATATAGCAGAACTGGAACTGACTGCAATGAGACACTAATCCCACACACATCTGACGTAACTTGGGTAGGAGGAGGAGGAGGAGGGAAAAAACCTATAAGCTGGCTGTTTTTGAAAATGCCCAGTCATATAATATGTTTGCGCAAATACAGGAAAACGAAGGATTTTTCCAACACCGGTATTGAGAGAGACGCAGTTGCGCAAGAAAAACGGTACCAGAGTAGACCGCATTATTGTGATTGTTGGCGCCTACCTCTTAGCATCATGTTCAATCTTCGTGCATTTTCAACGGACTTCTTCCAGAACAAACGTACAACCCGGTTTGATGGTGTGTGGTTTAGCTATGGGGTAAGACAACCATGCCGTCAGCGCCTGGGGTTTATCACAGTTCTTGATTAAACCATTGACGCTGGGGGCAACAGCAAAGTGAGAGGCTGTATGATCAGTGGCTTTCCCACTCATGGAATTCCACTTTACAGCTTAGTCTTTAGTGATCGACTATGACTCTCTGACTAGGAGGCTTGACTTGCACAGTCCTTATGTGCTGCAGCCCTGGAGGCTAGCTGGCCTTTGGAAAGCATCTCCAACGCTGACTGTCCTTATGCCCACTTGGCCGAGAGTGGGGATGAACTGTGGGCAAGGCATCTCCACTATAATCAAATTTCCGCCCAATTTCCGAAACAGCAGCTGCCTCCTCTGCTGTTTTGGAGGTCATCGTCGGACACGACGGACAAACATACAACAAGACAGCCTAGTGGTTATAACGTCCAACTCGTGATCTGACCGTGACTCCTGAACAATGGTTCGAATCTCCACTGAGATAAGCTCAAGGGGATTTTTTTCCCGAGACTTAAAAGACTTGACACCGGTGTTGTCTCCGTTCCTCTCAAAGTCCTTCGGATGAGTCCGTAACCCCAAGTCCCGTGTGCATGCCCATGCAGACCATTTTACGCACACGCCAAACAAAATCACCACATCCACCTTTCGTACAAAAGAATAGGCCATCAATGGCCGGTGGCGTGGATGACACGAACATACCCAGCATGTTACCTAGGGAAGAACGAACTCCACCTAAGTTCAAATTGCCCCAAGACACAAACTGCCTGAAAAAAAAATTCAAAGCAAATTTTCCCAACGACTCCTCAGGGAGGTGTCACATCAAGGTTAGGTCGGTTGGGGTTTTTTTTGGTCCTGGAGTCCCTGTGATGAGGGTAGACAGACATTGGTGGGGTGGGGTACAGGGTAGGCCCTGTTAGAAGGGTAGTGCAGTGAGTCCGTCAGTCACAGTGCTGAATGAAGGAGTACAGCAGGATCACATCCCGCGACTCCCTCCCTGTAGGGTGTCGTAGGGATTGGTCGCCCTCTGCCTGTCGCCTTCTATTTTCTGGTCCCTTTGTTTGCTTTGCTTTGGTTTCGTCTTAACGTTTCCTTTCACTGTTTTTCCTCCCACCCTCACTCCTACTGTCTATTCCTGTCTCTCTCGAAATTCTCTCTCTCTCTCTCTCTCTCTCCTCTCTCTCTCTCTCTCTCTCTCTCTCTCTCCCTCCCTCTCTCCCTCCCTCCCTCTCTCTCTCCCTCCCTCTCTCTCTCCCTCCCTCTCTCTCTCCCTCCATCTCTCTCTCTCTCTCTCTCTCTCTCTCTCTCTCTCTCTCTCTCTCTCTCTCTCTCTCTCTCTCTCTCTCTCTCTCTCTCTCTCTTGTTTTGCAGGAGCGGCAGCCCTCGTCTCGATTATCTTTTTGATTTTGATTTTTTTTTTTATCTCGCGTTTTGGTTTTTATCTCCTCTTGGAATCTTCTTTATCTCTCACTGTTTATTTTGTGTGTGTGTTTTTTGCCTGGCTTGTTTGTTTTCTTTCTGTTTCTTGATGTGTCCGCCTGTTTCTTCATAACAGCTTTTTTTTTTACCCTCCCTACTTCTGTGTGTGTGTGTGTGTGTGTGTGTGTGTGTGTGTGTGTGTGTGTGTGTGTGTGTGTGTGTGTGTTAAAGATCAAGTATTACGCAGTCATCTTATATGGCAGACAGCGTTGTTTTTCAATGCAAGTTGTACGTTTCGTTTTTCAGCAACATTTTATTCTATTCCATATTCTATGTAAAGAAGCAGACATATTATAGCTTTTTCTGTTGTTGTTTTTCCTCGGCTAGAGCTCCGAGGTGAGATTCTGCGTATGCCACCGTTTTTGCTCACCAGTAAGGCATTTTGACTTCAGGGATATTGTCTGAACACGACATCAATGTGCATGTTTTTTGGTTGTTTTTTTTTTAAAGATTTCTGTCATCCGCAATGGCCTTCTTTTCCGAAAGGCAGAAAAAGGTTCTAGGGTATGCGCTAAATTTTGTGCATGCGTTTGCACACGGGATCTACTCGGTTTATATTCTTATCTGACGAACTTTCGGGGGAGTGGAGTCAGTACTGATGTTAGTTCCAGGGTGGAAAGATACCCTTGAACGGGCACCTCAGTGGTATGTATGGTGGCGCGAACCCGGGCCGTCAGAGCATGAGGTTAACGCTCTAACCACTAGGCTATCCCGCCCCCGATATAGCATTACAAGGCAATATCAAAGTAAATAAACAGATACAGCATTCTTATGCAATAAATAATTATTATTTTAAAAAAAAAGAAAAAGAAACAGCCATCATACAGCAGCAAGCTCTAAGCTTTTCTCGAAAATTGTGTACCCTAGACTGTCAATTCATGGTTGTCTGTAAACCAGAGTTTAAAAAACAACCAAACCAACCCCCCCCCCCCCCCCCCCCCTTTAAAAAAAAAAAACCAAAAAAATACAACCCTCCCCCCCAAAAAAAAACCCAAAAAACCAGCCCCAAAAAACAATCCTGGGGAAAAAAATCCAACAGAGGAACAAGAAGAAAAAGAAGACGATACGGCACATTTCGTTTGACGCTTTAAAACAATTTTCCGCCTCCGGTTTGGAGCAGTGTAGCGTGTGACAATGTAGCCGAGGAAGCGAAAGAGGCCTTCGACGCCTGTTGCTGTGGCTTATGTGAAGTGATGAGTCGTGACGTGATGCTCCTGGAGGTTGGGGGGGGGGGGGGGGGGGGGGGGGGGACACACGTGGACAGCTTTTTTTCTTTTCCTCTTTCCTTCTCTGTTCTTCGCTCAGGAAAGAGGACGTGGGTACCTTTGGTCCACCTGCCGGTCTGAAATGTCTGGGTGGACGTGACCGTGAAAAGCCCGGTCTGTAGTGTAGTGCCTTCCGAAAATCTGTACACTCTGTCGACGTCAGGTGTCTACCACGCTTGCTGGAAGAAAAGTACACGCAACCTCTTGTGTCTGTCTGTCTGTCTGTCTCTCTCAGAGAGAGAGAGAGAGAGAGTGTGTGTGCTTGTGTGCTAGCGTGCTTACTTGCCTTTTTCTGTCCTCTACCATCTCTTAAGTCGTCACTGAAGAAAGAAAAGAGAAGGCAATGAAACAATACAATTGCCACATGAATAAGCAGCAGCAACAACAACAACAACAAAATCGTGGGATATAAAAGTCGAGTTATCTCATAGCATTCCTGAAAACGTAACCCGTTGCTTTCTGGGGCAGGCGCTGTCTTCCCTATTGACAACAAGGACTGGTTTCTGACAACAGACTGTAAAACCACTGACTGATTTCTAACAACCGACTGTAAAACCACTGACTGATCTAACAACCGACTGTAAAACCACTGACTTGATATCTGACAAAGGATTCCGACCAGTACCATTGACTCGACTTCTATCGTCTCAGACGACAAGTCGTGCAGTAGTTATGTTCCACCACTCTTCTTTAAGCCTGCAAGCACTGACCGTGCGCTGTGTGTGTTGGTGTGTGTCACAGGGGCCTCACAGTACCATTGACTCGATTTCTATCGTCTCAGACGACAAGTCGTGCAGTAGTTATGTTCCACCACTCTTCTTTAAGCCTGCAAGCACTGACCGTGCGCTGTGTGTGTTGGTGTGTGTCACAGGGGCCTCACAGTACCATTGACTCGATTTCTATCGTCTCAGACGACAAGTCGTGCAGTAGTTATGTTCCACAACTCTTCTTTAAGCCTGCAAGCACTGACCGTGCCCTCTGTGTGTTGTGTGTCTGTCACAGGGGCCTCACAGTACCATTGACTCGATTTCTATCGTCTCAGACGACAAGTCGTGCAGTAGTTATGTTCCACAACTCTTCCTTAAGCCTGCAAGCACTGACCGTGCCTCTGTGTGTTGTGTGTCTGTCACAGGGGCCTCCAGTACCATTGACTCGATTTCTATCGTCTCAGACGACAAGTCGTGCAGTAGTTATGTTCCACAACTCTTCCTTAAGCCTGCAAGCACTGACCGTGCCCTCTGTGTGTTGTGTGTCTGTCACAGGGGCCTCACAGTACCATTGACTCGATTTCTATCGTCTCAGACGACAAGTCGTGCAGTAGTTATGTTCCACAACTCTTCCTTAAGCCTGCAAGCACTGACCGTGCCCTCTGTGTGTTGTGTGTCTGTCACAGGGGCCTCACAGTACCATTGACTCGATTTCTATCGTCTCAGACGACAAGTCGTGCAGTAGTTATGTCCCACCACTCTTCCTTAAGCCTGCAAGCACTGACCGTGCCCTCTGTGTGTTGTGTGTCTGTCACAGGGGCCTCAGGACTCATCCGCCACATGCTGACCGTCAACTCCGCACGCCGGGCCACCATGCCCGAGGTGCTCAACCACTGGTGGGTCAACCTGGGCTACGACCTCACCCCGGACGGGCGCCAGGAGAACCTCATGTCGCTGCCCCTGAACCGCAGCTCCCACCGCCAACACGGCGCGGGGTCTCCGTCGGCCAGTGACACAGAGGCGGAGGTTAAACCGCCTCCAGCTCCTCTGCGTCACGTGCCGGGAGCCAGGAGTGGCAGGAAAGCGGCGGAGACGTGGCTGGTTCAGGAGGAGGAGGAGGAGACGCTGCAGGAGAACGGAGCGTGTGTCGCTTCCTGCCAGACTGGCCAGGTCGATGTTGACACCGGTCAGAAGAACCGCCAGGATGGTTTCCAGGGAGGTGACGGTGTGTGCCCTGGGGGGGAAGCTGGCCGCAGACCTGCCCACGGTGGCCAGGCGGGGACAAGACCTTGCCACGCTGAGGCAGAACTGTCCGCGGGCGACGACGACCCCAACCTGCCCTGGAGTCAGGTGCTGGCCAAGAGCATTCGGGAGATCAGGGACCGGGTCATCAAGAGCCTGGCCAGCGATGAGCCGTCCTCAGAGACGCTGAGCATGGAGCAGGGGGCCGCTGATGCCGCCCATGCCATGGACAAAGCCCGCTCCACGCCCAACTTGCGCCAGGTGGAGGAGGAGGAGGAAGCTCTGGCGGCCTCTGGCGGCGACAAGCGGCACAGCCTGGACAGCGACAAGGCCTTCGACTCGGACAGGAAGCCACGGAGAGGGATTCTGAAGCGGAAAGGCAAGTTCTCTGGCGACGACTACGGCTGCTGCATGATGATCGACGACAGCGGCATTTGGCCCAAGAATATCAAAACTGCTCCCAAACACAGTGCGCGGCCTCGTGACCTTCCCTTGGCGGAGAACTTTTTCTGCCACCCAGCGATGCCCAACGTCAGTGCGCAGTCTTTAGTCAAGTCTCCGGCCAGAGCGGCGATAGCTCCCGCCCCTGCACCCGCCCCCGCCGCCAAGCAGCACGCTTGCCCTGTCCACCACTGCCATAGCACCCCGACATCCACAGCCACAACGCCCAACAGTGTCGACAGCGCCGAGAAGCGGGCATCGCCCCCGCCTGTCCGCCACGACCTCCCACAGACTCACCACCCCCTTCCAGCCGATCTCAACTTCCCCGACATCCCCCCTCCTGCCGCGGAAGGGAGCTCCTCCTCCTCCTCCTCCTCCTCCGCCGGCTCCAGCGTCACATCCCAAAGTCCCAGCGGCACCGACCTGGGCTGCACGTGCTCCACGGACGTGACGAGAGTGGTGCGCCGCAGGAAGGGCATCCTGAAGAACGGCGGGAGCAGCAGCAGCAGCAACCGCAACTCTCTGATCGACGACGCCCGCAAGCGGCTGAGCATGGGCAGCCAGAGCTCCAACTCCTCGGCGGACATTCTGGACCTGTCCTACGACAGCGCTGACGGGGAGCAGGTGGTGTGCCAGTCGCGGTCCATGGACAGCCAGGACATGATCTGCAGGTCGCAGTCCTCCGACAGCCAGGACCTCCTCTCCAGGCCTCGCTCCCCGGGCTGTGGAAACGCCGTCTGCAAGTCCAGGTCTACGGACGGCGAGGACATGCTGCCTCAGCCCCGATCCAAAGACAACGCCTTCGCCCACAACAAACAAAGCTCCGATGCAGTGACACTACCGGCTCCAGACCTCAGTGTAGCGAGGCCAGAGACTCTGCCCACCCTCCCCTGCCTCCTAGCGCGACCGGCGATCACGCGATCTGCAAGTCCCAGTCTGTGGAAGGAAACGTCGTCCACAGGTTTCGCTCCAGCGACCTGCAGAAGGCGCTGTCGGAACTGTCCATGTCGTGCTCCCGGAGCAAGCGGTTCCAGCACAGCTATTCCTTCCAGCCCGGGACCCGGGGCAGCTTTTCCCTGGAGGGCGAGTTCACCGCGCTCCACCTGGCCGACATGTCGGCCGCCTTGAGGCCCCGCTCCTCTCCGCTGTGCGACGACGCCCTGTTCGACTATTCCGAGGCCAGGCACGTGCTGCAGCAGGCCTTGCAGTTTGCCAACTGAGCTTCCACGCTGAAGGAGGTCTTCGCCACTGTTTCCAAGACCTCAAGGAGGTCTTCGCCACTGTTTCCACGCTGAAGGAGGTCTTCGCCACTGTTTTGTCCAACATTGACTGTGAATTCGTCTTTGCTCATGTCCGATAGATACTATGCGATGGTGATGGCTACCTGAACAGTAACTTTGGGCTACATTTGCCTTGTGTACGCAGGCCTGAAGAATCTTTTGGGACATATTCCATGTGGATTTCGTATCGTCCTCTTTCAGTCCGTGCTGTTTTGTTGGGTTAAAAAAAAACTGTTTTCATGTCCAGGTCATCATGCTAGTTTTGTTTTTTTCTTCCAAAGACTATGTCATTTATGTGGTGTGTGTGTGTGTGTGCTTGCGTGCGTGTGCGTACACACGCGCTTTCAGATCCTAAAAACAAGGGTTTGTTTTTGTTTTGAAAGATATGTTTGGTATAGATTAATGTCTGTGAATGGGTTTTGTGTTTGCACCATATAATTGCTGAGTGTTTGATTGCTTTGGTGATGGTAATGATTTGAATTTTGATGTGTGAACAATTTGATGGTTTGCCTTAATGGATACACATGCATAGGCAAGTAGAAAAAACAAGCGGTGCACAGAGAGAGAGAGAGAGACTCCGTGTGTGTGTGTGTGTGTGTGTGTGTGTGTGTGTGTGTGTGTGTGTGTGTGTGTGTGTGTGCGTGCGTGCGTGCGTGCGTGCGTGTGTGTGTGTGAAGAGAGAGAGAGTTATTTATTGATGAACTGAAATGTACGTATGGGTATGAAGAAGACAGGGATCTGAACTACAGTGTATATTTGCTTGGCGTCACAGCTGATTACAAACAGCAACCATAAATATGTAGGAAGTATTGTATTGTTCATCTGGTCCACAGTTTACAACAGTCACCTGGTGCTAATTTTGATCCATTTCACAGTATGGTCACTCTTTGTAACTGGTATACAGTGCTTGTCTGTATGTATGAGGATGACTGTGTGAATGCACGCGTGTGCGAGAGAGAGAGACAGAGAGAGAGAGAGGGGGGGGGGAGACAGAGAGAGAGAGAGAGAGAGAGAGAGAGATCCATACAGCATTAAAGTAATGTCGACTTCGAATCATATGCGTGAGTCTGTACTGATGATTTGTGACTTCTTTTTTTGAAAAAGAACAGAAAATCTGAAATGAAAATCTGCTTTTTGTTGTGATTGTGTGTATGTGTGTGTATGTGTGTGTGTGTGCGTGTGCGTGCGCGCGCGCACTCGCTCTTTGTGTATGTTTGTTTCTTTCAACTCATGACAGATGATATACATCACTGTTGTTACTGTCTATTTTCTGTCTCACACACACACACACGCACGCACGCACGCACACGCACACACACACACACACACACACACATCCTCTCTCTCTCTCACACACACACACAAATACACACACACACTCACGCCTTTCCCCTAAATAAGACACACACGTACAGGCACACAAACACACGCGTACACACATAATCTGGCAAGCACACGCGTGTGTCTGCGTTGATGCCCCTATCATCCTGCCTGTGTGTCTGATCGTTCATAAACATACGTTCGTGCATGTGTTTCTGTATGTGCTGTTTGCATGTGCACAAGTGCATGTATGATTTTTATATAAACTCTGTGCGTGTGTGTTTAGGGGAGGGGAGGGAAATTTCATGGAAACACATGCCGGTTTTGCATTTCTCTCTCTCTCTCTCTCTCTCTCTCTCTCTCTCTCTCTCTCTCTCTCTCTCTCTCTCTCTCTCTCTCACCTCACACACACACACACACACACACACACACACACACACACACACACACACACACACACATACACACCACACACACACACACATTCGCGAGCACTATGCTTGTACTTCATACTAGTTCTTCGCGGTTCAAAAATAACAGAGGCCCGACAATGTGTGCAGACACTTTCACACTGTTGATAGATTCCTATATGGAATCCACGCACAACAAACTCTCTGTACAAACCGTCACATTTTCGTTCTGTTCAATTTTGCTCTCTCACCGTAAAAGCTTGAGTTTTATTATTCACTTTAAGACAGACGAACAAACGAAAGTATTATCGATGAACTCTCAGTGCAAAAAAATAAATGTTAGCCGAAAATGCTAAACGCAGACTGAGATATGTTGGTCATGCAAAAACAGAAACACACAGACAAATCTGATGACGACAGTTCTCCCAAGGTAAGGTTGAGGGCAGAAGGAAAAGAGGCAGACCACCACCAACATCCTACATTGCCAACATCACGGAGATCAGTGGTCTGGGATGACTACAGGAGATCGTAGAACTCAGCAGAGACAGAGAAAGATGGGGAACCCTGGTGGCATTGCGTGGCATTACAACAGCGGCGATGAAGACAGCTGAAGTGAAGTGAACAGAGGAACTCAGCTTTCTTTGTTTAGGCACCGGCACCAATCACAGGAAGAGATGTCTAGTTCCCCCCTGTAATTAACAGCAACTTTAAAAAACTGTTGTTTGTTTGCGTTTGTTTCCTTTGAGGAGGTATACAGTGGATGTTGTTTTGCTTAAGGGAATAACACGGTGGGGTTTTTTTCTCGAAAAAAATAACCATCCAGAAGAGAGAGAGAGAGAGAGAGATAGAGCGAGCGCTCTGAACTCTGAACAGGTTTAATATACATTGGCCTTTGGCCACAATATATACAGTGAGCAAGGCAAAAAGGCAAGTGAAGGAAAAGAAATGCAAAAAGAGATCGTCACATTTTCCATCTAAGCCAGCTCTCCTGGTGGCATCACACCAAGTACATCATCCAAATAAACAGAACAATAAGACGATAAACCTTGAAAGCAAAACACGAAGTCAGTGAATATAAGACAATCAAAAGAACGGCATATCAGGCAGCCGGCCACAACGACTTAAAATGAAGAGCAATAACAACAGCACAGTTACAAAATGCCTTTCTTTGGTCTGTTGATAGGATGGAAAACATTCATCGAGAGATTTTGTCTTTGATTCACACAGGGGTTGACGAAATAACATTGGGATTCGGGACACCAACAATGACTAGAGTAACAGATGGCTGCGTGGGTTGTGCAGAATAAAAGGCAGATTGTACAGTTGACGTCACGCCCTCACAATCGGCGGCGAGTCATGATGCAGTATTGTCCAGAATACCCTGAAGGAAATGACGTCAACAACTTCAACTGGAGCGTCATCAATGAGGCAATCAGTCATCGTTACGCTCATCTTGACGTCATCAGGAGGGTACGCAATCCACCTGCCTAAAGTGGTGGGTTCTATCCAATTAGACTCTCGGTCCTGGTGATGACGATGGTGATGGAAAGTTTAGAGCTTTGCGTCATTACAGCGATTGTTCAGTTCCTGACTGCCATTTTGATTGATTGATAGAATGACTGACTTTACACATTGATTGATTGACTAACTGGCTGATAATCTTTGCTTCCCAGGGTAACGGTTAACCAATTCAGATGCCCGTTTTTCCTTCGTGTCTGGCTCTCTCTCTCTAGGAAGGGTGAAGTGTAGATATTCCAATAAATTTACGAGTTAATGACAACGATCCATGAATGTAGGCGAATCAGATAGGGACAAGATGAAGGTGGATCACTTCTTCCATCAATGTCATTAAAAGATTAAAAAGTCAACAACAACAACAACGACAACAACAACAACAACAACAACAATAATAATAATAGTAGTAGTAGTAGTAGTAATGATGATGATGATGATGACGATGATAACAACAACAACAACAATAATAATACAATTATTATTATCACCATCACCGTCGTCGTCGTCGTCGTCGTCGTCGTCGTCGTCCTCATCATCATCATCATCATCATCATCATCATCATCATCATCATCATCATCATCATTCTATAATCACTGAAGTGATTACAGAGTAGATATTATTCACAGCACGTGAGCTGTATAGCAGACAAAGACAGGACAAAGTAGACATTATTCACAGCACGTGAGATGTGTAGCAGACAAAGTAGATATTATTCACAGCACGCGAGATGCGTAGAAGACAAAGTAGATATTATTCACAGCTCGCGAGATGTGTACCAGACAAAGACAGGACAAAGTAGATATTATTCACAGCTCGCGAGATGTGTACCAGACAAAGACAGGACAAAGTAGATATTATTCACAGCACACGAGATGTGTACCAGACAAAGACAGGACAAAGTAGATATTATTCACAGCACACGAGATGTGTACCAGACAAAGACAGGACAAAGTAGATATTATTCACAGCACGTAAGAGATGTAAGGGAAACAAAGACAGGACAACGTAGATATTATGCACAGCTTGTGATCTGTGAGGGAGACAAAGGCAGCTGCCTGCTACATGAATGACTTGTTCTTCAAGTTGCCAGTTAAGGGGGCTTTTAATGTCTCCTCTGTGTTGTTGATGGTTCCTCGTGCAAGTGTCGTCTGCACCGTTTGCTATGGCATGCACGTTGTGCGTCTCATAGGACTGTTAACACCACGTGCGCGCGCACACACACACACACACACACATATGCGCGTGCCCGCGCGCACACAGATATATATATATATATATATATATATATATATATATATATAAAAGAGAGAGAGAGAGAGAGAGAGAGAGAGAGAGAGAGAGAGAGAGAGAGAGAGAGAGAGAGAGAGAGAGAGATGTTTATATATTCCTTAATAGTGGACAAAAACAGTCACATACCATGACAAAATTTCACCATTGGTGAACTTCAGAGCTCTAGCTGAGGAAATAATCATTGGGATTCGGAAAAACCAAGAATGACTACTGCAACAGATGGCTGCGGGGTTTTAGTATAGAATATATAATACACACTATTATAACAAATGCATATGTATACTATACATACATACATACACACATACATACATACATACATACATATATATATATATGTATAATATATATATATATATATATATATATATATATATATATATATATATATATATATATATATATATATATATACCTAAAATTATATATATTCGCACGCGTGCACGCACGCATGCAACAATACGCACGCATGTATGCAGGCATGTACACATACATACGCGTGCGCGCGCGAACGCATGTATGCACACACACACGCACGCAAGCATACACACATACACAAATTGGATACACGTGTATGTGTGTTTTCTTTCAGCCATTTATCTTTTTCTTCACTTTGTCCTGTCTTTGTCTTCTACACAGCTCGCGTGCTGTGAATAATATCTACTTTGTCCAGAACATTTGGTTTAGATAAGCTTTTATTCTTTTTTTTAAAGGGAAAATTTAAAAAATTTTTTCCAGCAAAAATGTAGATCTGCCGATTTTGATGGTATCTGTGGCGCGCCCCCTTACAGAAGTGTCAAACACGACACGCACGCGCGCATACACACACGCGTGCGCACGATTGCGCGTGCGTGCACACACATTCACACACACACGCCTGCACGCACGCACGAGTGCACAAACTCACACATACCACAGGCACATCTCTCTCTCTCTCTCTCTCTCTCTCTCTCTCTCTCTCTCTCTCTCTCTTCTCTCTCTCTCTCTCTCTCTCTCTTAATAGTGGTACTCCTTAAGTCTTCGACTTTATTACCCCAAGACTATATTAAATTGGACATTCTCCCCCTAACTTATCATCTGGAATATAATAAAGCAATCATAATGTATCGCATATTGAAATGTCTGGCTCCATCTACACTGACTAATAAGAATTAACTAGTCAAGGTACACAAATAACATAGTAATACCGAAACCAAGACTAGATCTTTACAAGACAAGCCTTCGTTCGTTACTCTGGAGGAACTGTTTGGAACTCATTACCAAAAAATCTTAAAAATATAAAACAAATAGCATTACAACTTTTAAGCATAATTAGAAGTCTTACTTGCTCCAGAAGATTAGTCAAATATGCTCCTAAACTATTATCAGTATTACGCTTGTTAAATTGAGGCAACTGTTAGCACCACATTAGAAAAAATGTCACTTTGAGGAGAGTACATGAAAGTAACATAGGCATACTGTATACCTAATCTTTCATACTGTGTACATTTTGGTAATTTTCTATGTGAGTTGATTTTTTCTTGGTCGGGGTGGGTGGAGGGGGATGGTGTTTTGGGTTTCTTAGTTTATTTTTGTGTGTGTGTTGTTGGTGTTGTTTTTTTTGGGGGGGGGAGGGGGGGAGTTGTTTCGTTTTATTTTTTGCTGTTTATTTTGGTTGGTTAGTTTTGGTTTTGGTTTGGTTTATTTTAGGGTGTGGGGTGTTGTTTGGCTTGGTTGTTTTTTTTGGTTGGTTTTTTTTTTTTGGGGGGGGGGGGTGGAAGTAGGAGGTTTTTTTTCTTTATTATTGTTGGTTTTTGTTTTTGTTTATTTTTGGTGTGTGTGGGGATTTTTTTGTCGTGATTTTTTGGGGTGATGGTGGTCGTGGTGATTATTGTTTTGTTTTCTTTGGAGGGGGTTGTTTTGTTTTTGATTGTTGTTGTTCTTTTTTGGGGGGTTGTTTTTGCCAGAGGGCTGGATGTAAAAAAGCAACTACTGCTTATTCTATTACCCTCTTTGAATAAAAAGTTTTCAAGTTCTCTCTCTCTCTCTCTCTCTCTCTCTCTCTCTCTCTCTCTCTCTCTCTCTCTCTCTCTCTCTCTCTCCCAGACAGACAGACAAAATACATGAACAAACAAACAGAGACACAGCTCAAAACTTTCCTTTCTTAAGGGGCTGTGCCAAAAGTCACTTCTAAAGTTCTTGTGCAGATAGTCACTCCTAAAGCTGCTGTGCCTGTAATCACTCCTGTTGTGCATATAGTCCCTTGTAAAGCTGCTGTGAGGATAGCTTAGTGGTTGGAGCACTCGCTTTCCCCCAGCCAAGGTTAAGCAGCATCAAGTGTGGTTACCAGTTGGATGGGTGACTGGTTCACTACAATCCCCCAGTTCACCCAGCTGTAAATGGGCACCTGCCTCTTTAGTGTCAGGGAAGGTAAAGTAGCGAGGAAGAGGAGATGGGCGCCACCCTCAATATGCTGGCCCCTAAAGAACTAAGGTCTCTGACGCCTCGCTCCCATATGGCCTGATAGAAGGTATACCTTTACTTTTACCTAAAGCTTCTATGTCTAAAGTCACTCCTAAAGCTGCTGTGCAGATAGCCACTTTAAAAACTGCTGTGTATATAGACACCTCTGCAGCTGCTGTGCATATAGTCACTCCTACAGTTGCTGTGTATATAGTCACCTCTGCAGGTGCTGTGCATATAGTCACACCTACAGCTGCTGTGCATATAGTCACTCCTACAGCTGCTGTGTATATAGTCACTCCTACAGCTGCTGTGCATATAGTCACTCCAACAGCTGCTGTGTATATAGTCACTCCTACAGCTGCTGTGCATATAGTCACACCTACAGCTGCTGTGCATATAGTTACTCCTACAGCTGCTGTGCATATAGTTACTCCTACAGCTGCTGTGCATATAGTCACTTCTAAAACAACTGCGACCAATAATCACTCCTAAATCTACCTGGGGATAATCACTTTTTTGAGCACATCTTTTGATTTGTATGAAAGATCAGGTTTGTTCGTTTCTTTATCTGTTCAGGGTGTTGACTGTGTGGACTTTTCTTTAAAGTCACTGAGCTTGAAATATCGCTTTTTGGGGGGTTGGCCAAGAATATGTAATGGAATCTTACAGCTCTTGTGTCTTTGTCTGGTTGGAACACAGCACAGAAAGAGTGACATAATTATATGTACAGCAGCTCTAGAACAGCGGTTCTTCCCTGAGCACATGCAACAAAGTTTCCCATGTTTGAAATCTCTCTCTCTCTCTCTCTCTGTGTCTCTCTCTGTCTCTCTCTCTCTCTCTCTCTCTCTCTCTCTCCTCTTTCTCTCTCTCTCTCTGTCTCTCTGTGTGTCTCTCTCTCTCTCAGTATTCATAAGTGAAATATCCATAGTCATATACAGAGCTGCTTTCTTTTGACAACAGTGAATGCATTAGGTGCTTTATCTTTATGAAATTTTATTTGTATAGGCAAAAGGAAATCATACATTACTCCCCTGCCCTGCTCAAAGGGCCCCCTTAGGCAATGACAATAAATATTGTTCAAAGTGTCAAAGCGTCTCCCTCCTTGTTGATTCTCTCTCTCTCTCTCTCTCTCTCTCTCTCTCTCTCTCTCTCATTCTCTCTCTCTCTCTCTCTCTCTCTCTCTCTCTCTGGGACTGCATGTAAAAAAAAAGCACATGGGTGCTTATTCATTATCCTAAAAAAAAAGATCTGATTTGAGCTGATTTCGTTTGATTTGATTTGATCCTATCTATCTATCTATCTGTCCATCTATCTATCTATATATCTAATATCTCTCACACACACACACACACACACACACACACACACACACACACACACACACACAACACACCAAATCCACCAACTCTTCCTCTTCCCCCTCTTTCTCTTTGTGTCCATACATGTCTTTTGCCTTTCTGTCCTCAGTGAACCCCCTTTCTAACCACAAACACCCCCTCGCTCCACCCCTCCCCCATTCTCTCCCCCCCCCCCTCCCCCAACTCTATCTCTCCGGTCATATCTGCCAGTATTCATCCGGTGCTATAAAAAGTTGACATCTCACAAAATCCCCAGCCAGCCAGCCAGCCAGCCAGCCAACCGACCAACCAAGCGAATGTGCCCTCATCATGCACCGTCATCATAAACTGAAACAATAAAGCTGACAATAACACAAAGAGAGAGAGACAGAGACAGGATAGAGATAGACAAGAGAAAGAGAAAGCGAGAGCGAGAGAGAGAGAGAGAGAGAGAGATAGACAGCGAGAGAGAGAGAAAAGAGAGGAGACAAAGACCAGAGAAAAGAGAAAGACAGCGAGAGAGAGAGGAAAAGAAGAGAGAAGAGAATCCAAAAAAAATAAAAAAAAAGGGGGAATGAAATTTATTTTTTTTTAATAAATGTAAGAATAAAGAATTTTTGACCTCAAGCTTAGGCTTACAATCTGTCCCTTTTCCCAAAAAATAACAAAAATTTTTAAATTTTTTTAAAAAACAGAAATAAAGAGACTTTTAAATAAAACATGGCAAAAAAAAAAAAGAAAAACATAGAGAAGAGGGGAGAGGGAGAGAGAGAGAGAGAGAGAAAAGAGAGGGAGAGAAAGAGAAGAGAGAAGATTGAGAGAGAGAATGAAACATGGGAAAAGAAAAAAAACGCAGAGATAGATAGATAGATAGATAGATAGATAATAGAGGGAGAGAGAGAGAGTTCTTGAGAAAAGAGAGAAGGAGAGAGAGAGAAGAGGGGGAGAGAGAGAAAAAGAGAAGAGAGAGTCACACACAGACGCGGGGACGCGCGCGCGGGACACAAAACCAAAACAACAAAGAAAACCAAAACCAAACTTTTTTATTTAATAGTGATTTTGGGGGGGGGGGGGGGGGGGGGGGGGGGGGGGGGGAGGGGGGGGGGGGGGGGGGGGGGGGGGGGGGGGGGGGGGGGGGGGGGGGGCGGGGGGGGGGGGGGGGGGGGGGGGGGGGGGGGGGGGGGGGGGGGGGGGGGGGGAATAGGGGGGGGGGGGGGGGGGGTTAAAAAAAAAAAAACAAAAACGAAAAACAATTAAAAATGCAGTCTTTTTCCTCAGAATAGGCCGCTATTTTCCCTTTAAATTTTAAGGGTGCTTTTTTGTTTGGGAAAAAAAGAAAAATTTTAAAAAGAGGGGAGAGAGAGAGAGAAGAGAGGAAAAGAAAAGAAAAAACAGACACACACACAAAAAAAACACACACACAAAAACAAACCAGACCCCAAACAACAAAGACCCACTAAGGAAAAAAAGGGAAAAAAAAACCACAAACAGACAAAGACACACTAAGGAAAAGAAGGAAATAAAACCACAAACAGACAAAGACACCCTAAGGAAAAGAAAAGGGAAAAAAACCCACAAACAGCCCAAAAAACACACTAAGGAAAAAGGGAAAGGAAAAAAAAACCACAAAACAAAGACACACCAAAGGGAAAAAAAAGAAAAAAAAAACCACAAAAAAACAGACAAAAAAACCCCACCAAGGGAAAAAAAAGGAAATAAAACCCAAAAAAAAGACACACCAAAGAAAAAGAAGGAAAAAAAACCCCCCAAACAGACAAAACACAAAAAGGGAAAAGAAGGAAAAAAAAACCCCAAACAGACAAAGACACACCAAAAGGAAAAAAAAGGAAATAAAACCAAAAAAGGGCAAAGACACACTAAGGAAAAAAAAATGGAAAAAAAAAACCAAAAAAAAAAACCCAAACAGAACCCCAAAGACAAAAACCAAGGAAAAAAAAAGGAAATAAAACCACAAACAGACCCAAAAACACACCAAAGAAAAAGAAGGAAAAAAAACCACAAACAGACAAAGACACACTAAGGAAAAGAAGGGGAAAAAACCCACAAACAGACAAAGACACACTAAGGGAAAAAAAAGGAAATAAAAACCCCAAACAGACAAAGACACACCAAGGAAAAAAAAAGGAAAAAACCTACAAAACAGACAAAGACACACCAAGGAAAAAGAAGGACCTATAGAGGCCCTAAGCTTGGAGGGCGGGTTTACCAGTTCCCGACAAACACGATGGGGTTTCCCTCGGGCCACAAAATTTCCCCCAAACAGTGGCCCCGCAGGGGGAAAAAAACTGAAAACAAAGCGCTCATAAATCCCCCCCCAAAAATAAAACAGCCAAGCGTGCATGTCATCCCTTTGGGAAAAGGGGGCTTCAATCCTTTGCCTGCCTGCACTTGCCTGCCTCCTGCCTGCCTTGCACTAACTCCCCCCTCCCCTTGCAAAAAAAAGACTAAAAAATAGCTTTTTCCCCTTTCTAGCCCCGCGTCCAGTTTTGAGAAAAAGGGGGGCGCATTGTTTGGTTGGCTTCCCCGGACCACTTGCTTTACGTCAGTTTATTGACGGAAAAGGCGGATACGACGGGGCTGAGGTTTTCCCCTAGTAAGGGGTGAATTTCCCCCCCCCCCTCCCCCCCCCCCCCCCCCCCCCCCCAGAAGGGGAAAGGGGGGAGGGTGGGGTGGTGGGTGGGGGGGGGGGGGGGGGCAGGGGAAGTCATAGGGGAAGTTTTCCCAAAAAATCTTTTTTCATGGCCAAAGACGGATTGATGGTTGCGACAGGGGCATTTTTAGAAATCCTGCGATTACGTTTTTGCGTAAAAACCCAAAAAAAAAACAAACAACCCCCCCCCCCCAAAAAAAAAAAAACCAAAAAACCCCACACACAAAAACAGAGAAAACCCGAAAGTAACTCCTTTTCCCTCTTTTTGCTCTCTCTCTCTCTCTCTCTCCCCCCTCTCTCTCTCTCTCCACTCTCTCTCTTTCCCTCTCACTCCCTCTTCGCCCTCTCCTCTCTCTCCCTCTCTCCTGGGTATTGGGCCTTTATTTTTATTACCATGACATTCAAATTTTCATGAAAATTTTAAAAAAAAAAAGTGTTTTGTTGATCGTGTGCTAAGTTTGGTATTACATATTTTTATTATCCCTGAAACACCCCCCCCCCCCCCCCCACAAAACACACACACCTCAAACACACACCACAAACACATACACACACACACACGCCGCGCGCGCCCCCGTCAAACACACACACCCACACACACACATACACACACACTCACTCACTCAAACCCCCCCAATTCTCTCCCAAAACCCACTGTATAGTTTTTAAATTTCTTCTTGGTTTGGTTTTTTTTTTTTATTTTGTGGATGTATGGGGGTTTTAAAATTTTTTTCATTATCAGACATAAAAATTTGAAAAAGAGTAAAACTAAAAGATTTTTTATGGGATCCATACTGTTTTGGGATTTAAAATATTTAAAATTAACTCTGAAAAACACACACCCACACTCTCTGTCTCTGTCCTGACCTTTTATCGTCCGCTTATAGGGCATAGTAAACCTTATGAAAGGGTTCATATTTTTATATTTTTTAATACCATTTGGACTTGCCTCTTTACTTAAGTTTTTTTTTATTCCCTATTTTCAATATCTTTTAAAATTTAAGGGGAACAAGTAAAATTTTACCATTTGGAAAAATGGGGTGATGTTTTTTCTTTATGGGCTTTTTAATTTGGTTTTTTTATTTTTTTTGGCTTTGTTTTTGCCTTGTTCTTGTTTTTGTTGTTTGTCGTTTTTTCCCCCTTTTTTTTTCATCTTTTCTTGGTTTGGTTTTTTCCCTTTCTTTTTTGTTTGTTTGTTTTTTGGTTTTGGGTTTTTTGGGGGGGGGGGGTTAAAGGGGTGGGGATTCTTTTGGGTTTTTTTTTTAATTGCTTGCTTTTGGGGGGGGGGGGGGGGTTGTTGGGGGGGGCTGTTTTTAAAAAGGGTTTTTTTCCCCCTTGTTTTTAAAAACCCAGACTGATAAGTAATTTGGGGTTTTTATTATTAAGATTTTTTTCCCCAACGGGCGGGGGTGGATGTAAAAAAACACATGTTGCTTATTCCCTTACCTCGAAAAAAAAAGAATTTTCATTGTCCCTTGCATTGTCCCTTGTCTCTTCTCTCTCATCTCTTTCTTCCCTTTAAAAACTCCTCTTTGTCAAATCCTCTCATTGCTCCCCCCCTCAATTTTAATAAAGTTAGGGGATTTTTGTATCCCTCCACTAATTAAAAAACCCTATCTATTCCCCCTTCCCCTTTAAAAAATTTATTTCAATTTCCCCCCTCTTTTTCCCACAAACCTTTAAACCTGCCAAACCAAAAACACAAACCCCTCACCGTAAGCATACAATACAATGCTCATACAAATCCCCAACCCCCCTCCCCCCCCCCCCCCCTCAAAGCAAAAACCTCACCCCTTCCCCGTAAAACCCCAAAAACCCCCCCCCAAAACCCCTCCCCCCAAAACAACCCGCAAAGGGATTTTCCCCAAATCTCACAAAAAAAACTCCCTCCCTCCCCTTTTCCCCACCCCTCCCCCGGTCAATCTCGCCCTTCCCCAAAACCCCCCCCCCAAAAACCCAAACCCCCACCACCTTCCACCCCCCTATCTTTTATCTCTCTCATGGAAAATATTGGTTTTTTCCCCCCCCCTAACCGGGGCCTTTTTCCCCCCTGAGATGCTTCTTCCCTTTAACCCCTTGGTCCCCCCCCCCCCCCCCCAAAAACCCCCCACCACCAACCAAAAAGCCCCAAACCCCCCCCCCCCCCATTGCATGCAAGCAATCTCTCAAGCACATACCCCCCTTCCCCCTCCCATCCCGAACACAAACATACGCATCGTTACAGCATACCTGTTCCTTTTAATGTAGGATTAACATTGTGGGTCGTGAACTTGTTGGAAGATAGCAAGATCGGACAGAATCAGTGCTAAGCCTCGTGTGATTTTAAACAGATGTTTTTTTTTCCAGAAAAAAACAAACACTTTGTTCTCAAATCTTTGTGAAGCAACAAGAAGCTGATGCCTTATAGTGTGCTCCACTATCAAACAAAAACGAAATCTGTTATTTGGCAGCTGAATATAAAACAAACGCGATCCCTCCCTCCCTCCCTGTGTGTGTGTGTGTGTGTGTGTGTGTGTGTGTGTGTGTGTGTGTGTGTGTGTGTGTGTGTGTGTGTGTGTGATATGATTGTTAAAAACTGCCATACACGTTCATAAGCCCTTCAATCTCCAAACAGCCGGAACGGTAGAAGAAGCAGGCAAATACAAAATAAAACTATCTGTTTCTTCAGGCCTGGACTAGCTTGTTTCATCTCCAACACACCATGGGAAACGAACGGACGAAACTCTTTTTAGAGCTCTGCTTTCGTAGAAGTTTTATAATATGATGTAAAGGAAACAAATTTTCTAGTATTGAAAAAAATCCCAGACACTTTAATCAAACTTTTGTTCCTAGAAAAGGGACAAATGGGTATAACTTGACACCCCCCCCCCCCTTCCAAAGAAACAAACAAAAGAACAACCCCCCAAAACCCAACCAACCAATCAAAAACAAAAAAGAATTTTAAAAAAATGAACAAAATTAATAACAAAAACAAAACAAACGAAAAACACCCACCCCAAAAAACTAAACAAACAAGAAACCCAACAAATGAACAAATAACAACAAACGAAAAAACAGCAAAGAAACAAAACCAAACAAGAACACCAACAACAACCAATGAGCAAACAACAAAAACAAAAAACAAAACAAAAAAAATCCCAAACATCCAAAACAAAACAAAAAATCAAAGCAAGCAAAAGCCAAACCAAAGAAGAAGAAAAAAACCCCAAAAAATCCCGAAACAAACAAACCCCTCATAACATGCTTTTCTCTCCCAGCTGTCTCATCCAAGTTTCCAGCCTGCCTTTCTTTCCCCTCCCAAAGTGTGTGTAGAAGCGCCTGTGGCTTCATCACTCTCACCGTTTATTTCAGAGCAGCTGTCACGACTCCCGATTAAAACAACCGACACAAAAAAAACCCGGTTGGGATGGGTCACCCCTTTATGTCAGTTCCATGACAATGGGGCTTTCCATTCATCCTCCGTTCTTCATCTTTACAACACACACACGCAGGCACGCACACACGCACGCACACACACACACACGCGCGCACGCATGCACACGCACACGCGCGCACGCAAGCACGCACACGCACGCACACACACACACGCACGCACTTGTCTACCATAACTTCAGGTGGAAAGATGTTAAAATGAAGAAGACAGACAGACAGACAGACACACACCACCTCCACACTCACGTGTTGTCAAAGAATAGACTTTTCTGTCATGTAAGGTTAGTATTACGTATTGTAAACATGCACAAAGAAAGCAAGAGCGAAACCAGCCAACCAACCAACCTGCCAACCAACCAACCAACCAACCTAAACTTTAAAAAACATGGCCCTGGTCACGCTTTCCCCTATTTGAATAGTTTTCTTTTTCACCCTTTCTGGACCCTCCCTCCTGCCCTTCTATATGTCTGCATCGTGTGTGTGTGTGTGTGTGTGTGTGCGCGTGTGCGTGTGTGTAATACGAAGCCAGGTTGCGTGCAAGAAATTTGAAACGCACACGGAGTGTGTCTACGCCCATTTCGCTTTTATTATACTGGTAGTGGCTTGTTTTGTCATGTGTGTCTCGATTTTCAGGGACTTTTGCCCTTGATAACTCTGTCTGTCTGTCTGTCCCTCTCTACCCCCCCCCCCCCCCCCCTCCCGC
>CM054146.1:42499082-42506582 GCA_028751875.1 Rapana venosa | reverse complement strand
GTGACTTTGTACAATAAAAAACGATGCTTGCTTGCTTGCATGTGGTCACACACGCGCGCACACACTCACGCGCTGCATGCACACACACAAATACACACACATACACACACACACACCGACACCACTACCAAAGTAAAACTACCTGACCACCACCATCTCCACCACCACAACAACAATAACACACACACACACACAACACACACACACACACACACACACCACACAGATGTTCTCTCTGTCTGTCTGTCTCTGTCTCATCAAGACTGCCACCGGGGCGTGATACTTAAAAATGGGTGGGAAGAAAATGCGAGACACACTTCTTACTTATGCAAGGTTACCGTTTGATGTCTCCTACTACACAGTTGATTTCTACATTTACCTCAATACACTTGTTCTCATTATGCTATGCCGGGTGGGTGGCTTGTGTCATAAAAACCATGAGCTTGAAATTGAAGTTTTTGTTTGAGATAAACACCAAAACAAAAAACCCACAAAAGAAAATGACTGTCCTTGTTTCTTCTTCTCTTCTCTGCGTTTCCTTACTGGGAGGGATATGTAGTTAGCCGTCAGCGCCTGGGGTTTTTCACAGTTCTTGATTAAACCATTGACCCTGGGGGCAACAGCAAGGTGAGAGGCTGTATGACCAGTGGCTTTTCCACTCATGGAATTCCACTTTACAGCTTAGTCTTTAGTGATCGACTATGACTCTCTGACTAGGAGGCTTGACTCGCACAGTCCTTAATGTGTTGCAACCCTGGGGGCTGGTTGGCCTTTGGAGAACATCTCCAACGCTTACTGTCCTTATGCCCACTTGGCCGAGAGAGTGGGGATGTACTGTGGGCAAGGCATCTCCACTATAATCAAATTTCTGCCCAGTTTCCAAAACAGCAGCTGCCTCCTCTGCTGTTTTGGAGGTCATCGTCGAACACGACGGACTAACATACATACAATGAGTGCGTGACCTTCTCCTGCACTGATAATTCTCTGCAGATGTCTGCCCCCTGGCCTCAGCCCACACTTTCCAACTTCAGAGAAGTTCATGTGTTTGTTGTGCAGGATGCATGCTGGGTATGTTCGTGTTTCGTTACCCGCACGAACGCTGACATGAATGACGGGATCTTTAGCATGCTTAGTTGATCTACTGCATATCTATCTATCTATCTATCTATCTATCTATCTATCTATCTATCTATCTATCTATCTACTATCTATCTATCTATCTATCTATCTACTATCTATAGACACACACAACACACACACGCACTCACGCACGCACGCACACACACAACACAACACACACAAAGAGAATTAAGGCACTAGCAGGTCTGCACTTTCAGCTGACCTGGGAGATCGTAAAATAAAAAATTCCCACCGTGCTCCGCTACCGAGATTCGAGCCCACGACTTAATAATAATAATAATAATAAATGGAATTTATAGAGCGCTATATCTTGTAAAAAACAAATCAAAGCGCTTATATATATTAATATGTCAGAGTCAGAGTCAGAGGTGTTCCTCTGCTACTGGTAACCTGTAACCCAGTACTACCTGTCTCAGTGGGGAGATAACCCGACCCAAAAATCCCCAGCTATGGGAAAATAGCAGCTTGGAGAGGAGATGGGCGCCGCCAAGCAATCCACGCCCACAGAAATACCTACATGGACAACACTGCAAGGAAAGACATGCCGGATCGGTTGAGGCCCGGAATACCAACAACCGCGCCTTCCATTGGAGCGTTCCAGGATGGAGGTGGAAAATATGCGACTGGGACGCAAACTACAGCTATCAAACTCCAGGCTGAAAAGACCATCATTGGTACATGGAACATCCGTACCTTACACACATGTGGGAAGCTCCAAGAGCTAACCCACGAACTTCGAAGATACGAATGGGACATACTGGGACTGGCCGAAGTCCGTTGGGTCGGATTCGGCGAAGCAACTACAGAGGAGATCACAAACTATGGTATAGTGGCGACGACTCCAAACACCAACACGGAGTAGGATTTCTTGTCAACAAGAAGAGGACCAACAGTGTCATCAGCTGTACCCCATTTCAAGCAGACTGATCTCCATGCGTGTCGCAGCAAAACACACAACATGACCATCATACAAGTCTATGCACCAACATCAGACTACGATGAGGAAGCAATCGAGTGTTTCTACGAAGATTTGAGAGCGCCATCAAATCAACTCCAAAGAAGGACTTTCTCGTGATCCAGGGCGACTGGAATGCCAAGATCGGACCTGACGCTTATGACCAATGGCCAGGGACAGTAGCCGTTTTGGCGTGGACAACACTAATGATAGAGGTCTCAGACTTTTGGAATTCGCAAGCAGCCACAATCTTACTGTCGCCAACACCTTATACCCCACAAGACATCAAGAAGAACGACATGGCATCACCAAATGGAAAGACACATAACCAGATTGACTACATCTTGGCCCCCAAACGATTTAAGTCGAGCATCAACAAAGCCCAGACAAGAAGTTTCCCTGGCGCTGATATTGGTAGTGACCACGACATGGTACTCATGACCCTACAGATCAAGCTGAAGACCAAGAACCAGAAGAGAAATCCCCGCTATGCGGTTCAACATGGAAAGTGAAGGACCCCGAAGTCGCTGAAATCTTTAAAGCTGAGATAGGGGGCAGATTTGCAGCATTGAAATTTCCTCCAAGATGACATCAACAACCTCACTGAGACCTTCAGCAAGACCATTCAGGAGACAGCGCTGGAGATCCTTGGGAAAGAGAGGAAAAAAGAACCAACCGTGGGTTACCAACGATATTCTGGACTGTGCGACCAACGTAGGGAGCTAAAGCCAGTGAAGAACAAAAACCCAGAAACGGCCGAAGAGTATAGAACAGTCAACAGGTCAATCAAGAAGAAGATGACTGAGGCCATGGGGAACTGGATGTCAGAACAATGCGCCAAGGTTGAGAAGGCAATGGCGAAAGGAGACAGCAAAGAGGCGTACCAGACCATCAAGGTACTAACCAAGTCCCAGCAGCCAAAGACCTCCGTTATTGAAGACAAAGAGGGGTCAGTCCTTACAGAGAGCGCCACTATTATGAAGAGATGGACAGAATATTGCAGAGACCTGTACAACTACAAGCTGAAGGCTGATCCGAACAAACTTCACGAGCAAGATCCCAGACCATCAGATCCTGAAAGCACACAGGTGCTGGAGGAAGAGGTAGAAGAAGCAGTAAGATCCCTGAAAGGAGGCAAGTCACCAGGGATTGACAACATCCCGCTGAGCTCATCAAGAACGGAGGCCCAGAGATGATCAAGGCATTAACAATCATCTGCCAACGCATCTGGACCAGCAAAAGAGTGGCCTGAAACAGTGGACCCAATCCATCATAGTTCCACTTCCAAAGAAGGGAGACCTGAAGAAGTGCCAAAATTACAGAACAATCAGTCTGATAAGCCATCCAAGCAAAGTTATGCTACGCATTGCCTTGAACAGACTGAAACCACAAGCAGAAGAAATCCTATCAGAAGAACAGGCAGGATTCAGACCAGGTCGAAGCACTGTCGAACAGATCTTCAACATCAGAATGCTCATAGAGAAGCATCTCCAACATCAGCTACAGCTCTACAACAACTTCATTGACTTCAAGAAGGCCTTCGATCGAGTGTGGCAAGAAGCTCTGTGGCAAGTCATGAGAGACTATAGCTTCGACGAGGACCTGATTCAAGTCATCCAGGCGCTGTATGACAGCTCCCACAGTGCAGTCCTCATGGGGGGAGAAATCGGGGAGTTCTTCCGGACTTCAGTTGGAGTTCGACAAGGCTGCCCGCTATCCCCCGTTCTTTTCAACGTGTTTCCTGGAGAACATCATGCAGGAGGCCCTCCTTGGCTTCAAGACCACAATCACAATAGGAGAAGGCCAGTCTGCAATCTTCGATTCGCAGACGATATTGATCTCATGGGCCGCAGTGAAGAAGAACTCCAGGATCTCACCACCAGACTGGAAACATCAGCCAATGCCCACGGTATGGAGATCAGCACGGAAAAGAGCAAGATCCTAGTGAACAGTACCACACCGACCACTCCCACCAGCATCAAGATGAGTGGCGAGACACTAGAGGAGGTGGAAACTTTCAAGTATCTTGGAGCAGTCATCACCAAAGAAGGCACGAGCACACAAGAGGTGAAGATCAGACTTGCTGTGGCACTCTCCTCCATGACTAAGCTGGCGAAGTGTGTGGAGAAACCACAACATCAGAACCCACACTAAGGTCAGACTCTACAAGGCACTCATCACATCCATTGCCTTGTACAGCTGTGAAGCATGGACACTTACTGCGATTAGAACGTCGCATCAAGCTTGAGATGAAGTGCCTCAGGCGGATCTGAACATCACCTACAGAGACGCAAACCAATGACTACGTACTGGCAGCAGTCGAGGCATGGCTGGCAACAAGAACCTGCTAGATACAGTCAAACGGAGGAAAACTGAAGTGGTTTGGCCACACAACAAGGCATAACAGCCTGTCAAAGACAGTCCTGCAGGGAATGGTGGAAGGAGCAAGGAGGCAGGGACGACCACGCAAAAGCTGGATATCCAACATCAAGGAGTGGACCGGCCTCACTGTACCAAGCCTCCTGAAAACAGCCCAGGACAGAACCATTTGGCGGTCCACTTGCAGCGTCCGTGCGGGTACCCCAACGGTCGTCCCGACCAAGGGATGAACAAGGAACAATATATGTCCCATATTGTACGAAACTTCATGAGCCTTCTACGGGATTGACATCAAAAGATCTTAACCACTCGCCCAGCTACAGTGTGTGTGGTGTGTGTGTGTGTGTGTGCGTGCGTGTGTGTGTGTGTCTGTGTGGGTGTGTGCGTGTCTGTGCCTGCGCGTGTGTGTGTGTGTTGTGTATGTGTGTGTGTGGTGTGTGTCTGTGTGTTTCTGTGCGTGTGTGTGTGTGTGTGTGTGTGTGTGTGTGTGTTCTTGTTTAATGTCCCAAAAGTTAAAAAAACACGCGTATATATACATACATAAGCTTACCGTCAGGTAAGTGCCTGCCTACCTTTGATCACATCTCCAGACGTTACAGGCTGTTGCACAGCAGAACGACTGCACTCACCTCACCCCCCACCCCGGTACAAGAATTATTAATGCGTTGCGGTGTTAAGTGATACATTTATTTATCTTGTCAAGGGGAAAACTAGAAGATGAGAGAGCGAGCGAGAGCGAGCGAGAGAGAGAGCGAGGGAGAGAGAGAGAGAGGGGAGGGAGAGAGAGACAGAGCGAGATGAGAGCGGGACAGAGCGAGAGAGGAGAGAGAGAGAGAGAGAGAGCGAGAGGAGAAGAGAGCGAGAGAGAGAGAGGAGAGAGAGAGAGAGAGAGCGAGGAAGGAGAGAGAGAGAGAGCGAGAGAGAGAGAGCGAGAGAGAGCGGAGGAGAGAAGAGAGAGAAAGAAGAGAGAGGAGAGAGGGAAGCGAGAGAGAGAGAGAGAGAGAGAGAGAGAGAAGATAGAGAGAGAGAGAGAGAGAGAGAGGAGAGAGAGAGAGAGAGAGTGAATGGAACAGAAACGAGCAAAATTATATTTTCTGAGGGTAATGGAATTAGTAAATACTTTTTATTTCATTCAGCCTTTCAAAAAAAAAAAAAAGTGAACATCAAACATGCAAGCATACATAAGGGACAAATATCTAAGCAACGTCAATCATAGTTGTCACGGTGAACAAATAATTACAAGATATTTAAAATGTTTTTGAAAGAGAAAAAGAAAGAGAAAAAATACACGAGGGAATGAGAGAGAGAGAGAGGGGAAAGAGAGGGAGAGGGAGAGGGAGAGAATGAGAGACAGAGAGGGAATGAGAGAGGGAGAGGTGGAGAGAGGGAGAGAGAGAGAGAGAGAGAGAGAGAGAGAGAGAGAGAGAGAGAGAGAGAGAGAGAGAGACAGAGCAGACAGACAGACAGACGACAGACGGACAGACAGACAGACAGACAGACAGACAGACAGACAGGTTGGTTTTTTGAAGTAGGGGTTGTATGGAGAAACGAAGTAGCGGAAGATCAGAAACTGCAGGTGTTGAATAAATGACCTGTCAACTTGTGATGTATACTTGCACATCTGCACATGTCAAACACACACACACACACACACACACACACACACACACACACACACACACATACACACACACATACACACACACAGGAGAGAGAGAGAGAGAGAGAGAGAGAGAGAGAGAGAGAGAGAGAGAGAGAGAGAGAGAGAGAGAGAGAGAGAGATTGTAAACAAAATATAATTTACGTTGCTGTACACTGTCTCTAAGTATGTTCCTGTAAATCACTCGTGCGAACGCTCGTGTGCGTGCGTGCGTGCGTGTGTTGTACGTGTGTGTGCGTGCGTGTGTTTGTGTGTGTGCGTGCGTGTGTTTGTGTGTGTGGTACGTGCGTGTGTTTGTGTGTGTGCGTGCGTGTGTTTGTGTGTGTGGTACGTGCGTGTGTTTGTGTGTGTGCGTGCGTGTGTTTGTGTGTGTGGTACGTGCGTGAGTGCGTGTGTGTTGTACGTATGTGTGCGTGCGTGTGCGTGCGTGCGTGTGTTTGTGTTTGTGCGTACACGCGTGTGTGGGAGTGTGTCCTTTATGTCAATTTCTATTTTGTTTCGAGTCCAGGGCCGTTCTTGATGTGAAAATGTTCTCTTAAACACCTTCCACGTCTTCACCGACTTCAAGAAGGCATTTGACAGAGTATGACATATTTATTTATGGCACGTTGCGGACGACTATGGAGATGGGCAGCACTGGCGACAATCTGGTTAATTAAATACAAAGCCAACCAACCTCTGTTCAACGCAGCTAGCAACGCAGTTCTTGTTACAAAGTTCTGTTAAGTTATTCCACACTTTTAACTGGTGTTCGCAAAGGCTATCTTATGTTTCCAATACTTTTCAATAATATGTGTGTGTGTGTGTATCTGAGTGTGCGTATGTTCAAGTGCGTGCGTGCGTGCATGCGCCGCAAGTTCACGTATAAGAGCATGTGGATAATCGTTTGTATGCATAACCATGCATGTATGCTTTACTGCCTGTCACATTGTATGTGCGCACTGAGGCAAAGTAAGGCAATAAGTGTGTGTGTGTGTGTGTGTGTGTGTTTTGTGTGCGTGCGTGTGTGTATCCATAACACACACACACACAAACACACACACACACACACACACACCAGCAAGCGCGTGGTGACCGCCATAAACTTGTACTTCCCTCGAGCGGCGGAAAGAAAGCGAGAACAAAGAGTGTATAACCCTAAAGGTATGTCAACACTTTTCAACATCTGCTGGTCACCTCCTGTTTTCACAGTAATACTAAGAAGTCCCATCAAGCGTGCTTTATAACCCCATCAAATATCTGCTTGTCCTTCTGTTCTCTTACTAGTGTCTCTGTATGTAGCGCGGGGTATGGCCTCGCCTCGTCTCTTTGCACTGGAAAACACTCTGTATGTTTTGGTACGAGTGAGGTCAAGCGAAAAATGACC
>CM054146.1:42441582-42491582 GCA_028751875.1 Rapana venosa | reverse complement strand
CCACCCCCCATAAAACAACAAACCCCAACAATCCCCCAAACAAAACAAACCCCCCAGCAAAAACTACCCCCAAAAAACCCCAACAACAACAACAACAACACACACACACACAAAACAAACAAACAAAAAAACAAAAAACAACCCCAAACAAACAAAAAACACAACAAAACAAGATTAACAGCAACACCCCCCCCCCCCCCCCCCCCCCCCCCTCCCACTAATCCTGGAACTTCACGGAAACTTTACCGGATACTCGAACCCACGTCCTCAATTACCATCATATCATGAGCCCGAAATCGAAATGCGGCTACCTATATGATGAAGGAGGGTAGGGGGAGGGTGGGGGTGAGGGAGGGAAGGGAGTGGGGGGAGGGGGGCGGGGAGGAGACAGTCACATACGCAACAGTCTCACTACTACTGAAGAACCTCGGAGCTCTAGCCGAGGAACGAAAAAACAATACCACGAGCACAACGTTCTAACCAGCAGGCTTGTTCCGCCCCTGAGGTCATCAGAGCAGACCTACATTGAGAGCACTGAAACATGTCATCATCATCATCAATGCCTTTGTGCCTTGTTGGCACGTAGGGCAGCAACAAATGTTCTCCACTCCTGTCTGTCCTGGGCCAGCTTCTGAATGGTTCCCCAGGTATGTTGGAAGGTCTTCAGCTCTGTTTCGACAGTCCGATGCCAAGTGTTCTTGGGTCGTCCTCGTTTGCGACTGAAACATGTGGATGCACTTTAAACACACTTTAAAAAGATTCCCAACCAAACCTGCTATACTAATTATGCGCAACCGCTTCGTTATCTGTCCGAATAGAAATCATCATTGCTACATTGAAGTCTTGTGAGTTGATTGGCTCTGATGAAGAAGCAGAAAATCAGTCAGGCTTAAAATGCACGCATGAATCAATCTAACGTTGAATTTCTCAATGATGGGCAATATGCGTTAAATAACTGACAGTTGTTGGTGTGGGTTTTTTTTTAAACAACTATGCAACATATCTTACTTTTGCCAGCTAGACAAACATGATTTTATAATTTATGCAAATGACAATTTGACGTGACTTTTTCTTTTTCTTTAATTTCCTGGTGATTCATCAGGGCACTGTACTGACATGTTCATGGCTCTGGGCAAGTTGAACCTGGCGGAGCCCATCCTCCCCAGGGTCGTAGACTACATGCTGGGTATGTTTGAGTCATACATAGCATCGGCCATAGCTGGCCTACCCTTCCATGCAAGATTTTAACACGCGCGCAAACTGTTATGTACGCGTTCCCCACACGGGACATTTGGGTTGTCGTTATCATTCAGCCCCAGGACTTTCGCAGGAGAACAGACAGAGTGGAACGAGTGTCAATCCCAAGTGAAACACCCCCTTAAGCTTCATCATCATCATTAACCATTACACCCAGTGGTGTGTAGGGCAGCAACAAAGAGCTTCCACTCCTGCCTATCCTGGGCCAACCTAGTCACTGATCCCCAAGAGTGCCGCATGGCCTTCATCTCACTTTCTACAGTCCTCCTCCTCCACGTTGCTTTTGGTCTTCCTTTCTTTCTCCTTCCTTCTGGGGTCCAGTGCAATGCTGTTCTTGTGATTGACTGTGGATCTCTTCGGAAGATGTGCCCAATCCACTTCCACCGTCGTCTCGTGATGATGGTTCCCATGTCTTAAGCTTAGCGAGGCTCAAACACCACGCCTTCAACGAACTTGGAATCACAAGTTCCGACAGTTTTAAAAACCGCTGGACTAAGAAGACAACCCGGCAATTTCTCCACCAACCGCGTCATCCTCAACCGCACCAGTTTCACCCCGTCCCCAAGAGAGAGGCGAATTGGAACGGATCATACCCGACAATATAAACCAACCCCCCCCCCCCCCCCCCCCCCCCCCCCCCACCCCCCCCCCCCCCCCCCCCCCCCCGGCCCCCCCGACCCCCCCCCCGCCCCCCCTCCCCCCCCCCCCCCCCCCCCCCCCCCCACCCCCGCCCCCTCCCCCCCTGGTTGTCCCCCCCCCCCCCCCCCCCCCCCCCGGCCCCCCCCCCCCCCCCCCGCCACCCCCCCCCCCCCCCCCCCGCCCCCCCCCCCCCCAGACCCCCGGGCCCCCCCCCTCCCCCCCCCCCTCCCCCCCCCCCCCCCCCTCCACCCCCCCCCCCCCCCCCCCCCCCCAGGCCCCTCCCCCCCCCCCCCGCCGCCCCCCCCCCCCCCCCCCCCCCCCCCACCCCTCCCCCCCCCCCCCCCCCCCCCCCCGCGAAACGAAATCCCCCCCCCCCCCCCCCACCCCCCCCCCCCCCCCCCCAAATCTGTAGGTCAAGATACCCGACCGCAGGTAAAAGGACGTTTCGCTTTAACACAAAACACGCAGACTCAACCGTTGTTCTCCCCGTGACTCGGTATTGGTGGGCCCTGCTAGCCTAGCGGCTGTCCATGTTTATTGCCTGTCCTCATCACCGCTCTCGCGGGTATCCTTCCCCCGGCCATGTTCTACTCTCCCCTAGGAGCCATTTATAACTTAACTTCGCATAAAATAACCGCAGCCACAAAAAGCGGGGCCGTTGGTTCGTGCGTCGGTCGTTCTGGTCTACATTTTTGACCCCGTTGTCATGAATATTAACGCACGTGTCGATAACGGACGCCTCAGGAATGCGACGACTGGCGGGAATGTTCTGTGCAGCTGCTGCTCACTGAATGATGATAATTACTGTGGCTGATGAAGACAAAGACGGCGTTTATTTACGCCATCCTCCCTCCCTTGCCACTTTTCCAGCCATAGAGGAACATGACAGACAAGTTACATTGCAAATAACTTAATTCAAAACATGCACTACATTGTGGTATTTGGGTCAGTTAAACAACAGAGTTTTGTTTTGTTTTGTTTTTACTTTTTTTTTTTTATATAAAAAGAACAGAGTTGTAGTATTAGATAAAAACAAACCAAACAAAAAAATAACAGCAACAAAAACAAAAACAACACGAAAAGCCGACTAGCATTGCCACACCCCGATTAATAATGACAAGGACAAGAGGTAAAGGGGAGAAAACAACATAATAGATAAGCTTCCAGTTTCAAGCAGGGGTCAAGCTGGGATGAAGTACATGTGCAGTTCCTTAGAGAAAATGGGCTGAGCACACGGTATTTTTGTACACACACACACACGCACACACAGGGGAGAGAGAGAGAGAGAGAGAGGAGAGAGAGAGAGAGAGAGAGAGAGAGAGAGAGAAGAGACGAGAGAGAGAGAGGAGAGAGAGAGGAGAGAGAGAGAGACGCTTATATTTTCTACAAAATCTTTGGTAAAAGTCTCTTTTTTGTATTTCATCAAAATTCGGACAAACAAAATGACCTAAACAAGACCAAACCTTTCAAATTACTGAATAATTTCTCTTTCATTACGGCCATAATTATTTTTGGATAAGTATCGGTTGTCACAGAAACACAGGGGAGGGAGGGAGGGAGAGAGAGAGGGAGGAGAGAGAGAGAGAGAGAGAGAGAGAGAGAGAGAAGAGAGAGAGAGAGAGAGAGAGAGAGAGAGGAGAGAATGTACAAGTATAATATGGCACACAGCAAATATCTTCATCCATCCTATTGCACACACACACACACACACACACACACGGATGAGACTATAAACCGAGGCCCCGTGTGCGAACGCATGCAGAACATCTTGCGCACGCGTTAAATCCTGTTCCGCTTTTCGAAAGAGTAGGCCATTGTGTGCCGGTGGGAACAGATGATTATATTGACAAAACCGCATACACACGGGGACTGGATGTAAAAAAGCACACAAGTGCTTATTCCATTATCCTCGGTATAAAAGAATAAATAAATAAACACACACACACACACACACACACTCAACCCGATTATCTATATCATGATGATCACGTCTCTTCAGACCTAACAAACAGAGCCATAACAGAAGAAGAAGAAAACAACAACAACAACCCAAAGGACCACCTACACCCTGGTGAGATAAAGAAAACGCCAATCCCAAAACACCAGCTGACCAGAACCACAGTAAAGAAATACATGACAATAAATCTTCATGGTTGAACCAGCCGTTGTAAATTCTTTTTAGCACTGTCATACGACGATACATCCCCAAGGCTGTAATGCGGCTACCTCCACTGTGGGCAAAAAACCGGTCAGATATGTAAAAATCTCACCATTGATGTTCCTCGAAGCTCTAGCCAAGGAACAAAAAACAAAACCAAAATATAAAATGACCGTAAAAATGAAGCCTCCAGCTTGCTGCAGTCCAAGGGAGGGAACTCCACGAAAATGTTAACTGCGACATGAAATGAAAAACAATTTTTTGGAACCTGATAAATACATTATTCTTTAATGTGGAAAAGATAGATTTTTGTTTGCACTTAAAAAAAAAAGTCAATACTCTTGCAGTTTCTTTTTTTTGAAAATAGCGAAATGAAAGTCTGTGGAATAACTATAGTTTTATATGTAATGACCTCCCCCTGTGAGGTTACTGGGAGCGTTGTCAGTAGGCTATACACAAAGCACTGCCACTTTCTGAAAATTCTGTGCTAGGACTTCCCTCTTTTCTATCCCTCTCTTTGTTTCTACCTTGTTCTTCTTCTTCCTGTCACCTCCTTCTTGTCTCTTGTCTGCCTTCTTGGTCCATTCTCCTGCCTTTTTCCCACATAAAGACTTGAAATCTAACACTTCTCTTCCTCGCCCAAGTCAGATGCATTGGGCCTGACTTGTCAGCCGCTTTTAACGGCAGCGCAACGCATTTTTGCTCATATGACAGACAACAATAACTGCTGTCTGAGTGATCAACGAATATATATATATATATATATATATATATATATATATATATATAATAATATATATATATATATATAATATATATATATATAAGTGGATCGAAGTCAAATGATTGACAGGAAGGTGTATGGGGCATAATATGAAGGATTGTGCTGTCTATATTTGACATTCAACGTATGTGTGGTCAATAATGAGGCCAGCAGACGACAAACAAGTGATGGGGCAGGCGAGGCACCGCCATGTGCAACTCACGTGTAAAGTTGAAAGATGTGCAAAACAAACTTCTATAACACTTATCTTTGATGATTCCGTGACCAAGGAGTAATTATAGATTAGAGCTATATCTGAATAACTGTGAAAACAAAAACAGAAAGCGTAGACAAATATTTTGTAAGTTTTGTACAAGTTGCCACGATTTCATGATAGAAGAAGGAAGATTATAAGAATTGGGTTACCAAGAGAGAATAGAACTTGTCAATACTGCAGCAAAATAGCAGACGAGTTTCATTCACTGGATGAGTACATTTTATAAACCTAACAAAGAAAAAGTTTATTGACAACTCTTAATGCTAACGCCAAAGTAAATATGAACGTTATATACAAATTAAGCAAGATTATTGTAACAGATAATCATCAAGCCGAAATAATTAATTATGTTGGTAAATGTTTTGAAAAAAAGGGAGATAAATTATTCGAATAAGATAGAATGCAACATGGTGTTTACTTGCACATCATTTCAGACACGCTGACCAGTGAATAATACGTTGATTTGAATTATGAAAAGTTTATTTTGTTGTGTCAAATAAGTCCATGTGACTTTTGTGGCAATAAACAATTTCTGATTCTGTGCACCTTGACTTGATGTAGGCTCGGTGATTGGATCCGAAGAAGCAGCTTGTCCTGCTGAGAATGTTTTGAGGCTGGTTTGGTAGGCTATTGATTGCAGACAGCCTTGGTGAATAGGAAATAAATGTGAAAAAATCCGATTTTGAAGTGGACAAATAACAAGCATGATAGTGTAGGTAGACAGTGTAGCCACCTGGCCTCAATTCAACAAGGCTGTCTCAGTGTGCCTGTGTGTGTATTATGAGCAAACGTAGGTAGGTGCAGAGGTAGGCCTATGTGTCGACAACACTTGTAGTTGTTGGAAAGTTGTGCTCGATGAAAATGGCAGTCATTAAGCTTAAAAGTCGATATCAAGTTTGAGATCGTCTTTAGTTTAGTTTATATATATTAAATTTCTTCTCACTCACGCCAACGGCCATACCACGCTGAAAGCACCGGTTCTCGTCCGATCACCGAAGTTAAGCAGCGTCGGGCCCGGTTAGTACTTGGATGGGTGACCGCCTGGGAACACCGGGTGCTGTTGGCAATTCCTTTAAAAATTTTTTTTTTTTGCATATTAGTCCTTTCACGTTTTTTTCTTCTTGTCTTTCTTTTCCAACATTCTCTTGCCGTTTTTATCTTCTTCACATTTTTTTTCTTTTTTAACCTGCCTTTTTTTTATTTTTATCTAATCATAGCTGGCAAATCTATTTTTGCTTTAATAAATTCCTTTCACTTTTTTCTTTCTTTTCCAACATTCTATCGCCGTTTTATCTGCTTCCCATTTTATCTACCATTTCTTTTTCATGTAATCATATACAAAACAAAAATCATCTCCACCACCAAACAAAACTCTACAAATCAATGCCACCAAGTCTCCCTCCTATACATCTATGTCACCATGTGCTTTCACAACAGTGTGTGTGTTTTATTTATTTATTTATTTTATTCTTCTATATGGAGGATAATGGAATAAGCACTTATGTGCTTTTTTACATCCAGTCCCCGTGTGTATGCGGTTTTGTAAATTGTCATCTGTTCCCACCCACACACAATGGCCTACTCTTACGAAAAGCGGAACAGGATTTAACGTGTGCGCAAGATGTTGGATCGGTGGTCTAGAGGTAACGCGCCTGTCTAGAAAGCGAAAAGTCCGGGTCTGAAGTGTGCGGCGGTTCGTACCCCGTTTGGACCGGAAACTTTTCCCCCATCCATTAGACCATGAGTGGTGGTCTGGGCGCTAGTCTTTCGGATGAGACGATAAACCGAGGTCCCGTGTGTTACACGTAATCATTTAGCGCACGTAAAAGAACCCACGGCAACAAGAGAGTTGTCCCTGGAAAAATTCTTAGAAAAAAGCCACTCTGATAGGGAAACAAATACAGTTGCAGACATGGAAGAAAAAAAAAAGGGTGGCGCTGCGCTTGTGGCGACGCGCTCTCCCGCTCTCCCCGGGGAGAGCAGCCCGAATTTCACTGAGAAATCTGCCGTGACTTAAAGTGGTATGAAATGAAATCTGAGCGCTTTGATTTGTTGCTTTACAAGATTCAGCGCTATATAAATTCCATACATTATTATTATTATTGTTATTATTAAGATGTTCTGCGTGCGTTCGCACACGGGACCTCGGTTTATAGTTTTATCGGAACGACTTTTGGGGAGAATAGAGTCTGCACTGATGTTAACTCCAGGGGGAAATATCCCCCCTTGAACGGGAATCGAACCGGGGTTGTCAGATTGGGAGCGGAATGTTCTAACCGATAGGCTATCCCGTCCTCCCTGTGTGTGTGTGTGTGTGTGTTGTGTGTGTGCGTGTGTGTGCGTGTGTGTGTTATTTTATTCTTTTCTTTATCTTATTTTGAGAATAATGGAATAAGCACTCATGTGCTTTTTTTCCATCCAGTCCGGATCCACTTGAACGGATTCCAACGGGGTCGTCAGATTATATTGATACAGGCTGGTAAACTGACTGTTATGGCAATTAACAATGCCTGATTCTGTGCATGTTGACTTGAGGTAGGCGATTGGATCAGAGGATGCAGCATATCATACTGAGAATGTTTTGAGGCTGGTTTGGTAGGCTTTTGATTGCAGACAGCCTCGGTGAATATGAAATGAAAATAAATGTGAAAAAATCCAATTTTGAAGTGGACAAATAAGAAGGGTGATAGTGTAGGTAGAAGGTGTAGCCTGCTGGCCTCAATTCAACAACCTGTCTCAGTGTGCCTGTGTTCTATAATGAGCATATGTTGGTGAAGAAGTATGAGTTACCAACACTTTCAGTTGTTTGAAAGTTGTGTTGAAGGGGCTGCTCGATGAAAATGGCAGTCATTAAGCTTAAAAGTCGATGTCAAGTTGGAGATCGTCTAGAGTTAAGTTTATATACTTTGAACTTCCCTTCATTAACGCCAACGGCCATACCACGCTGAAAGCACCGGTTCTCGTCCGATCACCGAAGTTAAGCAGCGTCGGGCCCGGTTAGTACTTGGATGGGTGACCGCCTGGGAACACCGGGTGCTGTTGGCAATTCCTTTTTTTTTCCCCTCAATATTTTCTTTTTTTTCTCTTTTTGCTTTAAAGTCCTTTCACATTTTTCTTTCTTTTTTTCCAACATTCTGACACAATTTAAAAAAATCTTCTTCACATTTATCTGCCATTTCTTTTTCATATAATCATACACAAACAAAAATCATCTCCACCACCAAACAAACACTCTACAAATCAATACCGCCAAGTCTCCCTATACATCTATTATATTACCATGTGCTTTCACAACAGTGTGTGTGTATGTGTGTGTGTGTGGTGTGTGTGGCTTATTCATTATCATGTGCCTCTGCCTTTTCAACTCTTCTTTCCAAGCCAGTTTTGTTTGATGGAAAAAAATAAGCAAAGCGTACAGATAATTATACATAATTATTAATTTATCCACCACCACCACCTTCATCCCTTCTCTCCCTCTTTTTACAGCTCTTACCACCTTCAAAATTCACCACTTTTTCTTCTCTTCTCCTGTATCATTCTAACATGCACACCACACAAAAATAACTATTGCAATGCGTGTGTTATCAGGGCAACGACTATAATGAAAATAAATTACCGATATATGCTTTATCTCCGCCTAGAAAAAAAATCTATCTGTACGTTTGGCCCTATCCACAATTTCCAACTCCATGTCTTTAAATGGGCTTGCCATTGCTGACCATTGCCCAATACGCACTGAATGACCGGTGTAGACAGACGGGTGTGGATGGGGTTATTGCTTATGTATGTTTGTGTTGTGTGAGGCAGCTATACTTAAGGTCTATGCAGTTTCGTGGGATTGTAAGGTCCTGATGTTGTGTGTTTTTGTGCGTTGAATTTGCGTTGAAATTGTATTGTGTTGTGTTGGGTTGTACTGTTTTGTATTGGAGTGAATTGTATTTGTTGACGTGACGGTGTATTCTTGTGCCTTTCTGCCTTGTTTTCTGGGTTTTTAATCTCACTTCCTCCTTCTACTATTTCCACTACTTCTACTGCTATTTCTATTATTGAAAGGTTTTTTTTTTCTCACTCTTTTGAAGATTCTCTGTTCAAGCCCACAGCAGTTTGTCATCTCTTCTCCCCCACCCCACTCTCTCTCCTCTCCCCCCCCCTCCCCCCACTCTCTAAGGGCCGGATGGGAAAAAAAGTATGGGTATGCTTATTCTGTCACCCTTGAAAAATAAAGATTCTTTCTCTCTCTCTCTCTCTCTCTGGTGCAGTTTTAAGCTACTCCTGAAAGAGTCATACTGGCCGCACCTTCCCTCTGTTTCCAGCGCGCGCGAGCTCGGCCTTACACACACACACACACACACACACACACACACGCACGCACGCACGCACGCACGCATGCACCACACACACACAACACACACACACACACACACACGCACGCACGCACGCACGCACGCACGCATGCACACACACACACACACACACACACCACACAAACACAAATACACACACACACACAACTTAGTGCATAAAGAGCCACCACGCATACTAATAACCGACGTCTTAAAATAATTAATTACTTGTGGCAGAAACCGATGCTACTGTCAACTGAGTCACATTGCAAGGGGGAAAACTTCGCCAAACGAAAAGATTACGTTGTATCGTTGGCGTCCGTGCTTGTTCCCCTTTATTCTAAATCGGACTTGGGGTGTGTGTGTGTGTGTGTGTGTGTGTGTGTGTGTGTGTGTGTTCTTTATTCTTTTCTTTCGAGGATAATGGAACAAGCACTCATGTGCTTTTTCCCTCATCCAGTCCCTCCAGATTTTTGAGGGGAAGTAAAGTCGGTACTAATGTTAACTCCAGAGGAAAAATCCTCTTGAGCGAGATTCGAACCCAGGTCAGCAGATCACAAGCGAAAAGCCCATCACTCTAACCACCAGGTGATCCTGTCTTAGTGACTTGACTTGACTTGACGAAGGCTCGGTGATTGGATCAGCAGATGCAGCTTGTCCTGCTGAGCATGTTTTGAGGCTGGTTTGGTAGGCTGTTGATTGCAGACAGCCTCCCAGAATATGAAATTACAATATTAATGTGAAAAAAATCCCAGTTTGAAGTAGACAAGATTTAATAAGAAGCTTGCCTAGGTAGATCTATAGTGTAGCCTGCTGACCTCAATTCAACAAGGCTGTCTCAATGTCCCCATGTTCGTATATGAGTGCCGGAACACACACAATATATATATGTGGGTGTAGAGGTATACGTTTCCAACACTTCCAGTCGTTTGAAAGTCGTGTTGAAGTAGCTGTTCGATGAAAATGGCAGTCATTAAAGCTACAAGCGGATATGAAGTTGGAAATCGTCTTTAGTTAAGTTTATATACATTGAATTTCCTCTCACTTCCGCCAACGGCCATACCACGCTGAAAGCACCGGTTCTCGTCCGATCACCGAAGTTAAGCAGCGTCGGGCCCGGTTAGTACTTGGATGGGTGACCGCCTGGGAACACCGGGGCAATCCTTTTTTTCAGTTTTTTTTTTGGGGGGGGGGTTTTTGGGTTGTTTTTTATTAGAAACAGTCCTTCCACTTTTTCTTTCTTCTTTTCCAATATTCTCTTGCCGTTTTATCGTATTTTTTATGTTTTTTCATCTGCCATTTCTTTTTTTTATTTTTATGGTGGTCATTACCTGGCAAATCTGTTTTTGCTTTAATAAATTCTTTCATTTTTTCTTTCTTTCCTTTTCCAACACTCTCGCCGTTTTATCTTCTTCCCTTTTTATCTACCATTTCTTTTTCATGTAATCATACACAAACAAAATCATCTCCACCACCAAACAAACACTCTACAAATCAATACCGCCAAGTCTCCCTCCTATACATCTATAAAACCATGTGCTTTCACAACAGTGTGTGTTTCATTTATTTATTTATTTTATTCTTTTATTTGGAGGATTATGGAATAAGCACTTATGTGCTTTTTTCATCTAGTCCCCTGTGTATGCAGTTTTGTCAATTTTGTCACCCCTTCCCACTGGCACACAATGGCCTACTCCTCCGAAAAACGAAACGGGTTTTAACGTGTGCGCAAGATACTCTGCGTGCGTTTGCACCTGGGGCCTCTAAAGTCTCATCTACAGGACTTTTCTTTTGGGGGGGGGTGGGGGGGGGGGGGGGGGGGGGGGGGAGGGGGGAGGAGGGGGAGTGGAGTCTGCATGTGTTAACTCCAGAGGAAAAATCTCTTGAGCGAGATTCGAACCGGGGGTACAGCATGATAACGAGTGCAAAGCGCATCACTCTAACACTGGTTATCCGTCTTGTTGACTTGACTTGACGAAGGCTCAGTGTTGGAATCAGGAAGATGCAGCTTGTCCTGGAGATTGTTTTTGTGGCTGGTTTGGTAGGCTGGTTGATTGGCAGACAGTGTGAGAATATTTAAAAAAAAAAAATTTATGTGAAAAAATATCCGATTTTGGAAGTGGAGAAAATTTAATATGAAGGGTGGTAGGCCTAGGTAGATCTATAGTGTAGTCAGGTTGGCCTCAATTCAACAAGGCTGTCTCAGTGTGCCGTGTGCCTATATGAGGTTTCGCCAGCAGGCATGCACTCAACACACACACACAAAATTTATTTTTATATTGGTTGTAGTGGTATGTGTGCCTATCACTTCCAGCTGTTTTAAAGATAATGTTTAAGTAGCGCTTGAATAAAAATGGCAATCAGTAACTTAAAATGTCGATATCAAGTTGGAGATTCGTCTGTAGTTTAGTGTTTAGACATAAAATTTCCTCTCCTCTCGCAAACGGCCATACCACGCTGGTTGAAAAGCACCGGTTTGTCGTCACCGAAAGTTAAGAGCGTCGGGCCGGTTAGTACATGGATGGGTGCCGCCTTGGGAAACAACGGGTGCTTGTTTGGCAATCATTTTTTCGTTTTTTGTTGTTGTTTTGTTGTTGTTGTTGTTGTTTTTTTTTTTGGGGGCGGGGGGGTATTAACAGTCCTTCCACTTTTTTCTTTCTTTCTTTTCCAATTTTTCTTGCCGTTTATCTTCTTTTTTTTCATGTTTTTCATCTGCCATTTCTTTTTTTTTTATGTGATCATACCTGGCAAATCTGTTTTTGCTTTAATAAATTCCTTTCACTTTTTTCTTTCTTTCTTTTCCAACACTCTCGCCGTTTTATCTTCTTCCCATTTTATCTACCATTTCTTTTTCATGTAATCATACACAAAACAAAATCATCTCCACCACCAAACAAACACTCTACAAATCAATACCGCCAAGTCTCCCTCCTATACATCTATGTCACCATGTGCTTTTAGAACAGTGTGTGTGTGTGTGTTTCATTTATTTATTTATTTTATTCTTTTATATGGAGGATATTGGAATAAGCACTTACGTGCTTTTTTACATTCAGTCCCCGTATGTATGCGGTTTTGTAAATTGTCATCTGTTCCCACCGGCACACAATGGCCTACTCTTACGAAAAGCGGAACAGGATTTAACGTGTGCGCAAGATGTTTGCGTGCGTTGCACACGGGACCTCGTTTATAGTTCATCGGAACGACTTTTGGGGAGAATTGAGTCTGCACTGATGTTAATCCAGGGGGAAATATCCCCCTTGAACGGGAATAACCCAGGTCGTCAGGGATTGCGAGGGAATGTTCTAACCACTAGGCTTATCCGTCCCCCCTGTGTGTGTGTGTGTGTGTGTGTGTGTGGTGTGCGAGTGAGTGAGTGAGGGTGTGTGTGTGTGTTGTGGGGTTATTTTTTCTTTTTATAAATCTTATTTTAGAGAATAATGGAATAAGCATCATGTGCTGTTTTTTCACCAGTCCGATCCACTTGAACGGATTCCAACGGGGTCATCAGATTAGTTGACAACAGGCTGGTAAAACTGACTGGTTTATGGCATTACAATGCCTGATTTGAGCATGTTGGAACTTGAGGTAGGCGATTGATCAGGGGATGCAGCATTTCATACTGAGATGTTTTGAGGCTGGGTTAAGTTGGTTTTGATTGCAGACAGCCTGTTGATATGAAATGAAAATAAATGTGAATAAATCCGATTTTGAAGAGGACAAATAAGAAGGGTGATAGTGTAGTAGAGGTGTAGCCTGCTTGGCCTCAATTTCAACACCCTGTCTCAGTGTGCCTGTCGGTCTATAATTGAGGCATGTGGTGAAGAAGTTTGAGTTACCAACACTTCAGATGTGTGAAAGTTCGTGTTGAAGGGGCTGCTCGATGAAAATGGCAGTCATTAAAGTGAAAAGTCGATGTCAAGTTGGAGATTGTTATAGTTAAGTTCAATACATTGAATTTCCTCTCACTAACGCCAACGGCCATTACCACGCTGAAAGCCGGTTCTCGTCCGATCACCGAAAGTTAAGCAGCAGTCGGGCCGGTTAGTACTTGTGATGGGTGACCGCCTGGGAAACACGGGTGATGTTGGGCATTCCGTTTTTTTTTCCCCTCATATTTCTTTTTTTTTTCTCTTTTGCTTTTATGTATTTCACATTTTTCTTTCTTTTTTTCAACATTCTGACACAATTTTTAAAAATCTTCTCACATTTATCTGCCGATTTCTTTTTTCATATATCATACACAACAAAAGTCATCTCCTCCACCCAAACAAAACGACTCTACAAATCATACCGCAAGTTCCCTATACACTATATATTACCATGTGTGTGCTTTCACAAACAGTGTGTGTGTGTGTGTGTGTGTGTGTGTGTTGTGTGTGCTTTTTCATTATCCACGTGCCTCTGCCGTTTCAACTCTTCTTTCAAGCCCAATTTTTGTTTGATGGAAAAAAAAAAGGCAAAGCGTACTGATAATAATACATTATTATTAATTTATCCCCACCACACCTTCATCCTTCTTTCCTCTTTTTACAGCTCTTACCACCTTCAAATTCGCCACTTTTTCCTTCTATTCTCCTGTATCACTCTAACTGCACACCCACACAGAAAATAAACTATTGCAATGCGTTTGTGTTATCAGGGCAAGACCATAATGAAATAATATTTCCAATTATAGGCTTTATCTCCGCCTAGAAAAAAATATCTATCAAGTACGTTGGCCCAATCGTCATTTCCCCAACTCCGTCTGAATGGGCTTTGCCATTGCAGACCAATTGCACAATTACGCACTGAATGAACGGTGTAGACAGATGGTGTGGATGGGGGATATTGGTTCTGTTATGTTTGTGTTGTGTGAGTCAGCTATACTAGGTCTATGCAGTTTCGTTGGAAATGCAAGGTTCTGATGTTGTGTGTTTATGTGCGGTGAATTGCCTTGAAATTGTGGTGTGGGTGTGTTGATTGTTATGTTTTGTATTGGAGTGAATTGTATTTGTATGATGTGATGGTGTATTCTTGTGTCTTTCAGCCTTGTTTTCGGGGGATTTTAATCTCTCTTCCTCCTCTTTCCTTCGTCTTCCTCTCCTTCCTCCTTCTCTCCTACTTACTTCTACTGCTGCGCTTGCTGCTGCTGCTGCTTTTTTTTTTTTTTTATTTGGCTGCTATTTCTATTATTCAGAGGTTTTTTTTGCATCTGTGGAAAACCAGTGTGTCATTTTCCTCACCCCCTCTCTAAGGCCGATGAAAGCCGAACCTTCCGCCTGTTTTGGGTGCGCGCGAGCTCAGGCACCCCCCCCTCCCAACACACACACACTTCGTGCATAAAGAACCACCTGGTATACTGATGACCAACGTCTTAAAATAATTAATTACTTGTGGCAGAAACCGATGCTACTGTCAACTGATTAGCGAGTCACATTGCAAGGGGGGAAACTTCGCCAAACGAAAAGACTACTTTGTATCGTTGGCGTTCGGTGGTTGTTTCCCTTTTATTCTAAATCTGCTCGGTCGTGTGTGTGTGTGTGTGTGTATTCTGTATTGTTTTATTTCCGAGGATAATGGAATAAGAACTCATGTGCTTTTTTCCCATCCAGTCCCTGTGTGTATGCAGTTTTGTCAATTTTGTCATCCGTTCCCACCGGCACACAATGGCCTATCCTTACGAAAAGCGGAACGGGTTTTAACGTGTGCGCAAGATGTTCTGCGAGCGTTCGCACACGGGACCTCGGTTTATAGTCCCATCCGAAGGACTTTGGGGGAGAGTGGAGTCTGCACTGATGTTAACTCCAGAGGAAAATCCTCTTGAACGAGATTCGAACCCAGGTCACACTAATGCATCATTCTAACCACCAGGCTATCCCTGTGTGTGTGTGTGTGTGTGTGTGTGTGTGTGTGTGTGTGTGTGTGTGTGTGTGTGTGTGTGTGTGTGAGGTACATGACAGACAAGTTACAATGCAAACAACGAATTCAAAACATGCACTACATTCTGGTATTTGGGGCAGTTAAGCAACAGAGTTTTGTTTTGTTTTTACAATTTTTTTTTTTTAAAGAACAGAGTTGTGGTATTAGATTTTCAAAAAACAACCCAAACCAAACAACAACAAAAAAACAACAACACGAAAAGCCGACTAGCATTGCCACAACACAAATAGTTATCATAAGGAAAAGAGGCGATGGGGAGAAAACAACAAAATAGATAAGCTTTCAGTTTCAAGCACAGGTCAAGCTGGGATGAAGTACATCGTGCTGTTCCTTAGAGAAAATGGGCTGATCAGACGGATTTTTTGTACACACACACACACACACACACACACACACCACACACACACGCACGCACGGCGCGCTGCGCGCGCTCGCACCCAAACACACCAACACACACCACACACACACACACACACAGAAGAGAGAGAGAGAGGAGAGGGAGATAGAGAGAGGTGAGAGAGAGAGAGGAGAGGGAGGGGAGATGAGAGAGAGAGAGAGGGACGCGTGAGAGAGACGTGAAAGAGAGAGAGAGAGTGGAGAGTGAGAGAGAGAGAATTACAAGTATTATATATGGCTTCCGGGGTTTTCTACAAAATCTTGGTAAAAGTCTTTCTTTGTAGTTATCAAACTTCGGAAAGCAAAAAATGACCCAATATAAGACCAATGCCTTTCAAATTACTAATAATTCTCTTTCATTACGGCCATAATTATTTTTTTTATAATTATCGCTTGTCACAGAAAACACAGTGAGAGAGATAGAGAGAATTTACAAGTTTATGGCACACGGCAAATATCTTATCATCCTATTGCACACACACACTACACACACACACCACTCACACACACACTCACACGCCGCACACCCAACTCACTCTTACACATACACCACACCCAAACCTCTTACAAGTTTATGGACACGGCAAATATCTTCATCTATCCTAGTGCACACACACACACACACACACACATGACACACCCACTACACACACTTTAAACACACCCGATTATCTATATCATGATGATCACGTCTTTCAGACCTAACAACAGAGCCATAACAGAAGACGAAAAAAAAACAAAACCCAACAACCCAAAGGACCACTACACCCTGCTGAGATAAAAGAAAACGCCCAATCACAAAACACCAGTGACCAGAACCACAGTAAAGAAATTACTTGACATAAATCTTCATGGTTGAACCAGCCGTCCTAAACTCTTTTTAGCACTGTCATTACGACGATGCATCCCAGGCTGTAATGCGGCTACCTCCACTGTGGGCAAAAAACCGGTCAGATATGTAAAAATCTCACCATTGATGTTCCTCAGAGCTCTAGCCGAGGAACAAAAAACAAAACCAAAATAGAAAATGACCATAAAATGAAGCCTCCAGCCTGCAGTCCAAGGGAGAGAACTCCACGAAAATGTTAACTGCGACATGAAATCAAGAACAATTTTTTGGAACCTGATAAATACATTATTCTTTAATGTGGTAGAGATAGATTTTTGTTTGCACTTTAAAAAAGAAAAGTGAATATTCTTGCAGTACCTTTAAAACAAATTAAAATTGCGAAATGAAAGTCCGTGGAATAACTATAGTTTCGTATGTAATGACTTCCCCCCCCCCCCCCTCAGGTTACTGGGAGCGTTGTCAGTAGGCTATACACAAAGCACCGCCACTTTCTGAAAATTCTGTGCTAGGACTTCCCTCTTTTCTATCCCTCTCTTTGTTTCTGCCTTGTTCTTTTTCTTCCTGTCACCCCCTTTTTATCTATTTTCTGCCTCCTTGGTCCATTCTCCTGCCTTTTTCCCCATAAAGACTTGGAATCGAACACTTCTTTTCCACACCCAAGTCAGATGTGTGGGCCAGACTTTGTCAGGTACTTTAACGGCAGTGCAACGCATTTTTGTGATATGACAGGACAACAATACTGCTGTCTGAGCCTTCAGGAATACACACACACACACACACACACACATCCATACATACATACTATATATATATATATATATAATATATATATTATATATTTATATATTCTATATATATATATATATATATATAATGAGCACGTGGTTCGAGTGGTTTAGTCGGTCATACTCGTGATCAGAGGTCGCGGTTTTGATCCCCGCTGGGCTCGGCGTTGATGTCTTGGAAAGCACTTTACTCCTATTTTCCTCAACTCCACCAGGTGTACAATGTGTTGGTTCCAGCTCTGCTGGGGAAGTATCTGGGCGACAGACTAGGTCTGTCACAGGGGGTGGTGGAAAAACTATCAGTTCGCTTAACGCTACAGAAACGGGAAAAGCTCCGTTAATGGGCCCGTTCTGGCTCGAAAGAACAGACATATACTATATATATATATATATATATATATATATATATATATATATATTATATATATATATATATAGATATATATATATATATCATTATACATTTATAAGTGGATCGATGTCAAATGATTGACAGGAGGGTGTATGGGGCATAATGTGAAGGATTGTGCTGTCTATATTTGACATTCAACGTATGTGCTGGTCAATAATGAGGCTAGCAGACGACAAACAAGTGATGGGGAAGGCGCGAGGCACCGCCATCAGAGAAAAGTGTTATAGAAGTTTGTTTTGCACATCTTTCAACTTTACAAGTGAGTGTACAAACTCACTTGTTAAAGTTGAAAGATGTGCAAAACAAACTTCTATAACACTTTTCTCTGATGATTCCGTGACCAAGGAATATAGATTACAGCCATATCTGAATAACTGTGAAAACAAACAAAAAACTCTGTAAATTTTGTACAAGTTGGCACGATTTAATGATAGAGGAAGGAAGATATAAGAATAGGGTTACCAAGAGGGAATAGAACTTGTCTATACTGCAACAAAATAGAAGATAAATTTCATTTACTGGATGAGTGCATTTTATATACCGAACAAAGACAAAGTTTATTGACAACTCTTAGAGCTAATGTCAAAGTAAATATGAACGTCATAGACAAATTAAGCAAGATTATTGTAACAGATAATCATCAAGCCGAAATAATTGATTATGTTTGTACCTGTTTTGAAAAAAAAGGAGAAAAATCAATAGAAAAAGATAGAATGCAACATGGTGTTTGCTTGCACATCATTTCAGACACGCCGACCAATGAATAATACGTTGATTTGAATAATGAAAAGTTTATTTCGTTGTGGTAATAAGTCCATGTGACTTTTATGGCAATAAACAATTTCTGATTCTGTGCACGTTGACTTGACGTAGGCTCGGTGATTGGATCAGAAAGTGCAGCTTGTCCTGCTGAGAATGTTTTGAGGCTGGTTTGGTAGGCTGTTGATTGCAGACAGCCTTAGTGAATAGGAAATAAATGTGAAAAAAAATCCGATTTTGAAGTGGATAAATAACAATCATGATAGTGTAGGTAGATAGTGTATCGGGCTGGCCTCAATTCAACAAGGCTGTCTCAGTGTGCCTATAATCAGCATATGTAGGTAGGTGCAGAGGTAGGCCTATGAGTCGACAACACTTGTGGTTGTTTGAAAGTCGTGTTGAAGTAGCTGCTTGATGAAAATGGCAGTCATTCAGCTGAAAAGTCGATAGCAAGTTGGAGATCGTCTTTAGTTAAGTTTATATACATTGAATTTTCTCTCACTAACGCCAACGGCCATACCACGCTGAAAGCACCGGTTCTCGTCGGGCCCGGTTAGTACTTGGATGGGTGACCGCCTGGAAACACGGGTGCTGTTGGCAATTCCTTTTTTCTCCTCAATATTTTATTTCTTTTTTTTCTATTTGCATATTACAGTCCACTTTTTTTCTTTCTTTCTTTTCCAACATTCTCTTGCCGTTTCTCTTCACATTTTTTTCATATTTTTTTATAAAAAATCTGCCATTTCTTTTTCTTTTTTTAAAAATCTAATCTTAGCTGGCAATCTCTTTTTGCTGCAATAAATTCCTTTCACTTTTTTCTTTTTTTCCTTTCCAACATTCTCTTGCGGTTTTATCTGCTTCCCATTTTATCTACCATTTCTTTTTCATATAATCATATACAAAACAAAAATTATTAATCATCTCCACCACCAAACAAACACTCTACAAATCAATACCACCAAGTCTCCCTCCTATACATTTATAAAACCATGTGCTTTCACAACAGTGTGTGTGTGTGTGTGTGTGTGTGTGTGTGTGTGTGTGTGTGTGTTTATTTCATTCTTTTATTTTGAAGATACTGGAATAAGCACTCATGTGCTTTTTTACATCCAGTCCCTGTGTGCATGCAGTTTTGTCAATTTTGTCACCCGTTCCCACCGGCACACAATGGCCTACTCCGAACAGCAGAACAGGTTTTAACGTGTGCACAAGATGTTCTATGTGCATTTGCACACGGGACCTCAGTTAATAGTTCATCCAAGACTTTTTTGGAGGGGTAGGGGGGGGGGGTGGGGGGGGGGGGGGGGGGGTTGTTGAGTAGAGTGGCATGATGTTAACTCCAGAGGAAAAATCCTCTTGAGCGAGATTCGAACCTGGGTCAGCAGATAAAGCACCAAGTGCATCACTCTAACCACCAGGCTATCCTGTCTTGTTGACTTGACGTAGGCTGGGTGATTGGATCAGCAGATGCAGCTTGTTCTGCTGAGAATATTGTGAGGCTGGTTTGGTAGGCTGTTGATTGCAGACAGCCTTGGTGAATAGGAAATAAATGTGAAAAAATCCGATTTTAAAGTGGACAAAATTAATAAGATGGGCGATAGGCCTAGGTAGACAGTCTAGCTGGCCTCAATTCAACAAGGCTGTCTCAGTGTGCCTGTGTGGGTATAATGAGCATATGTAGGTAGGTGCAGAGGTAGGCCTGTGCCTAGACAACACTTGTAGTTGTTTGAAAGTCGTGTTGAAGTAGCTGCTCCATGAAAATGGTGGTCCTTAAGCTTAAAAGTGGATATCAAGTTTGAGATCGTCTTTAGTTAAGTTTATATACATTGAATTTTCTCTCACTAACGCCAACGGCCATACCACGCTGAAAGCACCGGTTCTCGTCCGATCACCGAAGTTAAGCAGCGTCGGGGCCCGGTTAGTATTGGATGGGTGACGCCTGGGAACACGGTGTCTGTTGGCAATTCTTTTTTAAAATATTTATTATTTTTTTTGCATTTAGTCTTTCATTTTTTTCTTTCTGTCTTTCTTTTCCAACATTCTCTTGCCGTTTTTATCTTCATATATTTTTTCCATATTTTTTGTACCTGCCATTTCTTTTTAAAAAAAATCTTATAATAGCTAGCAATCTCTTTTTGCTGTAATGAATTCCTTTCACTTTTTTCTTTTTTTCTTTTCCAACATTCTCTCGCCGTTTTACCTGCTTCCCATTTTATCTACCATTTCTTTTTCATATAATCATATACAAAACAAAATCATCTCCACCACCAAACAAACACTCTACAAATCAATGCCACCAAGTCTCCCCCCCTATACATCTTTATGTCATCATGTGCTTTCACAACAGTGTGTGTGTGTGCTCTATTTCATTCTTTTATTTTGAAGATAGGCCTACTGGAATAAGCACTCATGTGCTTTTTTCATCCAGTCCCCGTGTGTATGCAGTTTTGTCAATTTTGTCACCCGTTCCCATGGCAAACAATGGCCCACTCCTCCGAAAAGCGAAACGGGTGTTAAGTGTGCCAAGATAATCTGCCTGCATTTGCACATGGGGCCTCGATTTATAGTCGCATCGGATTTTTTGGAGGGGGAGGGGGGTGGGGGGAGGGAGGAGGGGAAGTAGAATTGGTACTTTGTTAACTCCAGAGGAAAAAATCCTCTTGGCGGATCGAACCAGGTCAGCAGGTCACGATTGCCAAAGGGCCATCACTCTAACCACCGGTTATCCAGTCTTGCTGATTGACTTGAGTAGGCTCGATGAATGGATCAGGCAGATGCAGCTTGTTCTGCTGAGAATGTTTTGCGGCTGGTTTGTGTGTGTTGGTTAAAAAGAAAAAAAGTAATTGGTATAGGATTTACGCTGTGATTGAAGACAGCCTCAGAAAAAATATGAATAAAAAATATTAATGTGAAAAAAATCCGATTTTGAAGTAGACAAAAATTTAATAAGAAGCTTGCTGGTAAGATCTATAGTGTGCCCACTGGCCTCTATTCAACAAGGCTGTCTCCGTGTGCCTGTGTGCCTATATGAGGTCGAGCAGGCATGCACCACACACAATTTATATATAATATATTTATATATATATATATATATATATATATATATATATATATATTTATATATATATATTTGGTGTAGAGGTATGTGTTGCTAACACTTCCAGTTGTTTGTGTTGAAGTAGCTGCTTGATGAAAATGGCAGTCATTAAAGTTACAAGTGGATAATAAAAATTATGAAGTTGGAAATCGTCTTTACTTAAGTTTATATACATTGAATTTCCTCTCACTCACGCCAACGGCCATACCACGCTGAAAGCACCGGTTCTCGTCCGATCACCGAAGTTAAGCAGCGTCGGGCCCGGTTAGTACTTGGATGGGTGACCGCCTGGGAACACCGGGTGCTGTTGGCAATGCTTTTTTTCCCCCCTCAATATTTTCTCCTTTTTTTAAAAAATTCTTTTTGCTTTAAAGTCCTTTCACTTTTTTCTTTCTTTTTTCACAACATTCTCTTGCCGTTTTCTCTTCAGATTTTTTTCATATTTAAAAAAAAAAAATCTGCCATTTTTTTTTAAAAATCTAAAATTAGCTGGCAATCTCTTTTTGCTGTAATGAATTCCTTTCATCTTTTTTCTTTTCCAACATTCTCTCGCCGTTTTATCTGCTTCCCATTTTATCTACTATTTCTTTTTCATATAATCATATACAAAACAAAAATTATTAATCATCTCCACCACCAAACAAACACTCTACAAATCAATGCCACCAAGTCTCCCTCCTATACATTTATAAAACCATGTGCTTTCACAACAGTGTGTGTGTGTGTGTGTGTGTGTGTGTGTGTGTGTGTTTAGTTCATTCTTTTATTTTGAAGATACTGGAATAAGCACTCATGTGCTTTTTTACATCCAGTCCCTGTGTGCATGCAGTTTTGTCAATTTTGTCACCCGTTCCCATGGCAAACAATGGCCTACTCCTCCGAAAAGCGAAACGGGTTTTAACGTGTGCGCAAGATAATCTGCGTGCTTTTGCAATGGGCTCTATAGTCTCATCTAAAGGACTTTTTTTTTTTGGGGGGGAGGGGGGGGGGGGGGGGATGGGGCGGAGGGGGAGTAGAGTCTGTTACAATGTTAACCCGATCGAAAACCTGGGTCAGAGATCATGGGAACGCAAAGGGCATCACTCTAACCACCAGGCTATCCTGTCTTGGTGACTTGACTTGACCTAGGCTCGGTGATTGGATCAGCAGATGCAGCTTGTCCTGCTGAGAATGTTTTGAGGCTGGTTTGGTAGGCTGTTGATTGCAGACAGCCTCCGAGAATATAAAATTAAAAAAAAATAATGTGAAAAAAATCGAGTTTGAAGTGGACAAAATTCAATAAGAAGCACGATAGGCCTAGGTAGATCTACAGTGTAGCCAGCTGGCCTCAATTCAACAACCCTGTCTCAGTTTGCCCCTGTGCCTATATGAGGTTGCCCACACACAATACATATATGTTGGTGTAGAGGTATGCGGTGTAGAGGTATGGGTTGCTAACACTTCCAGTTGCTTGAAAGTCCTGTTGAAGTAGCTGCTTGATAAAATTGGCAGTCATTAAAGTTACAAGTCCATATCCAAGTTTGAGATGGTTTTCAGTGTAGTTTATATACACTGAATTTCCTCTCACACACGCCAACGGCCATACCACGCTGAAAGCACCGGTTCTCGTCCGATCACCGAAGTTAAGCAGCGTCAGGCCCGGTTAGTACTTGGATGGGTGACCGCCTGGGAACACCGGGTGCTGTTGGCAATCTTTTTTTTCCTCAATATTTTCTTTCTTCTCTTTTTGTTTTATTAAATAAAGGCCTTTCACTTTTTTCTTTCTTGTTTTTTCTCCATCCAACATTCTGACAATTTTCTTTTATCTTCTTCACATTTATCTGCCATTTCTTTTTCACAATATTCATACACAAACAAAAATTATCTGCACCACCAAACACTCTACAAATCAATACCACCAAGTCTCCCTCCTATACATCTATAAAACCATGTGCTTTCACAACAGTGTGTTATTATTATTATTATTATTATTTTATATCGAGGATAATGGAATAAGCACTCATGTGCTTTTTTTCACATCCAGTCCCCATGTGTATGCGGTTTTGTAAATTCTGTCATCTGTTTCCACCGGAACACAATGGCCTACTCTTCCGAAAAGCGGAACAGGATTTAACGTGTGCGCAAGATGTTCCGCATGCGTTCGAACACGGAGCCTCGGTTTATAGTGTGTGTGTGTGTGTGTGTGTGTGTGCTTGTATTATCATGTGCCCATTCATTATCATGTGCCTCTTCCTTTTCGACTCTTCTTTCCAAGTCAATTTTGTTTGATCGAAAACATAAGCAAAGCGTACAGATAATTACACATAATTATTTATCCACCACCACCACCTTCACCCCTTCTCTCCCTCTTTTTATAGCTCCTACCACCTTCAAAATTCGCCACTTTTTCTTCTCTTCTCCTGTATCACTCTAACATGCACACCACACAAAAATAACTATTGCAATGCGGGTGTTATCAGGGCAACGACCATAATGAAAATAAATTACCAGAATATATGCTTTATCTCGCCTAAGAAAATAATTCTATTAGTTACGTTTTGCCCCTATCCTCAATCTCCACTCACGTCTTTGAAATGGGCTTGCCTTGCTGGGACATTGCCCAACACCGCATGAATGACCGTGTAGACAGAGGTGTGGATAGGGGTTTTGGTTCTGTATGTTTGTGTTCTGGTGAGGCAGTACATTAAGGTCTCTGCAGTTTTCGACGGAATGCAAGGTTCTGTGGTGAGTGTTTTGTGCGGTTGAATTGCCTTGAATTGTGTGTTATGTTGAATTATACTGTTTTGTTATTGGATGTGAATTGTATTGTTGACGTGATGGTGTAATTCTTGTGTCTTTCTGCCTTGCTTTTCTGGGTTTTTTATATTTCCATTCCTCCTACTTTTTCCCCTATTTTTACTGTATTCCTATTATTCCTAGGTATTTTAAAAAAACTATTTTTAAGATTTCTCGGTTCACAGCCCACCACAGCAGTTTTCACTCTTCTCCCCCCCCCCCGATCACTCTCCCCCCCCCCCCCCCCCCCCCCCCCCTGTTACCTTGAAAAATAAAGTATTTATTCTCTCTTCTCTCTCTCTCTCTCTCGATTGGGTGCAGATTTAAGAGACTGTGAAATTCGAAAGAGTTATACTGGCCGCACTTCTGCCTGTTTCGATGCGCGCGCGAGAGCTCCGCACACACCACTCACACAAACAACAACTCACCACACACACACACACATTACAACACGACACAACACATCACACACACTCCACACACACACACACACAACACACCACACACACACACACACTTCGTGCATAAAGAACCACCACTATATAATGTCCGACGTTTAAAATAATTATTTACTGTGGCAGAAAACCGATACAAACTGTCAACTGTAGCCAGTCAACATTGCAGGGGGAAACTTCGCCAACGAAGGATACTTTGTATCGTTGACGTCGGTTGGTTGTTCCCCATTATTCTAAAATATGACTCGTGGATTGTGTGTGTTGGTGTGTGTGTGATGTGTGTGTGTGTGTGTGTTTCTTTATTCTTGTCTTTCGAGGATAATGGAATAAGCACTCAAGTGCTTTTTTTTCCCATCCATTCCTGTGTGTATGCAGTTTTGTCCAATTTTGTCATCCGTTCCCACCCGCCACAACAATGGCTACTCTTACGAAAAGCGAAAAGGGTTTTAAGTTGTGCGCCATGAGTTTTGCGTGCGTTCGCACCCGGGACCTCGGTTTAAAATCTCATCCGAAGGACTTTTGGGGGGAGTGGAGTCTTGCAAAACCGATGTTAACTCTAGAGGAAAAATCTCTTGAACGAGATTCGATAACCGGGTCAGCAGATCACTAATGCATCATTGTAACCACCAGTATCACTGGTGTGTGTGTTGTTGTGTGTGTGTGTGTGTGTGGTGAGTGTGGTGTGTGTGTGTGTGTGTGTGTGTGTGTGTGTGTGTGTGTGCGTGCGCGCGCGCGCGCGTGCGTGCATAACTATGTACAGGACAAACATTAATATTGCATACCACCTACAGTCGCGCCGTCTAATACCACTGTAAGTGAACAGTTCAAAATTTTGGTGACACCCACAAACGCCGCACGCACACAAACCACAACACACACAACACACCACACACGCACGCACGCACCTCACGCACGCACACACCACACACACACACACGCACACACACGCACCACACACACACACACACACGCGCGCGCACTAGCACAAAGCCCCAGACAACTTTCTTCAGGTGAATATTTGATAGGCCGCTGTCCAGAGAACGGGAGAGAGCTCGATCATCAAGCTGCCAGAGGACGTGCCCACCAACTTTTCGTTGTGTTGTCTGTGCGCATGAGAGTGGCTTTTATAATCTTTATCTTGCCAGGAACACGTCTCAACTTATTTTACTTATTCTTTTTCTTGTCTATGATAAGGAATAAGCACTCAGGTGCTTTTTCTCTAGTCCCCGTGTGCATTGCGGGTTTTGTAAATTCTGGTCATCTGTTCCACCAGGCCAAAATGCGACTCTGTCGAAAAAGGGGACAGGATTTAACGTGTGAGAAGATGTTCTGCGTGCGTTCGCACAGGGGGCTTCGGTTTATAGTCTCATCCTTTGTTTCCTTTTTTTTTAAATTTAAGAAAAGCCCCACAACTTTTAAGTAGATACAGATAATCAGAACTTTGCTTGTGAGAATGATTTTTTCCCCCCACAATGGTTTATTCCCATGAACTCTTTTGAGCTACAGAAAAATCACATGGAAAGATGAAAAAGAAAGATAACTCACTATTTAGACGTTTGCATCGGGTCCGCTGAGCATTCTTCCCCTTCCTTCGTTCTGCTTTTGTCTTGTCGCTGTCGGCGATTTACGTGTATCCTAAAACACAGAGAAAACAGATCAAGTCAGTGACGGGTGGATGCTACAATGAAGTAGGACAGATTTATAAGAAAGCTTGCCTATTGTAGATCTATAGTGTAGCCTGCTGACCTCAATTCAACAAGGCTGTCTCAATGTCCCCTGTTGATGTGAGTGCCGGTACACACAAAATATATATATGTGGGTGTAGAGGTATACGTTTCTTACACTTCTGTCGTTTGAAAGTCGTGTTGAAGTAGCTGTTCGATGAAAATGGCAGTCATTAAAGCTACAAGCGGATATGAAGTTGGAAATCGTCTTTAGTTAAGTTTATATACATTGAATTTCCTCTCACTTCCGCCAACGGCCATACCACGCTGAAAGCACCGGTTCTCGTCCGATCACCGAAGTTAAGCAGCGTCGGGCCCGGTTAGTACTTGGATGGGTGACCGCCTGGGAACACCGGGGCAATCCTTTTTTCGTTTTTTTTGGGGGGGGGTTTTTGGGTTGTTTTTTTTTAGAAACAGTCCTTCCACTTTTTCTTTCTTCTTTTCCAATATTCTCTTGCCGTTTTATCGTATTTTTTATGTTTTTTCATCTGCCATTTCTTTTTTTTATTTTTATGGTGGTCATTACCTGGCAAATCTGTTTTTGCTTTAATAAATTCTTTCATTTTTTCTTTCTTTCCTTTTCCAACACTCTCGCCGTTTTATCTTCTTCCCATTTTATCTACCATTTCTTTTTCATGTAATCATACACAAACAAAATCATCTCCACCACCAAACAAACACTCTACAAATCAATACCACCAAGTCTCCCTCCTATACATCTATAAAACCATGTGCTTTCACAACAGTGTGTGTTTCATTTATTTATTTATTTTATTCTTTTATTTGGAGGATTATGGAATAAGCACTTATGTGCTTTTTTCATCTAGTCCCCTGTGTATGCAGTTTTGTCAATTTTGTCACCCCTTCCCACTGGCACACAATGGCCTACTCCTCCGAAAAACGAAACGGGTTTTAACGTGTGCGCAAGATACTCTGCGTGCGTTTGCACCTGGGGCCTCTAAAGGTCTAATCTACAGGACTTTTCTTTTGGGGGGGGGTGGGGGGGGGGGGGGGGGGGGGGGGGAGGGGGGAGGAGGGGGAGTGGAGTCTGCATGTGTTAACTCCAGAGGAAAAATCTCTTGAGCGAGATTCGAACCGGGGGTACAGCATGATAACGAGTGCAAAGCGCATCACTCTAACACTGGTTATCCGTCTTGTTGACTTGACTTGACGAAGGCTCAGTGTTGGAATCAGGAAGATGCAGCTTGTCCTGGAGATTGTTTTTGTGGCTGGTTTGGTAGGCTGGTTGATTGGCAGACAGTGTGAGAATATTTAAAAAAAAAAAATTTATGTGAAAAAATATCCGATTTTGGAAGTGGAGAAAATTTAATATGAAGGGTGGTAGGCCTAGGTAGATCTATAGTGTAGTCAGGTTGGCCTCAATTCAACAAGGCTGTCTCAGTGTGCCGTGTGCCTATATGAGGTTTCGCCAGCAGGCATGCACTCAACACACACACACAAAATTTATTTTTATATTGGTTGTAGTGGTATGTGTGCCTATCACTTCCAGCTGTTTTAAAGATAATGTTTAAGTAGCGCTTGAATAAAAATGGCAATCAGTAACTTAAAATGTCGATATCAAGTTGGAGATTCGTCTGTAGTTTAGTGTTTAGACATAAAATTTCCTCTCCTCTCGCAAACGGCCATACCACGCTGGTTGAAAAGCACCGGTTTGTCGTCACCGAAAGTTAAGAGCGTCGGGCCGGTTAGTACATGGATGGGTGCCGCCTTGGGAAACAACGGGTGCTTGTTTGGCAATCATTTTTTCGTTTTTTGTTGTTGTTTTGTTGTTGTTGTTGTTGTTTTTTTTTTTGGGGGCGGGGGGGTATTAACAGTCCTTCCACTTTTTTCTTTCTTTCTTTTCCAATTTTTCTTGCCGTTTATCTTCTTTTTTTTCATGTTTTACATCTGCCATTTCTTTTTTTTTTTTATGTGATCATACCTGGCAAATCTGTTTTTGCTTTAATAAATTCCTTTCACTTTTTTCTTTCTTTCTTTTCCAACACTCTCGCCGTTTTATCTTCTTCCCATTTTATCTACCATTTCTTTTTCATGTAATCATACACAAAACAAAATCATCTCCACCACCAAACAAACACTCTACAAATCAATACCGCCAGTCTCCCTCCCTTACATCTTGTCACCATGTTCTTTTTAGAACAGGTGTGTGGGTGTGTTTCATTTATTTATTTAATTTTATTCTTTTATATGGAGGATTTGGAATAAGCCACTTACGTGCTTTTTTACATTCAGTCCCCGTATGTATGCGGTTTAGTAATTGTTTGTTCCCACCGGCAAAACACATGGCCTACTCTTACGAAAAGCGGAACAGGATTTTTAACGTGTGCGCAAGATGTTTGCGTGCGTTGCACACGGGACCTCGTTTATAGTTCATCGGAACGACTTTTGGGGAGAATTGAGTCTGCACTGATGTTAATCCAGGGGGAAATATCCCCCTTGAACGGGAATAACCCAGGTCGTCAGGGATTGCGAGGGAATGTTCTAACCACTAGGCTTATCCGTCCCCCCTGTGTGTGTGTGTGTGTGTGTGTGTGTGGTGTGCGAGTGAGTGAGTGAGGGTGTGTGTGTGTGTTGTGGGGTTATTTTTTCTTTTTATAAATCTTATTTTAGAGAATAATGGAATAAGCATCATGTGCTGTTTTTTCACCAGTCCGATCCACTTGAACGGATTCCAACGGGGTCATCAGATTAGTTGACAACAGGCTGGTAAAACTGACTGGTTTATGGCATTACAATGCCTGATTTGAGCATGTTGGAACTTGAGGTAGGCGATTGATCAGGGGATGCAGCATTTCATACTGAGATGTTTTGAGGCTGGGTTAAGTTGGTTTTGATTGCAGACAGCCTGTTGATATGAAATGAAAATAAATGTGAATAAATCCGATTTTGAAGAGGACAAATAAGAAGGGTGATAGTGTAGTAGAGGTGTAGCCTGCTTGGCCTCAATTTCAACACCCTGTCTCAGTGTGCCTGTCGGTCTATAATTGAGGCATGTGGTGAAGAAGTATGAGTTACCAACACTTTCAGTTGTTTGAAAGTTGTGTTGAAGGGGCTGCTCGATGAAATGGCAGTCATTAAGCTGAAAAGTCGATGTCAAGTTGGAGATTGTCTATAGTTAAGTTCATATACATTGAATTTCCTCTCACTAACGCCAACGGCCATACCACGCTGAAAGCACCGGTTCTCGTCCGATCACCGAAGTTAAGCAGCGTCGGGCCCGGTTAGTACTTGGATGGGTGACCGCCTGGGAACACCGGGTGCTGTTGGCAATTCCTTTTTTTTTTCCCCTCATATTTCTTTTTTTTTTCTCTTTTGCTTTTATGTATTTCACATTTTTCTTTCTTTTTTTCAACATTCTGACACAATTTTTAAAAATCTTCTCACATTTATCTGCCGATTTCTTTTTTCATATATCATACACAACAAAAGTCATCTCCTCCACCCAAACAAAACGACTCTACAAATCATACCGCAAGTTCCCTATACACTATATATTACCATGTGTGTGCTTTCACAAACAGTGTGTGTGTGTGTGTGTGTGTGTGTGTGTTGTGTGTGCTTTTTCATTATCCACGTGCCTCTGCCGTTTCAACTCTTCTTTCAAGCCCAATTTTTGTTTGATGGAAAAAAAAAAGGCAAAGCGTACTGATAATAATACATTATTATTAATTTATCCCCACCACACCTTCATCCTTCTTTCCTCTTTTTACAGCTCTTACCACCTTCAAATTCGCCACTTTTTCCTTCTATTCTCCTGTATCACTCTAACTGCACACCCACACAGAAAATAAACTATTGCAATGCGTTTGTGTTATCAGGGCAAGACCATAATGAAATAATATTTCCAATTATAGGCTTTATCTCCGCCTAGAAAAAAATATCTATCAAGTACGTTGGCCCAATCGTCATTTCCCCAACTCCGTCTGAATGGGCTTTGCCATTGCAGACCAATTGCCCAATACGCACTGAATGACCGGTGTAGACAGACTGGTGTGGATGGGGTTATTGGTTCTGTATGTTTGTGTTGTGTGAGTCAGCTATACCCTAGGTCTATGCAGTTTCGTTGGAATGCAAGGTTCTGATGTTGTGTGTTTATGTGCGTTGAATTGCCTTGAAATTGTGGTGTGGTGTGTTGGATTGTACTGTTTTGTATTGGAGTGAATTGTATTTGTTGATGTGATGGTGTATTCTTGTGTCTTTCAGCCTTGTTTTCGGGGATTTTAATCTCTCTTCCTCCTCTTTCCTTCGTCTTCCTCTCCTTCCTCCTTCTCTCCTACTTACTTCTACTGCTGCGCTTGCTGCTGCTGCTGCTTTTTTTTTTTTTTTATTTGGCTGCTATTTCTATTATTCAGAGGTTTTTTTTGCATCTGTGGAAAACCAGTGTGTCATTTTCCTCACCCCCTCTCTAAGGCCGATGAAAGCCGAACCTTCAGCCTGTTTTGGGTGCGCGCGAGCTCAGGCACCCCCCCCCTTCCCAAACACACACACTTCGTGCATAAAGAACCACCTGGTATACTGATGACCAACGTCTTAAAATAATTAATTACTTGTGGCAGAAACCGATGCTACTGTCAACTGATTAGCGAGTCACATTGCAAGGGGGGAAACTTCGCCAAACGAAAAGACTACTTTGTATCGTTGGCGTCGGTGGTTGTTCCCCTTTATTCTAAATCTGACTCGGTGTGTGTGTGTGTGTGTGTGTATTCTGTATTGTTTTATTTCGAGGATAATGGAATAAGAACTCATGTGCTTTTTTCCCATCCAGTCCCTGTGTGTATGCAGTTTTGTCAATTTTGTCATCCGTTCCCACCGGCACACAATGGCCTATCCTTACGAAAAGCGGAACGGGTTTTAACGTGTGCGCAAGATGTTCTGCGAGCGTTCGCACACGGGACCTCGGTTTATAGTCTCATCCGAAGGACTTTGGGGGAGAGTGGAGTCTGCACTGATGTTAACTCCAGAGGATAATCCTCTTGAACGAGATTCGAACCAGGTCACACTAATGCATCATTCTAACCACCAGGCTCTATCCTGTGTGTGTGTGTGTGTGTGTGAGGGTGTGTGTGTGTGTGTGGTGTGTGTGTGTGGTGTGTGTGTGAGGTACATGACAGACAAGTTACAATGCAAACAACGAATTCAAAACATGCACTACATTCTGGTATTTGGGGCAGTTAAGCAACAGAGTTTTGTTTTGTTTTTACAATTTTTTTTTTTTAAAGAACAGAGTTGTGGTATTAGATTTTCAAAAAACAACCCAAACCAAACAACAACAAAAAAACAACAACACGAAAAGCCGACTAGCATTGCCACAACACAAATAGTTATCATAAGGAAAAGAGGCGATGGGGAGAAAACAACAAAATAGATAAGCTTTCAGTTTCAAGCACAGGTCAAGCTGGGATGAAGTACATCGTGCTGTTCCTTAGAGAAAATGGCTGATCAGAGGATTTTTGTACACACACACACACACACACACACACACACCACACACACACGCACGCACGGCGCGCTGCGCGCGCTCGCACCCAAACACACCAACACACACCACACACACACACACACACAGAAGAGAGAGAGAGAGGAGAGGGAGATAGAGAGAGGTGAGAGAGAGAGAGGAGAGGGAGGGGAGATGAGAGAGAGAGAGAGGGACGCGTGAGAGAGACGTGAAAGAGAGAGAGAGAGTGGAGAGTGAGAGAGAGAGAATTACAAGTATTATATATGGCTTCCGGGGTTTTCTACAAAATCTTGGTAAAAGTCTTTCTTTGTAGTTATCAAACTTCGGAAAGCAAAAAATGACCCAATATAAGACCAATGCCTTTCAAATTACTAATAATTCTCTTTCATTACGGCCATAATTATTTTTTTTATAATTATCGCTTGTCACAGAAAACACAGTGAGAGAGATAGAGAGAATTTACAAGTTTATGGCACACGGCAAATATCTTATCATCCTATTGCACACACACACTACACACACACACCACTCACACACACACTCACACGCCGCACACCCAACTCACTCTTACACATACACCACACCCATTTTTTCCTTTCCCCCAAATCCCCCTCCTTAATTTTAAAAACCATTTTTCACAACGTGTTGTTGGTTTTTTTTCTTTTTTTTTTTTTTAAGGGGTATAAAGCCCTTTCCTTTTTTTCTCCAAAATCCCCTTTTATCATTTTTTTAAATTTTTACCCTTTCCCCTTTTTAAAAGGGTACCTCCGGCAAAGTTTTTCTTTAATAATTCTCTTTTTCTTTTCTCTCTAAACTTTTTTTTTAGGGGGGGTAAGGGGATTCTCCAATTTAACCCCAAAAAAAATCCTTTTATAAACAAACCCTCACAATACGCCAAAGCCTCACTTTTAAAACCCCAGCTAACCTGTTTGTTGTTGTTGACAACTCTTTTTGGATATAGATGCGCTTTCCCTAGTTGTTTTGGGGCTTTTGGTACGTTTGGCAACAGCCTCCAAAATTGAAAACAAAAATTAATGTGAAAAAAATTCGAGTTTGAAGGGACAAAAATTTTTTAAGAAGGGTAAGGGGGAGTAGATCTTTATGTAACTCCTAAAAATTCTGTTAGTTGCCGGTCCCAAATCCAAGACAAGGCATACCAACCAATTAATTTTTGGGTTGAGGAAAAGGGGTGGATCTTCAAACACTTCCAGTTGTTTAAAACCTGTTGGTAGCTGTTGATGAAAATGGAGTCAAAAATTTAAAGCCGTTTAAATTTGGAAATTTTTTAAAATTATAAATTTCCTTATTGCAACCCCCAACCACGTGGACCTTTTCTCGTTCCCAATTAAAGAGCGCGGGCCGGGGGGGCTTTCAACCCCTATTTTTTTCTTCTTTTGTTTTTAAAAAAACCCTTTCTTTTTTTTCTTTTGCTTTATTGCATTTTTCCTTCTTAAAGTTTTTAATTTTTATTCATTTCCTTACAAGTGGAACTTTCCCCCCCCCCCCCCCCCCCCCCCCCCCCCCCCCCCCCCCCCCCCCCCCCCTTTTTTTTTTATTTTTTCTTTTTTTTTTTCTGTTTTTTCCTTTTTTTTTTTCTTTTCCAAATTTCCGCCTTTTATTCTTGCATTTTATCTCCATTCTTTCATTAATCATAACAAAATCTTTCCCCCCCCCCCTCTCCACCCCAAATTCCCCCTTTTTCTTATAAAAATTTTTAAAAATGGTTTTTTTTTTTTTATTTTAAATCTTCCCTTTTATTGCTTTTTTCAATTTTTCCCTTGTTTTTTTAATTTTTTACCCTTCCACGGCAAAAAAACACTCCAAACAAACGGGGTTTTTCCTATCCAAAAACCTGGTGCTTTCACATGGGGTCTAAATCTATCTAAGGACCTTTTTTTTTTTGGGGGGGGGGGGGGCCCGGGGGGGGGGGGGGAGGGGGGAGGGGATCTGCACTAAGTTAACTCCGGGAAAAACCCGACGGATTAACCCCGGGTCGCAGATCCGGGGTGAAAAAGGAAATCCCAAACCCCCGGGTTATTGTTTGTTGTTGATTTGGGACAATCTAGTGATTGGGGAAGGAGATGACTTGTCCTTTTAAAAAAATTTTTACTTTTTAGGTTTTAAAAGGGGGAAACACCAAAAAATTAAATTTAAAAAAAAATTAATGTGAAAAAAAACCGTTTTGAAGGGGGGAGAAAATTTTAATAAGAAGGGTGGTAGGGGGGTAGTTTTTTGTAGGGGCGGCCCTAATTAAAGGTGTTGTTTGGTTTTTTGGGTGAGATGAAAAAAAAAAAATATTTTATAAAATTGGTGAAAAAAAAAATTTTTTATTTTTTGTTTTAAAAAAATTCGGGCGGGGAAAAAAAGGGGGAAATTTTTTTTATTTTTGGGGGGGAATGTGTTTTTTTAAAAAGGGAAAGGAAATTTTTTGAAAAATTATTTTTTTTAATCTTTTATTTTTTAAATTTTTTTTTATTAAAAAAAAACCCATTTAAAAAAGGTTTTCCTTAGAAGGAAAGGTGGGTTTTTTTTTTTTTTTTGGGGGGGTAGGGGAAAAACCCCTTTGGTTTTTAATTTTTTTGGGTTTTTTTTTAAAAGGATTTGTTGTGTTTTGGGGTTTTTTGGGGGGGGGGGGGGGTTTAAGTTTTTTTTTTTTTTTTTTTTAAAATATTTTGCAAAATTTTTTTAAGTTTTTACTATTTTTTTTTTTTATGTGTTATTGTTGGTTTTTGGGGGTTTTTAAAATTTTTATTTTTTTTTTCTTTTTTTTTTAAAATTGGGGTTTTTTTTTTTTTTATCAAAAAAAAAATTTTTTTAAAAAATATTTAAAAAATTTTTTAAAACAAAGGTTTTTTTTTCTTTTTAGGGGAATTTTTAAAGTTTTTTGTTTTTTTTTTTTAAATTTATAAAAATTTTGTCTTTTAATGGGGTAAGGGGGTTTGGGGGAAATTTGTTTTTTTTAACCCCCCCAGTTTTGGGGTTTTTTAAATGGGATTTTGGGAAATTGGGGTTACAAAACCCTGTTTAAATTGTGGAAGGGGTTTGTGTAAAGAAGGATTTTTTGTAAAAGGATTTTTAGTTGGGGTTGAATGTTTGTTTTAAATTGGGAAAATTTCCCCTTAAAGGGGAAGAACCAGGTGTGGGTTTGGTGTTTAAAATGGGGGTTTTATTTTTTTGGGGGGGTTTTGTTTTTTTTTTAAAAAAAACCCAAATTTTTTTTTTGTTTTAAGTTTTTAAATTTTTTTTTCTTTTTTTAAATTTGGGAAAATTTTTAAAAAAATTATTTTTTGTTTTTTTTATATAATATTAAGGGTTTTCCCCAAAAAACAAAATTAAAACGTTTTATAAATTTAAAAACCCTTTTTCTTTTAAAAAGGGTTGGTTGGGTTGGTGGAGGTTCTATTCAAAGGTTTTTTGGGGTTTTTAATTTTTTTTTAAACCTTTTGTTGGGGGGAAAAAAAAAATTTTTGAAGTGCAAAAAAAATTTATTTTTAAATTACCCCCCATTAAAAATTTTTTTTTTTCTAAATGATTTTTTTTTCCCGTAATTAAACACCAAAAAAAAAAATTTTAAGGGGTGAAAAGGGAGAAATAAAAATTTTTTAATTAGATTGTTTTTTGGGGGGAAAAAAAAAGGGGAATTTTAAATAAAAAATAAATTTAAATTTCCTTGGGGTTAAAAACCCTGGCCCCGGTTAAAAATTATGGGGACGGGGGAAAGGGGTTGGGGGGAAAATTTTTTTTTTCCCTCAATTTGGGGGGGTTTTTTTTTTTTCTTTTCTTAATTTTTGTTTTTTGTTTTTTTTAATTTGAAATTTTTTTTTTCTTTTATTGATTTTTTTTTTTTTTAAAAACCCTTTTTTTAAAAAAAATTTTTAAATTTTTGGAATTTAAAATTTTTTTTTTTTAAAATTTTTTTTTGGGGGTTGGGGTTTGTCTTTTTTTTTTTTAATCTCTTTCCCCCCCCCCCCCCTTTTTTTTTTTTTTTTTTTTTTTTCCCCCCCCCCCCCCCCCCCCCCACCCCCCCCCTTTTTTTTTTTTTTCCCCCCCCCCCCCCCCCCCCCCCCCCCCCCCCCCCCCCCTTTTCCCCCCCCCCCCCCCCCCCCCCCCCCCCCCCCCCCCCCCCCCCCCCCCCCCCCCCCCCCCCCCCCCCCCCCCCCCCCCCCCCCCCCCCCCCCCCCCCCCCCCCCCCCCCCCCCCCCCCCTTCTCAAAAGGGCCGGATGAAAAAAAAGTATGCGCGTGTTATTCTGTACCTTGAAAAAAAAAGATTCTCCTCTCTCTCTCTCCCCTTTTCTCTCTCTCTCTCTTCTCTCTCTCGATTGGTGCAGTTTTAAGTACCCCTGAAAGATTATAAGGGCCGCACCTTCCCGCCTTTTCGAGCGCGCGCGGTCGGGCACAACCACACACACACACACACACACACACACACACCACAACGCACGCACCACCACACACGCACCCAGCACACACACACGCACGCACGCACGCACCACAGCACACCACACACACACACAAACTTCTGCTAAAAAAACCCCCCCTCTACAATCCCGACGTTTTAAAAAAATTTAATTACTTGGGGCAAAAAAACCGATGTACTGTAAATGATAGCGAGTACATTTGAAAAGGGGGGGAACTTCGCCAAAGAAAAGAACTTTGTATCGTTGGCGTCGGTGGTTTTTCCCCTTTTTTCAAAATTACTCGGGGTGGGGTGTGGTGTGTGTGTGGTGTGTGGGGTGTGTGTTGGTGTGTGTGTTGTGGGTTTCTTTTATTCTTTTTTTTTTCGAGTAATGGAATAAGCCTCAGTCTTTTTTTCCATTCACCCCTGTGGGGTATGCAGTTTTGTCAATTTTGTCACCCGTTCCCACCGCCCCCAAAATGGCAACTTTTCCGAAAAGCACAGGGGACCTCGGTTTATAGTCTCTAAAAGGACTTTGGGGGAGAGTGGATCGCAGTGTTAACTCCAGAGGAAAAATCCTCGTGAAGAGATTCGAATCCGGGTCAGCAACCCCGAATGCATTTTCAACCCAAACAGGACCCCTGTGTGTGGTTTGTGTGCCGGTGGTGCACGCGGTGGTGTGCATAAATGTACAGGACCAACACAGTCGTCGCCGTCAAATACCACGTAATGAACAGAAAAAATCGTCACAACACACACCAAACAACACACACACAAACACAACACACACACACACACCACACAACACCACACACAACAAAAACACACACACACCACACACACACCAACACAACACACCACACACACACCACACACAAAAAACCCCACACACACAAAACACCACACACAAAAAAGCCCCAGCAACCTTTCTTCGGGTAAAATTTTAGTGGTACTGTTTCAGGAGAGGCTCGACATCAAGACCCAAGGACGCGCCCCCCAACTTTTTGTTGTTCTGGAGCAGAGAGTGGCCTTTTTATAACATTAATTTTGCCAGGAACACGCCCTACTTTTTAAACTTTTACTTATTCTTTTATGTCGAGGATAAGGGAAATAAGCATATGTGCTTTTTCATCCTCCCCGGTGCATGCGGTTTTGTAAATTTGTATCTGTTCCCACCGGCACGATAATCAAAATTTTTGCTTGGAGAATAAATTTTTTACCCCAAAGGGTTATTCCCATGAACTCTTTTGAGCTACGAAAAAAATCACGGAAAGAGAAAAAAAAGATAACTCCTATTTAGGTTTGTCGGGTCCGCTGAGATTCTTCCCCTTCCTTCGTTCTTTTTTTGTTTGTGCTGTGGGCTTTTACGTGTACCTAAAACACGAGAAAACAGATAAAGGGCATAAAGGGTGGATGCTAAAAAAAGTGCGGCACCACACATACACCACACAAACCACACACACACACACACCACACACACACACACACCCACACCACACAAGAGAAATGGCCATTGTGTGCCTTGGGAACAATACACTTTTTTCTCTTAAAAATGTATACACAGGGGGAAAGGGGTGAAAAAGCAAATGCGTGTTTTATTCCTTTATCTTGAAAAAAAAGAACAAATGAAAAAATATCAAAAATGTAGAAAAAGAATACTAACACAAAGCTGAAATTCAGGTTTTGCCAGGGTTGTGAGTTGTTTTGTTGTGTTAAATTCTATCCAATGGATTGTTTTACATTGTTCTTAAAATATTAATTTTTTTAAAAAAAATATTTTTTTTTTTATTTTTATTTTTTAAATATAATATATATATATTATAAAATATTTTATTTTTTTTAAAATATATATATTTATCCCCCTTTGGGTCACGACAGACAATCTTTGTATTCAGCTGCTCTCCCAGGGAAGAGCGCTCGCCACAAAGGTACCTATCCATTTAAAAAAAACCCAACCAAACAAACTGGTCTGATTTGCTTTCCTATAAAAAGGTTTTTTTTTCCCCTTTAAACCTTTTCCCTTTTAAACCTTTTTCCCCCTTTAACCCGCTATGGGGTACCACCCCAATCTACAAACCCCCCCCTGGCATCACCCATACTGGGTTACTGTTGGAACAAATGTACACAGTGCACGTTAGGGGAAAAGGGGGTTCTTTCCTTAATTTAGGGATATTTATTTTTTTTTATATATTTTGATTTTATTCTTTTTTATCGGGGATAATGGAAAAAGCATTTAGTGCATTTTACATCCTGTCCCTTTTAAATTTGGGTTTTGTAAATTCAAATTTCTGTTCCCCGGGCAAAAATTGGCCTACTCTTCCCAAAAAAGGGAAGAGGATTTAAACGTGTGGCAAGATTTTTCTGCTCGTTCGTTACGGGACCTCGGTTTATAGTCCATCCAAGGATTTGGAGGAAGTGGATCGCACTGATTTTAAATCCGGGGGAAAAATATCCCTTGAACGGAATCGAACCCGGGTCGTCAGATTGCGGGCAATGTTCTGACCCTAGGGCTATCCGGGTTTAACCATTTCCCAGTGAAAAAAAAAACAGCTGTGGGGAACAGCAGGAAAAACGCACAGAAGAGAGGTGCAAAAAAAGAAATCAACACAAAGACTTTTTTCCCGTAGAACTCTGCAAAACACACCCCTTTTAAAGGCCCTGGGTTCTTTTACGTGCACTAAAGTGTGTTGGCGGAGTCTCGGTTTTTTGTTTACCGAAAGACATACGCCCCCCCCCCAACCCCTCAAGGTTCCCGTGGTTGATGGAAAAAGGGATTCTCTCTCCTCTCTCTCTCTTTTCTCTCCTCTCACTCCCCTCTCTCTCCTCTCCCTCTCTCTCTTCTTTCTCTCTCTCCTTCCTCCCGTCTGCGCCCCCGCTGCCGCCCGTCTGCCTGCCCGCCTGCCCGTTCATTCTCTCTCTCTCTCCTCTCCTCTCTCTCTCTCTCCTCTCTCTCTCTCGCGGAGGGGCGGGTGAGACTATAACCAGGCCCCCTGTGCAACACTGCGAAAATCTTGCGCACACGTTAAATCCTGTTTCCCCTTTTCGGAAAAAGTGGCCCTTGGGCCGGGGGAAACAGATGACAAAATTTAAAACCCTCCACGGGGGCTAGATGTAAAAAAAACATGATGCTTATTCCATTATTCCGATATAAAAGAAGAAAGAATGAATGAATCATTTGCCCCGTCGTTGTCTGTCTGTCTGTCTGTCCGTCCGTCCGTCCCCCCCCCCCCCCTCTCTCTCTTCTCTCTCTCTCCTTCTCTCCCCTCTTTTCTATTCTCTATCTTCTTATCTATTATTTTCTATTTTCTATCTATCTATCTATTTATATGCTTTTAACGCTAACATTTTTAACAGTGCACACAAAACCCGAAACCCCCATGCATTCTCGAATCGACCTTGAACACGAGACCACAACTTCTGAAACTGTAGTAGGTCCCCGCGGGAAAACAATGGGTGTGTGGCTTTTGTCTAAGTGAAAAACGGAGAGGCAGCCCCTGCTCCTGTTTTTCAGTTATGAGACTTCAGCCCACTCCTGCTTAATGGTTTCGATTTTCTTTTTTTTTGATAAACAACCACAACTACATTTTTTGTGTAAAAAATTATAACAAGTTTTAAAACAATGTTTTTTTTAAGTAGATACAAAAAGGTTTTAATTTTCCCTTCAGAAAATGTGGGTTAATTAAGATTGTTTCCTTTTCCCTTTTAAATTCAAAAGCATAAATACTTTTGGTAGGCAAAGTGGTTTTGCACTTTAAACCTCTTTTGTTCCCTTTTACACACAAAAAACAAATTTAATCTAGCTTTCTCATCTAGTTTTAAAAAGAGAAAGAGAGAGAGAAGAGAAAAGAAGGAGAAGGGGGAGAGAGAGAGGAGAGAGAGAGAGAGGGAGACAGACAGACGACAGAAGAATACAGGACGACCAGTAGAACGAGACAGAAGGGGGCGACAGCCCTCAGAGTTTTTTTTAAAATTTTTAATTTTTCTCTTTTTCGAGGAAATGAAAAAAACACTCAGTGGTTTTTTTCAACCACTCCCCCCGTGTGTGCGTTTTGTCAAAGTTGCCACCGTTCCCCCCGCACACAATGGCCTACTCTTTCGAAAAACAAGTGGGCGCAAATTTTTGCGAGCGTTCGCACCGGGCCTTTTTTAAATCTCATCCGAAGATTTTTGGAGAGAGGGAGTCGGCACTCAGGGAAAAAAAACCTTTTAAAGAAAATCGAACCCAGGTAGCAGATCACGAATAATCACTCTAAAACCCAAGGCTATCCCGTAGCATACTAAACTCTATACAATTCAAATTTTCACGAAAATTACAAATGAAAAAGCGAATTTTAATCCTTTGTTTTGTTTATTACCTCAGTTACTTTTAGGAATGAATTTTTTGCGGCGTTTAAAATTTTCACGTGGGTGACTAATAAGAATTTTTTTTAAGAAACTCGTGGGAAAATAAAAGTTTTTGTTTGTGCAAGTCCATGAGGGGCCAAAGAAACAGAAAAAAAAGGAAACAAAAAAATAACAAAACATGAAAAAAGGAGTGACTATATGTACAGCACTTTTTAAATGACTATAGGAAGCAGCTTTGGAGTGACTATACGCCAGCAGCTGAGGAATGATTAACGCACAGCAGCTGAGGTGTGACAAACATACAGCGCGTAGGTGTGCTTTCACACGCAGCTGTGGTGGGCTATACACCAGCAGCTGTAGGAATGATTTTAAAGACAGCAGTTTTGGGGGGGATATTGCATTTAGCAGTAGGGGTGAATTTATGCACAGCACGTTGGATTGACTTTTTGCACAGCAGGTTAGGGGTTTGGGTATCACACAAGCTGTTGTGACTTTTTCACGTAACTAGGTGGAATATATGCACAGCAGCTGTGGGGTGACTATATAACAGTAGCGTTTTTGTTAAAAAAAGCCAACAGCTAAGGGGCTATCCCCCAGTAGCTGAGGTATGACTACTACCAGCAGCGGGTGTGACTAAATTTCACACAGCTTTAGAACGTTTATCGCACAGTGCGTAGGAATTTCTATAGCCAGAGAGTAGTATGGACTATTGAACGCAGCTTTAGGAGTAATAATTTCACAGCGCTTAGGGGTGACTATCTGCCAGCAGGTTTTTGGAGTGACCATTTTTTAAGCAGCTTTATTATGATTTTGACAGCAGCTTTATGTGTTTTAGGTACGGGCTGGACATTATAGCCCATAATCGACTGTTTCATTTTTAAAAACGTCATGCAGTCGCGTATGGCAAAGCGTTTTATGACTTTTACATCCCCACTGTTCCTTTAAAAAAAAAAAATTTCCCCCAAAAACACACATATATAAACCCCACAAAAACAACACGCAAGAGAGAGAGAGAGGAGAGAGAGAGAGAGAGAGAGAGAGAGGAGAGAGAGAGAGAGAGAGAGGAGGAGAGAGAGGAGGAGAGGAGAGAGAAACAGACGAGGAGAAACAACAAGAGAGAAAAAGGGGAGACAGTGAGACACAAAGAGAGAAATAGGGGGGAGAGAGAAGAGAGGGAGAGAGGAGAGAGAAGAGGAGGGAGAGAGAGAGAGAGAGAGAAAGACAGACAGACAGAGGGGAGCGAGAAAGAGAGAGAGACAGACCGAGACAGAAGAAAACAGAAAAACAGCCACAGAGACCAACAAGGCGAACAGAGCATTTTGAACTCTCCTACAACTGAATTACTTTACATGAAAATTTTTTGGGGAAAAAAACGAAGTTCAATGTCGTCTGAGGTTGCTTTTTTTTTTGCTTTGTTTTTGGTGGGGTTTTTGTTTTTTCCAGGTTTTTCTTAATCAGTTTATTTCTTGCGTGGTTTAACCCCGGAGCGGGCGGACTGCTCACAAAATTGTATTCCCAGAAAGCGCGGGGAAAAGGGGTCAAAATCGTTTTTGATGTCAGGCCCTTTAGGGAAAAGAAGTAACTCCACCCCCCCCTCCCCCCCCCCCTTCCTTTCATTTTCCTGCCCCTTTGCATTTGTTTTGAGGAAAAACAAACCAGTTTAATTTTTCAGTGAATTACTGTGAATTGGGTCCTTAGTGCGGCTTTGCTTTTAAATAAACCACCAAAAAATTTGGGTTTCGAGGTGTATTGTTTTATGCTTATGACTATTCACGCTATATAAGTTCCATACATTATTATTTTATTATTATTATTTACATATGGCGTGCATGCGTGCGTGGGTTTGTGTGCTGTTTGTGTGTGGTTTTGTGGCGTTCATTCTCCCCCCCCCCCCGCCCTTTTCTTTTTTATTTTTAGGATAAGAATAAGCACTCTTACCTTTTTACATCCAGCCCCCTTTCTCATGCAGTTTTGTAAATTTTGGGCCCCCCACCCAAACGGACAATGGGCCACCCCTTTTGAAAGGGGGAAACGTTTTAACGTGTTTCACGATATTCTCCCGCTTTCTTTATTTCGAGGATAATAAAAAAAGCACTCATTACTTTTTTTTTTCCCTCTAGCCCCCGTGCCTTGCATTTTGTAATTTTTTTCCCCCCACCCCACCGGGACAAATGGGGCCCACCTTTGAAATGCGGAACACGTTTTTTAAGTGTATGCAAATGTTATGCCTGCGTTCGCAACTAAAAATTTTTTTAAGTCTCACCTGAAGAACCTTTTTGGGGGGGTGGAGTTGGCACTGTGTTTACCCAGAAAAAAATCTCCCTTTAAGGCGTTTTGTTGGTACCACCAACCCGGGGTTTGAAACCCGGGGCCCTCAATCGCGAGCGTGTTTTCGCCCGCGCTTAACCGCCGGGGTATCCATCCCCCACCCCTTGTGTGTGTTGTTGTGTGTGTGTGTGTGTGTGTGTGGTGTGTGGTGTGTGTGTGTGTGGTGTGTGGTGTGTGTTGAGGGGTGTGGATGTGTGTGTGTGTACGTGTAGGGATGAACTATAAACCGAGGCCCCCTGTGCGAACGCATGCAGAACATTTGCCACCGTTAAATCCTGTTCCGCTTTTTTGGAAAAATAGGCCGTTGTGTGCCCGGGGGAAGCAGATGACAACATTTAAAAACCGATGCACACGGGGACTGGGTGAAAAAAAGAAAGGTGCTTATTCCCTTATCCTCAATATAAAAGAATAAACAAAAAAAAAAATATAAAAAATTGTGTGATGTACTGGGACATGTTTGCGTGTGTGACCTTCTTTTTACTTTATTAATGGGGGTTTTTTGCTCACTGTATTACCCGCCCCTATCCCTAAATTATGAAAAGATGAAAAATTTTTTCTTAATGTTGTCTGTGGGGGTGTGGGTGTGCATGGTGCGCTGGCGGGCACTGTTTGCGCGTGGACCTTTTTGTTTCTTTTTTTTCTGCTTCCTCTATTTCATTTTCATTCCCTTTAATCAGGGGATTTCCCCCGTGAAATTCAGGGCTCTCCCCGGGAGAGCGCGTCGCCACAAGAGCAGCGCCACCCTCATCCTGCATACCCTTTAAAATGTGAACAGATGAACTTATTTTGTAATGATTGTGTGTTGTTTAATGTGTCCGTGCGTGCGTGCGTGCGTGTGTGTGTTTGTGTGTGCGCGCGCGTGCGCCTGCGCGTGCGCCTCCTCGTCGCAAGCACCCCGGTGTGGGTGGGGTGAATGAAATTTTTTTGCCTTTCTCTTTCTTTCCCGCAACTTTTGAACACTTCAGCTTGCTTTTGTCTCTTTTACCCGAGGGAAAAGACTTCTCAGCTTTTACAACGGGGACACTTTCTACAACTCCAAGCCATTAAGCAACTTTAAAGAGACTCCCAACACGCAAGGGGGGCTGCAGCGATCAAAAATCGCTTCTGTCATACCGAATTTCCAAAGGGGGAAAAGGGGGGGGAAATCATAGAAAAAGGCTTTTAGAAAAATTAAGTTGAAGGAAAAAGGAGGCCATTGTCAGAGCTAGAAGAAATTTTGTGGACTTACGTTAAAGTTTAGAGTTCGGCAGCGACGGAAATTACAGAACAGTGTTACTGCAGGATACAGGGATGTGCGGGTTTTGAGTTTTCTCTGTCACCTCTATTCGTTTTATTTCTTAGAATGTTTTGGGAATGGAGGGGTTTGGGTTTTGTGTGGTGGTTTGTGTGTTGTGTGTGGTGTGTTGTGTTTTGGGTGTGGTGTGTGTGTGTGTTGTGGGGGGGGGGGGGGGAAGCTTTCCACAGCAGGGTAAAAATCCAGAAAGGCTGGGTGTTTAATCAAGACTATGACTGGGGGGATCGGGGTCTAGAGGTAAAAGCATCCAATAAAAATAATTAATAAAAATGGAATATTTTAGCGCTATATCTTGTAAAAAAAAAATCAAAGCGCTTGCATTCAACATATTCTTACACGTACAAACAACAATTAACAATGTTAACAAATTCAAATGTACATACACACACGCACACGTCCGTGCACACACACACAACATACACACGTGCGCATACAGGTTTTACGCTTTGGCAGGGCGGTGGGGATTGTGGCTTTGAGGCAAAAAGAGAAAAAAAGGAGAATTGGGGGTTTGTCCCCCCCCTATTGATACCCGGGGTTTTCCTCTACCATAGACGTAGAGTGAGGGTGCTGTGCGATTGGGTTTTGGTTAGGAAAAAATGAGGGCAGGGTTACACCAAAATTTAGCCAAAATTTAAAACAGCCCCCCAGAAACAAAAAAATGTCCCCGGTAAACTTAGTCAAAAAAAAACTTGAACAACACACACACACACACACACACACACACACACACACACACACACACAACACAACACACACACACACACACAACACACGCACGCACGCACATACACACACACACTCTCTCTCTCTCTCTCTCTCTTCTCTCTCTCTCTCTCTCTCTTTCTTCATCACAAGCAAATCCCAAAATTTTTGAGCACTTAGTGGGCTTGTCTTTCCTTTGGGGAGGGAAAGGAGAAATTTGTGTTTTTAAGAAAAAATTCGCCAAATCAAGAAATTTTAACTTTTGTGCATCATACCCTCTCTCCCTCAGTATACTAAAAAATCCGTTTCATTGGTTGTAAAAAGAACAAAAATTAAACACAATATTTTTAAAAAAAAAAAGTTTTTCACTTTAAAAAGGTCAGGAAATAAAATTTTCATTTTTCAGCATTCATTCCCTCTTCCGCTGACGAAGAAATTGCAAAGGAAAACAAAATGAACAAACAAAAAAAGAGGAGAGGAGAAACAGCTGGAGTTCTTGTTTTTTTTATGGCCTGATCTCGCATTTTAAAAATTTTGAAGTTTGTTCCCTTTTATAGCCCTTACAATTTTCAAGTATGAAAATGGTATGAAATGGCCCCTATTCAGCATTTCAAAATTTTTGAAGTACGTTCCTCATTCATTACCCTTACAATTTACAAGGTATGAAAAATGGATGAAAAAAAGTCTTTTTGTCTTTCTTGGCACAGTCACATTTTGTTCCAGAAGCACTATGCCCTTCAGTTTCTTCCCCCTTTCCCATGTTCACACCTTTTCCCCCAAAGCAAAATTGGGGGGGGGGGGGGGGGGGCAATCAAAGTTGAAAGGAAAACTGACGATCCTCACCCACAACAAAAACAGTAGGAGCAGGGAGGTAGGAGGCTGGCAAAAGATCGACCGACTATCCCAAACATGAAAAGTTAACGACAGAAAAAACTAGAGACAGAAGGGAGGTAAAAACCCAGGTACAAAATGGATTAACTACAAACCCAAAAATAGATATAAATTTTTTTTTTTATTTTTGTTTATTTATTCTTTTATTTGAAAAATAAGAGGCGGGGAAATCCGTGGTGGGCACTCGCTTTCCCCCAGCCAAGTTAAGCAGGTCGGCGTGGGTTCCCCTTGGTGGGGGACCGTTTTCCGCCTTGGCTTCAGTACAGTTCCCCCCCAATTTTCCAGCTGTAAAAGAGTACCTGCCCTTTTGGGTCGGGAAGGAAAAACTGGGGAAGGGAAAGGGCCCCGCCCTTTAAAAATTATGCGGGGCCCCTTTAAAAGTGAGGTCCTTTACGCCTCGCTCCCCCCGACCTGATGGTTATAGGACACTTTTACCCCTTTCCTTTTTATTTCGAGGATAATGGAATAAGCACTCATGTACTTTTTTACATCCAGTCCTCGTGTGTATGTAGTTTTGTAAATTTTGTCATCCGTTCCCACCGGCACACAATGGCCTACTCTTTCGAAAAGCGGAACAGGTTTTAACGTGTGCGCAAGATGTTTTGCATGCGTTCGCACATGGGACCTTGGCTTATAGTCTCATCTGAAGGAAGAAATATAAACAGATGAAGACATACAGAGAAACAGACTAACAGATGGCTAGAAAGATAGACAGACAGACAGACAGACAGACAGACAGACAGACAGACAGACAGACAGATAGATAGATAGATGGATAGATAGAAAGAAAGAAAGATAGATAGATAGATAGATAGATAGAAAGACAGACAGATAGATAGATATATAAATAGATAAATAGAAAGATAGACAGATAGACAGATAGGCAATAGGCAGAAAGACACACAGTATGACAGACAGGCAGATGGACAGGTAGATAGCTAGAGAGAAATATAGAGACAAAGGTAGACAGATAGAGAGACTGCTAGGTAGCTAGCTAGCTACAGACAGACAGAGACAGAGACAGACAGAGAATGAACAAATGGAATTAAATGCTAATAAGCTACACATCCCATTTTAGCAAGTAACGCAAAGAACAAAACCAGCACAACGCAATATCATCAACATGGTAACCATGGCAACGTCTTTTTTTTGCTCATGGCAACGTCCTTTCTTTCTTTCGAAACGGAGACAAGTATCCTGAAGAATGTCCTCTGTCACCTGGTCAGACGACGCTGTCACAGCCCCAGGTAAACCTGAATCAGGCCAGGTAGAGCATACAGGCTGTGCACAGTATGGTCTTTCGACTTTCTATAAATTATGCTGTGTTGGAGATCCTTTTCCCCTTTCACAGGTTGGTAAGTATGGTGGTATTCATGTACGTAACATGTCGTTTTGCTTCACATACCAAAAAAACCCAGTTGTCTTCCGTACCTGGGAATCGAAGGAATATTCTATGACAGTGTCATCACACTCACACAGTGTAATCATCTTCATGCTGTCTGACTGATGAAGCACAGCCTTTTCTAAATACTTTATATGTTCTTTCATTTTTTCATGTCCATAACCTGTGCTCTTCATTTTGGAATGAATTTGTGTTGCGAGTATTTTCCCAACGCCCACATCCGCAAGTTGTGGTTTTGTTAAAGTTTCATGTACCCTTTGGGGTTTTCTTGAAATAAAATCTTGAACCTATTCCTTTGCTGACCACGCAAACGTCTTTGCACAGAGTGACCAGACACGGTGGCTACGTATTCTTTCACCGCCCCTGTATCCAATCTTGCAACACATCTGTCTTCTGTAGTTTCAGTGACAGCGGCAGGGTGAGAAAGATCTGTGCTCTGCTCTTGTAACATGAATCACTTTCAGTGGATCGGTGGTCTAGAGGTAATGCACCTGCCTAGAAAGCAAAAACCCGAGTTTCAAGTGTGGTGGTTTGATCCCAGTTTTGTGCCCAATACTTTCCCCCCTCCGCCCATCCGCTAGACCGTGAGTGGTGGCCTGGGTGCTACTCTTTCTGATGAGATGATAAACCGAGTACAATATTCATTTAGTGCATGTAAAAGAACCCACGTCAAGAAGAGAGTTTTCCCTGGCAAATTTCTGTATAAAAAGTCACTGAGATAGGAAATGAAATACATAATTATGCAGACAGGAAAAGGCAAAAACATATGGGTGGTGCTGCTCTTGTGGCGACGCGCTCTCCCCAGGGAGAGCAGCCTCATTTTGAGCAGAGAAATCTGCCTTGACTTAAAGTGGTATACAATACAATACAACATGATCCGCATCCCTAGCTTCACAATTCACGTGCTTAGGTGCTGATCTGGTGTGTGGTGCCCTAACGGTCTACAAGATAGGTGAGGTGAGGTGGTGTGCTGCTCAGCCAAATCATCAGAACACGCTGTGTCATACACAAACAGTTCCTTACCATCACCATCAGTGCTGCTGCTGTCCTGATGATTGTCATCTGCTAGGTCACCGCTCTGCTGGTGCTGATGCTGATTTGTTCTTTCCTGGTCACATTGAATTTGACTGGGCGGCTTATCCCCCCAAAAAAACCCCAACAACAACAACAAAACAAAACAAAACAAAACTGCACTTGTAATGCGCTGGTTCAAAACAGATTCAGTCATGTGTGTTGACACTGTGTTGTTCTTTCCTGGTCACTGCATATTTGGCTTTTTCTTCTCTTCTCTCCAAAATACTGCACTTGTAGTGCACTGGTTCAAAACAATCATGTTTGTTGACACATTGTAGGCGGGGTTCACTCAGAGAACTAAAACGATGTTCTGTTCTACTCCACAGATGTTTCAACTACTGACTGTGTGAACAGCCAGCATGGTGGTCAGGGATATCTCCACAGTTGCTTGAAGGCAAGTCAGTGGGAGCATGTGGGAGACGAAACTTGAAAATTATCCTGCTGCTAAAGAAATCAGCTCTCTGATGCTTCGCCTCAGACTACCAACTAGATGAGAAAGGGAAAGAGATCTCGAACACGAACTCGAAGGATTTATTCACTAAAAGGCCATTGGCCCATACATGAAGCGGGGTTGCCGAACTGCTTAGTATTTTAGTGAGAAAAATAAGGAAGCACAAAAAAACAAAATGTATAACCACAACCACCACAATAAAAATCAATTACAAAAATATGACTTAAGAAACCAAGATAGAGAGGGAGGGAGGGAGGGAGGAAGAGATAGAGAGAGAGTCCATAAAGAAATACATATAACATAAACGAGAAAGGAAAAGAAAGAACACCCCACCAAAAAAGCACGACAGCAAAAAAGAAGAAATCAAACGCACAAAATCACCACTAATTAAGTAATAGATAAACCTTTTAACATCCCGCATCTCTGTGACCCACTTAATCTCTCTCTCTCTATTGTTGTTGCTTTTCTTATTTAAAAAAAAAGTACGATGAACTTGTTGATTGTATCTTTCGTTAGCCAAAATGGTAGTATTTACATGGTTTGTTCTCCTTTATACTATGGAGTATTTTGGGTGGGTTTTTTGTGGTTTTTTGGGGAGGAGGGGGGGGGGGGTTATTTAGTTGTCCCCTCTCCCCTTGTTGTTGTTGCTGCTGCTTTTATTTTGCTCTTGGTTTCGTTGCTTTTTTTTGGGTTTGTTTTGTTTTGATTTATTTTAGTATTTGTTGTTGCTTTTTCTCTATCTTTTTGGGTTGTTTTTGTGGTTTTTTTGTGTGTGGGTATTTTCCCCCCTTTTACTGTGTGGGTGTATTGGTATTGGGTTTGTTTTATTTTATTATCATATAATGTATCTCTAAGGACAGGGACTGGATGTAAAAAACGCATATGGGTGCTTATTCATTATCTTCGAAATAAAAGAATTTGTCATTGTCATTCTTTCTCCAAACACACACAGATAGATAGAGATAGATAGACAGATAGACGGATAGACAGACTGATTAGATAGATAAATAGATAGATGATACATAGATA
>CM054146.1:42429082-42439082 GCA_028751875.1 Rapana venosa | reverse complement strand
ACCTTGACAGCATCATCAAACCATGGGCGGCACAAAAGAAGACATCCACAACAGACTGGGCAAGGCCAGGAATGTGTTTAGGGAGATGAACAATATCTGGAGATCAACTCAGTACAGCACCAACACCAAGCTGAAGCTATACCAGAGCTGTGTTGTGTCTACGCTCCTGTACGGTTCTGAGTGCTGGAGGATGACGGAAGTGGATCTTACCAAACTTCGATCCTTCCACACCATATGCCTGCGAAGAATTCTCCGGATCTTTTGGCCAGAGAAGATCTCCAATGAAGACCCACTACGGAGATGCAGGCAAGAAGACATGGGATCCATCATCACCAGACGACGGTGGAAGTGGATTGGGCACATCCTCCAAAGAGACCCACAGTCAATCACAAGAACAGCATTGCACTGGACCCCAGAAGGAAGGAGAAAGAAAAGAAGACCAAAAGCAACGTGGAGGAGAACTGTAGAAAGTGAGATGAAAGCCATGCAGCACTCTTGGGGATCAGTGACTAGGTTGGCCCAGGATAGGCAGGAGTGGAAGCGCTTTGTTGCTGCCCTACACACCGTTGGGTGTAATGGCTAATGATGATGATGATGATATGTGGTGGTTCGATTCTGGGCCGTCAGATCACGAGCGCTACGCTCTGACCACTGGGCTACCCTGCCCCCTCCTCGGTTTTGGACGTCTTGCTGTGTTTGCTGTTATGTTATTGCTACTTGCTTACTTATTACGGCAAAATAAATAAGATGATATGCCGGGTTTTTTTTCTATAGCACAGTAAAATGTTTACACCACACATCAATACAAACGGTTGGGGTGACATGCTCTTAATTCGAATGGTTCTGAAATTATGGGTCGTGAGATCAAATTGTTGGCGGGGATTGGTACATTCAGAGTGGCATTATTGCAATCGCCCATGTAAAGATAGACCTGCCGATTCTTTGCCTCCCTTTGTGTATGTGATATACATATAGAGGATCAAGTTTCCACATCAAGATTTCAGGAATTATGTCATGGTAGTTAACAACGTATGAACAAAGCCCAGCTTGTACACAAACACAACATATTTTTCGGCTAATTGGAGTCAGGGATTTACTGAGAGGTTGGCACTCTTTTAGCACCAGAATCGCAGAGAAATCGTATATGCCCATGTCCTGGTTTGCTCGATAATCCCCTAAGGGGCAGCCCCTTACCCAAATTCCTCACCCTTCCCATTCAAAACTTTTTGTGCTGAATTCTCGAGAACTATCCTGCGAGTTGTAGCATAAACCACCTGTGGATGATCTCAAACTCTCACCTGTGAAAGATCAGGACTAGACGAACAGAATTACTTTCTTTCATTGTAAAAAAAGAAAATATGAAACAGACTGAACAAATGATGCATCACGTCCACAGGTGTGGAGGTTTCTATGCGGTCTATAAATTACACCTACCTCGGTTTCTGCAAACAGCATATTCATCATCTACAGCACGTTGTACATGTCCTCTTCTTTGGAAAAAAAACAAGAACGTGACGCCATTATCAGCTCTGAAACAGACACAGTTCTGCTCCTTACCTTAGTCTTCGCACACACACGAACGCACACATATACGCGCCCGTGCACATTTACACACACATATATACACATGCGCGCGCCTGCACGCACGCACGCGCATACGCAAACAAACAAATACGCACACACACGCACGCACGCACACACACACACACACACAACACACCACACATTTCACCAGTTTCGACGGGAAATCTAAAGAACAAAAAGTAAAAGACCCTAGATAAATTTTAGAATAATCTGAGAGAGAGAGAGAGAGAGAGAGAGAGAGAGAGAGAGAGAGAGAGAGAGAGAGAGAGAGAGAGAGAGAGAGAGAGAGAGAGAGAGAGAGAGGGAGAAAATAAGGAGGGAGGGAGGGAGGGAGTGTTGAATGTTATGAGCTGGTCACCGACCTCTTGTATCCCCCTTACATAGGCACAAAATCTCTGGCCTGTCGATCTGAAGATCGCCAAGTAAGTATGATTAAGTGTATGAACGAACGGCAATAACTTAGGAATGACTCTTTAGTATTGCCATCATTTCCACGAAATAGAGAGAGTATGAAAGTATCAGTTCAGGGAAAATTATGTGGTGTAGTGCAATGAAAAATGTTTTGTGCACCAGTTCTGATATTAAATCTTGAAAGGTATAGGGAAAATTATGTGGTGTAGTGCAATGAAAAATGTTTTGTGCACCAGTTCTGATATTAAATCTTGAAAGGTAAAGTGTTGCAAGATAAAAAAGTTATTTTGCCAATAATAAAAAAAATATTGCTCATTAAGAGTTAACCGTGACTATCATTCGGAATACGTTTTTTTGTTTGTTTCTTAAAAAACAAACCCACTTGTATTATTGTACGAAGGTTTTGTATTAGAAACATTACGGAAAAGCAATATTAAACTTGTATATACGTATATACGACCAAACTGAAATCTAAATATAAACCCACTTCCTTTCTTTACCCAAACGTGTGTGTGTAGGTCCACATGCGCGCGCGTATGTGTGTATGAAAAGAGAGAGAGAGAGAGAGAGAGAGAGAGAGAGGAGAGAGAGGAGAGAGAAGAGAGAGAGAGAGAGAGAGAGAGAGAGAGAGAGACTGACTGACTAACTGATTGACAAACAAATAGACAGATCGCCAGCTACAATTAAAAGAAAAACATAATAATATGAAAATGTATGGTGCATTGCTGTTATTTCTTTAACAACGCTTCAAAATATGAAAAATGAAATATGGGGCAAATGTTGTCTCATCATTACCAAGAGAACTGTCACCACATTAACAAGATTCTCAACAACAGACAATTCTGGTTTTCTTCCCCTTTAAAGAGATTGTCTCCCCTTATATAATGTTTTCTTGCCTTCTCGAAATGTTGGCTATTGCACTTGTTGATGTAAAGATGACACAGGAAAGGATAACTTTCATGTTCATAAAACTGCCAAAGTTGGCCCCTGAATACAAAGTATTTTTCGAAAAAGTCGAAGTTATCATACTCAAACACACGCATACGCACAGACACACACATACACATATGCATACTTACACACACACGCACGCACGCACGCACGCACGCACGCGCGCGCGCGGTCAGGCTAAAAAGACAAAATTACAGACTTGCTCCTGGCACACAAGCGTGTCAAAACTAAAAGAAGACAGATCAATAGATCGTCTAACCACTATTATTGGTTTATATTTTATTGATTCATCGTACAGAGTTGACCAAAACAAGCAAACAAAAAAGCCAAAAGAAGCCAACCATATTTTGACAAACTAATATGGATATCTAAAAATTGTGGCGACATGTCACATGATATATAACCGACGGATTTGGCAATGGACATCCTGAAAATGTGGCAACAAGGCCTTTGATAATTATACAACCGACGAATTGGTAAAAGAGGAAGCAAGCACGAATCAGGCCGATGATTAATCAACAGGCATCTAAAATGCTGCGCTTTTGATTCGTCTTTTACTCATAAGAATGGCAGTTTAAAGTCAACCCTTTAAATAACTAAGGAACAAAGTAAACATGAACTGCACCCCCTCCCCTCAAAAACCCCCCACATAACACCCCCAACAAAACCAAAAATAGCTTAATCATTACTGTCACCAGCACCATCATTATAACCACCATGAGCAACAGCAGAAAATGTTCAGCAGCAGCAGCAGAAGCAGCAACAGCAACAGCAGCAGAAACAGCAACAGCAGTCCATCGTCATTATCAGCAGCACCAATAGTGACAGAGATACGACTGAGGGACAAAATACGACCCCAACATTCAACCAACCTAACACAAACCAACATCAGTTCAGAAAGAGTTAAAATCCATCTGGAAATGCATGTCACGATAACCAATAATATCAAACAACAACAAAAACCAGGACAGAACAGTGTAGAGCGCAAACAAAATAAGGACAAACCACGTCGTCCAATCAATACCCTGTCAGTTAGGGAAACCTTAATCCCTCCCCCAACCCATCCTCCGACCGCTTTTCCCCCATTTTGCTCCTCCCATTGCAGGCACGGCGCAAGCTGAAACCCAAACTGTCATTCATTCTCGTTTGGCGGCAGCTGGGAGACAGATTCGCACGAGTAAACAACCAGCAGCAAAACGAGGACGTCTGTTTTCAAAGGTAGCCCTTTGCTAGGCTCCGCTAGACGGTCCCGGTGAAGAGTGGTGCTGGTGGTGGTGTTTGAGGACAGGCAGGGGGAAAAGCCCCTCTCTTTTCTGACCAACTAACAGCCATGTCTGGACCATTAGTATCGATTTGTCCGTCTTGATGAGTTGCTTTGGGGGCAGATCGAAGGGTCTGAAAGACGATGTCAGACGGATGTCAAAGAAATGTAGGGGAGATCCCTGACGATAGTCATGTCTGAAGGTTTGGACGTGGCTGGGATAGACTTGCACTTGCTTGGCGTTGTACATTGAAGTTGCACGACACAACATGGCCCATCATCGCTGCACTGTATGCAATACTTCGTATTAGATTTGCTGTATTTTGTCCTGAAATGACTTGAAGTTCGTGCTGACTGACAGATTGTACAACAGTAAACTGGATCTGTGCGCAAGATCAGATCTGAGATGATGGACACTATAGCCGAGTGGTTAAGACCGTTCGACTTCAATCCCATGGGTCCATGAAGTTGGGGGTTCGAATCTTGGCGGAGTGATATCTTCAGTTTAACGTCTATTCACATTTAGTGATTTTAGACGGGAAAAAGTAATCTAAACAAGAGAATGCAAATAATAACAGAAAAGTGTAAGAAAACAGTACTTCATAAAAACTAACTTTAACATACTACAAACTGAATTATCGGACTTCTTATCAATCCTAACACAATGTCCAAGAGTAACGATGATTCAGACAAAATCTGATCCAGTGACAAACTTGGTATAGCAGGTAAAAATGCCTTTAAATGTCCACAATCAAAAATTACATGACTATTGGTAATTACGATCTCCCATGTCAACTTCAAATGCTGAACTCCCAGTGCCTACATTCTCTTCGTGTACATGCACACGCAGAAGATCAAATATGCACGTTTAAGATCCTGTCATTCATGTCGGCGTCCGTTGGGTTACGGAAACGCGAACATACCCACCATACATCCTCGAAGTGGGCAGAAACGGTCGCATACGCAAAATCTCACCATTGGTGAACCTTGGAGCTCTAGCTTAGGAAAGGAAAAAAAAGGATCTGAGACAATCCGGATTGGCAGTTGAAATACAGAGGTCTGTTGACAATGACAATTACGCTGGCTGTGGCAGTGGAAGAAGGTTGGCTTGATGATAACACACTCATACTGGTAGCAAGAGATCCGAGGTTCAAATCATGTTTGGAACCACACTTTTCTTCACCATTTTACAAGCTATTGGAAGTCAAGTCGTTTTTATGAAAGAATAAGACCAAGGTTCCACGAGTAGCTTGCATCTCTCTCTCTCTCTCTCTCTCTCTCTCTCTCTCTCTCTCTCTCTCTCTCTCTCTCTCTCTCTCTCTCCTCTCTCTCTCTCTCTTCTCTCTCTCTCTCTCTCTCTCTCCCTCTCTCTCTCTCTCTCTCTCTGCCTTGTCCTTTTTCAGGCACAGAGTAAACAATGTGCAGTGCAGCTAGCAAAGTTCTTATTCCACGCTGTTCGAAGAAGAAAGATCATGGCAGAACTGATGTAAACTAAGTAATAGATATCATCAATGCCTTCAGCGTAAAAGCAGAGTTATGTCAAGTGTGTATGTTTGCTTTGTTTTGAAATTTTGTACAAATTCGTTATATACATGCATATCCACTCCCCCATTTCCCCCTTTGTTTTGAATTGTGGCCCAAGGCTGATGTTCAATAAAACAATTTCATTTCATTTCATCTGTCTGTCTGTGTGTTTGTGTTCTTTTTCCCTTAATTCCCGATCAGTCGTGGCACAACACTATTTTTTTCCAGACTACGCCTCTTGGGCAAGTTAACATCGTGGAGCCAATCTCCCTCAAGGTACATGATACATGCTCCGTGTGGTGTGTGTGTGTGTGTGTGTGTGTGTGTGTGTGTGTGTGTGTGTGTGTGTGTGTGTGTGTGTTGTTGTGTGTGTGTGTGTATGTGTGTGTGGTGTATGTGTTTTGTGTATGTGTGTGTATGAATGTGCATGTGTGTGTGTGTGTGTGCACAACCCATCAAACACTACCACGAATTCTGGAATCTGTAATGTGCACGCTGGATCTTATACACGCGTATATGCACAAAGGGGATTAAGGCACTGACGGGTCTGTGCTTTAAGATGATAACTAATTCCCCAAACTTTATTCACCAGACGGTGCCACCAGGATCCGAACTCACGACTTCATGAACCCACTGGACTGAAGTCAAACGCCCTTGACTACTGAACGACAGCGTTTATTTTACCACATGTACAATAGTCTATGACGAATAGGGACTCATTCTTGGCAAACTTCCGAAGACAAGACATACAACTGTCAGGAGCAAACGTTCACACGAACGAAGAAAACAAACGATGGTGGTGACTCCCAATGGCCATGTAAGTAGTTTCTGGTCATGACGTAAAGTGACATGCAGCAATATGAACAACATCCAGATTGGTTGTAAGTGAACTTGTCAGTTGGATCAGGATAGACTAGTGGTTAGAGTGTTGCGCTCGTAATCTAACGGCCTGGGATTGAGCCACCACGGAGGCCCCCGTTTTAGGGAATTTCCCTCCGGAGTTAACAGCAATAGTGACTCCATTCCCACGAAAGTTCTTCGGATGAGACTATAAACCGAGGCCCCGTGTTCGGACGCATGGGGAGCGTCTTGTGCACTCGTTAAAAACCTATTCCAACGGACGCTATAGCTGAGTGGTTAAGGTCGTTTGACTTCAATCCCATGGTTCCATGAAGTTGTGGTTCGAATCTCGTCCGTGTCTGGTGAATTAAGTGTGGAGATTATTACGATCTCCCAGGTCAACTTCAAGTGCAGACCTGCCAGCGCCTTAATTCCCTTCGCGTATATATATACATAAAAAGGTAAAGGTGTCCCATAACCTATGTGGTTGTAGGGGAGCGAGGTGTCAGAGACCTCAGCTTCTCCAGCGACCAGCAAATTGAGGGCGGCGCCCATCTCCTCTCCCTCGTTGCTTTACCTCCCTTGTCCCTAAAGAGGGCAGGTACCCATTTACAGCTGGGTGTACTGGGAGACTGTACTGAAGTCAAGGCGCGCAAACGGTCACCCATCCCTTGGTAACCACGCTCGATGCTGGTTAACACTGGCTTGGCGAAAGCGAGCCCTCTGAACACTGACCTATCCCGTCCCCACTCTACAAACATGCAGACGACCAAATATGCACGTTAAAGATCCGCTCTCCATGTCATCATCAGGTGGACTAACGAAACACGACCATGCCCAGCATGCATCCCCAAAGGCGGAGTAAGGTTACCTTCATGGTGGGCAAAAAACGGTCGCATACGCAAAATATCACACCGGTGAACCTCGGAGCTCTGAAAGAGAAAACAAAAATGCCCCCAAAACAACAACCCTGTTCCGTCTTTTGGAAGAGTAGGCCATTTCGCGCTGGTAGGAACGGATGACAAAATGTAAAAAAAACCAAACCGCATATACACAGGTGTCGTGTTAAGGCACCACCCCGAGGTTGGAATGTGGGGGAAAAACAACGCAATAAAAAACAACAACAAACAAGCAAAAGAAAACCAGAGTCAGCTTTCATCACATAACTATATAACAGTGAGTAGTGAACTGAATGTGAAAGTCCTTCGGATGAGACTATAAACCGAGGCCCCGTGTTCGAACACATGCAGAACATCTTGCCGCACACGTTAAATCCTGTTCCGCTTTTCGGAAGAGTAGGTCATTGTGTGCCGGTGGAAACAGATGACAAAATTTACAAAACCGCATACACACGGGGACTAGATGTAAAAAAGCACATGAGTGCTTATTCCATTATCCTCGATATTCTTCTTCTTCATGTGCCAGGTCTGTTGCAGACATCGGCGATCATGGCCTTCCATTCCTCTCTGTTGTCAGTTCTCCTGATGAGTTCATTGTTGGGGGATTCTTTCCTCGTTGCGTAGCTATTCAGACTGTGTATTTTGTGCGTTGTCTTCCTCTGTCTTTGGTACCACAAATCTTTCCACACAATATTTGCACTTCTATTCCATCAGCTCTGTTTATGTGCCCCAAAAATTGTAGTTGTCTTTTTCTGATGGTTTTGAGTAGGGATCTTTTGTACCCGGCCATTTCCATTACTTCTTCGTTTGACTTCTTTTCAGTCCATGATATTCTCATAATTCTTCTGATATATATCCTCGATATAAAAGAATAAATAAATAAATAAAATAAATAAAAGTAGCAGTTCAGAAAACGCTTTTGGTAAAAGCAGTCTTCAATACCATCAGCTGCTACCTAGGTAACTCAGCATATTTTTCCCCCCACTGCAATGCTTTAAAACTGGTTATATGAGATAATAACCGAGGCAGGTGGTATTCAGGGTGTACGCTCCCTTTCTTTGAACTAACTAACCTGCGCTCCTCCTCCTCCAAGTAGCTAGCTATCGATTGATTCGCTTCATTTTTCTGATAATTATTGTTAAGTATTATGAGAAGCGATCTGACCCCTGCAAGAGATTTCACTTCGCTTTAAGTGCCTCCCTTCTTGAAAGTGATACAGTTAAAAGTGAGACACGGTGAGCCGATAGAAAAGTCTAACGGTTCAGATTAATTCATGCTCTTTCGATGATTTCAATTTTTTTTACCTGGTCATGCAACTGAATGGGGAAGGGGGGTGGGGTGGGGGGACGTTCTTAAAAGGTGAAGATAAAGTGTCCCATAGCTTATGTGGTCGTAAGGGAGTGAGGCATCAGAGACCTCAGCTTCTCAAGAGGCCAGCATATTGAGGGCGGCGCCCATTTCTTCTCCCTCGCTGCTTTCCCTTCCCTGACCCTAAAGAGGCAGGGTCCCATTTACAGCTGGGTGAACTGGGGGATTGTACTGAAGCCAAGGCGCGCACACGGTCGCCCATCCACTTGGTAACCACGCTCGATGCTGCTTAACCTTGGCTAGGAGAAAGCGAGTGCTCTGACCACTGAGCTATCCTGTTCCTACAAGCCGGTAATTGTCATAAACAAATCGCTACACGCGAAGGCTTTACCTCGCCAGTCTGAAGACAAATCAATGCAGAACCATTCTTTTTCTATACTCTGCTTGCACTCATCAACCCTAGAAATTCCTTGTTCCGACCCGAAACCTTTTCCCCCATCCATTAGACCATGAGAGGTGGTCTGGGTGCTAGCTTTTGGATGAGACGATAAACCGAGGTCCCGTGTGTTACACATTTAGCGCACGTAAAAAACCCACGGTAACAAGAGAGTTGTCCATGGCAACATTCTGTAGAAAAAAGCCACTCTGATAGGGAAACAAATACAGTTGCAGACAGAAAAAGAAAAAAAATGATGGGTGGCGCTGCTCTTGTGACAACGTGCTCTCCCAGGGGAGAGCAGCCCGAATTTCACGTAGAGAAATCTGTCGTGACTTAAAGTGGTACAAATGAAAAATGTCCACTGTAGTTTAAAGCAAAACATTTCCCCAATGCACAGCGTAAATACTTTGTTCACATTGTATTTTTTTTGTTGTTGTCTCAAAAAGTGTGTGTGTGTTGTGTGTGTGCATGCGCGCGTGTGCGTGAGCACGTTGTGTGTGCGTTTGTTATTTTATTTAATTATTCTTTTATTTCGAGAATAATCGAATAAGCACTCGTGCTTTTTTTACATCCAATCTATGTATGTACGTAGATTTGTATACACTGTCATCTGTTCCCACCGGCACAAACTTGCTACTCTTTCGATAGGAGAAACAGGTTTTAACGTGTGCGCAAGCTGTTCCGTGTGCGTTCACACGCGGGGCCTCGGTCTGGTCTTATACACACACTGGTCTTATAAACTTTTCGCAGAGTGGAGTCGACACTGATGTTAACTCCACTGTC
>CM054146.1:42409082-42419082 GCA_028751875.1 Rapana venosa | reverse complement strand
ATGTCCTAAAAGATGAAGATACTTAGATTTATGTAGTTTGTCTATGCCTTCGCACTTCTGGAAAAAAAAATCACGCGCATAATTATTTGATCATATCTAACAGATAGTCCTCGTTGTTGAAAAACTTACATTCTCTTTGTTATTCATATTATTCATTTGTTTATTTTTAACATTAGATAATTGACGTTAGATCTCTGTTACGAGCGCCATGAAGCTTTTTCAATGAACAAAGTCTTACATTTTTGCATTGATCAACCCGACAGATAGACAGATAGACAAGGGACACTTTTTAATCAGCATATTCATTTGTTTATTTTTAACATTAGATAAATGACGTTAGATCTCTGTTACGACAGCCATGAAGCTTTCTCAATGAACAAAGTCTTACATTTTTGCACTGATCAACTCGTAGTTGAAGACACGTGCATCAGATACAGGTAAACGACTCCACGGTGTCCATGGCCCTCTCTCTAGCAATTACCAGGCAATGATTTCTTCCAACCCGCCAGGATTTTTTTTCTCCTGTTCCACAGCTAAAGCTCTGATATTTGTATTGATTGTGCTGATGATGTGTTTCATGAGATGTGTTTGAATAATTGTATGTTGCGGTTTTGCTTGCTACTATTGACTTTTACTGATGTGTGCGTGCGCACGCGCATGCGCGCGTACGTGCGTGTGTTTGTGTGGGTGGGTGGTGTTGTGTGTGTGTGTGTGTGTGTGTGTGTGTGTGTGTGTGTGTGTGTGTGTGTGTGTGTGTGTGTGTGACTGACGTGGAGTGTTGTCGGCTTTTTAGTTATCATTCTATCTATCTATCTATCTGTCCCGTAGTCTGACGACCGTGGGGGCACCCTCAAAGACTCAGCAACCAGTTCCCTCCATTCCTCTCTCTGTTCTGCCTTTCTCAGGGTTTTGTTGAGTTCTAGGCCTGTCCATTCGCTGATGTTATCCTCCCAGCTCTTCCTTGGTCTGCCTCTTCTTCTTCCTCCTTGGACAGTGCCTTGCAAAACTGTCTTTGTAATTCCTTGGGATCTTGTGACATGCCCATACCACTTAAGTTTACGCTTTTTCACGATCGTTAGAAGGTTCTCATAGGGTCCAATGGTTTGCTGGATTCTGTTATGCACGCTTTCGTTGCTTATGTGGTCTTTGTAGGAGATGCCAAGGAGTCTCCGAAAGCATCTCATCTCCACTGCCTGTACTCTTCTCTCCAAATCTGCAGTCAGGGTCCATGATTCACAGGCATACAGAAATATGGATATGACAAGGGAGCGCATTAGTCTGATCTTGGAGATAAGTGAGATATTCTTATCTCTCCAGATGGTGTTTAGTTTTGACAAAGCTGTTATTGTCTGTGCAGTCCTGCATACTACTTCTGGCTTGGATCCCTGGTCGGATACAATGGCTCCCAGGTACTTGAAGCTTTGAACTGTTTCCAGCTTCTGGTCATTAACCCTGATATCAGTGCTAATGCCGTTGGTGTTATTAGTCATCAGTTTGGTCTTCTCTGCACTGATTTCCATGCCGTATGTTTTTAGTTATCATACGACTTGTTAATCTGAATTGTTTAATAACGCATGCTGTGTAATTGTAATTTTAAAATGCCACTCATAATTTCTCTGGTTGAGACAGTAAAGTATTCTCGAGTCTTGAGTCTTAACCCCCCTCCGGGGTCGTAGGGGCTCTGCAGTGACGAACGTTGCATCAGCGGTTTATTCATCCTTCCAAACAATTCAGCCTCACTACCTGACCCACTCACGGAATATCACGGAAAGAGTGTTTTCAGGGGAAACATAAACCCACACAGGTGGAACGTTTTCACGGAAATGAAAGGTAATCCTGTCAAGCGCAAACAAGAAGGAACAAGGCGTTGAACAATACGTTCATGTTACATAATGGGGGAAAAAAGCCATTTGCGACCCATACGACTTAATCTGCTTGAACATCTGTCTGTTCCAGTTAGACGAATAGCCGTTGTTGTTTTGTTTTAAACACAGAGGGAGAGAGAGAGAGAGAGAGAGAGAGAGAGGAGAGGAAGAGAGAGAGAGAGAGAGAGAGAGAGAGAGAGAGAGAGAGAGAGAGAGAGAGAGAGAGAAGAGAGAGATTTGTTTACAAGAGAGAGAGATTCCTGCTTATAAGAGAGAGAGACAGACAGACAGACAGACAGACAAAGAGAGACAGAGACAGACAAAGAGAGACAGAGACGGACAGACAAAGACAGAGACAGACAGACAAACAAAGAGAGACAAAGACAGACAGACAAAGACAGAGACAGACAGACAAAAACCAGCCAGAAACAACCAGAGCCAGAAACAGAGAGGTGGAAACAAACGGCGTCTAATCAGCAACACCCGACAGTTCCAATGCAACAGAGTCCCCGAGTTTGTGTAAGGCACACGCCGTTTGACTCCCCAGTAACGACGGCCCAGCACTGCAGGACCAGCCTCTGACTTTGATTGGAACACTTCTTCAATGGTTCCACTCCACCAGTGGAACTGCTTAAAGGCGGAAATCTTCTTGTGTGTGTGGTGTGTGTGTTGTGTGTGTGTGTGTGTGTGTGTGGGTGTGTGTGTGTGTGTGTGTGTGTGTGTGGTGTGTGTGAGTGCGTGTGTGTGTGTGTGGTGTGTTGAGTGCGTGTGTGTGTGTGTGCGTGCGTGCGTGCGTGTGCGTGTGTGGCGTGCGTGCGTGCGTGCGTGTGTGTGTGTGTGGTGTATGTGTGCGCGTGTGTCTGTGGACCAACGAATGACGAGCTAACATCGTTAGCTAGGTGAGAATTCAAGTTCGCTCCTGATTTTCAGGGTAACACAGAATTTGGTGAGAAACAACGATGGGAATACCACGGTAAAGTTACAAACGTAGGCACACCAGATCTTGGGGACAGAAAGATAAGAGATGTTACTGACATATTTTGGGGGTCAAAAACCGTCGCGTACGCGAAACCTCACCATTGGTGAACTTCGGAGTTCTAGCTGAGGAACGAAAAGAAAAGTACATCGGATGAGACTATAAACCGAGGTCCCGTGTACGAACGCACGCAGAACATCTCGCCCACACGTTAAATCCTGTTCCGCTTTTCGTAAGAGTAGGCCATTGTGTACCGGTGGGAACAGATGACAGAATTTACAAAACCGCATACACACGGGGGCTGGATGTAAAACAGCATATAAGTGCTTATTCCAGTATATTCGATATAAAAAAAATACGTGGCTGTAGTGGCAAATTGTAGAACACGGCTCTACAATTGAGATATGAGTAGGCTTAATCTGGAATGTCTTTCTGTCACGTCTAGATAGTTTCGACAGTTTTATTTTTACTGTAAAGGAAGCACACACACACGCAAAACACATAGACTTGATAGGACCAAATAAACATAATCACAATACCTACAGACACTCACTGCCGATTTAGAACGTCGCATTCAAGCCTTTGAGATGAAGTGCCTCAGGCGGATCCTGAACATCACCTACAGAGACCGTAAAACCAACGACTACGTCTGGCAGCAGATCGAGGCACTGGCTGGCAAACAAGAACCATTGCTAGATACAGTCAAACGGAGGAAATTGAAATGGTTTGGCCACACAACAAGGCATAACAGCCTGTCAAAGACAGTCCTGCAGGGAATGGTGGAAGGAGCAAGGAGGCAGGGACGACCACGCAAAATCTGGATATCTAACATCAAGGAGAGGACCGGCCTCACTGTACCAAACCTCCTGAAAGCAGCCCAGGACAGAACCATTTGGCGGTCCACTTGCAGCGCCCGTGCGGGTACCCCAACGATCGTCCCGACCAAGGGATGAGTGAGTGAGTGAGTGAGTGAGTGATATATATATACTTCCCACAAAATCAACCATTTACAGAGCTACGCCACTGTTCGGAAATATGATTACCGACAAGCTAATCATGCTTTATAAAGAGTACTAATGAATATGCGTTTTGTTAAAATCTCCACCGTGTTACTGCGTGTATCAATTTTTGGAACAACTGATACGAATTAACAATTTTCTTCAAGTCCGATGAACTTGTATGATATGCTAAGTAAAACAAACTGATAAATAAATCATAACAGACAGACATATAGAAGAATAGTTAAACAGACAGACCAAAGCAAATGGATTCAGAAACTGTCCCATTGTAGTTAGATCAACAGAAAGGTAGACAGACAGACAGAGTGACAGACATTGTTCTTTGATATAAAATCCACAAATTCTTTGACAGGGGGTCTTCTTTTCAAGGTAGTCTCTTCTCCCTCCTTCCTCTTGCTCTATACAGGACTTACTGCATGGTCTGAATGCTAGTCTTCCAAGCCATCTACCCCTCCCCATTTAGTCATTAATGCAATAATTTGTCTCTGATGGACTTCGTTGGATAGGTCCATGAAACACTAGTATCTGTCTGTCCACTGTAAAGTAAACACACTAGCACGAAGCCAGGAAAACGCGACAATGTATTATGAGAAATAAAAACAGCTTGAACACAAGAATTGTCTGTTATTTCAAGATGCCATAAGGTCTGACATATTGATAAACACTACACAGCATGTGCTATGTAATGAATATTATATATATTATGAATATATCTTCGGATGAGACTATAAACCGAGGCCCCGTGTTCGAACACATGCAGAACATCTTGCGCACACGTTAAATCCTGTTCCGCTTTTCGGAAGAGTAGGCCATTGTGTGCCAGTGGAAACAGATGACAAAATTTACCAAACCGCATACACACGGGGACTGGATTTAAAAAAGCACATGAGTGCTTATTCCATTATCCGCGATATAAAAGAATAAATAGATAAATAAATAAGAGCAAATGTACATAAAATTTATGTGAGCATGCACAGGCGTATGTGTTTGTGACTATTTGTTTCACAAACATCATACAACATTTTAAAAAAGGCAAAGAAAATAACAGGAATTGCAAAACTATTTCCCTCCATGTCACGCAATTTTCTATCTGATAAATTCTTTTGTCATCAAACATTCACTTCCTTCTGTCAAATCAGCAAAGATAACATTTGTGAAATGATAATTAATGCTTCAATTGTTTCACAGAGTTTCTTCGACCTACTTCATTTCTCTTACACGTACTTTAAAAAAAACTACAACTACATTAAATCAACACACCAACCCACGACATTCCAGAAAAAGAAAGAAACGCAATCTTAAAACGCCTTCTAAAACAAACCCCTGAACTTTGTCGAACTTCCCTTCTCCTTCAAAAACGAACGAACCATCTGTACAAGCGAAGACAGACCTGACACTTGCCCACCACTCCTCTGTCCACCGTAAAGCCGTTTACCCAATCTCCAAACAAGGGACAGCACTGCGTCTTGACCTAATCGGCAAACACAGACGACGTTGAACGTCCCGGTTGTCTGAAAAAATGGTCACAGGAATGTTGGTTCGTGTGACACTCTGCTTGGTACATGTGTCTGTCTGTCTGTCTGTCTGTCTGTCCCTCCGTGGGACACCAGTGACAGACCTGGGGTGCTGAAAATCTGGAGGAAAGAGATGGAAAGTAACTCTGGAATGTTGGATTTCTCCTTTTTTTGAGTCCTCTGACTCTGTACTTTTTACCAATTCGACTGTTTGGTCAAGGTTTTTCTTTTGCCGTGACAGTAATGTGATTCTGTGACGCCGTGTAGTGTTGACGAGTCATGGCTAAACCGTGTTGTGTAGTAACGGTTGTGACTTTTTTTTTTTCGTTTAGTGAATGCGTACGGTAGTTGATTCTGTAGAAATAAAGAAAAAAAGATCTGGCGCTTTCGATCAATGACGAACTTTTCTCTCTCTCTCTCTCTCTCTCTCTCTCTCTCTCTCTCTCTCTCTCTCTCTCTCTCTCTCTCTCTCTCACACACACTCACCACACACACACACGCACGCACACACACACACACACACACACACACACACACATTTAAAGTAAAAAGGTAAAGGTGTCCCATAACCTAATAAGGTGGTAGGGGAGCGAGGCGTCAGAGACCTCACTTCTCTAGGGGTCAGCTATTGTGGGCGGCGCCCATCTCCTCTCCCTTGATGCTTTATTTTCCCTGACCCTAAAAAGACAGGTACCCATTTACAGCTGGGTGAACTGGGGGAACTGTACTGAAGTCAAGGCGCAAACGGTCACCCATCCAACTGGTAACCACGCTTGACGCTGCTTAACTTGGCTGGGGGAAGGCGAGTGCTCCGACCACTGAGCTATCCCGTCCCCACACATATACACACATATTTACAGGGTGCTTATTCCATGATCCTCGACCCCCGCCCCTCACACACATACACACACACACGCGCGCGCGCGCGCGCGCGCATATACACACAGAGGGAGAGTAAATGGTGATAACAGTATACGAAGACACGCTAGTGTTGTATCGTAATGGATAACGTTGCCTTGTAGTCACGACAGAGTATTTTCAAGAAACAAACAATCTCCATGTAAATAATGGTGTCGTGTCCCCGTTAACGCACGATGCTCACGGTTTCTTTTGTTGTTGTTGTTGTTTACCTTGCTTAGACTTTTCGTTTTCGCGCTCCTCCTCTCTGTTTCTTTACTTATGCCATTCTACCCATCTCTTTCTCTCTTCTCAGTCTCTCTCTCTCTCTCTCTCTCTCTCTCTCTCTCTCTCTCTCTCTCTCTCTTCTCTCTTTCTCTCTCTTCTCTCTCTCTCAGTCTCTCTCTCTCTCTCTCTCTCTCTCTCTCCTCTCTTCTGTGTGTGTGTGTGTGTGTGTGTGTGTGTGTGTGTGTGTGTGTGTGTGTGTGTGTGAGTGTGTGTAATATCCCAGTTACTCTTCCTAAAGTATCATGCTATTATAAATAGTGTTGAACTGGATGGTAGCGGGATTTAGTGCTTTTTTTTTTACGTTACCGGCAACATCACCACACCGTGCAGTTTAAGTAGGTTAATGTGTAATGCATCTTTGCAAAAAACACATCAATCACAGGCCAACCAACAAAAAAGCTGGCAAGTTTGAAAGACACTTGTTATTTATTGAAGTCCCTGAAGTCGGAATGCGGCTACCTAAATGGTAGTGGTGGTGGGAAGGTGGGGGGGGGGGGGGGGGTCACACACGCAAAAATCTCGGAGCTCTAGCCGAGGAACGAAAAAAAAATATATCAACTATCAAGCTGTGAAAAAAACTGGAAGACGAAGAAGCTTAACAACAACAAAACCACGAAACAAAACGACCCGCCCCCCCCCCCCCCCCCCACCAGCCAGCTAACTATACTTTGATTTGTCTCTGCAAGGTATAGCGCTATATATAAATTCCATTTATTATTATTATTATTATTATTATTATTATTATAAGAAATAATCAAACCAAACATAGATATCAGCTGAATCATTAACTGATAAACCTGTCAATAGTCATCATCATCATCGTCGTCATAATCATCGTCGTCGTCGTCGTTACCATCGTCATCACCATCATCAAAACCATCATCCATCAAAAACATCATCATCATCGTCGTCGTCGTCGTCGTCGTCGTCATCATCATACTCATCGTCGTCGTCGTCGTCGTCATCGTCATCATCATCATCGTCGTCGTCGTCGTCGTTGGAGTCATCTTTTCTTCGTTCGCCGGGCCCACCCGGCCACACTGTAGTAGCGTGAATCCATTTCTAAAAGTAAGTCTGGTGTCTTCCGCAGTGCTGGTGCCTCTGTTGATTCACGTTCTTCACATCTTCTCTTGTTAGCCCACATCTTTTTCTACCCAGGGTAGTGCATGCCAGTTGATAGCGTGCGTGTGTCCATCTGCAAGACTTATATTACCCAACATCGGAATTCTCATCGCGGTGAATAAGTACGTCAGTACACTCATCAAGTCACTGTTAACATATTGGGGGACGGGAAAACCTAGTGGTTAGAACATTGCGCTCGCAATTTGACGACCCGGGTTCGATTCCCGTTCAAAGGGATATTTTCTCTCTGGAGTTAACATCAGTGCAGACTCCACTCTCCCCAAAAGGCCTTCGGATGAGACTAAAAACCGAGGCCCCGTGTGCGAACGCACGCGGAACATCTTGCGCACACGTTAAAATCCTGTTCCGCTTTTCGTAAGAGTAGGCCATTGTGTGCCAGTGGGAACAGATGACAATTTACAAAACCGCATACACACGGGGACTGGATGTATAAAAGCATATAAGTGCTTATTCCATTATCCTCGATATAAAAGAATAAGATAAGAAAAGATTACGGTATTGCTTGCTAAAGAACGAATAAAAGGAGTATTAGAAATAACGCAATGTCGGTAACAACAGAACCATCGCAATAACGATTGAGTTTAGTTACAAAAACACGCAATGAAAAAAATAAGCAATGCAGAAAACCCGTTAGATTTCTTTCTTTTCTGTATATTTTTTATATCAATACAAACACATATACACTACTGAGCATTGCTATCCTTCGGTTTTTCTTTCTTATGTTTGTATCTGCACTTTTTTAATACTCGATCATATTTTATTTTTTAAACAACATTCTTTTTCATAGTAGAATATGTCCCTCCCCCCTTTTTCTTTTCAATTTTCATTTTTTAAGTCGATTTTTTTTCTCGAAATTATTTTGTTCATTTTGCATAATTGAAAACACAACAGACTTTTAAAAATTTATATCTGAAAACAGGTTTATTTGTCAATGTTTATCAAAATTGATATATAATCAGAGGTGTTATTAAGAAGTTACATTTAAACAGTTTGCAATATATTCAGATTATGGATACTACATTTCAATCAAGTTAAATACAATCAAACAAACTGCACAGAAAAAAAGAACATGGAAAATGCTTTAGTACACCTACAATGAGATTTTCGTGTATGCGACCATTGTTGCTCATCATTAAGGCATCTGCATTCTGGCTTTGGGGACTTTCTAACTCTAGAAGTCAGTAAGCCAGTAATACCTTGAAATATCACAATATCAGTAACAACACAACCGTAACAATAACGACTCGGTTTAGCTATTTAAAAAACCACCACGAAAACAAACAAAAAACGAAACAGCACAAGAACCCACTAAGTATCCACTCGCTATCACCCTTCCCGATTCTTATGATCAGTGTAATAATAACAACAACATGATTCATGCTGATGCGGCAGGTATCAATACTACTTGTAATCGGAACACCGACAGCATGGCCATTAGTTGTCGTCTGCAGATTTGTCACCCCCCACCCCCACCCACCCCATTATTTTTGTCTTCTTCTCTCTCTCTCCTCTCTCTCTCTCTCTCTCTCTCTCTCTCTCCTCTCTCTCTCTCTCTCTCTCTCTCTTGTCTGTGTGAGTGTGTGTGTGTGTGTGTGTGTGTGTGTGTGTGTGTGTGTCTGTCTGTCTGTCGGTCTCTCTCTGTCTTTGTCTGTCTGTGTCTCTCTGTTCTGTCTGTCTGTGTGTCTGTGTGTGTGTGTGTCTGTCTGTCAGTCTCTCTCTGTCTTTGTCTGTCTGTGTCTCTCTGTTCTGTGTCTGTGTCTGTGTGTGTGTGTGTGTGTCTCTCTCTCTGTCTTTGTGTCTCTTTGTTCTGTGTCTGTGTGTGTGTCTCTCTGTCTCTGTCAGTCTCTTTCTGTCTTTGTCTGTTTCTCTGTGGCTCTCTGTTCTGTGTCTGTGTGTGTGTCTGTCTGTGTGTGTCTCTCTCTGTCTATGTCTGTCAGTCTCTGTCTTTGTCTGTCTGTCTCTGTCTGTCTGTCTGTTTCTCTCCTCTCTCTCTCTCTCTCTCTCTCCTCTCTCTCTCTCTCTCTCTCTCTCTCTCTCTGTGTTTTCTCTCTCTGTGTGTCTCTCTCTGTGTCTCTCTCTCTGTGTCTCTCTCTGAGTCTTCTCGCATTCTGGCCAGGTGTAAGGCAAGCTGCCATTCATTCTCATTTGGAGGCGGCTGAAGACACACACTGTCCCGTGCCAACATCACTCTTAGGTGACAGGGAGTCTATTTTCAGAATGTTTTGCTCGTGCCTTAAGAGGCGTGGTGAATGTTTTGTGGGCCGTACACGTGTGTGCGTGTGTGTGTGTGGGGGGGGG
>CM054146.1:42394082-42404082 GCA_028751875.1 Rapana venosa | reverse complement strand
TGACTTAAGAAACCAAGATATGTCTTATTCTAAAGGCTTTACACAAATATAAAGAAAGGCTGCGCACAATCTCAGGGTGACTAGATGCCATGAGTAGACAGAATCTAGATAAATTAGGCTGTCTACTATACTTTACCGGAATGTAATTTTGTCTTACATCTTCTAATACTGGACAGCACAGCACAAAATGCACTTCATCTTCCACTGTTTGCTTACATAATGGGCATAGCAATCTGAGGTCATCATCAACATGTTCTACATATCTAAATTTATGAACATTTATGTCTGATACACCAAGTCTAAACTTGACATAATTCTTTTCAAATGTATGTCCATATCAAGATTTAGATAAGGTCTGAAATTGTGTGAACCTATAAATTGTCTGTACATTTGAAATCTTTCACCGTTTTGTATATGACCACTGCACTACTGCCAACGGTAGTCAATCAATCTTTGCCTGAAAACATTGATAAACTCTCTACAATTTCCGACACCTTGATTGAGCCAAACAAACCCAAAGCCAAGTTCACATAAACAGGTACGTATTTGTGAAGCCCAGGTGCTTTTCCCCTTGCCATCTAGATCATAAAGCATCTTGTAAGACTTAAAGGTAACCTGCACTCATCCATATGCAGAATCTTAATCCAATATCTAATGCATCTTACAGCAGCATTAACACAGAGAGGATATCTATTGGTTTCACTATAAACAAGATCATTAGGTGTACGTCTATCTAAGCCTAAAAACTGCTTTAAAGCAAAGAGGTGTACTGATTCACAATGAGTTACAGCTGCATCCAGTCCCCAAATTTCCGCGCCATATAACACAGTGGGTTGTATTTGTGCATCAAATATCTTAATCAACAAGTCAAAAGCATTTTTATTCAATAATCGTAATTATTTCAAAACAATTAACAAGCTTCTTTTACCTCGACTTGTCAGATCTTTACATGCATTTGTGAAACGAAGCTTTGTAGAAAAACAGATTCTTAAATATTTATATACATTAATCACAGGCATGACTTTTCCATTGTACAGCCATTTTTTGTGAGCTAAATAACCACCCTTTCTGAACATAACAATATTACTCTTATTCAGATTAAGTGCTGTTGCAGCACTGCTTAAGCTATTCAACTGCTGTTGTAAGCCTACAACAGTTTCAGATAGAAGGATGACATCATCAGCAAGCAGAAGAATTAACAATTCTGTGAAGCCTTGGGGGAAAGTGGCACCATGTTTACCCTTATTAATGACTTCTATGGCTAACTCATTAATGAAAACAGAAAACAAAAGAGGGCTACATACATCACCCTGTTTGACCCCGGTGGTGCTGTATATTATGTCCGTTAGCTTAGATCCACATCTTATTCTGCTTTTGACATTCTGATACATGGCTCTCAAACAGCGTAATAATTTACCCTGAGGAGAGAGAGAGAGAGAGAGAGAGAGAGAGAGAGAGAGAGAGAGAGAGAGAGAGAGAGAGAGAGAGAGAGAGAGAGAGAGAGAGAGAGAGAGAGATCTTCAGGCTACATCATTAACAAAACAAACCAAGAAATAAACTGTGACAAAATACCTACACGAAACCCTTCTCTAAAACAATATCAATGAAACATATATGAAGTCGCAATGTGGCCAATACCTAATATGAAAAGACCCAAATCAGCGACAAAACTGCAAATAAATGTTAGACAAACCAGCTATAAATCAAATTCAAAACATTTCAAAGGCATAAGGTACCAATGAGGAAAGAAAAAAGATTGCATGTAATTTAGGATGACGATTAACAAGTCATCACAAAATCTGTAAACCAAACATTCATATAAAGTAATACATTCCGTGTATAAGGGACAATTTTTACCGAAGGAAGGAAGGAAGAAGAGACCGAAAGGGGGAAAAAGACATGAGGGAGTGAGTGATAGAATGGGCAATGACAATGACAAATTCTTTTATTTCGAGTATAATGATTAACCACCCATGTGCTTTTTTATATCCACTCCCCGCCCTTAAGGATATATATGATAATAAAATAAAGTAAAGTCCATAGCAATACACTTACACAGCGAGCGAGCAAGCAGGTGTGTATACACACACTCGCACACACACACACACACACACGCACGCACGCACGCACGCGCGCGCGCGCGCGCACGCACGCAGAGAGACAGAGAAAGAGAGAATAGTACATTTCTGGGTTGTGTGGATGGTCATTTAGATAAGTGGCATGTAAAATAACACCCACACAGACCTCTTTACCTTATATGACACAGCAATTAATAAAAGAACAAACCAAAATATTACACATTCACACATCCAGAGAGAGAGAGAGAGAGAGAGAGAGAGAGAGAGAGAGAGAGAGAGAGAGAGAGAGAGAGAGAGAGAGAGAGAGAGAGAAGAGAGAGAGAGAGAGAAAGGAAGGAGAGGGAGAGAGAGAGAAGATAAAGTGTATATGTGTATGTGTGTGTGGAAGAGAGAGAAAGAGAGTGTGTGTGTTTGTGAGAAGAGAGAGAGAGAGTGTGTGTGTGTGAGAGAGAGAGAAAAAGAGAGAGAGAGAGAGAGGTGAGGAGAGAGGGGTGTGTGTGTGTGTGTGTGTGTGTGTGTGTGTGTGTGTGTGTGTGTGTGTGTGTGTGTGTGTGTGTGTGTGTGAGAGTGTGTGTGTGAGTGTGTGTGTGTGTGTGTGTGTGTGTAACCTTAAAGATAAAACAGTTTTGTGAGGTTTTTCTGTTTGCTGCTCCGTTTTATTTTTAGCTTGAGTTAGTGCATCCTCACAATCAGAAACAAACAACACGGCATTTTTAAGTTGGAAGAGACAAAAAAAAAACCCCGGCAAATGTCATATTTTCATGCATACATTACCCATAATCATTCACTTTGTTTTTCCTGTAGCTTATTTTCAACGTTGCCGACTCATTTTCTTACGTTGTGTTCGTTTCGAAATATACAGGAAAAATTCTGTTCAAGACATAATGAAAAATTATTCATTGAGGGCTATCAAGTGTGTATTTGGCAGAAGATGTCACAGCAAAAAAATGATGACGATTTTGATCACAGTCTACAGATCAAACAAGGGCAGACAATCGCTCCTGGGTAAATTTTATGGATATAAGATTGTCGTTGTTGCTTGTTCCTCAGCCTAACACCCTTGTAATCATCCACAAAATGCACTCTGACTCCTTCATTCCACCTGGGAGTCATTATGAGACTTTTTAGCACACACTGGATGAGAAGTTAGCGGGTGTGACTGTTTTCAAGTACTTAGCCTCTAGGGCAGCCATACTCCAACTTCAGAGGATAGAAAGTGATGCCCATGCATACAAACCGGTGATTAAATTTTGTTTTAAAGGAGTTTTATTCGTTCACTGAGCATGGAATAGATATAATACGTTAAAGAACACGATCACCAAAGTAACAACAAGCTAGTAGCTTATGTTGTCCTCAAAAGTACATTAACATTCACATGGTAGCAAAATTTGACCCCTTAAATGATGACACCAAAAAATGAGTAAATAAAGATGGTAACAGCATTAACATAATCACAGATAATGAAAACGACTAACTGGTTTGCAAAGAAGACATGTATAGAAAAGCTAAACAAACATATAGAAGCGTATAGTTGTTGACATAAAGTATTCCTACAGGATGGGGGAAGAGAGAGAGAGAGAGAGACAGACAGACAGACAGACAGACAAAGAGAGAGAGAGAGACAGACAGACAGAGAGACAGACAAAGAGAGAGAGAGAGAGAGAGAGAGAGAGAGAGAGAGAGAGAGAGAGAGAGAGAGAGAGAGAGAGAGAGAGGAGATGAGGAGAGAGAGAGAAGAGAGAGAGAGAGAGAACACAAGCAGCGGGGATGTAGGGCGCAGGAGGACAGACATGGTTGGCTGCTTAGTGACTAAGAGAAAGACATGTATTTGTTATGTCTGCATGCTCTACCGTTTCATAGAAACTGGGGGGAAAAGGTAGATCAGGGCTGTCGTATCAAGAAACGTCCTGAAACTGTTTGTCTGCTGCTAGTTAAATCGTAACAACAGTTACTGCAGTATTGATTCTCTTACAGACATGAGTTTATTTCTTTGTTTGACTTTTTAATCATTAATTTATTTTCCCTTGACTGAGAGATGGATGTCAAAAAGCCATGATGTGTGCTTAGTCCTTCCCCACAGTAAAAAAAAAAATCATTTTTTTCTCTCTCCAGGTTTTCCTTTCCTTATTGTATACTTCTGTTTTGGTGTGTTATGCTTTTTAGATGGATTTTTTCTCTCTTTTTTAAGTTTAAACTGATCATTAAATATGCCATTATTAATGACAATCCCTCTTCAAAAAAAGGGCCGGATGAAAAAGTATGTTAATACTTATCTGCCACCCTTGGAAATAGAGATTATCAATCTCTCTCTCTCTCCCTCACTCTATCTCTCTCCCTCCTCTCTCTCTCTCTCTCTCTCTCTCTCTCTCTCTCTCTCTCTCTCTCTCTCTCTCTCTCTCTCTCTCTCTCTCCCTTGCCATTAAATATGCCACAGCGTTTCCCGTGGGCCGGGCTTTAAGCAGTAAGAATATGGTGAACAGTCTCGTGATATAGTCACCATCTGCTGCTGCTGCTGCTGCTGTTCTCCCTCAGTGTGGTGTGGGCCATCTCCCAGACTCTTGACACAAATCCTGACTCATCTGACCCTCTCTGTTTGCCAGCACTATCAGCTAACAGACCGTGGAGTCTTCAGGAGGCTTATCTCTTCTCAGCATGACCCACCCGAGTACAGAGACAATGTTTGCTGGTGTACTTTCCTCCCGTCCCCTTTTCACCTCCTGCCTTCAGGTGGGTGTGTGTGTGTGTGTGGGGGGGGGGGGGGTTGTTTGTTTTCTTCACTCAGTCACGGAAAAGTCTGTGGACTAAAATTTCTTCAGGCTTTTTGTTTTCGCCAAGGACTAGTTTAATCCCAAACAGGTGTGTTTTTCTGCGATGTACAGATTTTGTTAGTTTACCATTTTGGGGTATGTTTTGTGTAAGTGTTGGTCATATTGAAGAGGCTGGCTCCCTACATATCCTTTTTCGGGATGTTCCACCGGACACCGCTTTCGGTTTCCTAAGAGTATCGGGCTTTTTCCGTTTGATATGAGTGAAAGTGTTACAGTTAGTCACTAAGAACAAGGTCGTTTTAAGGAATCTGGTTTGGGTTTTATGTCATTTCATGTGCGGTTGATGTAGTTTTTCTCACGACGCGGTGCCTGGGCGTTGCTACAAGGAACGACAGTAGAGTTGGTTGTATACCCTGTTTTAATCTGTATATAGCTGCACAGTTTTAATCTGAGATTTAAAAGTTGACGAGGTGACAGCCCTGATATGGCCTCAGTGGTCGGCGGGGCTATAAACAACAGAACTGGATTGGATTGGCTGGCGCAGAGCACAGAAGGCCTGAAGGTCGTGGGTTTTGAACGTTTTCAACGTTTTCAGGCAAAGATTGATTGACTACCGTTGGCAGCAGTGGAGTGGTCATATACAAAACAGTGACAGATTTCAAATGTACAGACAATTTATAGGTTCACACGATGTCAGACCTTATCTAAAGCTTGATATGGACATACATTTGAAAAGAATTATGTCTAAGTTTAGACTTGGTGTATCAGACATAAATGTTCATAAATTTAGATATGTAGAACATGTTGATGATGACCTCAGATTGCTATGCCCATTATGTAAGCACAGTGGAAGATGAAGTGCATTTTGTGCTGTGCTGTCCAGTATTTGAAGATGTAAGACAGAATTACATTCCGGTAAAGTATAGTAGACAGCCTAATTTATCTAGATTCTGTCTACTCATGGCATCTAGTCACCCTGAGATTGTACGCAGCCTTGCCTTATATTTGTGTAAAGCCTTTAGAAAAAGACATATCTTGGTTTCTTAAGACATATTTTTTGTAACTGATTTTTTATTGTGGTGGTTGTGGTTATACAATAACATTTTGGTTTTTTGGTGCTTCCTTATTTTTCTCACAAAAATACTAAGCAGCTCGGCAACCCCCTTCATGTATGGGCCAATGGCCTTTTTGTAAATAAATCTTTCGAGTTCGAGTTCGAGCTCGATTTCACACACACACACACACACACACACACACCACACGCACACAAACACACACATCCACTGCAAGTAAATCCACTGATACCAGAACCTCAGTCACTACTGGAACCACTATGAACTCTGAACAGCCATCAAAGGCCTGTGGTCACAGCAATGGGGATTTATTCCCACAGCAACAGAGTGTAAGGGAGTGGGCGGGGATTCCCCTTTTCCTTTCAACCCAGACAGTCAAGGCCACAGAGCACGAATTGCACGTGCAACATCGCGAGGAATGCAGACAAAGTGAAACTGACATCCCCTTCCACACGGTCAAGGCCACACAGCACGACTGCGCGTGAAAATGAGGAGGAAGAAATGCCCTTCACCTTAGCCTCAGACAGTCAAGGCCACAGAGCACGAATTGCACGTGCAGTATAGCCGAGAAATACAGAAATAGTGAAACTGACGATCCCCGCCTAGGCCATAACCCAGACGGTCAAGGTCACTGGATTTGCACGTGGAGACACCCAGGAATGCGGAAATGGTGAAACTGACACTGCACGGAATTCACGTGCATAACGCGGCGCAAGCAGGGTCTAATGCAGATGTAAACAAACCAGTACGTGTGTACCCAACTTTTGGTCCTGTCATTCTGTGTTTCTCTCTGTGCCCCCCCCCCCCCCTCTCTCTCTCTCTCTCTCTCTCTCCGGGGGGGGGCCGATGTTTTAGTAACTAGTTTTAAGTGGCCTTAGTTTTTCATTGTTTGTATACAGTTAGATAAGGAGGATGGGAATATCCCTGCAGTTGTACAGGGCTGTCTGTGGGACATTTGCGGCAGTATTCGCCTGCTTCATGTCGAAACGGGCAGAATTTAAATCCGCCATGGGGACCTCCATCCTGACGCTAAAAAGCCAGCTGACTGTGTACTGTTAGGACTGACCCTCACCTATCTCTTCTGGGGGGGCCTTTTGCTTCGGTGTGGTGATGTGGAGACGAACCCTGGACCCCCCTCCCCTAAATCTGCTGGCCAAGGACGCAAGCTGAGGCAAACCAGCTTGACGAGTGGTGCTGGTGGACGTAGCTCCATAGCAGGAAAATGTGCACGGAAAACTAAAGCCAGTGCAGATGTGACCGCCAGCACACCTACAACCATACACTGTAGACAGGAGTCTTCTCCTACAGTGGCTCCTGATGTGACATTTACCACGATGACGACCAAGTTGGGAAAGTGGAGACTTATTTTAAGTCAACAAGGAGAGTATGGGACGAAACGAGATCAACTGTTGACAAACGGTGTTTGATGCCTTAAAAGAGGAAATGTGTAGGTATCATGACAAGATGTGACAATCTTAGGACTGAAATGCTGTGTGTCTAAAAACAACAATACCAGAACTCATGGCAGAGTGGAAAACTAGAAAAGAAAAGCAGCGATCAAGATGGTCGGTCAAGACGGAACAATTTCATTATCATGGCATGGAAAAAAAAAAAAAAAGTAATGAGACTGGAGTAGATGTGAAATGGTCGTGTAAATTCTTCTTTCGGAAAAAATGGATGTAGCAGATGTTAAGTTTGATAGTGTGCACAGATAATTCTAAAACCATCTCTCCCATTTATTGCCAGGGTGTGTTTTTATCAAGATAAGCTTAGAATATTGAAGGCTATAAAACTCGTTTGAAAGGTTCAAGGATTTTTGTAGACGACGATTTTCCAAAACTGTTAGAGTATTAGGCACAATCTGACCATACTTGATAGAGTGCTAGGGCAGAGGGGTAAAAAATGTAGAGAATGGTCTTTGATCATTTGATCTTTAATGGCGAAAGATGGACCTTAATGATCTTCAAAGAAGGGACTAGCTTCGTTGGCCGGGCCCTACAATCTCCAGCCATAGTCTCATTCACAGGGTTCGAAAAGTAAAGGATGACAACGGTCATCGCTCAGTTAGTACACTCATGTAATAAGGGCTTAAGCCAAGTGAGGCATGATGCAGTGAAGGGTGCAATCACCACCACTAGGGCTAGCCAATGGACAGGTCTGGACTTTGTCTGGTTCTAACACAGCGGCCATGAGTATTGTAGGCGTTTTTAATAAAGTGCCTTCTGTGAACTGCTGTTGAAAGCATAATATTCCGGGGTCTGGTCATGGTCAATGTAATTGGTGAAAGTGTTAGTCTAGATGGTGTTAGGGATCAATTGAATTGTGGCAATTACAGTAATAAAAACAAATAAAAATTTTTCATTTTTTGTCTTGAATGTAAATGATTGTTGTCAAAACTGGCTGATAGAGTCTTTGTATTTATGTGCGAAGCTTTGATTTTATATGTCGGACAGAAAGTGCCTGGAAAATGTCCTGCCAGATGTTTTTAGCTGGCCTATAAGGCCTTCTGTAGTCAGCAATTAAAGTTAGCCATCAAGGGAGGCGATCTAGGGGTTTTAGTTTGTTTAATAAGGCATGAGTTATCTGCCTTTATGAATTGATTTAGATGTCCATTATCCTAATATTTGTATTTTTCGGTGTGTGACAAATCTGTTGTGTACAGCAAGTAATGTTTTTTGCTTGTCTGTGTGTATATCCCACCTGAAGGTTCGCCCTGTTTTATAACTTGTTTGGCAATGATAATGGAATTGCTAAGTTGGCAAGTTTTGTTTTTAGTAAATTGTGTGGGTGACAATGGATTAGTAGTATAATACTATGTGGAGACTTAAACAGCTAGACCCAAACTTTGCTTGTCAGCATGTAGAAAATGACTCCTTTAGTTCAGATATCCATAGTAAAGTATGTCTCTCCAGCACACTCGTAATTCTGAAGATTGTGTTTTCAACAATTATGGTAATTACTATTGAAGATGTGCACTGCTTTAGTTTTTCAAATCCTAAATGCGCGATGTAATGGTGACCAACAAGGCGCTATACATAATCTCTGATAGGAGGATATAGTGTTAATGATTATTTCGTAGTGTCATGATGATTTGTTTTCTCAGATTTTGTTTTTGATCATGTCGTTTGTTGTTTGCGAGCGTTTCTGATTTTGATCACCCTTCATGTTGAATTATTATATTAATCCAGTATTATAATACAGGTGTGGGAAACTGAGGAGCCTCTGTTAGGGAAAAGTTTGTGATGGGGATGAAAACAAACTCTCAGTTTATAAAGATAAAATCTCCAGGATTGTGATACATGTGTGAATATTTTTTTAAATGCCTTTAGATGATTGTATGAGACATAAATGAGCTTTAGATTTGTTTAATGGTTTATAAATGCCTTACGTAAGTGGTGAATGTATGAAAGAAACAAGGTACATACATATTTAGAAAGACAGGTTCATCAAATGATACGTGTTTGATAATGAATGTAAATTAGTTATGAAATATATGGTCAGAAAACTTCTGAAGACTTTCCGATAAAACATAAGAAACGAGAACAAACAACGTGTGTACTGTGGTCACAAGAAGGGAATATAAATGCATGCTTGAAACGGAAAAAGGAACAGTATATGAAGACCTTACTTGCAGATATGATGTCATCTATCTCTTCTCAAACCCCAGTTATGGAAAAGTGTTAAGATGCGTCATTTAGAAGAGTCAGCCAAAGAATAGTATATCAGTTGTCAGATGGTTTCAAACATTTCAAAACCCTGTTGGAGAAAGACTCATTAGCCAACTCCATGATTACTGGATGTTGACGGTGATGGAACAGAGGAAGATCTTTGATCGTCCCAGAGGTAAGTTGAAATATTAGGGGCACTTAGAAAACTAAAGAGTGTGGAAAGCAGGGGTCCTGATCAAAATCAGTAGTGAATTGCTAAAATCTGGAGGTGAAAAATATTGTGCTTTTCTTCTAAAACTATTCAACAAAAATTTTTGAATGATGTCTTTTTCCAGATAACTGGGCTCAATCTATTATTACTAACATTGCATAAAAATGGGCGATGTTGATAACCCTAATAATACCTGGAATTT
>CM054146.1:42349082-42386582 GCA_028751875.1 Rapana venosa | reverse complement strand
AATCAACAGAACAATCTTGCCAAATTCAGACTTCTCCCCTTAACTGCTTGAGGAAACACTGGGGGCACCACTCCCAAATGTTTAGGCAGGGTTCATGGGTAAATTGAACCTGGCGGAGCCCACCCCTCTCACGCAGCAAGGTGCATGCTGGACACATTTTGTCCTCTATTCCACCAGCCATAGCTGATCTACACTTCAACGAAAGATGGATGGAGTTTTAACGTGTGCACGCAATGTTCTGTATGCATTGGCGCGAGGGACTTCGTCTTGTAATCTAATTCACAGGACTTTCTGGGGGAGCAGAGTCAGTTCCAGTGTCAAATCCAGGGAAGGGCTGAAGAAGGTGGTGGAGAAATCCCCCTTGAACAGACATCTCACCAGAGGCTCGTGCCCGAATCCCAAGTTGTAGCCTCTCTTCTCTTCTCTGTGTTCCCTTATTGGGTGGGCGGGGTGTGTAGTGCCTGGTCTTCTCCTGTGCTTGTAACTCTGCATGAGGTCTGCCCGCTGGCCTCAGCTGACACATTCTTACTTCAGTGCAGGTCTTTTATTTATGTAAAGGATACGTGTTAGGTATGTTCGCGTTACCGTAACTCACTGGTTGCTGACATAAAATACGGGGTCTAACACTTGCATTCCAGTACCAATACTTTATTATTTCAACAAGCAGGGAAATTCATGCGGCCTTTTTGATCTTCTGCATGTGCACATACACGAAGGCGATTACGGCACTGGCAGGTCTGCACGTTAAAAGTAAGTAAACCTGGGTGATCGTAAACAATCCTCACCCTAAATTCACCAAACCCCGCTGCTGAGACTCAAACCTACATCTTCATTTATTTCATTTCAGTTTCATTTCATACCACTTTAAGTCACGGCAGATTTCTCTCCGTGAAATTCGGGCTGCTCTTCCCGGGGAGAGCGCGTCGCCACAAGAGCAGCGCCACCCTTTTTGGGGGGTCTTTTTCCTGTCTGCAACTGTATTTGTTTCCCTATCAGAGTGGCTTTTTTCTACAGAATTTTGCCAGGGACAACTCTCTTGTTGCCGTAGGTTCTTTTACGTGCGCTAAATAATTATGTGTAACACACGGGACCTCGGTTTATCGTCTCATCCGAAAGACCAGCGCCCAGACCACCACTCATGGTCTAATGGATGGGGGAAACGTTTTGGGTCCAAACGGGATTCGAACCACCGCACACTTCCGACCCGGACTTTTCGCTTTCTAGACAGGCGCATTACCTCTAGACCACCGTAAGACTGGAGTTGCGCTCTAGGTGTTCATTCCGGCACAGCGTCGGGTTGTGGCTGGCCAGTCCCACACGGGGAATGACAGACAGTCCCTATGGCAGAGAGAGGGCACAGATGAAGTCTGACGCTGGTCTGTCTGTCTGCTTGGTCCTCACGTCTTCGTGGGACCCATGGAATCAAGTCAAACAGTCTTAACCACTCGGAACTGGACCTAGTATCCACCCATCAGCTGCGGTCAGATCTCGGTTATGAGGTTATGGCGCTCTAACCGCCTGGCTGCCTTGTTGTCGCCCCAAAGCGTCCTTGGCTTTTCTGCTATCTGCGATGGAAAGACGAAGGCAAAGAATCGAAAGACGAGGACGAAGAATCAGATAGACGGGCGTCGTGACCACGACATCCCCGGCTTGGCCACGATAGAATCGCCTGTCGGCACTCGTCGTGTCATTCGCTGCGTCAGAAAGGGGAGATGATTAGAGCGTCCTTGAGCTGTTGATGTCTGTGTCCCGAATGTTCGGCCAGTTTTTCTCCCTGTGAGTGTGTGTGAGTGGTGTGTGTGTGTGTGTGTGTGTGTGTTGTGTGTGTGTGTGTGTGGTGTGTGTGTGTGTGTGGTGTGGTGTGTGTGTGTGTGGTGTGGGGTGTGTGTGTGTGTGTGTGTGTGATGTGTGTGTTGTTTGTGTGTGTAGTAGTTCTTCAGTTTAACGTCCTTCCACTAAATAGTGATATCAGACAGGGAAAGTGTGTGTTGTGTGTGTGTGCGTGTGTGCGCGTGTGCGTGTGTGTGGCGTGCGCACGCGCACGTGCTTTGTGTGTGTGTGTAGGGGGGAGGGGTATGCATATAACTAATCAATCGTAATAAACAACTATTATGAAAAAAAACATAAACAAGAATTCTGGAAAAACAAAAACAAAAAAACAAAGAAAAAACCAACAACAACCAAAAAAAACAAAAAACAAAAACAATAACCAACCCCAGAAACATCAAACAGCAAAAATACCAGCTTTCCAATTCATATAACTTGAAGCTATCCTTATATCAGAGCAGTCTGAAAATAGGAGTATGGCTTAATGACAATACAATTTCTTTCATAAGGGAATGCCCTTTAAGAATTTGCTGCAAGCTACGGACTGGGAAGGCAGGTAAGATTTTTTTCAGATCTCTGCATCGTAAAAGAAGTGATCATTGGTAAGATTTTCACCACAGATACATGTTGTTTTTTAAAAAAATTTCGTTCTAAAAGCATTGAGCTTAAAACCTGTATATAAGAGATACAACATTTCTATATTCATGTAAATTACGATATTTGATCTTATCAAAAGATAATACATGGGCTACATCTCACTCCAGGAATAACCGGTACTTTGTAGTTTCTTTTTAAAGTGTTTCCAACATGCATTTTGTAACATGCTATAGCCCTCATGGATGGATAGAGGAACACTTATGCTGCAAGACCCATCGATATGCTCAGCTCCACATTTTGCTTTCTGTCAACTTTTTCATTAAAGTAAATACCACAGTGCGAGGGTATCCAGCAAAAGGTAACCCAAGTGCCTCGTATCATCAGAAAATGAATTAGATGACTATCTCAATTATGAAATCTTGTCTCACTTTTGAACTGAAGTTTCTCAGGGCAAGTAAGACTGACCTGGAATCAACACAGAAAAGTATTTGAAATATGTCTTTAGGAAAATCTAAAAGATAATACAAAGCCATCAAAATTAGCAGACAATTCAGCTGTAAAAATAGATCGATTTTTTCCTACATAAAATGATCTCTCTATTTTCAAAGATGGTATGACAAACGCTGCACCCGCCTCATTATTTGTTCAAAAGGGAACCATCTGTGTAAATTTTAAATGATTTGGATATGTAGTTTGTATATATTCTTTTACTGATGCGCTAAGAATTTTTTTCATTACCTTTTTTCGTTAAAGAGGAATAATTTTACGTAAAAATTAGCTCTCTTAAGTTCCCATGGGGACAAAGCGAGGAGTGAATCTTCGATTTAGCTATTTTGTGGGATTTATATCTGCTTGATCAAATTTAATTGAGAAGTATGGTTCTAGCTGTGGTTACAGAGCGAATAGAATGTGCTCTTTTTGGAAAGTTGACACAGATCTTATACTAATTTCGTTGTCCACATTAGTTTCTTGTGTTGAACAACGTAAGAGATATTTAGCCAAAAGCCAGTTGTCGATATTCGTCTAATGGCAAAATTCCTAATCTCCTTATAGGTACCCATGGACGATGCATGAAAAGGAACCCCCAGAGCTAATCGAAAAGCCTTGCAGTCTAGTCTTGTCATTTTCTGTAATAAATATTTTGGAGCACTGAAAAATGCTTCCTGGCCATAAATGAGTCTGGAACGTACTAAAGATAATGCCAAATGTTTTTAAAACAGCTACATCATAGCCCACACTTGTTTACAAAATAACTTTTAGAAGATTAAGACTTTTCCGACCCTTAGTATTTAAAAAAATCAATATGATAATTCCAACTTAGTTGTAGACATAAAATATACTCCTAAAAACTTCACCAAAGTTTTATATACCAACACTTTCCCATCTAATTGGAAAACAGGTAGAACTTGGGGGTTAGTGCCATTATTGAAAAGTACGAGATTAGTCTTTTCAGGAGACAATGAAAGACCATTCTCAAAAATGTAGTCATTAAATTTGTTTAGCTCAAGCTGATACATTTTTTATATAGTTTAGATGCCTCTTTGGTGTTTTCTTTTTCATCGTAACATTCATCCACATACAAATGTCATCAGCATACTGGACGTGGACGGCATTACTGGAGAGGCACTGAGGAAGATCATAAAGAAGAATATTGAAAAGATGTGGAGCGATAACTGATCCCTGTGGAATCCCCATTTTTTGGAACCGTAAAGTAGAATAGGAATTTCCAACTTTGGCCATGCATACATCTTTCTGAGAGAAATGCTTTAATATAATGATACATATTACCAGATAAGCCAATAGTTTTTAGTTTATATAGTAATCGTTTATGCCAGACCTGATCATATGCTTTCTTTATATCAAAAAAGGTGGCAAGCACATTTTTCCTACTAGCAAATTGGTGTTTTAATATGCGTACTAAGTTTAATCAGATGATCTGCGTGCATCTACCTTTTCGAAAACCTGCCTGGCTAATGGGGATTATTTTGTTTTTATCGCAATAATGCATTAGTCGGTTTAAAATATTTTTTTCCATAAGTTTTCCTGTGTGAGAGGTTAACGCGATAGGTCTGTAACTGTTTTTATCATTTTTAGGTTTACCCTGCTTTGGGACTGGCACTAAAATGGAATGTTTCCATATTCTTGGAATGACCCCTTGAGACCAGCAACTTTGAAATAATTCAAGAAATAATATTATCCAATTTTCTGGCAGCTGTTTTAGCAATTCACTTGAAATAGCCATCAATACCAACGGATGTTCTTTTGTTCCAAGAGATAGGAGAGCATCTTTAAGCTCTTGCAATGTTAGGGGAGCATTGACGTAATGATTATTATCTCCCACAGGGTCTTTATACATGTCTTTCTGTGCTTCTTTATTTCTATATACTTTGCTTTTTTCTGAAAGACTTTTATCACTCATTGTGTCTGTAAATATTTCTATGGAATGATTCAGCTTTCTCTGAATTAGATGGAAGTTCCTTGTCTTTAATCTTAATGGGACAGTTAGGAAGCCTAACCCCACTTTTCATATCTTTAAATTTACTCCACACCTTTTGCAAATCATTATAAGTGTTAACTTCTTGAAAGCAAAAGGAAGACCAAAACTGACGTTTGCTTTGTTCAACGGTTTTTATTACAAAGCAATTTTGCTTTTTTCATAAGAAAATGATTTTCTGACGTTTTCTTTCTTAAATAAACTTTATAAGCAGCTTTTTGTCATTCACAACTTTTTTGACATGAAGGATTCCACCATATATTTCCGGAATGCTTTTTCGACTTCAGGGGTGAATACTTAGGGATAGAGCTATCAGCTGCTTGCAGTACAAACTTTTAAAATTGGCATAAAAAGTATTAATATCATAGCTTTTAATATTTTCACTATTTATCTGTATCAAAATATCTTTAAATTTTATTCCAGTCAGCATAACGATAATTATACTTTGGGGATAACATCTTTTCTAAGTCATATTCTGAAGAATCATAATTAAGAGTGATAGCAATTGGAAAATGATCACTTCCTAAAGTATCATCTTCTATTTCCCAATTACAGTTGGAAACAAGGGATGGAGAAATTAAAGATAGATCCTAAGCACTAGGTCTTTGATTCGAAACATCTGGGATTCTTGTAACATTACCATCATTAATTAGAAAAAGATAAGAATCGATAATGTTTTCAATAAACCGATTATTGGTTACTGATGTACATTCTTTATTTTGTGTGTGTGTAGTGTGTGTGTGTGTGTGTGGGTGTGTGTGTGTGTGTGTGTGTTTTGTGTGTGTGTTGTGTGTGTAGTGTGTGTGTGTGTGTGTGTGTGTGTGTGTGGTGTGTGTGTGTGTGTGTGGTGTTTAGTGTGGAGAGAGAGAGAGAGAAGAGAGAGAGAGAGAGAGAGAGAGAGAGAGAGAGAGAGAGAGAGAGAGAGAGAGAATGTGTGAGACAGAGTCTGTGTGCGTGCGTGCGTGTGTGTATGTGTGTGAGTGCGCGCGCGCGTGTGTGTGTCTGTGCGCGTGCGTGTGTTTGTATGCTGTGCGTTTGAGTGTGAATGTGTGTGTGATAGAGAGTGTGTGTGTGCGTGCGTGCGCACGTGCGTGTGTGTGTGTGTGTGTTGTTTTTGTGGTGAGCGTGCGTGTGTGTATGAGAGAGAGAGTGTGTGTGTTTTTTTTAATGATGTTCTTCTTCCTGATTGTAGATTTGAATGCTAGTCTTGTTTGTTTGCTTGTTTGCTTGTTTTACTGATGCTGCTCTTTTTCTGACTGCAGACACGAATGCCATTTCTGTGTGTTTGCCTGCTTGTGCGTGTGCATGTTTACTTCTGTATTTAAACATGTCATAGCTGTATTGAAAACATACATACACACACACACACACACACACACACACACACACACAACACACACACACACAACACACACACACACACACACACACAAACGCACACACACAAGCAAGCAAACAGCTTGGGAACACGTTAAATCCTGTTCCTCTTTAACAGAACCGCATACACAAGGGGACTGGATGTAAAAAGGCACATGAGTGCTTATTCCATTATCCTCGATACACACTAGAGCCTTTATAAACCCAGATATTATACTCATAATTTCTTTAGTTGAGACATTGAAGTATTCTTGAGTCTTGATATAAAAGAATAAACAAATATATAAATAAATAAACACACACACACTCGCATGCATACACATATCACACATATATACATAGACATACATACACGTACGCACGCACACGCATGCACGGACAGAGAGACAGAGACAGAGAGAGAGACAGAGACAGACAGACAGACAGAGAGCCAATGACAATGACAAATTGTTTTATTTCAAGGATAATGACTAAGCACTCATGTGCTTTTTTACATTTAGTCCCCGCCCGTAGGGATACAGAAAAGAGAGAGAGAGAGAGAAGAGAGAGAGAGAGAGAGAGAGAGAGAGAAGAGAGAGAGAGAGAGAGACGACAGAGAGACAGACAGACAGACAGGAGACAAACAGACAGACAGACAGACAGGCAGAGACAGAGACAGACAGATAAAGAGATTAAGTTTCGCTCTGTATACAGTGACCGATTTTCTGTTGGGCCAATTTGGGGGTGGGGGGTGGGGAGTGAAAACGATATCCATTTCAATAAATCTGAATATATTTTCTCACCCTTGCATATGTTTCGTTTGTGATCTATGTGCACATATTGGCATTTGTGTATAGGCTAATGGCCTTTTTATGAATACATCTTTTTAGAGCCTTTTGATGCGCCTTTTATAAAGTAAAGGAGAGCTGTATTGAACACACACAGACAGGCAGACAGAGAGGAGAGAGGAGAGACAGAGGGAGAGCGAAGAGAGAGAGAGGAGAGAAAAGAGAGAGAGAGAGAGAGAGAGAGAGAGAGAGAGAGAAGAGAGAGAGAGAGAGAGAAGAGAGAGAGAGAAAGAGAGAGAGAGAGAGAGGAGAGAGAAAGAGAGAGAGAGGGGAGAGATGAGAGAAGAGAGAGAGAGAGAGAGAGAGAGAGAGAACAAGCAAACAAACAACCCCCCTATCCAACCACCACCAACAAGAACTACAAGGCACTACTACATGCCACAGAAAGCATTGTCAGGGCTTGTGTCAAGATGGCACGTTAAAACCTATTCCGCTTCTTGGAAGAGTAGGCCAGTGAGAACGGATGACAAAATTTACAAAACTGCATACACACGGGGACTAGATGTAAAAAACACACACGAGTGCTCATTCCATCATCCTTGAAAGAAAGAATATAAAAAAGAATAAATAAATAGATGGCAGTTAAACGGTTTACTTAACAGTTTTCAGAATGGTGTAGAAAGCACAAGGCTGACCAAACTTGTTGCCAGTGACAATAAATTTTGGTTTAAGCGACAAATGTAGGGCTGAAGCCTACCCAAAGTGTCACCAGCGACAAATGTCTTTACTGGCTGATTTTTAAAATATCTTTTATTTTTTTCCTTCGAATACACCAAAACAAGACCTCCCCCCCCCCCCCCCCCACCCAAAAAAAAAAATCGACTATCAACAACGAACAAACACCAAAGGAAAAAAGAATATTTTTAAATCACATGTTCTTTGCCCTGAGGACCCTCATGGAAAGGGCGATTGAGGTACAAAAGGACTTGTACCTCTGCTTCATTGACTATTCTAAGGCATTTGACAAAGTCAGACATTCCGATCTGTTTGACATTTTACTAAGACATAACTGTGATGGAAAAGATCTTAGAGTGATCAGAAACTTGTACTGGGAACAAGAAGCTGCAATAAGAGTTGATAATGACTGCAGTGAGTACAGACCGATCTGTAGGGAGTGAGGCAGGGCTGTGTTTTTCTCCAGACCTCTTCATTAATCTACAGCGAAATGATTCTACGAACATAGAGCAGCATGAAGGTGTCAAAGTAGGAGGTCACAACATAAACAATCAAAGATATGCGGATGACACAGTGCTAATTGCTGACTCGGAGGAAAAACTACAAAATATCCTTACAACAGTCACAATCGAAAGTGAAACAAGGGACTCCAACTGAATGCAAAGAAGACTGAGTGCATGGTAATTTCAAAATATTCAGACATCCTGTATGTAAAATTTTAAAGCAAAGGGGAAAGAATAAAACAAGTTTGCACCTTTAAATACTTGGGCTTCACAATAACTCCAGATGCCAGATGCGACACAGAAATAAGAAGAGAATCGCTTTGTCTAAAGCATTCACCAAGATGAAGCCATCTTTACCAACAGAAATATAAGACTCAGCCCCCAAAATCAACACTCTGAAAGCCTACATATGGTCCATCCTTCTGTGAATGCTGGACGCTGACAAAAAGACCTCAAAGAAGACTTAAGCAGCAGAAATGTGGTATATCAGAAGAATTATGACAATATCATGGACTGAAAAGAAGTCAAACGAAGAAGTAATGGAAATGGCCGGGTACAAAAGATCCCTACTCAAAACCATCAGAAAAAGACAACTACAATTTTTTGGGCGCATAAACAGAGCTGATGGAATAGAAAAGCAAATATTGTGTGGAAAGATTTGTGGTACCAAAGACAGAGGAAGACAACGCACAAAATACACAGACAGTCTGAATAGCTACGCAACGAGGAAAGAATCCCCCAACAATGAACTCATCAGGAGAACTGACAACAGTGAGGAATGGAAGGCCATGATCGCCGATGTCTGCAACAGACCTGGCACATGAAGAAGAAGTTCCTAAAATATGGCGCAAAACTGCCACAGTTTATCCTTGAAATAAAAGAATAAAATGAAAATAAATAAATAGTGAGAAATGTAACATGCGTTCTATGAATGTTCCATAACTGTTTACTAAATGTCACGGTTTCGTGCTACTGTCAATTAACCACTCCCTTTAACGTATACAAAACTATGCAGCTCGACTAGTCCTCAGAAAATAAAAAAATCTGAGCACATTACCCCTCTCTTGCGATCTCTCCAACGGCTGCCTGTGCCACAGAGAGTAAACTATAAGATCAGTACCCTCTGTTACAAATGTCTCCAGAAAACAGCACCCGCCTACCTCTGTGAATGTCTTCACTTGTACACTCCTTCTTGTTCTCTCCGCTCTGCTGCAGATACCTTGTGCTTACGAATACCTAGATTCAACCAATCCACCATTGGCTGTCGCTCTTTCTCTATTTCTGGTCCATTGATGTGGAATGATCTCCCTCTCTCCCTCCGCCAAAAGCCTTCTTATGACACTATAAATCCAGTCTCAAGACATATTTATTTCAAACCTAAGATTTTCCTCTCCTGCTTCATCCGATAGTTTTTCACTGCCTTCAACAACCAAGATTCTATCGCCCTGCCAGTGTGTGTGTGTGTGTGTGTGTGTGTGCGTGCGTGCGTGCGTGCGTGCGTGCGTGCGTGCGTGCGCGCGCGTGCGTGCGCGCGCGCGGGGTACGTGCACATGGGACTATTAATTGTTACTGGTTGTATGACTGTGTAAGAATGAGTTGAGTGCAAGCACTTTGATTTGTCTCTGCAAGATATAGCGCTATATAAATTCCATTTATTATTTTTATAATAATAATAATAATAATTATTATTATTATGATTATTATGATTATTATTATTATTATTATTAATGCATGAATGTATGCTGATGAGTGCGTTTCTAACGCCTCAGACTGCGTTACAGTCTGTGTGGGTTTGTTATTGCTCTAGTGTGCATTGCAGTTAACACGATCTTTATTCTGACAGCTTAACATTATCTCTTTTTATCCATGCTTTTTTAAAACTCTCATACGAGCCTAGTGGTGATTGTTTTTCTTTCTTTCTTTGAGTACATGAGAATTTGGAGTCCAAAACAGCTCACCACAATTTTTTCCTTTAAGCAATTTGACAACGACTTGCTCGCTTTTGTAAGGTTATTATTACAAGTGAGCTTATTAAAACATATTGATGATAGAAATGTCTGAGGAGATTAACCCCGGGAAATACAAAACAAGGGGGAAAATACCAGATCTGGTTGTGTTTGTTTTTTGCCTTCTTTGAGTAAGCGACAATTTGGGGCCCAACAGCTCATGACTGTTTTTCTTTTTAGGCAGAATGACAACGAGTTAGTTGTTTACTGTTTTTCTCTTTAGGCAGAATGACAACGAGTTAGTTGTTTACTGGTTTTTGCTCTTTAGGCAGAATGACAACGAGTTAGTTGTTTACTGTTTTTTCTCTTTAGGCAGAATGACGAGTTAGTTGTTTACTGTTTTTTCTCTTTAGGCAGAATGACAACGAGTTAGTTGTTTACTGTTTTTTTTTCTCTTTAGGAAGAATGACAACGAGTTAGTTGTTTACTGTTTTTCTCTTTAGGCAGAATGACAACGAGTTAGTTGTTTACTGTTTTTCTCTTTAGGCAGAATGACAACAAGTTAGTTGTTTACTGTTTTTTTCTCTTTAGGCAGAATGACAACGAGTTTAGTTGTTTACGTTTTTTTCTCTTTAGGAAGAATGACAACGAGTTAGTTGTTTACTGTTTTTCTCTTTAGGCAGAATGACAACGAGTTAGTTGTTTACTGTTTTTCTCTTTAGGCAGAATGACAACAAGTTAGTTGTTTACTGTTTTTTTCTCTTTAGGCAGAATGACAACGAGTTAGTTGTTTACTGTTTTTCTCTTTAGGCAGAATGACAACGAGTTTTTACTGCTTTTCTCTTTAGGCAGAATGAAAACGAGTTAGTTGTTTAGTGTTCTTTCTTTTTAGGCAGAATGACAACGAGTTAGTTGTTTACTGGTTTTTTCTCTTTAGGCAGAATGACAACGAGTTAATTGTTTACTGTTTTTCTCTTTAGGCAGAGTGACAATGAGTTAGTTGTTTACTGTTTTTCTCTTTAGGCAGAATGACAACGAGTTAGTTGTTTACTGTTTTTTTCTCTTTAGGCAGAATGACAACGAGTTAGTTGTTTACTGGTTTTTGCTCTTTAGGCAGAATGACAACGATTTAGTTGTTTACTGTTTTTTCTCTTTAGGCAGAATGACGAGTTAGTTGTTTACTGTTTTTTCTCTTTAGGCAGAATGACAACGAGTTAGTTGTTTACTGGTTTTTCTCTTTAGGCAGAGTGACAATGAGTTAGTTGTTTACTGTTTTTCTCTTTAGGCAGAATGACAACGAGTTAGTTGTTTACTGTTTTTTCTCTTTAGGCAGAATGACAACGAGTTAGTTGTTTACTGTTTTTTTCTCTTTGGCAGAATGACAATGAGTTAGTTGTTTACTGTTTTTCGCTTTAGGCAGAATGACAACGAGTTAGTTGTTTACTGTTTTTCTCCTCATTAGGCAGAATGACAACGAGTCAGTTGTTTACTGTTTTTTCTCTTTAGGTAGAATGACAACGAGTTAGTTGTTTACTTTTTCTCTTTAGGCAGATGACAACGAGTTAGTTGTTTACTGTTCTTTTCTCTTTAGGCAGAATGACAACGAGTTAGTTGTTTACTGTTTTTTCTCTTTAGGCAGAATGACAACGAGTTAGTGGTTTACTGGGTTTTTTCTCTTTAGGCAGAGTGACAACGAGTTAGTTGTTTACTGTTTTTCTATCTAGGCAGAATGACAACGAGTTAGTTGTTTACTGTTTTTTCTCTTTAGGCAGAATGACAACGAGTTAGTTGTTTTTGTAAAGTTTTTACGAGTAAGCTTATCAAAACCTACTGATGAGAGTATTGTTTGAGAAGATTTACTCTCGGAAATACAATCCCCCACCTCCCAAGTAACCCCTCCCCCACCCCGACAAACAAACAAAAAATACAGAACAAGGACTTGTACATGTACACTGATGTCCTATACTGCAAAATTTAGACGAATGTCATGACAGGGTAGTAGAAGAAAACACGGAATGAGAAAGTTCACTCCTTCACACGTTTAGATTTAACATACTTTTCGAAAATTGACGATTCATTTTTCGTTGCTCGTCTAGAGCTCCGAGGTTCACCAACGGTGAGAGTTTCGCGTATGCGACAGTTTTTGTCCCCCATTCCGCTATCCACAATTCTACTTATGGGAAAAGTGATTGATTAAACACCAGCACTTTCTTTCCAAAGAGAAGTCGTTTTTTTGGCTAAGCATACCCAGCATGCAGTGAGCGTGGTTACCACTTGTATGGGTGATCGGTTGCGCGCCTTGGCTTCAGTAGTCCCCCAGCTGTAAATGGGCACCTGCCTCTTTAGGGCCATCGCCAGGGAAGGTAAAGCAGCGAGGGAGAGGAGATGGGCGCCACCCTCAATCTGCTGGCCCCTAGAGAAGCTGAGGTCTCTGATGCCTCGATCCCCTACGGCCACATAGGTTATGGGGACACCTCTACCTTCACTTACCCAGCATGCACCAAGCGTTTATCAGCAAATGTGATATACTGTTTCTTGCGTTTTTGGAGATAATGAAGTATTCATATTCAGGTAAGCATATAATATTGAAATATGCTGTAGTATCAGCAAAGTCGATTTCTTGGCACAAATAATTATGGTGTAACACACGTGGAATTCTATGCACATTCTGAAATCCCCATGACCAAAAAACAAAAGAAAGAAAGTAAGTTGAAACTGACAGTCAACGCACTAGGGGCATAAGGAGATATGTGTAAGAAGGAAATTATGTCTGAAGACTCATGACATATAGGTATGTGAGTTTGCTTGTGGGTTGTGTTTTTCTCGTTCCGCGGCTAGAGATCTGAGATATGTGAGTTAATCAGGAACTTCTACATTTGATAGGAAGAGCGGCAGTACGATGAAGAATAAACTGGGCTTTTTGTTTTGAAAACACGATTTTCCATAGACGCTCTAACCGAGCGGTTAAGACCGTTCGACTTCAATTCCATGGGTCCATGAAGTTGTGGGTTCGAATCTCGGCTATGTCTGGTAAATTTAGGGTAGGGTTTTTACGATCTCTCAGGTCAACTTAAGTGCAGATTTGCCAGTGCCTTATTTCCTTCGTTTATATACACAAGCAGAAAATCATATATGCATGTTAACGATCCTGAAACTCATATCAGCGTTCGAGGAGTTACAGAAACAGAAACATACCAGGCATAAATCCCCGAAATTGGAATGCGGCTACCTTCATGGTGAGCGAAAACGATCGCATACGCAAAATCGCACCATTGGTGAACCTCGGAGCTCTAGCCGAAGAACAACCCCCCCCCCCCCCCCCCCCTGTTATCCCTCTCCACCTCTCTCTATCTAGCTCTGTCTAATTCTGTCTGTTTGTCGGTGTATCTGCCTACCTGCCTGTCTGTTCCCCACCCCCTTCTCTCTCTCGTACATGCTCGTGCACGTGGGCGCGCGCGTGTCTGTGTGTTTTTCTATGCGTGTGCGTGTGCGCGCGTGTGTGCGTGCGTGCGCGTGTGTCTGTGTGTGTATGTGTGTCTTTCTATGTACGTGCGTCTGTGTCTGTTGTCTGCTCATGCGTGTGTTCGTGCCTGCATGCACGCGCGCAGATGATATAGCTAAGAAGTCACATACGTACATGAGTCACACAGCCAAGACAAAAGCGACTACAGAGAAATTACAGATTTCACAAAGCCTTTATTTCAGAAGAAAGGACTGTAGGCTGATTTCATTTTTCAGAACAATAGCCTGCCATACACAGAGCCGATACCTGTGGAATGTAGGAAAAGGTTTTTGGGGTTGGGTTGTTGTTGTTTTTTAATGCCTTTGCCATGGCTCAGTTTCGCCTTACTGCATGCCCACGCCTCCAGAGAGCAAATAGGTGAGTTTGATTAACGCTTTATGCTGACAGTGATGTGACTGAATTTCAATATGTGGCTTCTTTTATTTTTTTCCTAGGGCCCTGGTGGTTTTTGTGTCTTTTATTCATTGTATGTCAGCTGTCACACGTATGTTGTCGTTCAGCGGGCCTGTTCAAATGTTGTACTAATAGTTGGCTGGTTCTGTGGAATATTTTAGATGGCTTTGTTTTACGATAAATACAGAGCCGGATCACCTTTACCATCAACAGAATTGCTGAAGTAAATGTATTATATGTATCCTTCTTTTTCCTCCAACAAACACGCAACCGATCACCCAACCACATTAACCATCGATAAAATGACCGAACACGACTGTGCTGTATCTGTCTTTTTCTTCGTCTAAACATTTTGTCTATACGTGTTGTTGCGTAGCTTTACATCTGAGCACCAACCAATAGTTGTAAAAACACACACGCACGCACACACACACACACACACACACACACACACACACACACACACACACACACACACACACACACACACACACACACACACACACACACACACACATACATACACACACACGCACACACACACACACTCTCTCTCTCTCTCTCTCTCTCTCTCTCTCTCTCTCTCTCTCTCTCTCGCTCTCGTCCAAAGATGAGACTATAAACCGAGGTCCCGCGCGCAAGCACATGCAGATTATCTTGCCCAAAGTTTTAAACCCCATCAGCCTTTCGTAGAAGTGTAGGCTGGATGTGGCAGGTGAGATGGATGGCGTGGACATGCTCAGCATGCACCCTACTACTTGGAGAAAGATGGGCTCCGTCAGAGGTTGAATATACCCACGACGTTTGCCGCGCCCCCCAAAATAAAACACCACCAACAACAAAAAACAAAAGCAACAACCAACAACAGCAACACAAAACAACAACACCCAGACAAACGAAAAATAACAACAACAACCCCCCCCCCCCCCCAACCAAACAAAAAAGACCAACCCCAAAGCACCACCACCACCAACAAAGAAAAAAAAAACCCAACCAAGCCAAAACAAACAATAAAAAAATAAACCAATACAAAGATGAAAAAAAACCCAAAACAAACAACAAAAGCACAAAAAACCCCTCAGTGCTCTGCCTCGAGGACGGTTGTGTCTAGTAGTTTGAGTTTTGTGTGTCGTCTGTTCGATACTCGCCGAAAGCCTGACTTCCACCCACCGTGTGATGATGATGATCATCATCATCAACATCATCATCGTCATTCTCATTATCACCACGGTCGTCTTTATCAACATCCGTCTCCTGTATGCCCACCTCTAAAGTTCGTTGTTGTTTAGATGCGAAAACTGTAGTACCCAATTCATCTGCCCCCCCCCCCCCTCTCTCTCTCTCTCTCTCTCTCTCTCTCTCTCTCTCTCTCTCTCTCTCTCTCTCATCTCTCTCTCTCTCTCTCTCACTCTCTCTCTCTCTCTGTGCCTCTGAAAAAGAATAACAGGAAAAAAAACACACACACGAAGAGAAAGACAGATGGCATATGATTAAGCTTTACCTGACACACAGCTACAGCGCTACTTCAACACCACTGGTATCGAAGCAGCATGTATGAAACATACATGGCTTCCAGTGTCTATAAACCTCCGTTGAAACATTTCGTCCTCACATCAATATGCCAAGATCTCCAGAATTCTATCTAGCTTCTTGGACAGTTTTCTAAATAACAGCGATGCGGAAAACACACCTGCGTGGTTTCTTTGCTCTCTGTGGAGTATTTCAAGACACTGGTTTCTCTATCAGCATCGTGTTCAATCAGTGTCACCACAATGCAGAAGGTGCAGGGCATCAACAAGCATTCTGAGATGTTATGTCAGACTGTGTGTCTCTGAGACGTTTCTTGACATGGAGCATTTACACACTCACACACACACAGACAGACACACACCACACACACAACATTACACACACACACCACACACCAAACACACTCACACACACACAACACGACACACACCACACACACACACACACACACACACACACACACACACACAACACACACACAAACACACAACACACACACACAAGAAATCAGCGCTCATCACCCTGAATCGTAAACACAGAAACAAAGGAATGAAGGGAAATCAAACCGAATGTTTTTGCTGTGCACATCAATACGAAGCTACATGGCAAGAATCTCCTAACTGGCACTCCATGACAATTTTAAATCGAAGAGACTATGAGGCAACAGGGAATTTTCAAATCCGAATGTTTGTCAACGTAAGAACCAGTCCAAATTGAATCTAGACTATCCTACACTGACAACACAACATCCTCACCTACACCAAAAAACCACAAAAGTCGAAGAACTCTAGCAACAACAAACTATACTAAGAACATACACAATATTTGGTATACTAATGCTCATGCTGCTACTGAACTAAGCAACATCCTACTACCAAATACAACTAACAAACTACAACTTACTGCTGAACTACTACTCTTCTACTAACTACTACTACAATTGCTATGCTACTCTACTCTGCTACTGAACTACTACTACTACATCTACTACTACGCAACTACTACACTACTACTCTACTACTCTACTAACTATGCTACTGCTGCTGCTACTACTACTACTACTACTACTATCTACTACTGCTCTACTACTACTGCTACTGACTGCTACTACTACTACTACTACTACTACTCTGTCTCTCTGCTAGCTACTACTTACTATCTGCTACTGCTACTACTACTGCTACTACTACTACTGCTACTACTACTACTGCTACTACTACTAGCTACTACTGCTACTGTACCTACTACTGCATCACTACTACATGCATGCTGTCTGTCATGCTACTACAACTTCTGCTGCTGTTACTCCTGCGACAACAGCTACACTCTTAATTCTACAACTGCTATCTGACACACACCATTCCAAAAGATAAGATCTACGAAACAAGGACGTGACAAAGAGTTGGAACTTCATGCTCGATCGCATCATTCACAGTATTTCATATGTGGCTATTTTTCCCTAATGGAAGACAGTTTACGTACACCATATAAAAAAAACTATGCATAAACCCTTCCCCTTTGATAAAAAGCTGATAACGGACAGAAATGATGCGCAGGATGTTTGGCAATATCACAAGAGATAATGTCCATCTGCAGACCATTTGCTGGACGGAAGTCATTTTCTGATGGGGGCATGGGTGAATGAAAGAACTTCTCTGAAAGACTGGGAAGCGATGCAGCAATAAGTAAACACTTTTAACGAAAATGAAGAGGAGAGATGGATTCGATGGTTAAAAGTCAAATCCCTTTGTCTTCGTTTAAAAACAAAACAAAACAACAACTTTTATTTGATTTTTGTTGTTTGTTTCTCTGTGTCTGTTTGCCTTTCTTCTTTCTCTTCTGTATACCCCCTTCAATCCACTTTGCAATGCTCAATGTCAACTCAAACTCTCTCTCTCTCTCTCTCTCTCTCTCTCTCTCCTATCTATCTTTCCATTATTATAACCGACACACACTTCAAATAGGACTATATTTGATATGCATATACATAATAAATATATAATATGATTAAATACTCAATATATATCTATCTATCTTATATATCTCACATATATTCTAATTCAACTCAAACTCTCTCTCTCTCTCTCTCTCTCTCTCTCTCTCTCTCTCCATCCCCTCTCCTTTCCATTATTTTAAACACACACACACACACACATATATATATATGTATATATATATATATATATATATATATATATATATATATATATATATATATACTGACAAAATTAATAGTTTAAAAAAATCAAGTTGTTAAAATTACACTCACACTTTTAAAACATCTAAAACAAGATGTTTTCATACAGAAACAATCTATGGTAAAACACCAGAGGCGTTAAACATGGTGACAAAATTAATGCCATAAGTTCTTTTATGTTAAGGGGGTGGGGTGTCGGAGGGAGGGAGTGGAAAAGTGGAACACCACCCATGCGGTGTGCGTCCGATACTGGTGGATTAGCCACTTCTGGGTGGACCGGGGCAGCAGATTCATTGAAAGTGAGCAATCTGTATCAGGTTCACTGTAGCGAAACATATAAAAAGCATAGTACACTTGCATCAACTGTCTAAGCTCATTTTTTGTTCAGTAAAGATATACAGAATACATACAGCCGGGAAAGAGACCTTTACTGCTGATTGTATTTATCTCTCCTTGTTTAATATGTAATATTCTCGACTCTTGCGGATATAATTATGTAAATTACAGACACACGAGAAAGAAAGAAAGAGAAAGAGAGAGAGAGAGAGAGAAGAGAGAGAGAGAGAGAGAGAGAGAGAGAGAGAGAGACAGACAGACAGACAGACAGACAGAAGACAAAGAGAAAGAGAAAGAGATACAGACAGATAGACAGCCAGCCAGCCAGCCAAACAGAGACAGACAGAAACAGAGACAGAGAAAGACAGACAGACAGAGACAGAAACAGACAGGGACAGAGACTGAGACAGTTTTTAATATTAGAATTCCTCCTTATTTAAACAGGACCTGCTCAGACAAAGGCACAGTTCTGAATCAACGATAACTTCAACCGCTTCTGGACAACAAAGCTAATGGTAAACACATTACGGCTTGGAGACTGTTTGCACACGCTGTATGAAGGGAGGGGGAAGGGGGATCAGTTCAGCTTTACTGGAAGGAAGGAAGGAAGCCATTGTGCAGGAGGACAGGACAGGACAGGACAGGGGGGAAGGAACGTGAGTTCATGACAGGTGTTCAGGATGACTGGGGAAGTGCTGCAGCAAAACGTCAACAGTTTCTAACAGCAAGAAACACACTATGGAGGAAATGTATAGATTGCATGTATGTTTTGGAGATTTTACTTTCCAGTTCACACATGGCGGTCTATCTGTTTGTTGTTGTTGTTGTTAATTTTGCAAGCTGTGTAAGTTTACTTTCCAGTGCACATGGCTGTCTGTCTATCTGTTTGTTGTTGTTGTTAATTGAACTAGCTGTGTACAGTTCATGTCATTTTTAAACAACGCTAAATTATTGCACAACATCCACAGAAAAACAGAACAGAAGAAGAAATCCACCGTAATGAATGTAGATACACTTTTTGACGATTACAGAAAGAGATACCTAGAGGACAGAAAGACGGACAACAGGCAGAGGAACACACATAGTGAAATAAAGAATGTGAGAGACACAACACACACACACACACCACACACACACACACAACACACACACACACACACACACACACCACACACACACACAAAACACACACAAGCACACGTACATACACCCCCACACATAAATACACGCGCACATGCACAGAGAGAGAGAGAGAGGGGGAGAGAGAGAGAGAGAGAGAGAGAGAGAGGAGAGAGAGAGAGAGAGAGAGAGAGAGAGAGAGAGACAGAGAGAGAGACAGAGACAGACAGACAGACAGACAGACAGAGACAGACAGAGACAGACAGACAGAGACAAATAGGCAGAGACAGAGACAGAGAGACAGAAATACAGACAGACATGCAGATAGTCAAACAGATGGGAACTTTAGAAACATACGTCTTTAGCTTGTTTTCATAAACCATAAGCAAAACTGACGTGTGCAGTCTATAAACTCTGCAAGTCCTAAGTGACAGATTGAAGACCCGAATTAGTTCATTTCAGCGGCTGTGTTGTCTCCTCCTGCTTGCATCTTTGCCAATATACGATGTCTCTCTATCATGCTCTGTCTGTCTGTCTACTTTTTATCTGTCTGTCTGTCTGTCTGCCTGCCTGCCTGCCTGTCTGTCTACCTGCCTGCCCGCCCGTCTCTCTCTCTCTCTCTGCTTATTTTCAAGTCAGTTTTCTTTGATGTTTTGTTAGTCCAGCGTCACACACACACACACACACACACACACACACACACACACACACACACACACACAACACACACACACACACACACACACACACACACACACACACACACACACACACTTAAAACAGTAGGCCATTGTGTGCCGGTGGGAACAGATGACAAAATTCACAAAACTGCAAACACACGGGGACTGGATGTAAAAACTGCACATGAGTGCTTATTCCATTATCCTTGATATAAAATAATACTTAAAAAAAACACACCCACACACACACGCCTGCTTGTGCCCCTATTGGTACATCGTTTATGTCTGTGTAATGATAAAAAAAAAGTACAAGTCTTAATTATGATGATGATGCAACATGCACGGTTACTCTCTACTTAAACATTGACTAAAGAAGCTTGGCTTTCTTCCTCAAAGGCAAATCAAGAGCAACGATCATTGCAGTAAAAAAAACATCAGGGAAAAAAACCCGGTATAAAACATGTCTCCCTCCCACAGCACCTCTCAGCAGTTCAACTTTATGCATCTGCACCCAGCTTTCCACAATGCGGTTGGGAGTTGTTTTGATAGAAACTTCAAGGTGACAGTAATGCGGAGGAATTTCACATTCGCTTCTTCATTTTGCAAGGTACAGCCCTGCCCAATGATTTTTCTGTCAGCTCTCAGACTGTGACGAGTTTCTGTGTGAATAAATTGATAACGAGGAAACTATATGCACGCGTGCATGTGTTTGTATGTGTGTGTGTGTGTGTATGGAAAGGGAAGTGTGTGCATAGTTTCTATCTTTGACTAAAATTCATACTAAAGAGAGAGAGAGAAGAGAGAGAGAGAGAGAGAGAGAGAGAGAGAAGAGAGAGAGAGAGAGAGAGAGAGAGAGAGAGAGAGAGAGAGAGAGAGAGAGGAGAGAGAGAGATTCGGATTCGGATTCGGAATCGGAATGTTTATTCATGTAAAGGCCATTGCCCCTAATGAAGGGGTAGAGTACACAGGTAATATTAATGAAATCACTCAACATACACACACATTAACAAACTTAACTAAGTCAGCACTGATCGTAATTTGAATGCCTTATATAAGTAGATCGATACATTTCGGACAATATTTTCGTTCATAAGATGACAAAAGTAAACACAGACGAAACTGGCAAGGGTATTTGTAAAATTTCAATGGTATATACCGTGCTCTTAGCTTACTGAGAATAGGGCAACACAACATGAAATGTATTTCATCCTCATTTCCAGTTTTACACAATGGACAAGTCAAATCCAATTCAGAATATGTTTTGTAGCGATTTTGGTGTGTACTAATTTCTGAAATGCCAAATCTAAACCTGGTCATAATAAAATTTCAAATGTTTGTCTAGATCCATTTTCAGATATGTTTTCCTGTCATGAACACCGCAAAAAGTTCTATAGATGCTAAACCGAGAGAGAGAGAGAGAGAGAGAGAGAGAGAGAGAGAGAGAGAGAGAGAGAGAGAGAGAGCGAGAGAGAGAGAGCGAGAGCGAGCGAGCGAAGAGAGAGAGAGAGAGAGAGAGAGAGAGAGAGAGAGAGAGAGAGAGAGAGAGAGAGAGAGTGAGAGAGAAAGAGAGAGAGAGTTTCGACAGTCTGTTGTCTTTTTCTATGTTGGCCTTTTGACAATAACACACGAGTTTCTTTTGTGAATACAAGAAATAAAAATAAAGAACATGATGCATTTCATAAGATGAAAAACAGCTCTTTATATATGAATGTTATTATAATTATATTCTTTCGTCAACTCGATACTAACTGAACATAAGAACAAAAAGAAAATCACACCAATGCACCGAAGTCATATAACTGAGTGATTCATGTCAACTATTCAATCAAGTTTTGAGTAAAATTTCTATTAAAATTCTACTGGATATTTTAGTGCACTATAAATACCTTTTTAGTTGCATCACAGCATATCAACTGGTATAAAGCTGTGATTAGCTTATTTTCTCTGCTTCTGCAATTAACTCTGTGACATATTTGATCATAGCTTCATCACCAATCAGTGCAGGAACGATACCTTGTCTTCTGACAGCTTCTAAATTAAAAAAAGTCTACGTTTCGGACGTACTGAAACATATGTTAGACATTGAAATAGATTCCATCATCAAGAATATAACCACACATGGAGCATTTATTTATTTATTTTATTTATTTATTTATACCACTTTAAGTCACGAGATTTCTCTGCGTGAAATTCGGGCTGCTCTCCCCGGGGAGAGCACGTCGCCACAAGAGCAGCGCCACCCTTTTTTTTTTTTTTTTTTTTTTTTGGCTGCAACTGTATTTCTTTCCCTATCAGAGTGGCTTTTTTCTAAGAATTTTGCCAGGGACAACTCTCTTGTTGCCGTGGGTTCTTTTTCGTGCGCTGCATAATTTTCTGTAACACACGGGACCTCGGTTTTTCGTCTCATCCGAAAGACTAGCGCCCAGACCACCACTTATGGTCTAATGGATGGGGGAAAAGTTTCGGGCCCAGACGGGATACGAACCCGGATTTTTCGCTTTCTAGACAGGCGCGTTACCTCTAGACCACCGATCATGGGAGCATGGGAACTGTGTGGATGTCACAGGTTGAAACCATCTTTTATTCACATTAAAACCAAGTGTTCCTAATTCAAATCTGGCATAGTTTACTCGGTGCCATTTATCAATGACTATTCTAATATATTTTTCAATATAAAATATATATTTAGACGAAAAAAAATAAGCTGTCCTTTTCCTGTACTTTCCAAACCTAAAGATCCAGTTTTACCTAATTGAACAAACGAGTCTGTATGTCAAATAGGAAAGATGCTGACATGATGACACAGCCATAGAACAGAAAGTGGACACGAACAGCCGTAACTCTGTATACGTGTCAGGAATGGCCAAACACAGATTTTCCATCCACTCAAGTTTGTCCAATGGATGATGGCACAGTTCTGAATCGACGATAAATTCAACTGCTTCTGGACAACAAAGCTAATGGTAAACATATTACGGCTTGGAGACTGTTTGTACACGCTGTATGGAGGGAGGGGGAAGGGGGGAATCAGTTCAGCATTACTGAAAGGAAGGAAGGAAGCCATTGTGCAGGAGGACAGAACAGAACAGGGCAGGAGGGGAAGGAACGTGAGTTCATGACAGGTGTTCAGGATGACTTGGGAAGGCTGCAGCCAAACGTCAGCAATATTAAGTGAAATGTAACAACTTATATTAAAAGCGAGAAACAAACATAGCAGGGAATTTATGAAGTGTATGTTTCCATGCTCCAGGCCTCCCATCCCCCCATCTGTCTATCTCTTTCTCCCCCCCCCCCACACACAAACGCACGCACACACGCACACACACACACACACACACACACACACACACACACGCGCGCACACACACACACACACACGCACACAACCTGCGCATGATTGCATGCACAGCACACATGCGCACGATTGCATGCACAACGCACATGCGCACGCTCGCATGCACAGAGAGATAGGCAGGCAGACAGACAAACAAAAAAACAAAGGACAGACAGGGAGACAGAGTAAACAGAATGAGACAGAGACAGAAGGACAGACACAGAAAGAGACAGAGAGAGAAGAGAGAGAGAGAGAGAGAGAGAGAGAGAGAGAGAGAGAGAGAGAGAGAGAGACAGACAGACAGACAGACAGACAGACAGACAGACAGAGACACAGACAGACAGGGAATACAGATTGAGATAGAGACAGACAGCGACAGAGACAAAAAGAGACAGGGAGAGAGATGCATACAGATAGACAGAGACAGAGACAAAGAGAAAAACCCACTGATTCTGTTAACATAAAATACGCTGAGTTGGCGTCTGCATTCTGAACTTTCCAACTTCTAAGTGAGAGATTGAAAGCCCGAATCAAATGTATTCGTGCCAGCAACTCTGATGCATATACCTGCTTAGATGTCTGTCAATACATTTTCATTTTCTTTATCAAGGTATGTCTAACTGTCTGCTGTCTGTGTATTCTGGCATCTGTCTGTCTGTCTGTCTGTCTGTGTGTCTTTCTGTCCAAGTTTGTCCTCATTTTCCTCATCCCATGGGTCACAAATCCTTGCACACGCGTACATGCATGCACACGCTGCTTGTAGTGTGTGTGTGTGTGTGTGTGTGTTGTGTTTGTGTGTGTGTGTGTGGTGTGTGTGTGTGTGTGGTGGTTGTGTGTGTGTGTGTGTGTGTGTCTGCTTGTGTGAGTGAATGGGTGGCTGTGTGTGTGTTTGTTTGTGAGCTTGTGCGTTTGTTTGTGTGTATGTATGTGGTGTGTTATTTGTGTGAGTGTGTGTGTTTGTGTGGTGTTTGTGTGTGCATGTGTTTGTTTAGTGAGTACGTTTGTGTGTGTGTGTGTGAGTGTGTGTGGTGTGTGTGTGTGTGTGTGTGTGTGTGTGTGTGTGGTGTGTGTGTGTGTGTGCGCGCGCGCGCACATTGGAGAATGCAGCTAGCCTGCTTATACATTAGTGTATGTATGTAAGAGTGTCTGCAAACATTCATGCACGAGTAGGTGCATACGCATGTACAGATCTGCTGGTATGTATACATGATATAGGCAATTGTGCGCGCGCGCAGGTGTGTGTGTGTGTGCATGTGTGTGAGAGACTTTTTCTATCTATATGTCTGTCTATCTGTCTGTCTATCTGTCTGTCTATCTGTTTGTCTATGTGTCTGTCTGTCTGTGTCTGTCTGTCTGTCTGTCTATCTATTTATCTATCTATCTATCTATCTATCTGCCTGCCTGCCTGCCTGCCTGCCTGCCTGCCTGCCTGCCTGCCCAGCCTGCCAGTCTGTCTGTCTGTCTGTCTATGTTGGTATGCATGTGCCTGTGCTTTTCTCTTTCAGCACACATGTGTGTGCGTGCTCGCGCACGCGTGTGTGTGTACGTGCGTGTACGCGTGTGCGTGCACGCCCACATGCGTTTGTAAACGAGTGCTGCGCTATTCATACTAACTAAATTTCGATACAAGTGCATGATTTTTCTCTCAAGATCAATAAAGTTCAACTCAAAACCAACAGACGTGGCACAGAATCGAATGAAAGGAATGACCATTCTCTTCGTCTCTCATAGCCTCTGTCAACGCTGCTTCATCTGTAGTGCATCTGTGGCCAAATTTGCTGAATGCTCTTCAGTTATTTTGATGGAAACTTTAAGGTGACAGTGATGTGAACAAAAGCTTTCATATTCCGCTTCTGTTTTGTGGGTTGTTTTTTCGGGATAGCCTAGTGGTTAGAACATTGCGCTCGCAATCTAATAATAAAATAAATCTGACCACCCGGGTTCGATTCCCGTTCAAGGGGATATTTTTCTCAGGTGTTAACATCAGTGCAGACTCCACTCTCCCCAAAAGTCCTTCGGTGAGACAATAAACCGAGGTCCCGTGTGCAAACGCACGCAGAACATCTTGCGCACAAGTTAAATCCTGTTCCGCTTTTCGTAAGAGTAGGCCATTGTGTGCCGTGGGAACAGATGACAGAATTTACAAAACCGCATACACACGGGGACTGGATGTAAAAAAAGCACTAAGTACTGCTAGCCTGTTATTTCATCTGTTAGCAAATTTTTTCCCCTTCTTTTAATTTTGCTTCTTCCTTTTATCGTCTTTATCTTTTTTAATTTTTCATGCTGGTTTTCTTTTTGCTGTCTGTCTGTCTCTCTGTCTCTGTGTCTGTCTGTTTGACTCTGTGTGTATGTGTCTGTCTGTCTGTCTGTCTGTTTGACTCTCTGTGTGTATGTGTCTGTCTGTCTGTCTCTGTGTCTCTCTGCCTCTGTGTCTGTCTGTTTGACTCTCTGTGTGTATGTGTCTGTCTGTCTGTCTCTGTGTCTCTCTGTGTCTGTCTGTTTGACTCTCTGTGTGTATGTGTCTGTCTGTCTGTCTGTCTCTCTGTCTGCATCTCCGGGTGCCTGTCTGTTTCTCTGTGCCTATGTTTTTCTGTCTCTCTCTTTACATCTGTCTGTCTGTCTCTCTGTCTCTGACTCTCTGTCTCTCTCTAACAGAGAGACTCTCTCTCTCCACTCCCTACCTTCCCCCTCTTTCTCTTCCCTCTCTCTTATCACGACAATACATTCAATAGCGTCTAAGAATACCTTGATCATAAAAGAACAGAGTGGTGTATCAAATATTATAATTATGTAGGAGATCACAGAGAAAACGGCAGCATTTGTCCATAAAAGCAATCACAAATCTCTGAAGGACTTTGATTATTTTTTTGTAATCATTTCAAGAAATGATATAGCAAAACAAAAACAAAAGAACCAAATACAAGAACAGTAACAACACCAAAAACAAACGCAAAACGAGGAGGCAGGGAGGGGAGGGGGGGGGGCAGTTAAAAACAACAAATTAACAAGAAAAGTTTCGGTCAAAAATATAAAATCCTTTTATTTAAAAAAGAAAAGCCCTCAAACTAACACAATAACGATAACGAAGTGCAAAAAGATCACCAATAATAATCAAGTACACGGAACAGAAACAAATTGAAAACAAACATACAATTAAACTAAATCAAACAACACCTCACAAGAAAACTTAAATGAAATTAATATTATAAAAAAAAACACCCCACCTTCAACACAAGACCCCCCCCCCCCCTTCCTTCCCCCTCCCCCCTCACAAAAAAATGTCAGAACACAAAAAAATTCAAATACACTCACCTACACACAAAACATTAATCGTCACTATTTTAATGCAGGAAGTCACAACACAAAGAAAGCACGGTTTCAAGTTCGAATTACACCCCCACCTTCCTCTCTCTGTCTCTCTCTCTGTCTCCGTCTCTCTCTCCCTCTCTGTCTGTCTCACCTCTCTCTCCTCCCTTTCCCCTCCCACTCCTCCTTATCCCCCCCCCTCCTCCCTTTCCCCTCCCCTCTCTCTCCTTCTCTCTCTGTCTCTGTCCCTCCTACTCCTCTCTCCTCCTCTCCTTTCCCTCTCTCCTCCCCCTCTCCTCTCTCACTCTCTCTTCCCCCCCTCTCCCCTCCATCTCTCTCTCTTCCCCCTCTCTCTCTCTCTACCCCCTTCTCTCTCCCCCCTCTCTCCCCCCCTTACCCCATCTCTCTTTCCCCCCTCTCTCTCTCCTCCCTTACATCCCCCTCCCTCCCTGCCACCCCCCCACCTCTCTCTCTCTGTTTTTTCTGTTCTTCATTCATTCGTTCACGCCCACACACCTCTATCTCAGGTACTGCCAATACCACAAAGAAACAAATAACCAACAGGAATCAATTTAATATTAAGCACGCGCAGAGGGGAAAAACCCCCAACATGCTGATACTGATGGTGATTACAATGATGATGGTGGTGGTGGTGATGATAATGATGATGATGATGATGATCATGATCATGATGATCATGCCGCCGACGATGATGATGGTGATAATGATGATGATTGTGATGATGATGATGATGATGATGGCGGAGAAGATGGTTTATGATGAGGAGGAGGAGTAGAAAGAAAGGGAGGAGGAGGAGGAGAAAAGCACTCGCCATAACACCTTCAGAAAAAATGCTTAGAAGAATGTATATGATCACCACACTACTACTGTTACTGCTGCTGCTATTGCTTCTGCTGCCGCTAAGTACTCCTACACCTACCCCGCCTCCTCCTCCTCCTCCTACTGCTGCTGCTGCTACTTCTTCTACTATGACGATTATCTGTATGTATGTATGTAGCTCTGTATCTATCTATACATTAATATGTATATATTTGTATTATATATATATATATATATATATATAATATATATATATATATATATATATATATATATATATATTATATATATATATTATATATATTGTGTGTGTGTGTGTGTATGTAAGATTTCTACATTTATGACTTTATACTGTGGTGGAGAAATGTTTTAAAAAACGAACCAAAACAAAAAATAAATGCGCAAAACGTCTCCAGGATTAAAAGTACCTATGACTTTTCAGGGTATTCCAGAACAGACCTGGATGTGACTCTGTATGGTAAGATCAGGATGAGCGGCATGGAAGCAACACCGCTGGATGGAATGCCGCCGTAGATGATGCGGAACATAATTTGGCTTAAATATATGGAAGTCTGATGACTGGGTCACAAATACACTCACCTACACACAAAACATTAATCGTCCACTTCACGAATGGTTTGACAAGAATGCTGCTGAAAGCACATGACCAGTCCTGCAGACATAATATATACTTTCCGAGTGTGGGTGACCGTGGGATATGTTCTGATAAGAAGTATGATACAGATCTGCTCAGAAGTCTCAAACCAAGGTGATCTCAACACCATTATCATTATCCTGTCATTGTTACTATCCTGTAAACCCCTATAGAACATAATGCTGTAAAAGAAAACGGTCTCATATCCAGTGGCCCCTGTTGTTCTGGTTTCATGATAATCTCAATTTCGGCACCTCTTTCAAATGGCCCCTGTTGCTTTTGTTACAGGTAATCTCAATTTAAGAATCTCTTATCAATGCCTTCTGCTACTTTGGCCTTGTCGAAATATCAATTTCAGCATATTTTCAATGGCCACTATTGCTCTGGTTTTGCGGTAATCTCAATTTCAGGGTCTCTTTTCAATGGCTCCTGATGCTTTGGTGTCATTGTATGAAATTCGTCTAAAGCTGGAGATTCATGGTAGACATTCGACGGAGGGACAAGGGGATGGATAACTTTCACCACATCATGGGCCTCGCTCTCAGTCTGACTCTGCGATTAAGTTTTCTCTGCTGTCTCCAGCAGGGGTCTTAGTAAGATGGCGTTCTGTGGCGTTAGATCAGAAACAGGCGCTACTGAACACTTTGTTGGGGGATCCACAGTAGCCTGACACTGACAGGTACCACCCTGGACTTTTTTTAATCACTTAATGGAACGACAAAGCATGTACAGACGTTGCTGCAGTGGCAAGGCCGGGATGAGTGGCATGGGAGCAGCATCATATTCGCATCACAGAAGATAAGACAGGCCAAAAAAAATTATTGTCAGTGGAAATTTCTCAGCACTCATGTGTTACACAAATTTTGTGCCCTTGTCACCAGTCTGAAAATTATTTATTTCGATGGAAGTTTTCATATGACATTATGAGCGAAAACTCTCCCGCCCCCCTTGCCCCTGTACCTTCAGCTTACATTTTCTCTGTCAGCACTAAGTTTTGTCAACTGTCAGATATTCCAGTTCTGCAAGCTCTTATGTCGCACAAAGTTTTAACGAGGATAATGTGACACAGAACTGATTTCTGTCGTGTGTCTCCTACCCCTCTCCTTTTAAGCTCGTGCATCTAGGACCCTGTCATCCCCACACTCCTGATGGGTTGCCAGCCTAAGTCACAATCACTGATAAACTCCGCAGACGTTTTAAACCAAGTCTAGGTCAGGCCAATGCTCGAGATTTCTCGGTCAGATTGCAGAATGATGACATAGTGTGCAGTCCTGTAAGAAGCGGAGTGGTACCTAGAAACATTTCCCCCATGACACATGCACCACAACAGCATGCTGTTCAAAATGGTGGGTATGGGTAGGTAGGTAACCGTTAAAGAGGGTAGACACGATATGAGACACAGAAAGAACTGAAGGGGCTATATAAAACAAAGGGGCTGATTTCGATTCCCCGGTACTGATGCAGATAGCGGTATGTAGTTTTCAAAGGCAAAAAACCTTATTATTATTATATTAAACACACACACACGTTTAATATATTAGTTTTGACAGATAGAGAGAGAGAGAGAGAGAGAGAGAGAGAGAGAGAGAGAGAGAGAGAGAGAGAGAGAGAGAGAGAGAGAGAGAAATAGAGAGGCAGAAAATAGAAAGCTAGCTAGCTTGCGAGCGAGAGAGACAGCGAGAGAGACAGAGAGAGAGAGAGAGAGAGAGAGAGAGAGAGAGAGAGAGAGAGAGAGAGAGAGAGAGAGAGAGAGAGAGAGAGAGAGAGAGAACTCGAACTTGAACTCGAAGGATTTATTCACAAAAAGGCCATTGGCCCATACATGAAGGGGGTTGCCGAACTGCTTAGTATTTTGGTGAGGGTAAAAGCAATAGTAACAACAACATGTTACTGTATAACAAAAAGTCAGCTACAAAAATATGACTTAGGATAACAATATCTCTCTTATTCTGAAAGCTTTACACAAATATAAAGTGACGCTGCGCACAACCTCAGGATGACTTGATGCCAGGAGTAAACAGAGTCTAAATAAATTAGGCTGTCTACTATATTTAACAGGGATGTAGTACTGCCTAACATCCTCTAATACTGGACAGCACAACACAAAATGTACTTCATCCTCCTCTGCTTGCTTACATAATGGTCATAGCAGCCTGAGGTCGTCAATATCATGTTCTCTGTATCTGAATTTATGAACATTTATATCTGATACACCAAGTCTAAACTTAGACATAATTCTTTTTAAATGTATATCCATATCAAGTTTTAGATAAGGTTTGACATCATGTGAACTTATAAATTGTCTGTACATTCGAAATCTTTCACTGTTTTGTATATGATCACTCCATTGCTGCCATCGGCAGTCAATCAATCTTTGCCCGAAAGCGTTAATAAACTCACTACAATTTCTGACTCCTTGATTGAGCCAAACAAATCCAAACCCGAGTTCACACAAACAGGTACGTATTTGTGTCGCCCAGTTGTTTTTCCCTTTGACATCTAGATCATAAAGCATCTTGTAGGACTTAAAAGGTAGCCTGCTCTCATTCATATGCAGAATCTTAATCCAATATCTAGCGCATCTTACAGCAGCATTAACAGAGAGAGGATATGTTAGTTTCACTATAAACAAGATCAGTAGGTATACGTCTATCTAATCCTAGAAACTGCTTTAAAGCAAAGAGGTGCACTGATTCACAATGTGTTACAGCTGCATCCAAGCCCCAAATTTCTGCACCATATATCACAGTGGGTTGTATTTGTGCATCAAATATCTTAATGAACAAGTCAAAAGAGTTATTATTCAATATTCGTAGTTTTTTCAACACAAATAACAGGCTACGTTTACCTCGACTTGCCAGATCTTTACATGCAGTTGTGAAACTAAGCTTAGTAGAAAAACAGATTCCTAAAGAGAGAGAGAGAGAGAGAGAGAGAGAGAGGAGAGAGAGAGAGAGAGAGAGAGAGAGAGAGAGAGAGAGAGAGAGAGAGAAAGAGAGAGAGAGAGAGAGAGAGAGAGAGAGAGAGAGAAAAGAGAGAGAGAGAGAGAGAGAGAGAAAGAGAGAGAGAGAGAGAGAGAGAGAGAGAGAGAGAGAGAGAGAGAGAGAGAGAGATTGGGGGGGGGGGGGGTGTCAAGTAAAAATGAAAAAGCAACTGAGCATGCACTGTACTGCAAAAGAACAATAGAACACTCCACTGGTACGTGGACTTGCTTTCTTTTTAAAAATATTTTTAAAAAAATTTCCTGACAGGAATTCTTTGTTAACTCCTCACAGAGTCGTTGAGGCACTCCGTAGAAAAACAACAACAACACACCCCAACTCTGGCAGCGTGTCATCGGCAAGTTGACCCTGGCGGAGCCTACTCCTCTCCAGAATGCATGCTGGGTATGTTCTGTGTCATCCATGCCATTGACCGTAGTTGGCCTCCTTCTCTTCCTTAAAAGTGAACATACGCGCGAGCTGGTCCGTATACGCTAGCACGAGGGATCTCGGTTTACTGTTTACTGGAAGTCCTTCGGATGAGACTATAAACCGATGCCCCGTGTGCGAACGCATGTAGAACATCTTGCGCACACGTTAAATCCTGTTCCGCTTTTCGAAAGAGTAGGCCATTGTGTGCCGGTGGGAACAGACGACAAAATTTACAAAACCGCATACACACGGGGACTGGATGTAAAAACACATGAGTGCTTATTCCATTATCCTCGATATAAAAGAATAAATGAATAAATAACAAGAATATTTTTTATACAACAAAGACCCCGCCATAAACGAAACTAAAGTATATCAGGATGCTTTAAACACTGTCTTTACTGTTGCAGACCTTACAAAGAAAACAAATCTCTATCTTTATGACTGATAAAACGATTGGATGGAAGATAATCAGATAACGATCCGGGGTTATTGACCTGTTTACGATGATTTCGCTTATTTTATTATCATTTTTATTATTATTTTTTTATATCACTTTAAGTCATGGTGGATTTTTCTGCGTGAAATTAGGGATGCTCTCCTCGGAAAGAGCGCGTCGCCACAAGAGCAGCGCCACCCTTTTTTTTCTTGTCTGCAACTGTATTTGTTTCCCTATCAGAGTGGCTTTTTTCTACAGAATTTTGCCAGGGACAACTCTCTTGTTGCCGGGGGTTCCTTTACGTGCGCTAAATAATTATGTGTAACACACGGGACCTCGGTTTATCGTCTCATCCGAAAGACTAGCACTCAGACCACCACTCACGGTCTAATGGATTGGGGAAAAGTTTCGGGCCCAAACGGGGATCGAACCACCGCACACTTCGGACCCGGACTTTTCGCTGCAGGTCTAGTACACACGGAATGACGTGACAAATAAGCAATGAGAAATCACTGCGAATATTTTTTTTTCGCCCGTTCCGGGATATACCAATGATGATATGTTTGTGTATTCGATATTTTTGCCCACCATTAACCTAGCTGTATATCGACGTAATGAATAATGTCTAAACACGACACCAGCATGCATGCGGATTGGTTTTGGTCATCATTTCTTACCGGCAAAACATGGCCTACTTTTTCGAAAGGCAGAACAGGTTTTACTGAGTGTACAAGAGGTTCTGCGTGCGTTCGCTCACAGGGCTTTGGTTCAAAGTGTCATGTGAAGGACTTTCGGGGCAGTGGAGTCATTACTGATGTTAACTCCAGGGGGAAAACAACCCCACTTGAACGGGCGTCTCGGTGATGGCTTGAACATGGAAGGACGGTGGCAGGATGGTTAAGACGTTTGCCTGCCAACAAGTAAATCGTGAGGTTCTGGGTTCGATTCCCAGCCTCGCCCTTTCTTCCCAGTTTGACAAAAAAATCGAACTGAATGTCAAAGTCCTTCGGATGAGACTATAAACCGAGGCCCCGTGTGCGAACGCATGCAGAACATCTTGCGCACACGTTAAATCCTGTTCCGCTGTTCGAAAGAGTAGGCCATTGTGTGCCGGTGGGAACAGATGACAAAATTAAAAAACCGCATACACACGCATTAAAAAAAGCGCTTTGATTTGTAGCTTTACAAGATTCAGCGCTATATAAATTCCATACATTATTATTATTATTATTATTAACATGAGTTCGATTCCGGGCCGTCAAATTGCAAGAGCAACACTCTACCTCCTAGGCTATCCCGCCTACCATGCGAATGTGTGACAGCAATGATGATTTGGTGATTCGTAAGAAACCATCCCCCTCTTTCTCTCTCAACCCCCTTCCCCCAAAAAACCCCAACAACAACAACAACAACAACAACACCCAACCAACCAAACAAAAGATCAAAACAACAACAACAACAAAACAATTAAAAAAACCCCAGCAATTAACAAAGAAAGAAAGAAAACTTATGCCCGTGCGAGATACTCAAATTTGGACCGGGCATGTCTGGGTTCAGAAGTGGGGTCCCTTTCCATCCTCTCATCCAAACTCTACATATCTTTGTCTCTCTTTTGTCTCGCAGGCAGGGGAGAGAGAGAGAGAGAGAGAGAGAAGAGAGAGAGAGAGAGAGAGAGAGAGAGAGAGAGAGAGAGGAGAGAGAGAGAGAGAGAGAGAGAGACAGACAGACAACAGACAGACAGACAGACAGACAGACAGACAGACAGACAGAGAAAAGAGAGACAGATTTTATTTTAAATTTTATTTTATTTTTATTTTGTTCTTTTATTTCTAGGATAATGGAATAAGCACTCATGTGCTTTTTTTTACATCCAGTCCCCGTGTGTGTGCAGTTTTGTAAATTTTGTCATCCGTTTCCAGAGAGGTAGAGAGAGAGATAGAAGAGAAGAGAGAAGAGAAAAGTGACAGGACAAGAGAGAGACAGAGAGAAGAGGAGAGACAGACAGACAGAGGGAGACAGAAACACAGAGAGGAGAAGAGACGAAGAAGAAGAAAAAGAAGAAGAAGAAGAAGAAGAGAGAGAGAGAGGGGAGAGAGAGAGAGAGAGAGAGGGGAGATGAGAGAAGAGAGAGAGAGAGAGAGAAGAGAGAGAGAGAGAGAGGAACAGGAAGAAAACCAGGACAACAGTGGGGGGGTGGGGGGGGGGGGGGGGTTGAGGAAGAGACAGACAGACAGGCAGACCGACAGACAAAGACTGACAGAGAGACACACAGAGACAGACCGACAGACACGGATAGAGGGAAGAATACATTAATGGACATATAGATCACTGGATCGCCATCTCTCCCTCTCCCTCTCTCTCTCTCTCTCTCTCTGTGGCACTCAACAGTAGTTATTGGATATACCAGTCTGTTTCACACGATATTTATTACTCTGGTTTGTTGTTATTATTTTTGTTCAAATGTACTATATTTTGATTCGCCTTCAGCCCCATTTTTGTGTGTGTGTGTCGTGGCCCATTAAATTTGTTCAGTATCCCCTCATCCCCCATCCTCTCTCTCTCTATCTCTCTCTCTCTCTCTCTCTCTCTCTGTGCGCGTGAGCATGCGTATGCATATGTAAATGCCTGCACGTGGGCGAGTTGGGGTGTACGTGTTCGAACGTGCCTTGAAGCGCGCGCGCACATTAATGTGATTCATCTTTTTCTTTGTTGAAACAATAACAACAACAACCACCACCACCACCACAAAAAAACAGCACCCAGAAAAAAGACATCTTTAAAACAAGGGGTCGAGACCGACTGTGTTCTTTTTTGTCATTTATTCATTTGATTCTTTTTCGGGTTTGTATTTGTTTGTTTCCTTTTTATATGGCGACATTTCTCTCTTAAACTAACATCCGTTCAATTTCGTTTTCTTATGAAAAAGACGCGAAGATTCTTTGAAGTTTTCTAGATCCTCTTTCCCTAAGTATGTTTGAAGGGAAATTTGTAATATTTTAGCTGGCTAATTTTTCTAAAAGAGCTCTTTGATTTTTATGTTGTGTATCCTTCTTTTGGGGCCAGGTTTGTGTAGGGCGATTAGTAAATAACCCACGCGAGTACCTGACTGCTACCGTGTGTGTGTGTGTGTGTGTGTGTGTGTGTGTGTGTTTGTGTGTGTGTGTGTGTTTGTGTGTGTGTGTGTGGTGTGTGTGTGTGTGTGTGTTTGTGTTTGTGGTGTGTGTGTGTGCGCGTGCGTGTGTGCGTGTGTGTGTGTGTTGTGTTGCGCGCGCGCGCGCGTGTGTGTGTGTATGTATGTGTGTGCGTGCCTGTGTGCGTGTGTGTGTTGTGTTGCGTGTGTGAGTTTGTGTGCATACGTGCAAGTCAGTGTGTGTATGCATGCATGTATGTATGTATGTAAGAATGTATGTATGTATGTATGTATGTGCATGCGTGTGTGTGTGTATTGTGCGTGCGTGCGTATGTGTGTGAGTGTGTGTGTGTGTGTGTGTGTGTATGTTGGTGTGTTATTCCGGCAAAATAAAGCCTCCGCTACACAATTAATGATTCTTAACAATTGCAGTGTGATATTTTTGATGACCCCGAGGTTCTTGTTTCTTGTTTTGACGATAAAAACAAAATTGTTTTTGTCGTTTTGTTTGGAAGTGATGAGAAAAAGAAACAGTCACAATTGTTAATGATAATGCTCTCCATTTGATAACTGTTTTATTGTAATGTGCTCTCCTCTCTCTCTCTCTCTCTCTCTCTCTCTCTCTCTCTCTCTCTCTCTCTCTCTCTCTCTCTCTCTGTTATCAAGTTTCGATTTGTGCATTGGAGACTGTGTTGATTCGTGGCATCTTCCAGTTGAAACAACATGGAAAGATGCCTACGATTGTACTGAAACACAGGATACAGAGCAAAGAGGTGAAGAGAAAATCATATGGTCTGACAGTAATGCTGAGACATACAAAAATGAGCTGAACACTGTTGAATTTCTCGAAAGTATACAGAAAGCTTTTAACTCATTGCCGACTGATATAAATGAAAGTGTAGAATATTTTGTAAATGCCTTATGTGGGGCAGCTGCATGCATGGTCCGAAAAGTTGGGGGAGGGAAAAGGAAATGTAATGACTGGTTTGATACTGAATGCAAACAAAAGAAGCAAGAAGTAAAGAGGTTACTAAAAAGATTTCAGCGATGTCAGACAAATCATGATAAGTTAGAGAAAAGGGAGTTATACACTACAGCGCGAAAAGAATATGTCAAATTAAGGAAAACTAAAGAACAGGAATTTGAACTGAATATATTGGATAAACTGAAAAATTCTCTTAACGACGCCAAAACATTTTGGTCTATAATTAGGTCTGTGAATCGAAAGGCTCTTGTATATAATAACATATCTATTCAAGAATGGTATGATCACTTCTTACACGTTTTTAACAGCTCGGATGATAGTGTAACACAGATGGATATATATGTAACGGAAGAAGATGATGATTTCGAACCATTGTTTAATGATCCTATCAAAGAAAATGAAGTTATTGCCGGTATCCAGCATTTAAAAACAAGAAAAAGTGCTGGTCCAGACAAAATAATAGGCGAAATGCTAAAAAACGCCAACTCAATTGTTATTTCCTTCCTAACTCAACTCTTCAACGATGTTTTTGAAAGAGGTGCTTTCCCTTTGGAGTGGGCCAAGTCTATAATTATTCCTATTTACAAAAAGGCGACAGCACTAAAACAGACAATTATCGTGGAGTAGCCCTCACTAGCATCGTCAGCAAAATATATACTTATATTTTGAATAAAAGGTTAACTAGATGGGCTGAAGAGAATGAAAAACTGCTTGAAGAACAAGCAGGTTTTCGAGCAAATTATAGTACTACTGATCATATATTCACCCTATACTCTATTGTTCAAAAATACTTGCAATCAAATAAAAAACTATTTGTTGCATTTGTCGATTTTCGTAAGGCGTTCGATTCTGTTAATCGTAATATCTTATGGACTGTTCTGCGTAAAAATGGAATAAACGGTAAATTATATATGGCACTAAGGAGTGTATATAAATCAGTATTAGCATGTGTACGCGCAGGATATGATTATTCGGAATATTTCGAATGTCCAAAAGGAGTGAAGCAGGGCTGTATTAAGTCCACAATTATTTTCTTTTTTTGTAAACGAATTAGCCGTTGAATTAACAAAAAAAGGAAAACATGGTATTCAGTTTATCTCAGGAGCAATGGAGGTATTTTTACTACTATTTGCCGATGATATGATTCTCTTGTCTGACACGGTACTAGGTTTACAAAACCAGCTAGATATATTAAAGGAAGAGGCAGATCGCTAGATTTATCAGTCAATATGGAAAAACGAACATCATGATTTTTAGAATGGGTGGACATTTATCAGTGCGTGAAAAATGGTTTTATGGAAATGCTGAGTGAAAGTCGTGAATTCTTATAAGTACCTAGGGATGACATTTTCAACGAAGCTAAGTTTTGAA
>CM054146.1:42299082-42344082 GCA_028751875.1 Rapana venosa | reverse complement strand
TCTTAAAACCTTCGTGACGCTATAAACAGAACAACCCCTTCGCATACTTGGTTTAAAACCTTCGTGCAGTCTTGTCAGTCACAGCTAACATATTGTTGTCTGCCCACGACTGACGGGAAGCGATTCCCTCTTATATAACTTTTTTTCGTTTGTTTCTTTACGTTGTTTCCCTTCGTTTTGAGATTAAGCACTCTCTTTAATCATCTACTTTCTCTGTTTATGGAAAAAAAGAAAAGGACCCTTCTCCCAAACACACCCACACACGCACATGCGTGCACGCAAGCACATGCGCGCGCGCACGCACACACACAAGCACATACGCACGCAAGCACACACAATCACACACGCACGCGCGCACACACATACACACACACCACACACGCACGCACGCACACACTGACGGACACACACACATACACGCACGCACGCACGCACGCACGCACGCACACACACACACACACACACACACACACACACACACACACACACGAAATGCTCACCACTAGAACACAACAGATAGATGTAGGATAGAGAAGATGCACTTAAACTACATCCCATATATTGCTTTGTTGTCTGTTTACATTGTTTATGAGATTTAGCATCCTCTTTATTCATCTCCTTTCCCCTTTTTGTGCTTGTAGATAATCCTGCTCCTCCTCCCTCCTTCCTCCTTAAATGCTGACTGCCAGAAGACAGTTACAGAGACAGTTAGGATGGAGAAGATGTACTTAAACAACACCCCGAAATAACTAAGAGTGATAACTCACATGGGGCTTTAAAACGGCTTTGTCGGTTACTGCTGTGAGTTAAGTGCCAAGACCTCCATTAAAATGCCGCTATGTTGTGAAATGTTACGTTGAGATTGTCATCAGCTACGACAATCTCTTAGCACAACACAACAGCTTGAATGCACTCTAAAGAAGAAAGAAAAAAATGCTCTGAAGTCGGAGTATGGCTGTCTATGTAGTGCGGTACTTGAAAAGAGTCATACAAGCAAACTTATCATCCAGTGTGTACGTACACTCTGACAGTGGTTCTCAGATGGGATGATTGAGTCAGAGCGCATATATTCTGAGTGACCCCTAAGGTGTTAAGCTGGGGAACGCACTAAATCAGCAAAACAGACTGTAGTTTTACACCATTTCCTTCTCAGCGCTGTCCTCTTAACTTTCAGGTATCAAGCCGATGACCAAGCACCTGGTCTCCCATATCCCTCGATTCTCTGTGGGAGGAAAGCTGGACAGAATCTCAGATGGAATCACAAACTGATTCAAAGATGTGATAAAAGACCGGAACAGTATCGCCAAAGATTGTGTTTACCATATCAAAATGCACAAAAACCAGAGCATAAAGATATGGTGGATAGTTAAGACCGGAATAGTATCGCCAAAGATTGTGTTTACCATATCAAAATACATAAAAACCAGAGCATAAAGATATGGTGGATAGTTAATCTTGAATTGTGAATTGATAACACATGGAATTTATATACCACTGAATCTTGTACAGCAAACAAATCAAAGCGCTTGCAGAAGGGAGGTGGCAGGGCGTTTTAGATATTCACCTGCAAAACAAGTAAATCGTGAGATTCCGGGTTCAGTTCTGAGGTTCTGGGTTCAATTCTCAGCCTTGCCGTTTCTTTACTTTGATGGGAAAATGGAACTGAATATCAAGCCTTCCGAGGAGACTCAAAACCAGTCGAACCGTGTCCTTACGGACGTCAAAAGAACCCATGACATTTGAAAATCGGAAAGAGCAGGGAGGTACCTCCTGACTGTCCCGGCAAAATTACTAGGTTCAATTTCAGCTGTATCCCCTGAGTAGGAATGCGGCTACATTCATGGTAAAATTAAAGTTCGCATACGCAAAGATCTCCCCTTTCTAGCCGAGGCCTGAAAAAAATAAACAAAAAGAAACAACAACAAAAGCTATGGATCGCGCACTACGTTCTCCTGCTCAGTAGTCATTGCTAAAACAAAGAAATACCCATCAGCTTGCTCTTAGAAATCATGATGTTTTTATGATGTCTGTGTCTACGTATTGTCAGTTTTAGAGGGAGCAGATCCAGATATTGTGGAAGAGGAGAAGAACAAAAAGAAAGGGAAAAAACACACAGCAAAACACAGAATATGCTTTATGATGAGGTTGGAAGAAGAATCAGCAGAACAAGCCTCCATCAGAAACAAACGATTGTTGAACTAGACTGTACATGCGTGTTAACTCTTGGCAATGGCTTGGGCGACCTTTTGATTTTACTTTCTTTATCAATGCGTCTGTCTGTCTATTGTCTGTTTCTTTCTCTGTCTGTCTGTCCGTCCGTCTGTCTGTCTATCTCTCTGTCTCCATCTGCCTGTCTGCCTGTCTCTCTGTGTATACTCAATTACATATTCTCCTACATCAAAGATTATAATATAACAAAGGCCTCATGATGTTCAAGATTATGAAAGAACCTGTTCCCTCATCCTCACAAGACAAATTCCCCCGAGACCAATCCAGAAATACTAAAAAGCCAACTGTCTCAGTCCCAAGAACAGATTTGTTCAAATCTAATTTACTGTACTCAGGCCCTATGCTGCTGATCTCCCTTCCTGACAATCCATAACATTCTTCAACAGTCACTTATTAACCCACTTGATGCATCAGCAATAATGAACCACACTCCATAGCCTTGGAAATAAAGTTATATATCCGCCCTTACCTATCCGCCCTTTCCTTCCACCTCCTCCCCCCTCCAACCCCCCTCCCCCCTCCGTCTGTCTGTTTTTCAGTACACAAAGACACTCCGTGGTAAAATTATTGTAGGAAACAGTAATCTGTATATGACGACTGGCCAGGTTGAAACACAGAAACTCTGTGTGTGTGTGTGTGTGTGTGTGTGTGTGTGTGTGTGTGTGTGTGTGTGTGTGTGTGTGTGTGTGTGTGTGTGGTGTGTGTGTGTGTGAGGAGAGAGGAGAGGGAGATAGATAGAGAGAGAGAGAGAGAGAGAGAGAGAGAGAGAGAGAGAGAGACAGACAGACAGACAGACAGACAGACAGACACAGACAGACAGACAGACAGACAGTGAGAGGCCCAAGGGGAAGAAAACGCAAAAGCTAGCGACAGTTTTCAATCATCTCTTCTTCACTACCGTCGAACACTTGGCTCTGCTTATCCGCCTAGCTTCAAACCATGCAGTATCGACACTTGATGCTTTGTTATAGCTACCGCTGTGGACTGTGTCCTCTTTATACCCGTTTCCCCCTAACTGTAGATCCTGTGTTTGCTGAATACACTTCTCCTTCCTTCTGTAGCAAGTCTGATGACCTGAAAGACGTCCGGCTGAGCGGATGAGTTCCATGAACTGACACACCACGGTGTCCAGTCCACCACTTACAACAGAAAATGCCATCCCATCTCTCTTTTAGTTTGATGCGTTTCTTTAGAAGTTGAAACAAGTCTGTGACTACCTCACAAAATCCCTAAATGGCCTTTCTTCATAACTTTTTTTCACACTGACAAAAAACACAGTTACAGTAGCCGAAGAAAATTCTACAACGATGGAAGATCAAAGTCACGGTGAGACGGGGATAGTCTGGTGGTTAGAGTGATGCGCATTGCGCTCGTGATCTGCTGACCCGGGTTCGAATCTCGTTCAAGGATTTTTCGTCAGGAGTTAACGTCAGTGCAGACTCCACTCTCCCCAAAAGTCTGAATGAGACTATAAACCCGAGGTCCCGTGTGCGAACGCACGCAGAACATCTTGCCCACATGATAAAGCCCGTCCCGCTTTTCGAAAGAGTAGGCCATTGTGTGCCGGTGGGAACGGATGACAAAAATAACAAAACCGCATACACACGGGGACTGGATGTAAAAACAAAGCACATGAAAGCTTATTCCATTATCCTCGAAATAAAATAATAAATAGATAAAAATAAAATCTCTTATCCAAAAGAAATCAAACGATCCAAACCTATACTTTCTTTTTCCTTATCTATCACTAAAGAGGAACTGGGTACCGTGCGCTTGGCGAACTTTTCTGCATGTAGACTGTCAAAAATGGGGCGGGAGGAGTCGGATTGATCTGGTCATTCTTCATAGCTAAATGTCAAGAATCTTCATACCCTCTCCCTTGGTCGATCCGTGGTATGGGTTTTGTTCTATGCCTTCTCTTCTTTGATTTTTTTTTCCGGCTATGGTCGATGTTTCTTTGATCGAAATGTTTATTCATCAGTAGAGAAGTGTACAGGAATCAGCTGAATGCTGGATGTGGACAAAGAGTGGACTTCTTTTTTATGTCTTGTGTGAAAGTCTACTGCTGAAAAGTGTCTAGTCTTTTGATTTTCATATATACAATGCAAAGCTTGGTTCTATGAGAATTTGTAGTGCGTTCTTAACATCTGCTTTTCCAGCAATCATAAATTATTCATTTTTTGTATATTTTTTACTTTTTTCCCATTTATTAGGTCAGAAACTTGGTTAATTGCGTTCTCACTTAATCACTTAATGCAAATCACTACGATTCACGCTTGATTCATTCACCCGTCCGTTCATTCATTAGTTTATGCATTCTTTCATTCCTTCGATCAGTATTTTTCTTTTCAGAAAACCTTATTCAGGATGCACACTCCGAATGCTAAAATGCTGCACTTGCTTGAATCGCTCCACACATGGCAGTTTGTGCACTTGTGGAGCTATGAGCGCCAATGACACCGGAGTGGAGAATGGGGCATGGGTACGTATCTTCCTTCAACGGTTTGCCCAAACGGGTACATAACCATCCTGGCTAAAGAATCTGTCCACCCATCTATCTATCTATCGAAATATAGATAGCACCAGCTACACACACACGCACGCACGCACACACACACACACACATGCAGGCATGCACACACATATACATACATACGCACACATTCTTCTCTCTCTCTCTCTGTATTGTTAAAATAATTACGTGATTGGTTTCGTTATTTACTTAATTTATTTGTCTACTAACTTACTGGTTCAATTATGTTTGTTTGGCTTGTTTGCTTCTTGTTGTTGTTGTTGGGAGTTTTTCTCTGGGGTTCTGGTGTAAACAAGCCTCTAGGCTTAACCTTACCTAATTACCCTCAAAATATCCGAGTTCTCTGTCTCTCCAGACGTCAGTTTTACATAACCTGACAATGACCTTCTCTATCAAAACAAAAGTCGGCGTAGCAACTTCATTCAGAAAGGATATCATGACAATCTCCTCCTTATCTAATTTTTTCTGTCTGTCTGACTGTCTGTCTGTCTGTCTGTCTGTCTGTCTGTCTGTCTGTCTGTCTCTCTCTCTCTCTCTCTCTCTCTCTCTCTCTCTCTCTCTCATCTCTCTCTCTCTCTCTCTCTCTCTCATCTCACATCTCACGTTGTTTGTGCTTTCATCAATCTTGACTCTTTATCACCAGCTGTGTGTGTTAAACGAGAACAAGCACTCTCAATAATATCGTTGAAGATTGTGAGAGGAACGGCGGAGAAAATTGCTTTTCTCTCAAATTTTGTCTCCGCTTGCAAAGAGAGAGATTGAACCTGCACAGCCATTTATCCCTATGTTTTCCATTCCTCTCTTTTGTGACCATCCGAAAATAACCATGTTCACGTACATTCAGAGGAACGTCTCTCTCTCTCTTCATCTCTCTCTCTCTCTCTTCTCCTCTCTCTCTCTCTCTCTCTCTTCTCTTCTCTCTCTCTCTCTTACGCGGATCATTGTCCTGAAATACATGACACATTACGTCACCCCCCTGCCCTTCACTTATTTAAATCATCACTGCTGTCATGTTCCCTACCTTCCATCTGTCACTCAGCAACAGCGTTATAGTTTCCTCCATCTTCTACACATTTTCTTTCCCCCCTCCCCCTCTCCCCATCTTCTACACAATTTCTTTCCCCCCTCCCCCCTTCTCCATCTTCTACACAATTTCTTTCCCCCCTCCCCCTCTCCCCATCTTCTACACAATTTCTTTCCCCCTCCCCCCTCTCTCCATCTTCTACACAATTTCTTTCCCCCTCCCCCCTCTCCCCATCTTCTACACAATTTCTTTCCCCCCCCCCACTCTCTCCCCATCTTCTACACAATTTCTTTCCCCCCCTTCCCCCTCTCCCACATCTTCTACACATTTTCTTCCCCCTTCCTCACCCGCTCCCCATATTTCATAAATATGTTGTGGTAAAAATGAAGAAAGGGGAGATTATACAAGGTGTGTGAGAGACGTGAGAAGCTTTGGAAGGGACAGAAAACTGAAAGCGTCTCCGACATCTACGTCAGAAGATGATTCCCGCGGGTGAAAAGCGTTAATACCCGCCCTACCCCCCACCCCTACCCCACCCCACCCCTACCCCACCCCTTCTGTCCGAGTGGAATATCATGGACTTAATTGCCTCAAAGGGGACAAGACAAGCTTTGATTAAACGTAGCACGCGGCGAGATGAGGAACGCGACAAGGGAAGAACCACACGCGTCCCCCAATCTAATGAAAATGCCAGGGCCTTTCTACGGTTTCTGTCTCCCGCTGTCTGACTGTGGGACCCGTTTCGCTCTGGCACCAAAATTAGATTGTGTGAAAATGCGCTCTGGCGATGGATGCCGCGGGGTCGTCTGTCTGCAAAATGCCGCCAAACTTTTGGCATGAACTAAGGGAGGGGGGAGACGATGGTTTCTCTCCATCTTACAGAGAGAGGGAGGACGGGTTTTGTTCCCGTAGTTTTGAGGAAAAAAGTTATGTTTAAGTTTTTTTGGGGGGGAATCAGGTGGACTTTTTTCTTTTGCCGTCTCTCTGCTACCAGTCTTCTCCCCAAATTTTTCTCCTGCCTGTGCTTGTAGATATTTCTCGCTTTCTTTTTCATCGAATGTTCAGAGTGGTGGGGTTTTTTTTGGTCTTCCTCCTCCCCTTTACCTGTCGATGAGCAGACAGAAAGGGAGCAGATGAAAGTCATCCCAATTTTGTCAAGTTAAATAGTGGATAATGGGATTCTAAAATTGAGAGGTAAGAGCGTAACTCGATCCCCCCCCCCCCCCCCCCTCTTCTCTCTCTCTCTCTCTCCCCTTCTCTTTTCCTCTCCTTCTCTCTTGCTCCTTATTTACCCTCTCCCCACTCTCTCTCCTCCCTCTCCTTCTCCCCCTTCCCGCCCTCTGCTCTTCCCCTCTCTTCTTGCCCTCAGCCATCTATGCTCTCCACCGGCACACATCCCCCCCCCCCCCTCATCCCTAACTGCCAGTGCTCTTATGTGAATGATTTGTTCTCTGTACAAGTATCGGTTATGTCAGGTGTAGTCACATAATTGCGATATTGTCAACGCTAAATTAGAGAGCAGAGATATGGATATGCTTTTACAGTCAGTGTATGCATTTCTCAGTATGTCTGTGTGATATGCTCATGTGCATGTCAACACACGCGTGCACCTGTGAATGCATGTATGCATGCATTTGTCTTCGTTCGTTTTTGAATTTAATGTCTGTTCACCATAAGTAACATTAGAGAGCAAAAAGAGGACAGGTTGCTAAAATAACAGAAAACAATTCGGAAAGAGGAGTCATGTAACAGTTTGACATTAAACAACAAATGTAACACATACAAAACGCAGCATAGGGAAAACAATCTAACAGGACCTTAAAGAAATGCACACAAAAAACTGGGCAATGTACAAGTAAAACAGCAATATCAATGAAACAGAACAAAATTCCCCCAACAGAATTGCATCTAAATTTTCTCCAGAAGCCTTTTCTTTCAGGGTTTGTGAAAAGAAAACACAAAGATTCTGATAATGCATTACACGATGCAGCAGAGAAAGCTGTCCGCCACAAATGCATGTGGCCCTTTTGCAAGTTTTTGTTTTAATAGCGTCACGCCTTATTCTGCAGAAAACGGCGGTAACCAGTCTCACATAGTATATCAAAGAAGAAGGTGTCATTTTTGTTAAAAATGATAGAAGAGGCAGTACTTTTTTGTGATAATAGCTTCATATTTGTTCGACCCTAAAGCCGCTCTGAAGAAGTTTTCTCTGACAAATTACCCGACTGAAGGACGCAGAGAGACCTCGAAAGATTTATGAATTTCGTTTTTTAAAATCCCACCTAAGTCACCAACTCACTCATCATCTAAGGACAGCGATTTCTGCTTCTTTTTTGGTTAAGTCCCTTCGTGGCTATCTACATTTTATGATGGCTTGTAGTCTGCAGTCTCCGGAACTGTAATAAAAGGACAATGGTTCGGCTGTCTATAGCAAAACTAGAATGAGCAACAATAGAGTAGTATTACTGACAGGGTGTAAACGGATAGGGCAGAGAAGAAACAAATCAAACAACAGGTCTGTACTTCAAAGAAATTACAACGAACAAGTCCGACAGAAGAGAAGGAGGGAGAGGGGAGGGGTATATGCTGATTAATATTCATTCCATTTCAAGTTTGCTTCCTCTCCTAAACCCTGGTTGGTTTGTGTTCTGTTGTTGTTTTTTTCTTGTGTGCTTAAGCATGTATTAATTTGATTGGCTTTTTTTTTCTTTACGTAAACTTTTTTCTTTCGATAATTTCCAATTGTTTGTGGGAGCTTTTTAAAAGAAAACATCTTAGAACAACAATGATGAAAAAACCCAAACAAGAAAGCAGAAAAGCGATACTCACAGGTTCTCGCTCTTCCTGCCCTCCCTTCATGCCAGGATAATTCAACCGGAAGTCAGGGCCTCTTTTCTGCCGCATGCTCCTGTCAGCCTGTATGACCTCACTTCCTGCAGCGGCGTGAAGTGGGGGATGCACAGGGATGATTGGCTGAGCCGACATCAATCCTATCTTCATGACTGGAGAGTTAACTGCAGGGCCCGCAACGCCCACTGAAGCATCGATGCTCGAGCTGATAATCTGCCAGAGTCGGTTTGTCTTGGCTGTAATCAGAAAAGAGTTTCCACCTGCTTACTTCTGGAGGGACAGACCCCGCACTTTTCTATCCTTTACCACCCTTGCCTCTATGTTCTTATCACTTTTTTTTACCATCATAAAAGATTTAAAAAACAAATTATGTTGACTTTCCTAAGGTATTGTGATCAAAGCATGGGGGAGTGAGGGGGAAAAAACCAATACAAAAAAGAAATCTAGGTCATTACGTTAAACAGTGTTTGACAAAAATGGTGTGTGTGTGTGTGTGTGTGTGTGGTGTGTGTGTGTGTGTGTGTGTGTGTGTGTGGTGTGTGAGTGTGTTTGTGTGTGTGTTTTGTATATGTGTGTTGGTTTGTTTGTTTGTGTATTTGTATGTTGTCTTTTTCCAAGGGATCAAAATAGTAATGATCAATATATCCATCCATCAACCGTTTAGCACGACAAAAAAAGGCAAATCATATAAGTCCGTCACTTGACTCATTCAGTCAGACATTCACACAATTGACCAATACACCATCACCTCTTTATTCAACAGAGTCTAAACAAGATGGAACTGATCAGCTGATAATGTCATTTGCAAACTCGTGTGTACTTGAACTGATCGATTTTAACTTACTCTCAGTTGCAGAACTGTGCCGTAACTTTAATGTATAACTTAAGGAGCAATATATCCATCGTTTTGACTTGTGTTCTTGCCAACGTATTTTCAAGACGTTTATATTGTCTTACAGCCTACCTTGCATGCATCACCAACTGCATCCATCGCATCACCAATTTACTCAGCAATGAAATCAACACTTTAAACATTTAGACTTTTTCTGTTACTTCCTTACTTTTTTCGTTCATTTTACTCCGTTTTTACCCCCCTCCCCCCACCCCCACCCCACGTCAGTCTTTCATTGACAGTTTAACCAGTCTTCCTGGGTACATATAATCGTTTCACGATAGATAGATAGATAGATAGATAGATAGATAGATAGATAGATAGATAGACAGATAGATATAGATAGATAGATAGATTTTTTTTTTAAAATTTAAAACTCTTTTATATCGAGGATAATGGAATAAGCACTTATGTGCTTTTTTACATCCAGTCCTCGTGTGTATGTGGTTTTGTAAATTCTGTCATCTGTTCCCACCTGATAGAGAGAGAGAAAAGAGAGAGAGAGAGAGAGAGAGAGAGAGAGAGAGAGAGAGAGAGAGAGAGAGAGAGAGAGATATGCAGAGACAGAGACAGAGAGACAGAGAGATGCAGAGACACACTTATGCCATAAATAAAATAAGTTCAAGCAGATGTTCAACGATCTTCACACTTTCATTTGTGTAGAAAGAAGATCGGGGGTTATACCAATGAAAACTTCCTCCCCGTTTTCTCTGACATTCTCTTAAAAAGTTGTTGATACATTCCTGTAGACAGAGAAGTAAATGTGAAGGTTTCAGAAACCGATTTTTTTCCAACAGTCTGTTCCATGGTTTAAGATCATCACCAAATTTCTGGCCGTACACAACTACCCTATGGACTACTCACGAATGACCAAGGAATTTGTCAACCATAAATTTTGGCCTATCAATTTTTGAAACAGCAAAGTTTCATACTTTATTTTTTACTCTTTTAATTTATTTACTTCGAGGATAATGGAATATGCATTCATGTGCTTTTTACATCTAGTCCCGGTGTGTATGCGGTTTTGTACATTTTGTCAACCGTTCCCACCGGCACACAATGGCCTACTCTTCCGAAAAGCGGAACGGGTTTTAACGCGTGCGCAAGATGTTCCATGTGCGTTCGCACAAGGGACCTCGGTTCATAGTCTCATCCGAAAGACTTGGGGGACAGTGGAGTCGGCACTGATGTTAACTCCAGAGGAAAAAAATCCTCTTCAACGAGATTCGAACCCGGGTCAGACAGATCACGAGCGCTACGCAGCGCGCTTCACTCTAGCCACCAGGCTATCCCGTCCCCCCCATTTTGAAACAATTAGGTATCTTTGTATAATTAACATGCAGAAGATCAAGACATGCTTGTGAAAGATCCTGAAATTCATGTCAGCGTTCGGTGGGTTACGGAAACGCGAACATACCCAGCATGCATCCTGCACAAAAAGATGAACTGCTCCGAAATCGGAATGTGTCAGCTGAGGCCAGCGGGCAGACCTCTTGCAGAGTTGCAAGCACAGGAGAAGACCAGGCACTGCGCATCCCACCCCCCGGTAAGGGCAGGCAAAGGAGGAAAGAAGAGAGGTAATTGGTCTTTAGATTTTCTCAGGATCAAAAGCCATTGTGACAGCAGCTGCAATCTGAAAGACGGCTACAGCAGGACATTAGAATTCTTATAGAACTGCAAAGCTCCGAAATGTTGACTTAAAGGCAAAAAATAACCCTTCAAATAATTGAAATATTTGTAACAGGCAGATATCGGCTGGCGACGCAAGCAAATACCACTACCACATGCCTCAAATCGTCACACGCACCCGCGCGCATCCACCCAAACACACTCAAACACACACACACACACACTCACACACTCACCCACCCACACACACACACACAAATGGACAAAGACCCTATCTTCACGTTGGTTATATGCCACTGATAGACTTCAGTACAGGTTTCAAGCATATGTTGGAAGAGGAAGGACCCGATGAACCTTCTTTCAAGGATTTTTTCGGTGGGAGGAAGTGGGCGGCAATACTTATTAATCGATGGTAGTCTTGTAGGGAGGGGGCTTGGTATGTAAATAATGAATCGCTGCTCGTATACCTACAAATAGGGTGTGTGCAAGAGTAATGGAGAGAGAGACAGACAGATAAAGACATAGGCTAGGTACACACAAAGCGGCAGACACATAGACAGACACACAGACAGATGAAGACAGAGAGAAAGTGAGAGTTATGCAGCAAATGAGACAGGAAAAGAAATAGACTGACAGATAGATAGACATGCAACAGAGAGACAGAGACAGGAATATAAATAATTATAGAGAGTTGGAGAGAGAGATATGCAGACACACAAAGAGAAGAAGAAGAGAGAGAGAGGGAGAAAGAGAGAGAGAGAGAGAGAGAGAGAGAGAGAGAGAGAGAAGAGACAGACAGACAGACAGACAGACAGACACAGACAGACAATTAAAAACATAGGCTAGGCACACACACAGAGGCAGACACACAGACAGACACATAGACACACAGATAAAGACACTGTCAGGCACAGACTGAGAGAGGGGGAAGACAGACAGACAGACAGACAGAGAGAGAGAGAGAGAGAGAGAGAGAGAGAGAGAGAGAGAGAGAGAGAGAGAGAGAGAGAGAGAGAGAGAGAGAGTTAAACAGTGAAAGAGACAGGAAAAGAAATAGACTGACAGATAGACAGACATGCAACGGAGACAGTCTGAGAGGGACAGCAAATGCAGAGAAAGAGACAGAGATATAAATAATTGTAGAGAGTGGGAGAGAGATATGCAGACACACAGACTAAGAGAAGGGGGGGGGGGAGAGAGAGAGAGAGAGGGGGGGGGGGGGAGACGAGAGGGAGGGAGGGAGTGGGACAGACAAACAGACAGACAGACCGAAAGAAAGACAGAGACTGAGCGACAGAAACAGAGACAAAAGACAGAGAAAGACAGAGGGGCTTGAGGCACTGTGTGAAGAAGCACTTAAGTGGACAGTTCTTTTTGACGAGGGGAGATAATTATATGCTGTGTGTGGTACGCCTCCTTACACCGAGCGTTCAATGCATGGTTTGCCATACTGACACCTCGTGCTTTTGATATTTTGATAGGGGGACGGGATAGCCTAGTGGTTAGAACATTGCGCTCGCAATCTGACGACCCAGGTTCATATCCGGCCCGTTTAAGAAGATATTTTCCCCTGGAGTTAACATCAGTGCAGACCGCACTCTCCCCAAAAGTTCTTCGGATGAGACTATAAACCGAGGCCCCGTGTGCGAACGCTCGCAGAACATCTTGCGCACACGTTAAATCCTGTTCCGCTTTTCGTAAGAGTAGGCCATTGCGTGCCGGCGGTGGGAACAGATGACATAATTTACAAAACCGCATACACACGGGGACTGGATGTTAAAAAAAGCACACAAGTGCTTATTCCATTATCCTCGATATAAAAGAATAAAATATAAGAAAATAAAAGATATCCACCTTTCTAAGCGTAAGTTTACTTTCCAGCTCGAGGTGACAGCCCCGACATGGCCTCTGTCGTCGGCGGGGCTGTAAACAACAGGACTGGATTGGATTGGTTACTTTCCAGTTGGTTTTCGTTATACACGCCTCATCTTTGCCCATGGATATTCCTTGATCTTAAGTCGGAGAGAGAAATGTGCCAAAGGGTATCCGGTTGTTTCGAATATTATCATTATACCACCAAACATTTTAATATTGTAGGGATCCATTGGTACACTTTTTGAACAAAAGTTTCTGCGCCGCTTTCCTTCTTTGGATTTTCTGCACCTTCTTGTGGGTGAAAACAATAGTTTCAAGCGATCCCACTTTGTCATTTTTGACTCTTATCTATAACAAACCTTCATATATCATATTTCACCTCATCGTTACTTATATCTTGGAGTAATAAGCATTTGGCGTTGGAACGAAAGTGGAAATTAGTTTTAAACCATGTCTTGATATGCCTTGTTTAGTTTTGTCTTGATATGTACATAGTTGTATATTCTTAATCTCACATTTCACGAGGTGACAGCCCTGATATGGCCTCTGTGGTCGGCAGGGCTAGAAACACTATGACTGGATTCGATAGGAATATGCGATGTTTTCAAAACAAAAATGTCGTGTGGATACGTTGCTGCAGATGAGTAAAAAAAATCCCAAACAAATAAAATAAACAACAACAAACAGGGAGAAGTGCACCAGACGTTCTTTTACACTGAAACGCCAATATAACTAAAATGATGACCTGCCAAGATAATAATGTCTTACTTCTATGTCTCCAATTACCAATTTGTGAGACAAGACATAAATTCAGTTCCATCCAAAAAAGTCGAAAATGAGGACAAGCCAAAATTCACAACTAACTCTCTCTCTCTCTCTCTCTCTCTCTCTCTCTCTCTCTCTCTCTCTCTCTCTCTCTCTCTCTCTCTCTCTCTCTCAAACTTCTTTCTTTTCTTTAATTCATTTATGAGATTTCAGTACACTGGTGGGAATTTCTTTACTTGTTACTGACAAAAGACTTTTATTATTGTGTGCCGGTGGGAACAGATGACAAAATTTACAAAACCGCATACACACGGGGACTGGATGTAAACATAAAAGCACATGAGTGCTTATTCCATTATTCTCGAGAAAAAAACAACAAAAAACTGAGCGCTTTGATTTGTTGCTTTACAAGATTCAGCGCTATATAAATTCCATACATTATTATTATCATCATTATTATTATTATTATTATTATCATTATCTGTGTACCAACAGGAGAAATCTGATGACAGGTTTCAACTAAGAAGGCAGGATGAGGTTACCTGTATTACAACTATCATCATCATCATCATCATCATCATCATCTCTCTCTCTCACACACAAAAATTCAATTCAATTTAATTCTCTATCTCTCAGCTATGTCCTTGTATTCTTTAAACTGAATGTTCTACAGGAAATTGTGTGTTTTTGGGTAAGAAATGATTGATTTAAACCATTTATTTGGCATCATTCTATTGGTTCTATATAGTTTTGTTTCCGTTTGTTTATTGGTCCATCTAGAGGTACTTCTTTCCTTTCTGTAATGACGAACATTGGTGTTTCAAATTGTATTTGTATTCCGTTTATAATTATAGTCAATGTTTTACCAATGTTTTTGTGGGTTAATTTTTTTTAACACTTCGGCTCCTTTACTTTTTGTGTTAATATTTTAATATTTTCGGTTTTTGTTGCTTTTCATCTAGATTTTTGTTGTTGGGTAGGTAAAGTTTTGTATTTTGTTTGTTTGGTTTGGTTTTGTACGCTCTGGGCCTGGGATGGCCAGAAGCATTTTTATGTACTCCTTAATCTCATTAAACATTACATTTCTTTGTTTGTTCATTTACTGTCTCAATCCACTTATAAAACACCATGGCTTTTTTTTACGTTGATTCCTTATTTTTGTGTACCTCATTTGCATATGGGACGAGTCCCCCCACCCCACCCCCACCCTCTATTGTCACTTGTTCTTCCTTCTCCAAAACAATCATTTCCCTACACTGTTTTAGTGTTGAAAGCATTTACTTCTTATTTTCTTTGGTATTTCCTCCTTCAACTTTGTAAACCCTTTCCTCGTTGTCTACTTTTTTTTTTTTACATCCGTCTAACAGCTAGCTATATCAGACAATTGTTATCCATAATTAGGTTTTACAGCAATGCGTTTTTGTAAGCTGCTTCACTTTGTATTGCTCTCTTTCTCTCTCATCTTTGTTTAAATGTTTGTAAATTTGTAGTTTTTCGAGTTGCTCATAATGGTTTTTGGAGAGTTTAAAGCTGTTTTATGGTATTGCTTGTATTGAAAACTTCGTGTGAAGCTGTTTCGTGTTTCCTTAAGTTTGTTTGTCTTCCTTGCTTCCTTCATGGCTGTGGTAGTGGTGGTGGTGGTGGTGGGGAGGTGGAAGAAGGAAAAGTAGACAATAGGAAGGCTGGACTTAAGCATCTGTCTGTGCCATTTTCCTTTTGTTCATACATAAAAGACACACACATACACACGCACGTACATACACACGCACGCGCACACACACGCTCACACATACACATACACGCAAACAAAGTTGTGAGCGTGTTTCAAGTCAAAATGAACTTAATCTTTTACCCTCTTACACACATAGTCTCTCTCTCTCTCTCTCTCTCTCTCTCTCTCTCTCTCTCTCTCTCTCTCTCTCTCTCTCTCTCTCTCTTTTCTCGCTCTCATGTTCAAGTACCCAAGAACAGGGACAACAGAGGGAGAAACGCACACAACGATGTCCGAGCACATGCATTTAATAATAATAATAATAATGATAATAATAATAATAATAATAACACATGGAATTTATACAGCGCTATTATCTTGCAAAAAACAAATCGAAGCGCTTTCATTCATCCTAGTCTTTCACATGCAGCCAGTTACAATTAATAGATTTTTACAAATTCAAATGTAAACACACACACACGCGCACAATTAATAGTTAAAAATTGATAGTCAACCTTGACCCAAACAAAGTGCAGGCCATTTAAACGAAAGTGTGTATATATATTATATACATGTCATGAAGTGATTCTCTCTGTGGTAGGACATTCTCTCTCTCTCTCTCTCTCTCTCTCTCTCTCTCTCTCTCTCTCTCTCTCTCTCTCTCTCTCTCTCTCTCTCTATTTCTTTCTTTCTTTCTTTCTCTCCCCCTTCTCTAAACTGTATCAAATGTGTGTTAACAGGATTACTTCAGTCATGGATTTATTCCTTTTGTCTCTCTGGGCAAGCGCATACACATACACACACACATGCATGCATGCATGCGCGTGCACACACACACACACACACACACACACACACACACACACACACACACACACACACACAAACGGGTATCGGCATATTCATAAACCTTTGCAATCTTAGACGTCCAATTATTATCACACTGTCACTAGTGTGTGAGTGCGTTAATGTGTGTGTGTTGTTGTTCTTGTTGTTGTGTGTTGTTCTTGTCTTTAATGTCTGTTCACTCTCAGTGATATTACATAAATATGTGTGTGTGTGTGAGATACATTCTTCAATAAAATATTTTTCCCCTACTGCTTTTGTGCCTACATTTTTCTGTGTGTGTGTGTGTGTGTGTGTGTGTGTGTGTGTGTGTGTGTGTGTGTGTGTGTGTGTGTGTGTGTGTGTGTGTGTGTTTGTGTGTGCGCGTGCGAGTGTGAATGTTTGTGTGCGTGTTGAGTGAGTGCATGCACGTGCATGTGTGCGATGTCCCTGCATTCATTCATTCATTTTTTCATTAATTCATTCATTCATTCACACAAAAACAAGGAATTTTCACAAATTAACCCGTGAACTAAAATAACCAAAACAAAATCTATGATCAACACACAAACACACACGTCTTGTATAGAAACCAAACTTCTAAGCTGTAGCCTTCTCTAGCACTGCAATCACAAGGATGGACACATGTATCAACAACAACAACAACAAAAATCAAAACAAAGCAAATCAGACAAGTTACATGCTGCGAAAAGGAGAACGTCTTTCACAATAGCCTTCAGAGAAAAAAAATCACAACTCTAACTCTCTCTCTCTCTCTCTCTCTCTCTCTCTCTCTCTCTCTCTCTCTCTCTCTCTCTCCTCTCTTCTCTCTCTCTCTCTCCCTCTCTCTACCTTTCTCTCTCTCTCTCTCTCTCTCTCTCTCTCTCTCTCTCTCCTCTCTCTCTCTCTCTCTCTCTCTCTCTCCTCTCTTCGTATTCATCTTATGTCCACCCCTATTGTATGGGGCTGTTGGCCTTAGACAATTAAAATTCAAGTTTCGAGTTTCTCTCTCTCTCTCTTCAATCTTTCTAACTCTATACAGTTGGCCAAGGTATCGTTTCGTGTACCGAGTCCACCGGTTTCTGTGTCGTATGAGGAGTGTCTTCTGATCTGGTACGAGTGTTTTCCGATTTCTGCGAAACGCTGCTAACCTCCTCTTTCTCTGAGGTGCTGATGTCCTCACGTTTCTCCGACGTGGTGATGTCCTCGCGTTTATCCGAGGTGCAGCTGTCCTCACGTTTCTCTGAGGTGCTGATGTCCTCACGTTTCTCTGAGGTGCTGATGTCCTCACGTTTCTCTGAGGTGCTGATGTCCTCACGTTTCTCTGAGGTGCAGCTGTCCTCACGTTTCTCCGAGGTGCTGCTGTCCTCACGTTTCTCCGAGGTGCTGATGTCCTCACGTTTCTCCGAAGTGCTGCTGTCCTCACGTTTCTCTGAGGTGCAGCTGTCCTCACGTTTCTCTGAGGTGCTGCTGTCCTCACGTTTCTCTGAGGTGCTGATGTCCTCACGTTTCTCTGAGGTGCTGCTGTCCTCACGTTTCTCTGAGGTGCAGCTGTCCTCACGTTTCTCCGAGGTGCTGCTGTCCTCACGTTTCTCCGAGGTGCTGATGTCCTCACGTTTCTCCGAAGTGCTGCTGTCCTCACGTTTCTCCGAGGTGCTGATGTCCTCACGTTTCTCCGAGGTGCTGATGTCCTCGCATTCGTCCGAGGAGCCATTTTCGACGGGTTTCTGCGCGCTGACGGTGCTCATGGACCTCCGTGGGATGTTGCGAGGGGACCAGGAGTGAGGAGAGCTCCAGTCGCTGACAGGGATGTCGGCTTTGTACACCTTGGAAGCCGTGCTGTTGTAAACAGGCAAGACTTCGCTGGCTTGATCGCCGTTCACCTTCAGATAAATGGAGGCGTCTGTCCCATAGCCTTCCACAGAGTTGAGGACCAGATCTCCGTGCAGGTAACGGGCATACAGGCGGGAGATGGGCAGGCCGTAGCCATAGCCCGCCAGAGGCGCGGAGTCGTCGCCGCCCTGAGCGGGGTGGAGGCTGGTGGAGTACATGTAGTGGAAGAGCAGGTGCCCTGATGACCGTGCGATGCCCCCGCCCATGTCAGACATCCTTATGCACAGGTCCTCAGACCCCTTGCAGATGAGCACTCGGATGACGGGCAGGTTGGTGCTCTCCGAGTAATGCTCCACTGTGGCACGCATGGCGTTCTTGAAAAGCTCAAACAGCATGTGGTGAAGATGGGAAGGAACGTACGTGATGTCTACATCAGGGTTGCTTTTGTCGCTAGCGTTTCTGCATTCTATGTGCAGGCCAGGGGTGACCTGGTAGTACCGTTCACACAGAAAGCCTGGCGTTGTCGTACGCGTCTTCCACAGCCTCTCGAATATTACACTGGGGGTCTACACCACCGATGTGCCGTGGGTTCTGGGACTTCTCCGTACCAAACAACGCAGCGTGCTGGTTGATGAGCATGCGTATGCTGATGCGACTCATGTACAACAGGTCTAGAAAATACTGGATGCTTTTTGTCGTGTTGGCGTCCATTTCTCCCAACTCTGTCAGCTCAATCATGCCCTGCGCCATCGTTTCCACCTCACTGGAATGTCGGTCTCTAATGTGAACCAAAGTCTTGGTAAACGTCTTCAGATTGTCTTCAGAGGGTGACGTCATGTCAGCAAACTGGACCAGCTCTTTAAAACTGAGGTCATACCATCCTCCCACACAGCCCACGGAGGGCGTCTGCAGCAGGTTCTCGGGGAGTTGGGTGATCTCGGTCATGATGTTGGCCAGGCGCACCACCAGCTCCGTCTGCAGGAACTGGAAAGAGGCTTTCTCCCGTCCTGGCTGGCTCTGGTTAGCTCCAAAATTCACAAACGTTTGTAGCGATAATGGCGAGGGTTGGAATCCAGCGTAATACTTCAACAATTCCACAGTTTGCTGAAGCAGACGACGTGCAAGCCGCATCTTTGTGGTTTTACACTAACCCACTGGAACGAAGTCCTTGACGAATATTTAATCACAAACTCGTTTGAAACACCGGTTTCGGGTTGACGCTGGCTAGGCTAGGTCTCTCCCAAAGAAACTGAGCAGCAAAATCTTGAGCGTGCTGCCTATTCGAACACTCGCCGAAATTTTCTGCAAGTTGCATGGTGTGTGTGTTGTTTGTGGTGCGTGTGTGTTGTGTGTGAGTGTGTGTGTTGTGTGTGTTGTGTGTGTGTAGTGTGTGTGTGTGTGTGTTGTGAGTGTGTGTCTTCAATTTTACGTCTGTTCATTAAAGTGATGTGTGTGTGTGTGTGTGTGTGTGTGTGTGTGTGTGTGTGTGTGTGTGTGTGTGTGTGTGTGTGTGTGTGTGTTGTGTGTCTAGTGTGTGTGTGTGTGTCAGTGTGTGTTGTGTGTGTGTGTGTGTGTGTGTGTGTGTGTAGTGTGTGTGTGTGTGTGTGTGTGTGTGTGTAGTGTGTGTATGTGTGTGTGTGTGTGTATGTGTGTGTGTGTGTAGTTGTGTGTGTGTGTATGTATGTGTGTGTGTGTGTGTGTGTGTGTGTGTGTGGTGTGTGTGTGTGTGTGTGTGTGTGTGTGTGTGTGTGTGTGTGTGTTGTGTGTGTGTGTGTGTGTGTGTGGTGTGTGTGTAACCTCATCCGTTTCCACCTGGGATGGCAACAACAGCTGCTTCAGTGTCAGGTGGCAAATGGTTGTGACAGGTTAACATATTAATTTTGTTGTGGTTTCCATGTCGACATTAGCACCGCGCGTTGATGTCGATATTTTGCATTACTTCTTTATGTGGTAATATATGTCGGGTTTTTTTTGTTAACTTTGTTCGATGCTCTCTCTTCTCTCTCTCTCTCTCTCTCTCTCTCTCTCTCCTCTCTCTCTCTCTCTCTCTCTTCTCTCTCTCTCTCTTCCCCCTTCTCTCTATCCCCCTCTATATGTGTCTTTCTGTTTTTCTATGTCTCTCTCTGTCTCTATCGTCTTCTCTCTCTCTCTGTCTCCTTCTCTGTCTCTCCTTCTCTCTCTCTCTCTCGGTAGATCGGATGGTTATATTGGTTTAGTTCACAATACTTGATATCATTTAAACTGCCTGCGTATGTTGAGTTGAGTGACAGAAAATGCGACGTCTGCTGTATTATGTCTTTCTTGGACATGATGATTTTGCTGTTGACTTGATGTTTCGTTTATTTGTCTGTTTGTGGTTTTTTTTAAAAATGTTTGCAAGCTATTTTATCCCCCCCTCCCTTCCCTTTTGGCTATATAGCGTTGTAAAACGCTGACGCCGCCAATAATAATATAAAAAAATGTCCAGTATCCCCCCCTCTCTCTATCTCTCTCTCTTGCTGGGTCACTCGCTTGCTTTATCTAGACCCCTCCTCTGCCTTTCACGTTGTCTTTAGAAGTGTATGTGGTAAAACACTCACCCCTTTCATTGTATGTGTTGGTATCGAGGTGGTGCGTGGATGCCATGCAGAAGAAAAGAAAAGAAATACAGACAGAAAGACAGACAGACAGAAACAAAGAAAGAAAGACAGCCAGCCAGCCAGAGGGAAAGAAAGACAGAAACAAGCAAAGAAAAGGAAGAAAGAAAGAAGCGAAGAGGACGGGTGTAGCCTGTAGCCTTCCTTGTATGCTGCAATGCGAGTGAGAGAAGAAAATGATGTAAAGACTGTAATGTAATTAATCGATAACACAAAAATGTCGTGGTGGTTGAGGTGGTAGTGTGGTGTGGAGTGGTGTGGTGTAGTGTGGTGTGGTGTCTATGCGCGCGTGTGTGGGTGTGATGTGTGTGTGTGTGCGTATGTGTGTGTTTTCAGTACTTCAGGTTAACATGACAAAAAACAGATTATGCTAATGATGATGATATTGATTGTGATGATAATGATGGTGTGTGTGTCATCACCATCATCATCATCATCAGTCCCGTGACCTTGGCGGTCGTGGAGGAGACACGAAAGACGATGCCGTGGTAAGCCTCCTCCATCCATCTCAGTCCTCGGCTTTGCGCAGTAGTGCCGAGTCATTCATCCTGGTCCATTCTCTGATGTTGTCCATCCATGACTTGTTCTGTCTTCCCCTCTTTCTGCCACCTTCGAGTGTTCCCTGCAGTACTGTTTTTGGCAGAGTGTTGTGGCGGGTGACGTGGCCGAACCATGTTAGCTTTTTCTTCTTGACGATGGTGAGAAGGGGTTCCTGTGGACCTGCCAGCCGTGTTATTTGACTCTTGACAAATTCATTGGTCTTTCGTTCTCTCCAGGATATGCCCAGCAGTTTTCTATGGCATTTTGTTTCAAATGACTAGATTCGCTTTGCTGTTTCAGCAGTCAGTGTCCAGGTTTCACTTCCGTACAGCAGGATAGTCTGAATTAGGGCTTTGTAGAGTTTTAGTTTGATTGGGAAACTGATCTCTTTACTTTTCCATATGGTGGTGAGTTTTGTAATGGAAGATGTTGCCATGGCTAGTCTGACTTTGATTTCTGTCGTCGATCGCCCGTTCTTTGTGAGTGTAGCGCCAAGTACTTAAAAGCGTCTACCTCCTCCAGTTGCTGGCCGTTCATGTAAATTTTAGCAGTGGCGTTGCTCGTGCTGTTCACAAGTACTTTACTTTTCTCCGAGCTCACCTCCATCCCATATGCTCCAGCTCTGTTCTCAAGTCTGGTCGTAAGATCTTGCAGCTCTGTGTTACTTCCGCCCATGAGGTCAATGTCATCGGCAAATCGCAAGTTGTTGAGGGGTCTGCCGCCAATGGAGATGGTAGAGTGGAAGTCATGGAGGGTCTCTCTCATAATGTTTTCCAAGAACAGATTAAACAGGACTGGAGATAACAGGCATCCTTGTCGGACCCCAACTGTGGTTTTGAAGTAGTCTCCGACCTGATTGTTCAGAAGGACTGCACTGCTTGCGGTGTTGTATAATGCTTGAATGGTTTGCACTAGTCCTTCTTCAATGCCAAACATTCTGAGGACCTGCCACAGGCCTTCGTGCCATACTCTGTCGAAAGCCTTCTTGAAGTCGATGAAGTTGTGGAACAGGTATCTCTGATGTTGAAGATGTTTTTCCATCAGGATGTGGCAGTTAAAAATCTGTTCGATTGTGCTCCTGCCTGCCCTGAACCCAGCTTGTTCCTCTGCAAGGTGTTCTTCTGCCTCCTTCTTGAGTCGATTCAAAATAACTTTGAGCATCATCTTGCTGGCGTGGCTGATGAGGCTGATTGTTCTATAATTTTGGCATTGGCGTAAATTCCCCTTCTTGGGCAGGGGTATGATGAGTGATTGTGTCCATTCTGTTGGCCACTGTTTTGTCTCCCAAATCTTCTGACAGATAGCTGTAACATGTGTGATGACTGTTGCTGGTATGTTGTCTGCTCCTGGGGACTTTCCTACTGGTAAACTGCGGATGGCTTCTTCCACTTCTTCCCTCAGTATAGGTAATAGCGAGGGTACTCTTGATGTTGCTGCTTCCTCTTCTAATATGCTCTTGTCAGGTTGGATTGGGTAATTGTATAGTTCTTGACAATACTCAGACCACCTGTTCAATGCAGCTGAGCTTTCTGTGAGGAGGTTTCCGGAGCTGTCTTCAATGACTGATGATTTGGTTTGAAGTGGTTTTGTGAGTTTCTTCAGGGTGTCGTATGCCTTTTTACTGTTGCCCACTTTCATGCTTTTTTCGATCTCATCACATTGATCACTGATCCACTTCTCTCTGGCCTTTAACATTGACTTCTTCACAAGATTGTTGGCCTCCCGGTATTCTTTAGGGTTGGAAGACCTGGTTGGTTTCAGTGCTCTTCTTGTATCGCAGAGGTCCAAGATGTCATTGGTAGTCCATGGCTGGTGTTTATGGTGTGTGTGTATGTGTGATCAATACAACTTCACGCTACTCTGACAATAAATAGATGATGATGATCATGAAGATGATACGTGTGTGTGTGTGTCTATGTGTGTGTGACCGTGTGCCTGTGTGTCTGTATCTGTGTCTGTGTGTGCGTGTGTTTGGGGAGGGAGGATGTCAATGGGAGAGGATAGAAGAATGGCGCAAAACATCGTTTTGCAAACTTAGGATGTGAATGTTATCTGTAAAACAATTTTTTTAAACAAAGTTCTGACGATGCCTTTTTATACTGTTTGTTCGACATTTCGCAGGGTCTGCGACCTGGAGAACACGTCGACTTTGTTCTTTCTAATCATTCTGTTTACAACAAATTCTGTATATTGTGTTTCTTAAACTGTTTCAAATTAGTAATCAAATGTTCATTCTGCAGCCTGTTTATCTGCTTCTTTGTTTCTCGTTCAGTATTTCTCTTTTGTCTTTTTCGAATCATGTTGCCTTTGCATTAAGATGCGTTGTTTTTCTTTCTGCAGCATCCCTTCCGTTTCACCAAGAACATCAACATCATCTACCAGATACATTCCTTGTCAGTCTGCCTGGCACGATCAGTTTAGTTATTGAATGAGTTTAACTCTTGATATAAACCATAACTGCACTTTCATCTGATAATTAAGTATAATTTGTCGAGAAAAATGTAATCTGATTTCACGAACATCAATCAGGGATATAGCATTCTGGACTGGATTAAAAATGTAGCAGCTTTCTACGGAAGTGCGGGGAGTGGAGGAAGCTGGTTACAAAATCTTCATTGGTGCCCCCACGGTCCTCGAGACTATGGGATAGGAAAGAGGAAGGAGAAGGAGTTTTCTTTTACCAATTCTCTGTCCCGCACCCCTTCCATACATGCAGAAAAAATACTAGAAATTCTCTCTGGGTGTCATTTAAATGGTCGAAGTTGGATTATTTACCAACTGCTTTGAGTGTTGAAAACATCAGTCCTTTTTTTCTGAAGCACTTCTGAAAAGAGACACAACAGCCGATGTTGACTTCTGGCTGCGAATTTCTCAGATACACTATAAGCTGCAGACAACTTGCTTTTCCTAGACATTAACAAAAGATTACATACCTCTAATTCGATTGTTTAACAAGAAACCAAACCACCAGGAAAAAGAGTGCAGGAAACGTGTTATGCGATGAAATCCACAAGATGAAAAGGCTACATCGCTTATTTGAAACGATAAAGTTTTCTATTATACAAAAAGATCAATGTCCAAAAGTTTGAATAAAGAAATAAAAAGTAAAAAAAATTACCCCCAGACAAAGAAACTAATGTATCTAACTAAAAGTCGACAAAGGTTTTGGGAAACAAAACTTATATCGGTTGAAAAAAGATATCCTTTACCTTTTAACATTAAAAAGAAATATTCCTGTAACCGAGCAGCTGCAGCTCTTTAGCAGTTTGTTAGAAATGGAAGATGAAATAAGCACAGTAGTTGATTCAGCCGGTGTCATGCAGACGAACAAAGTGTTTGACAGGAAAAGGAAGCAACAAAGATTGCTTCCTCCTACTACTACGTCAGTGTATTTCGCAGGGCTATATATTCGGACTGGTGAGTTCTGAAATAACTCCAGAGAGCTCCTGTACACGCTTTTAATGAGACTACTCAATGTTCGTTGCTGGTATTTGATTACTGCAAAAGACTGACAAGAGTCTGCCATTTCGCTATCTTCAGAAAGGGAGATAAGTGATTATACAGCTATTTCTTTACGCAATACCGTAGTAAACTGTGCACTTCTATCGTATCAATAACTGGTTACAGGAGCAGACAAATTCAATTGGCTTAAGTGGAAAATGCTAAGCCAGGCTTACGAAACGCTAATCCAAAACTGCCGTTTAAGGATATTTGTGAACAATACCAAGTGTGTTTGCTTGATGCTTCCTTACAATTTCTAAGAAACCTGGATTCAGTTTAAAATAAAAGACTCAACAACAACAAACCCCACTTTTGTAGCCAACACTGAAAAGAAAATGGAGAAAATGGAAAGCTGTGAAACTGTACTAAAAAAGCATGCCCAGCACATTCCCACACCTCCCAAAAAGAAAACCCTACTAAAAACAAAGACCAACAAAAACGAAACGAAAATAATTAACAACAAAACAAAAAACAGAAACAAACCAAAAAGCACGAGTCGTTCTAACAGCATCTTCACTGTGCTGGCAGAATGAATGAGTGAATCCTTTGCTTAACGTCTTTTCACAGAGGGAATATCAGACGAATGTGCTGTGTACATATGTGCCGGCAAATCATGAGCTGCTATACTTACACAAAAACCATCCAGTTCTGATACTGAAAAAAACCGAAAAAGATGGTAGAAAGCGCATGACTTGACTTCTTTCTTTATCTCTTGATGAAGAAGTCTTAGGGGCACTACACCGACTCTTTCCATGCAGTGTGCCTCAGGTAGACTGAACCTGGTGAAGCCCATTTCCTTCTAAGTCACTGATTGCATGCTGGGTATAGTGTGTCACCTATGCCAACAGCCATATTGGACTATTCTTCTACGAAAGATTGATGGGTTTACGTTGTGAACGCGGCCACAGTTTACAGTATTATCCAGTGGACCTGTAGGGAATAAAGTCAGTACCTTCACCCCCCCCCCCCTCTCTCTCTCTGCTCTTTCTCTTATCGGGTGGGGTGCGTATTGTCTGGTCTTCTCCTTTGCTTGTGACTTTTCAGGAGGTCTGCCCGCTGGCCTCAGCCGACACGTTCCGACTTCAGAGCAGCTCCTTTTATTGTACAGATTGCACGCCAGGTATTTTTGTGTTTCCGTAACCCACTCAACTCCAAAGAAGGACTTTCTCGTGATCCAGGGCGACTGGAATGCCAAGATCGGACCTGACGCTTATGACCAATGGCCAGGGACAATAGGCCGTTTTGGCGTGGACGAAACCAACGACAGAGGTCTCAGACTTTTGGAATTCGCAAGCAGCCACAATCTTACTGTCGCCAACACCCTACACCCCCACAAGACATCAAGAAGAACGACGTGGCACTCACCAAATGGAAAGATACATAACCAGATTGACTACATCTTGGCCCCCAAACGATTTAAGTCGAGCATCAACAAAGCCCAGACAAGAACTTTCCCTGGCGCTGATATTGGCAGTGACCACGACATGGTACTCATGACCCTACAGATCAAGCTGAAGACCAAGAACCAGAAGAGAAATCCCCGTTTGCGGTTCAACATGGAAAAGCTGAAGGACCCCGAAGTCGCTGAAATCTTTAAAGCTGAGATAGGGGGCAGATTTGCAGCATTGAATTTCCTCCAAGATGACATCAACAACCTCACTGAGACCTTCAGCAAGACCATTCAGGAGACAGCGCTGGAGATCCTTGGGAAAGAAAGGAAAAAGAACCAACCGTGGGTTACCAACGATATCCTGGACCTGTGCGATCAACGTAGGGAGCTAAAGCCAGAGAAGAACAAAAACCCAGAAACGGCCGAAGAGTATAGAACAGTCAACAGGTCAATCAAGAAGAAGATGACCGAGGCCATGGGGAACTGGATGTCAGAACAATGCTCCAAGGTTGAGAAGGCAATGGCGAAAGGAGACAGCAAGGAGGCGTACCAGACCATCAAGGTACTAACCAAGTCCCAGCAGCCAAAGACCTCCGTTATTGAAGACAAAGAGGGTCAGTCCTTACAGAGAGCGCCACTATCATGAAGAGATGGACAGAATATTGCAGCGACCTGTACAACTACAAGCTGAAGGCTGATCCGAAAAAACTTCACGAGCAAGATCCCAGACCATCAGATCCCGAAAGCACACAGGTGCTGGAGGAAGAGGTAGAAGAAGCAGTAAGATCCTTGAAAGGAGGCAAGTCACCAGGGATTGACAACATCACGGCTGAGCTCATCAAGAACGGAGGCCCAGAGATGATCAAGGCATTAACAATCATCTGCCAACGCATCTGGACCAGCAAAGAGTGGCCTGAACAGTGGACCCAATCCATCATAGTTCCACTTCCAAAGAAGGGAGACCTGAAGAAGTGCCAAAATTACAGAACAATCAGTCTGATAAGCCATCCAAGCAAAGTTATGCTACGCATTGCCTTGAACAGACTGAAACCACAAGCAGAAGAAATCCTATCAGAAGAACAGGCAGGATTCAGACCAGGTTGAAGCATTGTCGAGCAGATCTTCAACATCAGAATGCTCATAGAGAAGCATCTCCAACATCAACTACAGCTCTACAACAACTTCATTGACTTCAAGAAGGCCTTCGACCGAGTGTGGCAAGAAGCTCTGTGGCAAGTCATGAGAGACTATAACTTCGACGAGGACCTGATTCAAGTCGTCCAGGCGCTGTATGACAGCTCCCACAGTGCAGTCCTCATGGGTGGAGAAATCGGGGAGTTCTTCCGGACTTCAGTTGGAGTTCGACAAGGCTGCCCGCTATCCCCCGTTCTTTTCAACGTGTTCCTGGAGAACATCATGCAGGAGGCCCTCCTTGACTTCAAGACCACAATCACAATAGGAGGAAGGCCAGTCTGCAATCTTCGATTCGCAGACGATATCGATCTCATGGGCCGCAGTGAAGAAGAACTCCAGGATCTCACCACCAGACTGGAAACATCAGCCAATGCCCACGGTATGGAGATCAGCACGGAAAAGAGCAAGATCCTAGTGAACAGTACTACACCAACCACTCCCACCAGCATCAAGATGAGTGGCGAGACACTAGAGGAGGTAGAAACTTTCAAGTACCTTGGAGCAGTCATCACCAAAGAAGGTACAAGCACACAAGAGGTGAAGATCAGACTTGCTGTGGCACTCTCCTCCATGACTAAGCTGGCGAAAGTGTGGAGAAACCATAACATCAGAACCCACACTAAGGTCAGACTCTACAAGGCACTCGTCACATCCATTGCCTTGTACAGCTGTGAAGCATGGACACTTACTGCCGATCTAGAACGTCGAATTCAAGCCTTTGAGATGAAGTGCCTCAGACGGATCCTGAACATCACCTACAGAGACCGTAAAACCAATGACTACGTCTGGCAGCAGATCGAGGCACTGGCTGGCAAACAAGAACCATTGCTAGATACAGTCAAACGGAGGAAACTGAAATGGTTTGGCCACACAACAAGGCATAACAGCCTGTCAAAGACAGTCCTGCAGGGAATGGTGGAAGGAACAAGGAGGCAGGGACGACCACGCAAAAGCTGGATATCCAACATCAAGGAGTGGACCGGCCTCACTGTACCAAACCTCCTGAAAGCAGCCCAGGACAGAACCATTTGGCGGTCCACTTGCAGCGTCCGTGCGGGTACCCCAACGGTCGTCCCGACCAAGGGATGAGTAATAAATAATAATAATAATAATAACCCACTGAACGCTGACATGAGTTACGGGATCTTAAACGTGCATAATTATGTGATCCTCTGGGGAAAAAAAGATGTTTGAATTAAAAAAAAGATGTTTGAATGGACACCCCCATGGAGACTTAAACGTACGTCTTCAGTCACTGTCAGATCAGGAGTTCGATGCTTGACAACGAGATAGTTATTACTACGTACCTCCAAAGCAAGTACACTTGTAGAAAGGAAGTAAATTCGTACAGAGTTCTGCACTTTCAAATCAGATTCGAAGCCAATTACTATCAGATTATGAATTGGACACTTGACCCCAAGACATTCGGCTTTCCAATGCAGAACACAAGTAAACTTGTATAGAGCTCTGTACTTTCATAGCAAAACGAACAAACAAACTTGAAGCTAAAAAGCGTTGAGATAAAGAAAGAAGATTATTAGGGGAGGAACGTTCTTTTGATCAATGAATATTCATAGCTTATTCTTCGTTTCACCTTTTCTTTCAAAAGCAATTAAGTGTATCCATTTTATTGAGCTAAAGTGTTTGTTTGTCTGATGTTTTTAAACATTTCAGACACGCTTACTTTTTTGCACTGAATTATTTCTCCCTCCGAATTGTTGTTGTTTTAAAGATAACCTTCCTTCTACACAGAGAAAGGGGGAGGAGGTAATAACGATTCTTACTGATTCTTCCTTCTCTTACCTCAAACCAGGATGCGTCAAACAGAAAGCAGGCAAGTCCTCCCTCACCTATCGGTCTGTTTTTATTCTTTTGCCTTTTTTTTTCGTTCCTCGGCTAGAGCTCCGAAACTCACCAGTCCGTGAGATTTTTGCGATTGCGACCGTCCCCCCTCCCCCAACCATTTAGGTAACCATATTCCGACGTCTGGGATATCAGTGTGTATGATCTTACTTCCTGAGGTGGTGTGAAGCACGGTATGCCACAGTTCACAATCCAACTTCAATTTTTTGGTCCATCTCTTTCTGTTTTTCGTGTAAACTCATAGACACACAGCACTTTCCACTGCAAACCACCCCCCCCCCCCCCCCCCCAAAAAAAAAAAAAAAAAAAGAAAAAGAAAACCCAACAATAGTGACAAACTACGTCTAACTCCTGACTGAAAATTATGTAATTTTGCAAAAATTTGGTAAGTTTGGTGTGGGTTTTTTTAAAAATCAAGGAAACACTTTTACCCCTCGTTTCTTTGTCGTCTGCTAGCTTCCCAACCCCGTGTACACTGTGCACTAGGTCTTCGGCGTAAAAACTCTAACAATTCTCACATGAGGATTCTTTCCAACATTCTCATGACTACCTGGCATCCTCACTCTATTTCCTCAATACCCCCCCCCCCCCCCCCCCCCTAAACAATCAAAAAGTGCCTTTTGTCGTACCTTCACAAATGTTTTTAAATGAGCAACACTTTTTTTTTCAAGCGCTTTGATTTGTTTTTACAAGATATCACTTCACTGTTCACTGGTCCCGTAACCCGCCAGGGTCGTAGGGGCGCTGCATGGTGGACGAACGGTGGACCAGCTGGCTCCACTTAGCGCGGTCGTGGGCGAGTGCCTGGGTGACACTGAAGTCTTCCCCTGTCCAATCACGGATGTCGTCGGCCCATTTTCTCCTCTGTCTGCCCCGTCTTCTCTTCCCCTGGACTGTTCCTTGCAGGATGGTCTTTGCAAGTCCTTCTGAGCGTGTTACGTGCCCATACCATCTGAGTTTCCTCTTTTTCGCCGTGGTCAGTAGGTCTTCATAGTCCCGCACCTGTTGAGTGATCATTCTGCGGACTTCATTGTTGGTGACATGGTCCTTGTATGAGATGCCAAGGAGCCTTCTGAGGCATCTCATTTCTACTGCTTGGATCCTCCTTTGTAGGTCTGCGTTCAGTGTCCATGCCTCACATGCGTAAAGCATGATTGAGGCATGATTGGTTCCGAGAGGGATGTTTCTATCTCTCCATATGGTCTTCAGTCTTGCCATTGCTGCTGCTGTTTGTGCCGCTCTTGCTAGGATTTCGGTCTTCGATCCCTCCTCACTTATGATGGCTCCAAGGTACTTGAAATGGTCAACTGTCTCCAGTTCTTTTCCGCTGAGAGTGATCTTGGTGGTGATTGGCTGGGCACTGTTTGACATGAGCTTGGTTTTCTCGGCGCTGATTTCCATGCCGTATCGTGAGGATATTTCGTCCAGTTGCTTCACTAGGTTGGCCAGTTCCTCTTCATTTCCTGCAGACCGTCAATGTCAATGTCAATGTCATCGGCAAACCTGAGGTTGGTGATTGTTCGCCCTCCAATGCTGACTGTGACTGATATAGCGCTATATAAATTCCATTTATTATTATTGCTATTTATTATTAAAAGACACAACATAACCCTGAAGCGTAAGAGTAGGCCATTTTGTGCCAGTGGGAACAGATGACAGAATTTACAAAACCGCATACACACGAGGACTAGATGTAAAAAAAAAAGCACATAAGTGTTTTTATCATTATTCTTGATATGAAGAATAAAAAATAAATAAATAAAATTAAATTAAAATCAAATGAAGCAAAAGTTGGATTGCAGCCCAAGTTTGAGTGGTTGAGCTGACGTCAGCCTGTATTCACGACTGGAGAGTTCCTGGCAAGGTCCAGAACTCCAACTGAATGGCTCTGCTGATAATCTGACCTAAGTGGGTCTTAGCGCGATTTTAGACGAATGTGTAATTGCACAGTTCTAGAAGAAGACTAAACAAGAAAAAGAGGAGATAAAGGAAAGGCGAAAAAAGGATGAGAATGGTAAGAAAGAGGACATTTCTGGCGTGGAATTTTCAGATGGTGGAGATGGTTTTTAGACTGAAAGAGCACCGGCATTATTTTGTCGAGACCAGGGGGTAAGAGGTGGGGGTGGAGTTTAATGTTGAAGACAATGATGAGTAGCATTTACTACTTTTTCCTTTAAGCAATGACTGCCATAATGTGATGCGATATCATCATCGCCATCAACGCCATTGTCCTTCTTTCTCCTTTTTCTTCTTCTAATTATTTTTTATCATCATCATCATCACCAACATCATTATTGTTGTTGTTATTATTATTATTATTATTATTATTATTATTATTATACATTATCATTGTCCATTTTGTTAATGTCGTTTACGACAACCGTATCAAAGCTGAAAAGCCTAAGACAAAAATATCACTCATGAAAAATTAAATCATAAAAACTCCGAGGAGAAGACTGTCTAAATCAAACAACGCCCAACATTTTACCTTTTTTGACAGCGTGAAGTAAACTTGATAAAACAGTCTTCAAACAAATCGAGAAAACTCCAGAGTTATTTGGGTACTACCCTACATCTATCACAATGGAATCTCAAAAAACAAAGCTAAATATCAACCTAGATATCAACTTTAACACAAATGTTTTCCTGCAATACGTATGTCAGATGCGTGGTTATTGTTAATACACAAAAATATAGACCCACATATTATACAAAAACGATACAACAGGGTAAGCAAGACATTCACATATCCCAACCTAAAAAAGTACCAAGAAGTGATCAATGATCGGATCAGTTGAATGAACATCTTGACAAAATATGAATGACAAGACATGAAACATGGACAAAAAAGCAAGAAAACGCTATCAAACATGAAAAGAATGACAGGCAAAAAGAGATTGAGAGAAAACGTACGAATTATAAGAAATAGCGAGACAGGGAAAAAACAACCCATAAACATCAAATCAAGTCAAATCATTTTCAATTCCTTTATTTCAAAAAGAATGAATAAGTACTGTGTGCTTTTTCCCATCCAGTCCCCGTCCTTCAAGATTTTAAATGAAGAGGTGACAGAATTCGAGAGAAAAACCTATGAAACATGAAAAAAACTAATCAAAAGTTATCAGACAGAAAAAATACATATAAAAATGAAGAAGCAAAAAGATAGAAAGCCTATGAAGCATTTAAAGCAAAAAGCAAGAAAGAGTTATCAGAAAGAAAAAAACTGCAGAAGCAAAAAAGATGGAGAGAAAACCTATGAAACAGCCAGAAAGAGATATCAGGCAGAATAAAAAGTATATAAAAATGAAGAAGCAAAAGAGATTTACAAAAAATACAAACACCCCACATACGAAACATAAAAATACCAAAAAAGGACAAGCAGATATTTTTTTTTAAAAGATGTAAAAGCGAAAGCGATTGACAAAAAAGACATTGTCTGACAGAATTTCTAGAAGTTGACCAACGTCTCTGTAATCCTGTCTCTCATTCTGATCTTACGTCTGGAACGGCTGCTGGCAAGACTAATGATATCGGAAAATACAATGAATACGTCGCTGTAGTCTTAGTCGGCCAAAACAGTGGGATTCAATATTACTTTCTCTCCTCGCCTCCTGTGTTTGCTGCCTCCACCCGTCTAATTGTTTCCATTGAAAGAGAGGGCTTCTACTGCAACTGATACTCTTCACAGTAGACCTTACTTATTGTTGTTATAAGCCATGCGTAATAATGCGTAAAAGTATGAAAAAAATCCAATGTAGTGATAATACAAATGACGGAAATGGGAGCGGCGACAGGAAATGAAATCCCACAATCTCTCACTTTTGCTCTATCTCTGTCTCTCTTGCTTTTGCTCCGTCTCTCTGTCTTTGTCTCTGTCTCCTACTCATTCTCCTCCCCACCCCCCAACCCCCCCTCTCTCTCTCGCTTTTGCCCTGTCCGTCTCTTTATCTCTGTCCGTATGTCTGCTGTCTGTCTCTGTCTCTCTCGCTTTTGCCCTGTCCGTCTCTTTATCTCTGTCCGTCTGTCTGTCTGTCTATCTGTCTCTGTCTCTCGCTTTTGCCCTGTCCGTCTCTTTATCTCTGTCCGTATGTCTGTATTTTCGTCTTTCATCTCTCCTCCCTCTCTCTCTCCCTTCCCCCCCCCCCCCTCTCTCTCTCCCTTCCCCCTCTCTCTCTAAAATGATGACAACGAATGTATCTTGTATTCTTTCTATTCAATTACTACTCAATGTAGTAATATAGCAAATGCATCGCGTTACCTTCAAAAACACTAATACAACCACCTTATAATCAAATAAACTTATATGTATTCTTCCAAACACCAGTTGGTTTAAACAGAATTTATTCGTAAAAAGTGTCACAAAAATAGGCGCATACCTTTACAGGACAACAAGTAAACGTATAATAGTCCTAAACACCTAAACACCAGTACAAGTCGTTCTTGACAAACGGCCTGACAAGCATCTTGAAATCTTCGTCAGAATATCTGAAGACTGTTCTTCCGTCTGTACGTTTTACATCAACCCTAGCTTACATCAGTCTGTGACTCTGTCTTTCTGTCCTCATTTATCCTTTACTTCTTCAAATACCCAAAAGCTGTCATTCCTCCTGCCCGTTCCCCCTTTCTCCTGGTGCCAAAAGAATCCACACACAGACACCCCATTCTCCTCACACGCTACCCCCCACCCCCACCCAACCCCAACAGAAGCATGTATCTCCTTCAGTGTTAAATGATCAAAAAGAGGCCAGACAAGGCGTCTGAGACATCCAGGCTTCAGAGAAGACAGAACTGTAAGTGGCTCCGACAACTTGCGACAGAAGATGATTTTATCGGGTGACAAGCGCGAATACCCTTAAGTAAGATATCGTGGACGTTGATTGGCCACAGGACACGACAGGCTATAAGCAAAGGTGGCATGCCTCGATATGAGTTACTGGCAGGAGAAGAAGCGCATGTGCTCTCGATCTCATGAAGGTAACAGTGCCTTTATACGGCTGTGTTTTCCCCCCCTCGTCTAGCATGAAGATAAGAATGATACCAGTATCGTTATACGGCTTTTGTTTCGCGTCGAGTGTTAAGACTATTTTTGGTCTAGCGTCGATCTGTATGGCGGAATGAGTTGAGATGGAGCTGAGCATACACCCGTTTGTTGCGTTATGTTCACTTTGTACCATGCGTGAAAGACCTTACGACTGTGGATCTTATGTGGATTGCTGTTGCGATTGAAAAATTCAGGTTATTATTGTCTGTATCCCTCTGTGTGTGGTGTGTGTGTGTGTGTGTGTGTGTGTGGTGTGTGTGTGTGTGTGTGTGTGTGTGTGTGTGTGTGTGTGGTGGTGTGCGTGCGTGCGTGCGTGCGTGTGTGTGTGTGTGTGTTGTTGTTGTTGTTGTTGTCTTCAATTTAACGTCTGTTCACTCTAAGTGATATTAGACGAATGTGTGTGTGTGTTTGTGTGTGTGTGTGTGCGTGTGTGTGTGTGTGTGTGTGTGTGTGTGTGTGTGTGTGTGTGTGTGTGTGTGTGTGTGTGTGTGTGTGTGTGTGTGTGTATGTGTGTGTGCGTGTGTGTGTGTGTTTGTGTGTGTGTGCGCCTGCCAGTCTGTCTGTGCGACTCCCTTGCCACCCCCTCCCCCTTTCTCTCCCTCCCCTCCTTCAACAGTACCTTCTTCTTCCTGGTTGCCGATATAGAAAATTAAGGAGGACATATTTGATATTCCATTTCTGTTAAGTTTAATGATGCGTGGTGAGTACAGAAATCAAGGTGCAAATATACAAACTCTCGCCCTCTCTCTCCCTCCCTCCCCCTCTCTCTCTCCCTCCCTCCCCCCCTCTCTCTCCCCACCTCCCCTCTCTCTTTCTTTCTCCCCTTCTTTCTCTCTTTCTCTCTCTCATTTTCTCCCTTTCTTTCTTTCTTTCCAGCACCTTTACCCACCAAAGGAAAAGGTAAAGATGTTCCATAACCTAAGCGGTCGTAGGGGAGCGAGGCATTTGCTAAATCATGCCAACACGTGTAACTTTACATATATACAATTATATTATTTAACCAGCCCAAATTTACCATGCACTGGTCAAACATGCGTTCATCACATTTCAGGAGAAGATGGGGGTTTTTTAGGTGTAGTTAAAAGCAGAAACTGATCGAACATACCAAAAATGCATGCATACACAGTAAAAACCAAATCTAATAAATCAGTAGGCTGTAAACAACATGATTGGATCGGATTGGAAATACAGTAAACAAATCCAGGTCTTTACACGGGAAATGAGTGATAGCAGTTTTGACATAGGTTATTCATTCAGCGAAAAGAGTTAATGCCCCTGTCTAAGTAGAAAATTATCGACTTACTAATGAGAAGATACGACAAGGTTCAACTAAAAAGTGACAGGCCACAAGATAAGTGCAGGACAGAAGAAGGACTGCATGCGTTCCCAACAGGATGAACAATATCAACATTTTTTTCTCAGCTTCTGTTATGCATCTTACTGTGTTGTGTTGTGTTGTATTGTATTGAGTTGTGCTGTAATGCACTGGGTTGTGTTGGTTTGTGTTGTATTGCATTGTACTGTGTTGTATTGCATTGTACTGTGTAGTATTGTGTTGTACTGTGTTGTATTGTGTTGTATTGCATTGTATTGAGTTTAATTGTATTGTATTGTACTGAGTTGTGTTGCATTGTGTACCACTTTCAGTCAAAGCAGATCTGTCTTTAAAAACTCAGGATGCTCATTCTTTCCCCTGGAGTTAACATCAGTATTGACTCAACTCTCCCTACAAAACCCTCAGGTGAGACTACAAACCAAGGTCCCGTGAAGCAAAGCATGCAGAACATCGAGTGCCAACGTTTTATACCCGTTCTGCCCTTCTGAGGAGTAGGCCACTGCGTACCGGTAGGAACAGATGAAAAATGTAAAAATATACTGCATACGCACTAATGTGTTTAGACGTCATCCCCGAAGTCGGAGTACAGCTATTTCAATGGTTTGCAAACTATTCGCTTATGCGAAATCTCATCATTGGTGAAACATAGAGCTCTAGCCGAGGAACAAACAAAAAAAAAGGGAAAAAACACACTCCTAGTTGCTAACCGGAATACTTGTGAAATCAGATACATAACTTTTCTTTCTTTCTTTCTCTCTCTCTCTCTCTCTCTCTCTCTCTCTCTCTCTCTCTCTCTCTCTCTCTCTCTCTCTCTCTCTCTCTCACTCTCTCAATCTCTCTCTCTCTCTCTCTCCCTCTCTCTCCTCTCTCTCTCCCCCTCTCTCTCTCTCTTCTCTCTCTCTCTCTCTCTCTCTCTCTCTCTCTCTCCTCTCTCTCTCTCTCTCTCTCTCTCTCTCAATTTTAGTACGAGCTTCCTCATTCCTCGAGAAGTAGAATTGCAAAAAGAAATGCCAACTTTAATGTCAGATGGTGAGATTCTAGATTAAACGTATACATGTACCACTTGTTTTCAAACTATAAGAGTCTTTTTTAAAAAAATCTCAACCCCTCCAAAATGCATCCAGAATGTTCTACAATCTACTTCTTGTATTCTGTTGGTGGTGCTGCTGCTGTGAATGTATTTATAAGATTCCTCATCTTTTCACCTGTCATCTGTCCCAGATACGTTTCATCTCTTATCTACAAATTGCGTTAAAATTCTTGGAAAACCAAGTACTCCCAGAATGTGGCATGTGTTTGCTCGCAGCCAATATCTCGCGATCATATTCTTTTTCGGTGCCCAAATTTAAATTCTATGTATGAAAAATATGGTATTGAAATTCGGGAAAACGAATCTGTTAGTACGCTTCATTGTGAACCTGTGCTAACTGACAGAGTTAGGGTTCTTCCCCAGTCGCCTGTTAATGTTTTATTGTAGCCCCTCTTCATTCCCTACTTTCGTTTAATCTCTCCCTCCCTACCCCCCTCTCTCTCTCTGTCACTGTGTCTCTATCTTTCTCTCTCTGTCTGTCTCTGTCTGTCTGTCTCTCCCTCCCTACCCCCCTCATTCTCTGTTACAATGTCTCTATCTTTCTCTCTGTCTCTCTCTGTATGTCTCTGTCTGTCTGTCTGTCTCTCCCTCCCTACCCCCCTCATTCTCAGTTTACAATGTCTCTATCTTTCTCTCTGTCTCTTTCTGTATGTCTCTGTCTCTGTCTGTCTCTCCCTCCCTCCCTACCCCCATCTCTATCTGTTATATGTCTCTCTCTTTCTCTCTGTCTCTCTCTGTCTGTCTGTCTCCTCTCTCCCTCCCTACCCCCCCCCCCCCCCCCCTCTGTTACTATGTCTCTATCTTTCTCTCTGTCTCTCTCTGTATGTCTTGTCTCTGTCTGTCTGTCTGTCTCTCTTCCTCTGTTTATCTCTCTCTCGTCTAATATCACTAAATGTCAACAGACTTTAAACATACAACAACAACAACAACAACAACAGCAGCAACAACAACAGTCTTTACACTACATTTCGAAATCTCAAGCCTCCTTCCAGGAATCGCAGAATGTGTCTTCTGCCTGCCAGTATTAAAGCCTTGGGTCAACATTTTCCCGGCAAATATATTAGGGTGAAACTATTTGCTGTTTTGTTCCGTTTAACACTAAATTCTTGCCTTTATGTCATCCTTTACATCGAAACAGAACACTTGCTTTGACTATGTTGATGTTTATCTTCCCCCTAACACTTCTCGAAACTGATCTGTATGACACAGAAGTGTGTTTCTTTATCTGTTAATGTCCTTTGGTATGTACGCAGTGCAGACGATTTTTTGAAAATCTATTAATATCTTTACATATTATCTCTCTCATGGGCGAAAGTGTTACGCAATAATTCATCTGAATGTGAACATAATTCTATCAACCATGACGTGGAAACCATGCCATGGAGATAATTTGGGCTGTAGTAATTATGCTTTTTTTTCTTAGAGCTTATCACATTAAAATATTGTCAATGATGTCATTGTCATTCTCTCTCTGTGTCTCTCTCTCTCTGTGAGTAGGCCACTACATTCATAGTTTCAGTTCTCTCTCCCATTTTCCTCCTCTTTCTGCAAACAGCAGTTTTTACCCCCAGCGATCACATGGCAGAATAGTTATATCTATCTATCTATCTATCTATCTATCTATCTATCTATCTATCTATCTATCTATCTATCTATCTCTCTCTCTCTCTCTCTCTCTCTCTATAATATCTATATATATTATAATATAATATATATATAATATATATATATATATAATATATATATATATATATATATATATTATAACATAGTTAAAGCAAGTGTCCTGTTTCGATGTAAAGGATGACATAAAGGCAAGAATTCAGTGTTAAACGGAACAAAACAGCAAATAGTTTCACCGTAATTTGCCGGGAAATTGTTGACGAAAGGCTTTAATACTGGCAGGCAGAAGACACATTCTGCTATTCCTGTTTTCAACCAATTCAATCCATGAAGCTTGAAAAGCTCTGTCAACCATAGAATCATATCAATTCAGAGTAACATGCACTTCAGTCGTGTAACTTGTTGACGGGCTTAAGAAAACATAATATTTGGTATCTCCATTCGTCTCGGATCAACATGTCTACGGTAGACAGTCAGACAGATAATTATGTACACTGTTGAATACACTCGAAAGTGGAATATTTTCTGTTCTGCAGCTTTCATCTAAATCAAGCAGTCGCTGATAAAAAGCTATTGTCATAGCCTGTAGAGACGGACAACAGATATACGGAGAGAGAGAGAGAACTCGAACTCGAAAGATTTATTCACAAAAAGGCCATTGGCCCATACATGAAGGGGGGTTGCCGAGCTGCTTAGTATTTTAGTGAGAAAAATAAGGAAGCACAAAAAAAACAAAATGTTTTTGCATAACCACAACCACTACAATAAAAATCAGTTACAAAATATATGACTTAAGAAACCAATATATCTCTTATTCTAAAGGCTTTACACATATATAAAGCAAGGCTGCGCACAATCTCAGGGTGACTAGATGCCATGAGTAGACAGAATCTAAATAAATCAGGCTGTCTACTATACTTTACAGGAATGTAATTCTGTCTTACATCTTCTAATACAGGACAGCACAGCACAAAATGCACTTCATCTTCCACTGTTTGCTTACATAATGGGCATAGCAACCTGAGGTAATCATCATCATGTTCTATATATCTAAATTTAGGAACATTTATGTCTGATACCCCAAGTCTAAACTTAGAATTACAGAGAGAGAGGGGGGAGGGAGGGGGAGAGAGAGCGAAAGAGAGAGAGAGAGGGGGGGGGGGGGGAGGAGAGAGAGCGAGAGCAAGAGAGAGATAGAGATGTATAGCATGGTGTATGTCGCTTTGAGAGGTCACGAAGACTGTGACAACACGCAAACAAATGATACCTTCAAAACTTATCTTCTTGAAAACATGTACACAAAAAAGGGGTGCTTAGAGAAAAAAACTGTGAGAAAAAAATAAAACACATTACCCAAAAAAAGTCAGGAAAAAAAGTGTTTAGGAAGATGAAGGAGGAGGGAGATGCACTGTACTGATTAATGAATATTCATGTCTTCTGATGTGCTTCTCTTTTGAAACTGCGGTCGAATAAATGCTAGCTTTCTTCTGCCCGCCTGCACGCACGCACACATGCGCGCGCACACACACACACACACTATCCTTATCGATCACACACACACCTTTGCGAATTTTTTTTTTAAACCTTGATGCATGCTCACATTTCTTTTTATCAGATATTCTTTCACTTGTTAGCTGGAGCTTGATAAAGATAACTGCCCTCAACTAACTGTATACCTCTTAAGAGAAGCAGAGAAAGAAAAAAAACCTCCACACACACAGAAAGGTAACTCTCAGTCCTGCCATCTTGTCCTTTCTCTCTTCCGTGCCAGGATATTTCAACCGGAAACCGGCCTTTCCTTTTCCTGTCTGTCTGTATGACCTCACTTCCTGCTGTGGTGTGAAGCGTGCTGTGATTGGTGGAGCCCGACGTCAATGCTATCTTCATGACTGAAGAGTTCACTGCATTTCGTTATAGCTGAAACATGGGCGACGGCTTAGCTGAAAATCTGCAAGGAGTGGTTTATGTCCGTGTGATTATAGACCACTTTCTATTTGCTTAAGTCTGGAGGGAAAAGGACTGCGCATTTCCCCGGTTGTTTTTTTCTCCCCTCCCCTTTTAATACTTGTATGTTTGTCCGTCGTGTCCGACGATGACCTCCAAAACAGCAGAGGAGGCAGCTGCTGTTTTGGAAACTGGGCAGAAATTTGATTATAGTGGAGATGCCTTGCCAACAGTAAATCCCCACTCTCTCGGCCAAGTGGACATAAGGACAGTCAGCGTTGGAGATGTTCTCCAAGGCCAACCAGCCCCCAGGGCTGCAGCACATAAGGACTGTGCGGTCAAGCTTCCTAGTCAGAGAGTCATAGTCGATCACTAAAGACTAAGCTGTAAAGTGGAATTCCATGAGTGGGAAAGCCACTGGTCATACAGCCTCTCACCTTGCTGTTGCCCCCAGCGTCGATGGTTTAATCAAGAACTGTGATAAAGCCCAGGCGCTGACGGCACCCCTTTTAACACAGTCTCCTGTTTAAAGCATCTCTTCATTCTTTAACATATTCGGGTGGTGTCTATATCGCAAACGAATAACCACAGGAACAGTTAAGAAAAGCCACTCTCTATATATTTTTAAATTGCAAACGAATAAACACCGATACAGTTTAGAAATGCCACTATATATTTTTTTTGGAAATTTTATTCTTTTGTTTCGACGATAAGGGAACGCGAGGAAGTTACAAATTAGTTCTAATTTTGTATCTTGATAATTTAAGCTGTATAATCAGTATAATAACAGACTCTTTTTATCAGGTACAACAACTACAAACACGCAAAGCAAATGATTCAATCTGCCGTGAGATTAATAAATCATCCTGTCCATCTATCTACCAGTTATTGCTGAGCTGTACGTGCCAATAATTGCCCAAATGGGCATGTTGTTAAGTCAGTCAATGTGACACGATGGAATAACTATATTTGTCAGAGGAGCTGCCAACAAGCCAATCTAGCAGCCAATCACCCCGTTAGGTTACCTTGGATTCATCAGCCAATCACCCCGTGATTATGTGCAAGATTTATAACAAGTACAAGATTCAGCGCTTTAGAAATTCTCATTCTTCTTCTTCTAGATATTATCGGTATCATTAGTATCATTTTTGGTATATCATCATAATTCTACTACTACTACTACTACTACTAATACTACTACTACTTCTATTATTGTTATTATTATTATTATTATTATTATTATTATTATTATTATTACTGCTATCATCCTCATTATCATAACAGAACGAATCAGTCTGTTCACTCTCAGTGACATATCGTTCAGAAAAAACGACAACAAAGGATTCACTGTTGGTAATCGTAACAAATCAAGACTGATACAAAAACTAATTTAACGAGTCTCCACTTTTCGGAACAAATAAAATCACACAGAACAAAAAAACAACAACAACAACAGTCTTTACAAACCCAAGAGTTATGTACAAAAAGCTATTATCACCGTGTAACTGTAAACAGACTGATGAATCCAAGGTAACCTAAGAAAAGTTGATAATTTATCAGACTTAAGGCCGAGTCTTAGGAGACTTGGAAATTTGGACAGTGTACAATGAGAAACAAAGATCATACCCCCCCAAAAAAAACAACAACAAAAAATAACACACAAAACCAAACCAAACTTTTTAGAAAAAATCAAACTTAAGTCTTGAGCGCATCTTACAAATAAAAGGGAAAACTATTCAGAGCGAAAAAAACACCTATTCAGATCGAAAATAACCTCACCTTACATTAAAGTTATAGGTTTTCAGTACCCCCCAAAACCGAGCATTTGATAGCCAAAGAAGATTCAGCATAGTTTTTAGTCTTCAATCTCCTGTCAACTACAGAAATAAAGTAGCTTTTACTCTTAACAGCTTTTTTCATTTATTTTAGAAAATCAAATTAGTCGTTTTAACATTTATATCAGATTTCTTGTTTTAATAAAGGTAATGATGTTCCCATAACATGCACGGTCGTTTGCAAGTGAGATGTCAGAGACCTCGGTGTCACAGAGAGAGAGAGAGAGAGAGAGAGAGAGAGAGAGAGAGAGAGAGAAGAGAGGAGAGAGAGAGAGAGAGAGAGAGAGAGAGAGAGAGAGAGAGAGAGAGTAATAATTTCCCTAAGTATCCCGGTATATTTTTGCTTTTGCAAATGCTTGGAAACCATTTAAATTTTTGTACTTTTCAATACAAAACAAATTTGAAGTGATGTGTTAGGAAGCTATTTCTCCCTCTGTCTGTTGTTGTTGTTGTGACTTCAATTTTACGTCTGTTCACTTTTAGTGATATTAGACGCTCCCCCATCCCTCTGTCTGTCTGTCTGTCTGTCTGTCTGCCTGCCTGCCTGCCTGCCTGTCGCTGTCTGTCTGTCTCTCTCTCTCTCTCTCTCTCTCTCTCTCTCTCTCTCTCTGTTACAATTTACTTTCCCTACCAAGTGTTTGAGTATCTTAATAGATCGTTTTTGTTCTTCAGGAAAAATGTCCTCGTGACCTTTACACGTTTAAAATTTTAGTACAATTAGCAGCAAGTTACGAAAGTGTGGCACGGATTCACTGAAGTCAAGTTCCTTTACAATGTAACCAATCACTGTAGCCGTACCTTCGCTTGAAATAGACGATATAAAAAAAAAACCCACTCTACAACTTTAACCTTAATTTGTGAAACATTATCAAAGCAAATTAAATTAGCGAAATACGAAGAAATGAACAATGATGACGTCATTTAGATATCTCTGTCAAAGCTGTGTGTTACTTTTACCGCGACATTTTACAAGTCGGTAACTGTATCAACTTGTTGCTTCGTTTCCTTGTGGTGGAGGGAATTCCAACATTGTAACTGTCGTTTTCCTGAGTGGCCTTAAAAATCAATGATTTTGATCTTAAGAACTGGTATTGAGGTGAAGACACTGAGATTGTTGAGATTGAGTTTGAGATTCGTCATCATTTTTAGAAGTGGGACCAGAATCTTCTTGTTTACGAGTGTGAAAGGAAATGTAACAAGGGGTAGATCTGTTAAAGAATAGCGAATATTAGGAGTTATTATTCTAAAGATGACACCATCTTCTTTGGTGTTATCTCTCTCTCTCTCTCTCTCTCTCTCTCTCTCTCTCTCTTATATATATATAATATATATATATATATATATATATATATATATATATATATATATATATATTACACACTTTACGAGGTAGTTCAATATCTTCATCTTGAGAAGAAAATTTATACAGAAAAAAAATCATTCCATTTAGAAATTGCGTCATGAAAACTACGATGAAAACGTACCTTCACAAGAAAGGACGCGTGGACGCTAAAAGTATCCGAACTATAATATTCTTGCCCCGGACAGAAAGCCAATGAAATATTGTTAGCACTGTAGTAATATACGTAATCTTTCTTGATACATCAAAACTCCTACCGTAAAGCATTAATTTACACCTGCTGTAGGCGTTTAAAGAGTTAACCAGAGTACCAAGTTAATAATCCACTGCTATGGTCCAGACAAGAAATTTAAGCGGCATTACTCTACACCTGCTGTTGGTAGTAAGAGAGTTAAGTGGTGTGGTAGCTAAGATGCCATTACAATAGTCTAGACAAGACAATACTTAAATCTTTCTTGATAGCCTGGCCAAGCGTTTTGTTTCCGGTCCGGCTATGTTGTAAACTGGTTTGATGCGACAAAAATGAATTCGCGGCGCTTACAACACTAGGCGCTACACTATTCCGCGTGTGCTAGTATAGAGTTGATAATGCAGCGCAAATCAAAGGCAGTACTAATCTATGCTGTCCAGTTTAACACGTAACGACCACAAACTATGATACAATGTCAGACGATATTGTGCAATTGAATAGTACAGTGTGGTTCCGGTTATGTAGATGATTGCATGAAGATGATACAATGTAACAATATGGTAGTGCCGTGCAATAATACAGTATGGTGATTATCATATAGGCGATTGCATGAAGATGATACAATGTAATAATATGACAGTGCCGTGTAATGACACAGTGTGGTGGGTGCTACTTACATTGATTATTGCATTCGTTATCGCTTGTGTGCCCCTTTCTTATCCTCCCTTTTGGTGAGTCTGAGATATGTGGGTACTCGAAATCTTTTCTGTAATTTATCTACCATTAAACACGATGTGTGATTTATTTTCACTGGCCCCTTCCCATTAATCTAAGACTGAACGTGATATTTACGATATCAATCTGCGTTTATTTTGGAAACAAGAGAGAGGGGGGAGGGAGAGGGGGGGGGGGGGGGGGGGAAGGAGAGAGAGAGAGAGGGGGGGGAGAGAGAAGAGAGAGAGGGGGGGGTAGAGAGAGAGAGACAGACAGACTGACAGACAAAACAAACAGTACCCATGTTCGTCTCAGCGCAATCTCCAATCTATGCCTGGATTTGCGCACGTACAAACTTTTGGACAACAGATAAGAAACTCAAAGAAAGAAAATATCTTAGCAGCTGTATATGGCGAGGCATCACCAAGTTCTCTCTCCAGTCGTAAAGGAAAAGATAGATACAATGGATGCTGCTAATTTCGTGTTCCGATCTTTTTTCTTTCTTCATTAATTCAACTTGTTATTTCTTAGCAAACGTTTTTCTAGATACTATCAGAAGTTGGTAGTTTTCACGAAT